>JANAVB010016598.1:7847339-8077339 GCA_029216955.1 Iris pallida | reverse complement strand
CCGGGGTCGAGCCTCCCCTCCCCTCGCCGTGGCTCCTCCCTCGGGGTCGAACCCCCACCGTGGCTCCCCCTCGACGTGGCTCCCCCCTCGGGGTCAAGCCCCTCGACTTGGCTCCTCTTCCTCCCCGTCGTGGCTCCTCCCCCCTCTCCTCGCCTCCTCCAGGCGGCCCCCTCCTCTTCCGTGGACTCCGTCGCGGCTCCCCCCATCCTCTCCCCCTATCCTCTCCCTCCAGGTGGCTCCTCCCTCCCCTCGCCGTGGCTCCCCCCCGGGGTCGAGCACCCGCCGTGGCTCCTCCTCGGGCTGCGTGTCCCGAGACCCCCTCCTTGGGCTGCGTGTCCTCTCCATCTTGGGCAACGCATTTGGGTGTCCCGAGATCCCCTCGGGCTGCGTGCTGTCTCTTTCTTTTCTTATTTTTTGAATTTTGAATTTTGAATTTTGTCTTTTGGAGCCCCTCTGAAGCTCGCCCAGTCCGTGGCCCCTGTGTTCTGCTCCTTGTGAGCTGCTTGCTTTAATAAAATTCCCTTTACTTTAATATATATATATATATATATATATATATATATGTATAAGTATACATATATACATGTATATATATACAAAAAATATATACATGTATATATATATATGTATGTAACCATCTAACCTAGTCTAACTAAACCTAACCCACAACAACCCGAACTAAGCCCACACCCTTACACACACTCACACACACAACATCTCTTCCTCTCCCTCTCGTCGGTTACAACCGAACCCTTCCCTTTAATCCACGTTTAAGAGAGGGAGAGAGAGAGAGTTATTCTCAAAAAAACACAGTCAACCCCAACCCAGGCTTCTTCCTGACATCGACGACCATCGGGACACGCCAGAGCGCCGCCCACTGCCGCCCGAAGCCGCCGCGTACGCACAACCCACGTACAGGTCACAGGAACCCGTTTTCAGGTAACCATTTTCCTCATCTTGTATCTAGATGCACGCTCGATCAAATCGAGATCCGTAAATTTCTACGAATAGACCCCAGAAAGAGCAAGTACCACAAAGGAGGCTTCACTTAGGAACTAAAACCACCATATCACAATAGAATATTAAAGATAATAAATAAAGAACTGATAATAATAGAGATAACAACAGTAAACTGAGTACGAGGAAACCATTCAAGTAGCCAGGTCACAACCCTTAAACCAAACAAAGACCGGAGTTGTAACCCTTCACCTGAATAGAAACCCGTCTCAAATACTATTGGTACAGTAAAGACAATAAAAGAAGAGAGGAAACAGAACTGCTCCGGGAGCCAGGTTACAACCCTTAAACCAAACAAGGACCGGGGTTGTAACCCTTCGCCTGAACAGAACTGGACCCCTGATCTTTATTGCTAAGGCCAGTATAAATAATCATGGTATTAAGGTAAGGTAAAACATGATGAACATGGCATGGGTTGAAATAAGACAATAAACGAAGAGAGGACACAGAACTGCTCCGGGAGCCAGGTTACAACCCTTAAACCAAACAAGGACCGGGGTTGTAATCCTTTGCCTGAACAGAACTGGACCCCCGATCGTTATTGTTAAGGCAAGCATCAATAATCATGTCATGTCACAATCTTACACAGGATCAGGATAAGACTAAGCTGGAATAAACTCCATCCAATCAATCACGGCCAATCAAGAGTACGGCTTGATACTTTTAACTAACTAGGATTATCACAGGCCTAGTTACTAGCGAGATGCAATGAGATTATCCCAACAGCCACAAGCCCTGCAGACCATCCGGTTATCCAGGTCGAATGTCCGTTTATGAAGGATGCAACACGTGACAGTGTGCTGGAAATGTGCCCTACTCGTCGGTAGGCTACAATTCTACTTAGTGCGCCCAGATAACGGGATTGCCTGTAGCTGGGAAATCTCTTCATGACTACTGAATTATTCTAGTTTATTAGCCTTCGTCGATTACAGTGGGTGCCCCTAACCGTGGTACTCAGGGATCCCCATCCTAGACATGATGCAAGATAGTGCCAGTTTATTTGTACAGTCACAATCGCCCACGGTGTCCAGGTCGTTCCTACTTGTCATATCAGGCTAGCTGTCGTAACAGTATGTCGAGATATATCATGTCAGTTTACTTGTCAAGAGTGCGCCACAGCGGGCCACTATCGTGTCCTATTCTTACATTATCATGAATGAGAAAAACTTGCATAAAATAACTAATAACATATTCTTGAAGCCAAGGAAAAGACCTACAACTTTTATGTTGGGAGTTGGGAGAAATTCTGGCCACAATTCAGCACAGATAAACATAGAAATGACCAAAAATGCTTTTGGCCATAACTTCCTCAAAACAAGTCGAAATCCAACTTTTCAAAGGTCTATTTTGGGTAAAATGGAATTCTCTACAACATGGAAGAACCAAAACATAAAAATAATAAAGTTTAATAGATCAAAATCCAAGAAAACTGAAAATAATATAAACTTAGATCTATAAGAAAATATCCGTCAAAATGGAAAATGCCAAGTTCTAAAGTATCTTAGAATCTCGCGAGGAAGACAATAGAACAAAAAAAATAAAGTTTCTCCATGAAGCAAGTTGCACTTGCCTAAGCTTCTCTTGGTAGGTGGAGAAGTTAAGAGAAAGAAGATGAAGAAATAAATGAAAGTAAAGATGAGAGAGAAAGGGGATTGGGTTTTAAATGATGATGGTGGTGGTAGGGGTTTTCTTTTGGTTCATGATGAACCCAAAAGCAAACCAAACCAAGCTAAACCGAACCAAGCTAAGCCATAACTAATGAAATGCCAAAATAACCATGCTAATGCAACATGCTAAAAATAAAATCATGACTAGCTAACCATGACTAATAAAAATACGTACCCAAAATATGTACACGTATACGAAAATACGTAACACGGATTTTGAGGGTGACAACTCTACCCACCTTAACAGAATTCTGTCCTCGAAATTTAATTAAAGAGGCTAGAGGTGTTGGGATAGGTTACACTATCAGATACAATCTACAGCTAAGCAATCAATCAAGCAATCAAATATGCAAGCAAGGATTCGAAGTGTAAGGCATAAGAAATATATTATACCTCAGGACTCAAACAGGTCAGGATATCACGATCGGATATCATCCTCACGCTCCCACGTTGACTCACCCAAAGAGTGATGACCCCAAGCAACTCAGACTAACTTGATAGTCTTGTTTTTGTGTGTCTTCTGTCTTCGGTCCAATATAGACACGGGCCTCTCCTCATACGAAAGGTTGGTACCAACAACCAATTCTGAATGATCTAGAATGTGGCTCGGGTCTGGGATATACCGTCGCAGTTGGGATACATGGAATACGTCATGCACCTCACGTAGCGATGGTGGAAGAGCGAGACGATAGGATACATCTCCTACTCGCTCCAGAATGTCAAATGGCCCTATATACCTAGGACTAAGCTTTCCTCGCACGCTGAAATGAATGATGCCACGGTTAGGCAAAATCCTCAGGAATACATGGTCGCCGACAGAAAACTCAAGAGGGCACCGATGAGAATCGGCCCAATGACGCTGGCGATCTTGGGCAACTCGAAGATGATCTCTGACTCTTCTGACCACCTCAATGGTCTGAGCAATCATTTTTGGACCGAGCATCTGCCTCTCTCCGACATCGTCCCATGCTAGCGGGGATCGGCACTTTCTACCATACAGTGCCTCGAACGGTGCCATCTGGATACTGGCCTGGAAACTGTTGTTGTACGAGAACTCCACCAGGTACAGGTGATCTTCCCATGAACCATCGAAGTCGAGTGTACAAGATCTCAACATGTCTTCCAAGGTTTGTATGGTACGCTCTGACTGACCATCTGTCTGTGGGTGATACGCTGAGCTGAACTGGAGGCGAGTCCCCAAACTCTCTTGCAGGCTACGCCAAAAGTACGACGTAAATTTGGATTCTCTATCCGAGGTGATACTGACTGGTACACCGTGCAATCTGATAATCTGTCGGAGATACATCTCTGCTAGCTGAGCCGTCGACTGACCAACTCTGAACGGAAGAAAGTGAGCCACCTTCGTGAGCCTGTCTATGATAATCCAAATAGCGTCTCTGCCAGCCGGAGATCTAGGCAATCCAGTCACAAAATCCATGGTTATATGCTCCCATTTCTACTCTGGAATTGGCAATGGTTGAAGTAGTCTACCTGGTCTCTGATGTTTAGCCTTAACTTGTTGGCAGACTAAACAACGAGAGACAAACCGAGCTATCTCTTTCTTCATTCTATTCCACCAAAAGTGCTGGCGGATATCACGGTACATCTTCGTGCCACCGGGATGAATGAAATACTGCAAACTGTGGGCCTCTGCCATGATCTCCTGTCTGATATCTCCACTGGGTACACAAAGACGCATACCATGTCGAAGTGTACCATCTTCTTGGATACATAACTCTGGTCTTCGTCCTGCCTCACACTCTGCTCTGAGTCGCTGAAGCTTGGAATCTGCTGACTGCGCCATCCGGATCCTCTCGACTATGCTGGACTGAACCTGCATGCTGGCCATCAATGCCACATTGGAAGGGAGGACAACTTCTATACCCATCTTCTGAAGATCGACTAACAGCTCCGGTTGCACTTTTAGGAAATAAACTCCGGCTCTCCTGCTCAATGCATCCGCAACAACGTTGGCCTTCCTAGGATGATACTGCAAGTTGATGTCATAATCCACAAGCAGCTCTAGCCATATCCTCTGACGCATGTTAAGATCCTTCTGGGTGAACACATACTTCAGACTCTTGTGGTCGGTAAAAATCTCTACCCTACCTCCATACAAGTAGTGCCTCCAAAGCTTAAGTGCAAATATTACTGCTGCCAGCTCCAAGTTATGGGTTGGGTAATTCCTCTCATGATCACAAAGTTGTCATGACGCATAAGCTATTACCTTCCCATGCTGCATCAGAACACATTCTAAACCTCTGCCCGAAGTATCACAATATACTAAGAATCCTCCGGTTCCATCTGGAAGCGTGAGAATAGGAGCCGTCATCAAGCCTCGCTTCAACCTCTCAAAAGAATCCTGGTACTCTGCTGTCCAAGCAAACTGCACATCCTTACGGGTCAGCTAGGTCAATGGCGCTGAAATTCGAGCAAAGTCTGAAACAAATTGTCGGTAGTAACCGACCAATCCAAGAAAACTACGGACTTCTGCCACTGTGCTAGGTACTGGCCATATTTCAATGGCCACGATCTTCTGGGGATCCACTTCTACTCCTCCTCTGGTGATGATATGACCCAAGTACGAAATGCGATCGAGCCAGAACTCCCATTTACTGAACTTGGCATACAACTGGTGCTCTATGAGAATCTGGAGGATAACTCGAAGATGCTGCTCATGCTACGCCTCACTCTTACTGTAGACCAGGATTTCGTCTAGGAATACAATCACGAACTGATCCAAATAAGGCATAAAGATATGATTTATGAGATCCATGAATACTGTCGGCGCATTGGTTGCTCCAAATGGCATCACAAGGAACTCCCAATGCCCATATCTCGATCTGAACGCTGTGTTCAGGATGTCCTGCTCTCTGACTCTAATCTGATGGTATCCTGACCGCAAGTCGATCTTCGAGAATACTGCTGCCCCCTTGAGTTGATCAAACAAGTCATCTATCCTCGGGAGAGGGTATCTGTTCTTGATTGTCACTGAGTTCAAGGTACGATAATCTACACATAATCTGGACGTACCATCCTTCTTTTTCACAAGAAGCATCGGGGCTTCCCAAGGCGATCCACTAGCACGAATAAATCCCTTGGTTCTGAGTTCTTCAATCATCTTGTACAATATCTCTAGCTCTGACGGCGCCATCCTGTAGAATCTCTCTGACATTGGGGCTGTCCCGAGAATCAAGTCGATGGTAAACTCGATCTCTCGCTCTGGCGGCATCCCTGGAAGCTCTTCTGGGAAAATATATGGAAACTCTTCGACTATCCGAAGTAACTGTACTACTGCTACTGCCATCCGTAACACTAGAGGAGAAGGTTCAACTTCGCCTCGGGAGAAGGAAAACTCTGGCTCGCCTAGAATGCTAAAAATAACCCTGCCAATGTGGCAGTCTATCCTAGCATACTGGTCCCTCAACCAATCCATCCCTAGGTGCAGTGCCCCAAAATTCGTGATACGTATTTTATACGTGTTCGTATTTCTGACTCGTATTTCTCTTTTCCTTGATTAGTTAGTTGTGGTTTATTTTCATATTTAGTATTGTGGTTTAATTATCATTTATCGTTCTTGGATTAATTATGATTAATGGAGCTTGGTTTATTGAGTATTTCATTACATGGTTCCTCATGGCATTGTATTGGCTTGGTTTGGTTCGGTTTAATGGGTTTGGCTTGGTTGGGTTTTATGTGAACCAAACCACTCCCACCTACCACCATCCCCATTATTTAACCCTTTCTCCTTCTCTCTCTTCATTAATATCTTCTTCTTCTCCACCATTAATTCTTCACCTACCAGAGAGAGGAAGAGAGAGTTCTAGGCAAGTGCAACTTGCTTCATGGAGGAACTCAAATTTTATTGCTTCATTCTCTTCCTTACAACATTCTAACTTACTTTAGTACTTGGCATTTTCACTTTCCGTGGCTAGATTCTTCTAGATCTAAGTTTACTTATTTTTGGATTTTTTGGGTTTTGATCTACTTAATCTTGAAGTTTTGATGGCTCCATGTTGTAAAGCATTTTATTCTGTCCAGTTTTGACCTATGGAAGCTCGGATTTGGGCTCCGGATGATGGAGTTATGGAGCTTGAGACTTGACACTCCTGGTGTTCTTCTTCTCAGAATTTTGGAGAAGATGCACTGTGTTTGACTTGATCGCTTGGATAATTCATGCGGCAAGTGTTCTTCCTGTGCTGCATGGGCTTGACTTGACCGCATGAATAATTCATGCGGCAAGTGGTTCCCTAGTCGCATAGGTAAATTCTGGCCGCATGAACTCCACTTGAGTTCAGCCGCATAAGCCTCGGCATAGTACGAGCCGCATGAATCTCCCGTCTGCCTTAGCCGTATAAGGCCCGCTAGTTCCGCGAGCCGCATGGGACTCCGTCCGTCCAGCCGCATGAGACTCCGTCCGTCCAGCCGCATGAGGCCTACCACCCTGGCCGCATGGGACTCAACTCAGTTGAGCCGCATAGGTATTGCTCTCCTAGCCGCATAGGCCCTGATCCTCGAGCCGTATGAGAACCACCCCAGATCTGGCCGCATGGGCTTCTGAGTTCGGGCCGCATGACCCCGATTAAACCTAGCCGCATATGCTCACCTCTCTCCTGAGCCGCATGGGCTCCTATTTGAGCCGCATGCGCCCCTTCCTTTCCTGTCGCATATGCCTGAGCTGTATGACTTTCCAATAGCCCTGTGTACTATTATTTTATTATTATTACCCATATTTTGTAACTCCTTATTGTATATTTTTATGCCTATTTTATATCCTTACGCCTTTTGTCCTGAACTTGAAAATCATGAATTCATTTGATATGTTTGGAATTGATAATTAAGCATGACGTGATAGTGACCCGTAGTGGTGCACTCTTGACATGATAACCTGACATGACCTGATAGTGGCCCGTCGTGGCGCAATCCTGACTAGCACACTTGATATGATAAACCTGACATGATTATCTCGAATAGCTGTTGTGATGGCTACCTGACATGACATGACCTGTATAATTAATCCTGACACCGTGGTTGTTTGCATTGATTGTGCCTGTATAAACTACGAGTCCGGTTGTGTCTTGCATCATGTCTAGGGCATGATCCCTGAGTACCACGGTCAGGGATTCATACTGAATCTGGCTAGGTTAATGACTAGATTGATCAAATAGTTCATGGAGAATTACCCAGTTACCTGTTGCCCCTTTGGTCCCGGCCTTATATATATATATACATGGGATTTGTTGCTATCCGTCGAGATGAGCGCACTTCCAGTCCGCCGTCGAGTGTGGTACCTTAGGACACATGTATCTTACTACAGTGTGTCTGCTATATCCTGCTATCTTTTCCTTTTTTTTGCTGGGATCACTCAGGTAGTAACAAACAGGTAACCGAACTTGGAATTCTCATTTGCATCTTGCTAGTAACTAGGCCTGTGATAACCCTAGTTAGTTAAAGTAGCAAGTCGTACTTACTACTTGGCCGTGATTGATTGTATGAGAATAATCAGTCTAGTCTCGTCTTGATCTTGTACAAGATTGTTACCTGACCAGATTTCTTACCTTGCCGATAAATGGTGGGAGAAGCCAAGTTCCGTTCAGACGAAGGGTTACAGCCCCGGTCCTTGTTTGGTTTACGGATTGTAACCTGGTTATCTGAATAGTCCCATGGTTATCTCATCGTATATCATCCTGTCATGCTTTTTCATAAGTTCTGTCTTTTATTGATTCTGTACAAGATTGTCTTTTATATTCACCTACCATGTTTTTCTTAAATTACTGTCTCTTATTAAGTAATTATATTCTGGTGCTAATTGCTGGTTTTAGTTCCTAAGTGAAGCCTCCTTTGTGGCACTTGCTCTTTCTGGGGTCTGACCCAGCTGGTTTTGTATGTGTAACACCCTGTTTTCAGAATTTGAGGATTTTTGAAAAATTATTATTTTTATTATTTAATAATGGTGATTAGGGCATGATATAGTTTATAGTGATTATTAGTGTAATTAGAACCATCTTCTAAGTCATGTAAAGTCATGACTTATGACTTTGTGATTTTGGTTAGTATAACTTAGTGTAAACCCTAGTTTTCCTTAACCTAGAAGTTGCTATGACCATGTGAGCTTAGTCATAGGCTTATAACCTCGAATTAGTGATTTTTAGCCTAAAGGGTATTTTGGTAATTTTCTAGAATTTATTTGGAATTATTTGTAATTATGTGATTTAATATTATTTAATTATTGTTAAGTGTCATGAGAGCCCCTAACCTAGTCTAGCCCTAATATAGAGGTTAGCCACTAACCTAGAATGACTAAGAGGAATGATATTTGTCATGGGATAAAGTGAAATAAATATCTAGTTACCTTTATTTGATATTTTGCTTAAACCATGCAAAATATCTTAAACCTTTACCTAAAGTCCTTCCCTTAGCTTGGAAGCAACCCAAGGACAACCCCCCCACCCCATGGCAGCCAAGAAACCACCCCTTGCTACCCCCTCTCCTATATAGTTAACACTTAGTTCAAGAGTTCAAGTTTCATGAGAAAAGAACTCTTGAAAAACCAAGAAAAACCCTTCCACTTCACATAGCCATAACCTTGTCATTTCTCAAGCTTTGGACCTCTAGTTTCTTGTATTAGGACACTAGTATTCTGAGGAAGCCTAGGGAGAATAGCTATCCAAGTTTCATCAAGCAAGGACTCATCAAGCTAGGGGACACACACTCCTCATTTTGGTATTTTTTCAAGAAAACCACATTGAGGTAAATATATCTAAACCTAGTTATTATACTGGTTTTTCTTCATTATTGCATGCATATAGTTATAATATAGTTGTGGGTAGGGTTTGGTACAAATTTTAGGATTGTTTGGTGTCGTGTCGGACACGTATCCTACTTGTAAAACTCTAATTTTTGCTCACTGTTTTGATCACTGTCATAGTATATATACACACTGTTTTCCAATTCTTTTTGAACCAAAACCTAGCCTAGCTAACCCTAAACCTAACCCTAAAACACTGAGCACGTTTTGAGCTTGTGTCGTGTCCAAAACTGGACACAAAGCTGTCGGACACAACACTGCTTAGACACTGCTTTTACACTATAAATGTGCCCTGCTACCACAGTGTCCAAACACACTCTACACCCACTTGGACACGTCAAACTTGACACACGACATGGGGCACTGACTGACAGGTCTCCCCAAAGTTTGGGATGACCTCGTGTCGTGTCGGACACGGAATCGTCCCCGCAAGGGTCATTCATGCACAGTGTACACACACAGACACTCGACTTTGAGCGTGTCGTGTCCACTCTACACGACACTTAGGCACCTCGTGGTGACACGAGTGTGTAGCCCTACACGTGGCGTACACATGGACACGAGCACGTGGTGTGTCGTGTCCTGTGTCGCGAACACGAGACGCACGACGCGTGCACGACGCAGTCTGAAACGCGCGTATCAGTCGTGTTTTCACGACTGATACGGTCTTCGTACCGTGTCCTGGATCAACGTGGACACGGTGCAGGGTGTTGGACACGTGCACAACCCCTAGGTGAACATTCGTGCACGAGCACGAGACACGAGAGTGTGTGTCGTGTCCTAGGGTGAGTTGCACGCGTGCACGATACTGTGTGTGTGCGTGTGTATCAGGTTTACCCGAGTGGTTGTTTTGTGAGTTGGACACGTCGTGTCGTGTCTATACTCTGTGTCAGGCACCTAGGACACTAGTATATGTGTGGGGCTAGTGTTACCAACCTAGGGATTCGAGCCTTAGCTCGTTTTGGTGTGAGAAATCGGGTTTACCTAGTTAGCCTATGCACAGTCCTATTTTTCCAGATTTTGTATTATTTCCAGTTTTCTAAAAACGAATTTCAAATCTAATTTTGGTATGATTAATACATGTATATGTGTATTTCAGTGTATAAATATAGTATTTAGGTATGTGTGTGTGTAGGAGGAAATTTGGTGTTACATGTATATACATGTGTATATACATGTGTGTGTTTATGGGTGTGTGTGTGCACTGTGTGGTGATTTGGGGGAGGGACTGTTTTCAGTTCCAAAACTGGAACACCCCTTTTTCCCCCATTTCCTGTGTGTGCCCATTTCATCTCTCTCACTGTTAGCTCCCTCTCTCTCTCACTGTCATTCTCACTGTCTCACAGCCTCTCTCTCTCTTCCCTTCCCTCTATATATATATATGAAATATATGTATAGTTATATATATATGTATTGTGTATATATATATATACATGATATATATGTATATTGTATTAGGTCTCTATATGTATATGTAGTGTATTATACATATGGTTGTTTATTATATATTCATATATGGGCATGTGGGTAGTAGGTTAAATAGTGTATGACTATATATAGATATATATATGTGAGACTTTTAGTTATAGGTTTATGTGGAAACCTAGGCTAAGGCCTATGGCCAAGGTTATTGGCCTATGGTTGGGGTTAACCCTAAAGGCCAAAACCCTACTAGAAACCCTTGTTGACTAAGGGTTGACCAAAGTCAACCTTAGGTCAAAGTTGACCTAGTTAACCTAGAAATGACTAGGAATGACCTAAAACAACTAGTTTGACTAGTTTGACTAAAACCCTAACTAGTTTAACTAGTGTTGACCTAGCTTTGACTTAGGGTTGACCATTGTTGACCATGGTTGACTAAAGTCAACTATTGGTCAAACCATGACCTAATTGACCTAATTACCCTAACTGACTAGTCTTTGTTTGACCAATGCCTTAGCTGGTCTAAGTTGATCTAGACTTGATCCAGATTGATCATGTTGACTAGTATTTGACTAGTTTGATTAGAGTGTTGACCAGGAGTTGACTTTAACCTAGATTAAACTTGTTTGACCTTGTTTGATCTTGTTTGACCTTATTTGACTTAGTATGACTTTCTGTGACTTAGTTTGACTATTAGAGTTGACCAAGAGTTGACTTTTGACCAGTTTGACCTAGAATCATGTAGTATGCATTGTATACTTTATTTTTACCATTGTGGATACATTGTGACTTATATTGCTCTGATTAGGAGCCAGACACCTCTCCTCAGACAGTATATCCTCTTCAGACATTCAGTTATCAGGCGAGTACATTCTCTGACCGTTTCATACTTGTTCAGGCTTTACTTCTCGCTCTAGATTACTTTACTTGTTGCTGTCACGTTGGTAACACGGATTGGTACTATATGGATCTTTACATGAGATGTTATCCCCCTCGGGAGCATCGGGTACTTCATGTTATGTGTGTTTCACTATCATCATGTACTCATGCTTCCATTATTCATGTACACTCATGTGATCATGTACTCTCATGTTTACTGAGCTCTCATGTATACTATCATGTGCACCCTTTCATGGGCCCCATGTGATATCATGTACAATAACGTAACTTGTATAGATCCTTGTGTATTGATTGGGGAAACGGGGAGTAGAAGTGGTCATGTGAATAATTCCAAAGTAGTGTAATCATGTGCAAACTCCGTAGTGTAATCATGTATAAGTCCAGCCATTCACATGCCTATCTTATGCTCTACATCACTAGTCACTTACAGTTCTCTATATACAGTAGATATTTCATTACAGCTATCTCTTTTACAGCGTATATTTCCTTTCAGCAGTTCATGTATCTTACTCTATTGCCTGTATCGTATTTCCTAACCTGCTATGCACTGCGTGAGATGTATTGTGCTCGTTCCCGTCCTGATTGGACCTGTTGAAAATATTACAGAGGATGAGGATGAGGCCCTGGTGTCTACCTATTATGGAGCAGGACTAGATGATACTTATGTTGTGGACCCTCAGCAGGATCCACCTGCAGCTGAGGATATTGCCAGTAGTCTAGACCAGTTTAGTCTAGGCAGTCTTTTCTATATTTACTTTTGTCTCACATTCTGAGTTGTATTTTGAGATGTGGAGATGTATAGACTCTTAGACTTATTGTATTTGAGTTGTCATTCTGGATGTTATGTTATCTAGACACTTAGACTTATTTCATCTATATACTGTTCTCTTGAGTTACTATCTATCTATCTGTCTTCATTCTTCTACCCTAGATGTGATTGAGATTGTGTGTGTTATATCACCTCCATTCGGAGAGTATACTGTACAGGTACTTTATATTGTTAGATGATTGACCTAGGACAGCGTTCTACCGCCGACACTGCGGCGTAGGCTGGACGTACCCACTTCTCGTGCCCTTACTCTAGGGTGCGGGTCGTGACACGTTTTTAGTGGTGGCCCATGCAGGTCGAGTTTATGTAGTGGTATTCGAACTAGAGTATCACTACAGCCTGCGATAGGATTTGAGGAATAGGCTTAGAGAGAGTGGATACTCAATCACTGCTAGGATACTTTGAGAGATTCCTGGGATGACCCTTGAGAATCTCATTTGAAATTACGATTTAAACTCCTTTTTCCTTGATTGAATTTGATTTTGGAGGATTCACTGTAGAACTTTGAATCCTGTATAGTTGATGATTTTAAATTTTTGTAGTTGTTGATTTTAATTTCTTGTTAGATTAATATCTTTTATTTTTTAGGGTACTCAATCACAATTATGAGAAAACTCTTATCTGTTTCTTGCCATCTAATCCTCTTGCTAATTGCCTTTCATTAAAAGAACTGTCCTCTCTATTTTGCATCTTGCTTAAACTCTTTCTACCAATCTATGTGACTGTAACCCAAACCTGACTTACTCGACATTTCCTCAAATCAAGACTTTATTGAGACCTTCTAACCTTGACCCTTGATTGATCGAACCCTAACTATATTCATCTAGTAGCCTATCTATCCCTAGGACTGTGTTCCTAAATTATTTACTAGATTCCTGATTAATTTTATTTCATGAGTTAATTTGATCTTCTTCAATTTTTGCATCAATTTGTCACGTCTCGAACTCCCTTTCTATTCTAGATCAGGACGTCCTTTACCTGACTTAGATATTCAGAGTATAATACTAGCTGTTACCTCCCAACAAACTTCACATGTAAGACCTAGACTAGCCTACCTTCATGTAGGTATTCCATGTCCTACTAAAACCCGTCTCCTTGTACTCTATTTCTTGATATGATTTTCTGGTCAAATGGCTAAACTATAACCTCTACCATGATACTAAATTATTCTTATTTCAATTAGAGATCCACCTTGGCTCAATCTTTCGACCTGGCATGTGATGGTGTTCTGCTTGAACCTTAATACTTAACCTACCTTATCTTGATGCTTGACCCGATTGGTTAAGAATCTTGGACTATGTATCTTCTTTCATCATTTCCACCCTTACTTATATCTTATGCTATAAATTTATCCTTAAGTTTTACAAGCTTATCCTTTCGAGCTTGATCATGATATTTTATTGGGTGGCACCCACTAACATATTATCTAATCAGAACCGGCGCATGATGGTCTGATCAACCTATTGCATTTTGGTTCGCTTTTTCATATATTAATCTACGTGGATGGAGACAGTTAAACTTGCCCTAGAATCTTATCCGCACAGCCTTGACAATTCTTCTTGGAATTATTTTATCGCCTATGAACCTCGTATTCGTATCCAGTTGAATTAAATTTAATCATGACCTGGATCTTCATCATTGGATGCTCGTGCTCATACTCGATTTCATTGATTTCCATCTTGCCCAAATCTCGATTTTCCTGAAATTGATCAACTTAGATCGTGTCAAGACTAAAATCTATTTGTGATTGTTTGTACCTAAATTTTCAATTTTCTTTTTATGGAATGGTAACTTTAATGATTTCTCACTTGTTAATGACCTATTTTCATATAGGATGGTAGACGACCCTATAGCCTTGATGATTGTTGTTCCTTACCTTCCCAATTAGGACACCTTAGATTGCTTGTACGTTTTGATACCATAGGACAGTATTGATCTAGAATGACTAGTGCACCTAGATGAGACCCAGACTGTTCCATTTAACCTGTCCCCCTGGTACCACTATTCATCACAATTTTGGTTCAATTTAGGCCATAGACCCTTCCCACTCTAATTATGATCACGTAGCACTTACCGTGACTTTTAAATTTGGAGCACAAGACTAGTTGTTTTCAAAACTGACTTCACATACATGACCTAGACATGACATACTACACCCATGACCTTAGTGTCCCACTCAGGCATACCATTGTGTGCCTCATTTGCTTAGTACGATTTTTCTGACCCGAGACTCCATCCTGATTTACCCTATGGAGTTACTTTTGGCTTCAAATTAAATTGAGGACACCTTATGACCTAAAACTGCCAGCCAATTTTTGGACATGACCCAGTATAGGTCTACTACCCATATTTTGCTTGTTGACCTTGTATGTTGCCTAGGTAGTGGCTTCGTCCTTGATTGTTGGAGGTTTGACCTAGAAGGAGTACGACCATCTAAATTTCGAGGACGAAATTATTTTAAGGTGGGTAGACTTGTAACACCCTGTTTTCAGAATTTGGGGATTTTTGAAAAATTATTATTTTTATTATTTAATAATGGTGATTAGGGCATGATATGGTTTATAGTGATTATTAGTGTAATTAGAACCATCTTCTAAGTCATGTTAAGTCATGACTTATGACTTTGTGATTTTGGTTAGTATAACTTAGTGTAAACCCTAGTTTTCCTTAACCTAGAAGTTGCTATGACCATGTGAGCTTAGTCATAGGCTTAGAACCTCGAATTAGTGATTTTTAGCCTAAAGGGTATTTTGGTAATTTTCTAGGATTTATTTGGAATTATTTGTAATTATGTGATTTTAATATTATTTAATTATTGTTAAGTGTCATGAGAGCCCCTAACCTAGTCTAGCCCTAATCTAGAGGTTAGCCACTAACCTAGAATGACTAAGAGGAATGATATTTGTCATGGGATAAAGTGAAATAAATATCTAGTTACCTTTATTTGATATTTTGCTTAAACCATGCAAAATATCTTAAACCTTTACCTAAAGTCCTTCCCTTAGCTTGGAAGCAACCCAAGGACAACCCCCCCCTACCCCATGGCAGCCAAGAAACCACCCCTTGCTACCCCCTCTCCTCTCCTATATAGTTAACACTTAGTTCAAGAGTTCAAGTTTCATGAGAAAAGAACTCTTGAAAAACCAAGAAAAACCCTTCCACTTCACATAGCCATAACCTTGTCATTTCTCAAGCTTTGGACCTCTAGTTTCTTGCATTAGGACACTAGTATTCTGAGGAAGCCTAGGGAGAATAGCTATCCAAGTTTCATCAAGCAAGGACTCATCAAGCTAGGGGACACACACTCCTCATTTTGGTGTTTTTTCAAGAAAACCACATTGAGGTAAATATATCTAAACCTAGTTATTATACTGGTTTTTCTTCATTATTGCATGCATATAGTTATAATATAGTTGTGGGTAGGGTTTGGTACAAATTTTAGGATTGTTTGGTGTCGTGTCGGACACGTATCCTACTTGTAAAACTCTAATTTTTGCTCACTGTTTTGATCACTGTCATAGTATATATACACACTGTTTTCCAATTCTTTTTGAACCAAAACCTAGCCTAGCTAACCCTAAACCTAACCCTAAACACTGAGCACGTTTTGAGCTTGTGTCGTGTCCAAAACTGGACACAAAGCTCTCGGACACAACACTGTTTAGACACTGCTTTTACACTATAAATGTGCCCTGCTACCACAGTGTCCAAACACACTCTACACGCCACTTGGACACGTCAAACTTGACACACGACACGGGGCACTGACTGACAGGTCATCCCCAAAGTTTGGGATGACCTCGTGTCGTGTCGGACACGGAATCGTCCCCGCAAGGGTCATTCAGTGCACAGTGTACACACACAGACACTCGACTTTGAGCGTGTCGTGTCCACTCTACACGACACTTGGGCACCTCGTGTGACACGAGTGTGTAGCCCTACACGTGGCGTACACATGGACACGAGCACGTGGTGTCGTGTCCTGTGTCGCGAACACGAGACGCACGACCGCGTGCACGACGCAGTCTGAAAGCGCGTATCAGTCGTGTTTTCACGACTGATACGGTCTTCGTACCGTGTCCTGGATCAACGTGGACACGGTGCAGGGTGTTGGACACGTGCACAACCCCTAGGTGAACATTCGTGCACGAGCACGAGACACGAGAGTGTGTGTGTCGTGTCCTAGGGTGAGTTGCACGCGTGCACGATACTGTGTGTGTGCGTGTGTATCAGGTTTACCCGAGTGGTTGTTTTGTGAGTTGGACACGTCGTGTCGTGTCTATACTCTGTGTCAGGCACCTAGGACACTAGTATATGTGTGGGGCTAGTGTTACCAACCTAGGGATTCGAGCCTTAGCTCGTTTTGGTGTGAGAAATCGGGTTTACCTAGTTAGCCTATGCACAGTCCTATTTTTCCAGATTTTGTATTATTTCCAGTTTTCTAAAAAGAATTTCAAATCTAATTTTGGTATGATTAATACATGTATATGTGTATTTCAGTGTATAAATATATAGTATTTAGGTATGTGTGTGTGTAGGAGGAAATTTGGTGTGTATACATGTATATACATGTGTATATACATGTGTGTGTTTATGGGTGTGTGTGTGCACTGTGTGGTGATTTGGGGGAGGGACTGTTTTCAGTTCCAAAACTGGAACACCCCTTTTTCCCCCATTTCCTGTGTGTGCCCATTTCATCTCTCTCACTGTTAGCTCCCTCTCTCTCACTGTCATTCTCACTGTCTCACAGCCTCTCTCTCTCTTCCCTTCCCTCTATATATATATATGAAATATATGTTATTATATATATATATATATGTATTGTGTATATATATATATATACATATATGATATTGTATTAGGTCTCTATATGTATATGTAGTGTATTATATACATATGGTTGTATTATATAGATATTCATATATGGGCATGTGGGTAGTAGGTTAAATAGTGTATGACTATATGTATAGATATATATATGTGAGACTTTTAGTTATAGGTTTATGTGGAAACCTAGGCTAAGGCCTATGGCCAAGGTTATTGGCCTATGGTTGGGGTTAACCCTAAAGGCCAAAACCCTACTAGAAACCCTTGTTGACTAAGGGTTGACCAAAGTCAACCTTAGGTCAAAGTTGACCTAGTTAACCTAGAAATGACTAGGAATGACCTAAAAAACTAGTTTGACTAGTTTGACTAAAACCCTAACTAGTTTAACTAGTGTTGACCTAGCTTTGACTTAGGGTTGACCATTGTTGACCATGGTTGACTAAAGTCAACTATTGGTCAAACCATGACCTAATTGACCTAATTACCCTAACTGACTAGTCTTTGTTTGACCAATGCCTTAGCTGGTCTAAGTTGATCTAGACTTGATCCAGATTGATCATGTTGACTAGTATTTGACTAGTTTGATTAGAGTGTTGACCAGGAGTTGACTTTAACCTAGATTAAACTTGTTTGACCTTGTTTGATCTTGTTTGACCTTATTTGACTTAGTATGACTTCCTGTGACTTAGTTTGACTATTAGAGTTGACCAAGAGTTGACTTTTGACCAGTTTGACCTAGAATCATGTAGTATGCATTGTATACTTTATTTTTACCATTGTGGATACATTGTGACTTATATTGCTCTGATTAGGAGCCAGACACCTCTCCTCAGACAGTATATCCTCTTCAGACATTCAGTTATCAGGCGAGTACATTCTCTGACCGTTTCATACTTGTTCAGGCTTTACTTCTCGCTCTAGATTACTTTACTTGTTGCTGTCACGTTGGTAACACGGATTGGTACTATATGGATCTTTACATGAGATGTTATCCCCCTCGGGAGCATCGGGTACTTCATGTTATGTGTGTTTCACTATCATCATGTACTCATGTGCTTCCATTATTCATGTACACTCATGTGATCATGTACTCTCATGTTTACTGAGCTCTCATGTATACTATCATGTGCACCCTTTCATGGGCCCCATGTGATATCATGTACAATAACGTAACTTGTATAGATCCTTGTGTATTGATTGGGGAAACGGGGGAGTAGAAGTGGACATGTGAATAATTCCAAGTAGTGTAATCATGTACAACTCCGTAGTGTAATCATGTATAAGTCCAGCCATTCACATGCCTATCTTATGCTCTACATCACTAGTCACTTACAGTTCTCTATATACAGTAGATATTTCATTACACTATCTCTTTTACAGCGTATATTTCCTTTCAGCAGTTCATGTATCTTACTCTATTGCCTGTATCGTATTTTCTAACCTGCTATGCACTGCGTAAGATGTATTGTGCTCGTTCCCGTCCTATTGGACCTGTTGAAAATATTACAGAGGATGAGGATGAGGCCCTGGTCTACCTATTATGGAGCAGGACTAGATGATACTTATGTTGTGGACCCTAGCACCACCTGCAGCTGAGGATATTGCCCCAGTAGTCTAGACCAGTTTAGTCTAGGCAGTCTTTTCTATATTTACTTTTGTCTCACATTCTGAGTTGTATTTTGAGATGTGAGATGTATAGACTCTTAGACTTATTGTATTTGAGTTGTCATTCTGATGTATGTTATCCTAGACACTTGGACTTATTTCATCTATATACTGTTCTCTTGAGTTACTATCTGTCTATCTGTCTTCATTCTTCTACCCTAGATGTGATTGAGATTGTGTGTTGTTATATCACCTCCATTCGGAGAGTATACTGTACAGGTACTTTATATTGTTAGATGATTGACCTAGGACAGCGTTCTATACCCCGCCGACACTGCGCGTAGGCTGGACGTACCCACTTCTCGTGCCCTTACTCTAGGGTGCGGGTCGTGACAGTATGGCCGGATACCGGAGCAGCAGCAAAGGATCTACCTACTTTCCAGCCAGATGGTGACCACTAGAGGGAATCCTGGCAACGAGTGGGTTATTTTTGGCTTCCCACTCTATTGTACATTATTCTTTTGAGGCGTTTAGCCACCGAGCAAGTGTTAGCTCGTGTATATTTTTTACTGTCTGCCTACAGGCTGTAACATGATTGGCAACTCGAGGTTGATCATGTATAACTTAACTCTTGCTAGTCCTTACATTTTGTACGACTAGCTTTATGATCATCTGGATATGTAATGTTTGGGACGCCTTACAATTGTATATTTGGTGGTCTGATATTTTGTAACTATTACTAGTTGGTTGAGATTGAGACAATAGGATAATTTATGACCCTAAGAGACTGATGGCTTGTAGATAAACCCTCATATTTCTAGACAGCCGTGACCGTATAGTGAGATGGATTCTATTTTATTATACGTAGCTGGCTATGTCTGTCCCCGCTCTCCAGTATTCTGGTTTTGGGGGCGTGACACTAGGACCATATCATAATCGGCCATCGGAAACTCTATCAATCTAGCGGAGAATTCTCTACCGCTAACTACGATCCGACACGAGGAAAACACTCTATCTACTCCCATAAGTCCATTACCAGTAAGTATATTGAGCCTTACTGATAATTACTCGGGCTCCAATCCTACCCGTGTCATGAATCGTGCAGACATAAATGAATACGAGGCACCCGAATCAAATAATACTGAAGCTGGAAAGGTGTTGACGAGAATAGTACCTGCCACTACCTCTCCTGGTGCTAATCTTTCTTCTCCCATGGTCAAGGCCAGCACTTGACCATGTCCTCTGGGTGCGGGTCCCCTCTGCTGAAAATTTCTCTACCTGCTCTGGATCAGGGCTTGGGCTTGGGCATACTGCTGCGGTCTCTGCTGCTAGAATGCCTGGGCCTGTGTCGGCAATGGCCTTGGAAACGGGTACTGCAGCTGCTGCTGTGGCTGGACTGGTGCTGGTCCTCTAACTGAAGGACTAGAAAAGGCCGATGAACTACCCCCTTGTTTGCCATTAAAATCTTTTGATACAAATTTCATACAAACAGAACATTGTTACAATGTAGGACTTAGACGTAGTCCTAGGAGTACACTTTTATTTAATCTGGGTCCCTTGTGCCGATGGAGCTAGTGGTAATACGTTGACTCCGTTGACGATCTGACGACGGTTATCGGTTTTCTGAAGGTTTGGATTGCTCTGGGTGCTGGAGCTCGCTGAGAGGAGGAAGACATTGAGTGTCTGTATCTGCCTCTCTCACTACAACAGATATGGGATATAATAGCGTGCTCGGAACACTGTAGAATGTCTATTATAGCATATTGCGTCCGCTATAAATGCCCCCGCTATAATAACCCCATGTACAAGAACGCTATAAAAGTATAGCGTTCCAAAACGCTATTGATGGTTTATAGCGTTTAAGGCCGCTATAGATCATGTATAGCGTTTCGAAACGCTGTATATAGCTTATAGCATTTGTGAACGCTATAGAGCTTTAATAGCATACATGAACGCTATTCATCAGTTGTAGCGTTCATGAACGCTATAGTCCTTTTATAGCACTGGAAAACGCTGTATAGGTTGTATAGCGTTTACGAACGCTATAGCTTACTAATAACATTTGTTTACGCTATAAATGTGTTATGGCGTTCCTGAACGCTGTTGAGTTATAATAGCGTTTCGATATATATATGCTATTGCATAGTCAAAATTCTTTCATATATATGCATTTCTTTCCTGCTATTATAGCATGTTAGAATGCTATTGCAGAGTGAAAATTCTGTATTCGAAAATTTGCAGAATGCAGCCCACAGTTACACAAAATTTAGGTATTCAAATGTTTAAATGCGAATCAATCACAAAATGAAGTAGTACCAAACATATGTAGAACAACGAAGTAGTACCAAACATTCAAAATCCTTAATTTCTCCATGTAGAACAACAAAGTAGTACCAAACATTCAAAATCCTTAATTTGTTCATGTAGAACAACGAAGTAGTACCAAACATATGTCCAAATATTAAACATTAACAATGTATCAGCTACATATATCCCAAAATGTTGACTATCTAACATTTAGCTCCCTTCGAGCCTATCCACAACCAAAATCCCTCAGAAAGCATCCTCTTCCTTCATCCAACCTACACAAAAATAGGGGGAAATTATTAGTGTAAAGAAAAAACCATCTCGAGTGCGTGCATTTTTGACTGAAGGCCTTACCAGTGCACTAAAGATCATTAGTGTAAGGAAAAAAATTATTAGTGATGCCTATACAAAAATAGGATTAATCATTAGTGATGCCTTACCAGTGCCTTACCAGTGCCTTACCAGTGCACTAATACAAATCATTAGTGTAAAGAAAAATTAAAAATAACTTGAAATAGATAGACAAACTTTCATATTTTTATTTTTCCACTTAGATCAAATATAGGCAGTTAATGAAATGTAACCTAGAACTTAAGTCATGAAAACCAGAATTGCGAATATTAGGATTTGAGGATATGTAAGTGGATGAACTAGTTTGGTAACATATTACTTATGGTAGGGTAATGAATTCGATATTGGATTGGAGCTTCTAAGAACAGTAATTGTTTATGCTCGAGCATAGAAAGATGGTTAGCCGAAATTGATAACTGAATCTTGCACTTAAAAGTTTTGATGATAGGCCTTGGCGGATTATGTATATTTTTTTAGGTTAAAATTTATATTATAGAGAGAATTTCGATTGATAAAACAATATTTCGATCAAGATATTGACTTTCTGGCTTTCAAGATCTAGTAACCTGTAACCTATAGAATATTAAACATGTGAAATTTGATATAGAAGTGGAATTTTGAAGTGGGCTTAAGTGTAACATGTAGACTATTTAAACAATGTATGAGATTTTACGTTGACTGCGAGGGTGTTTTACTTGCTCTGGGGGCTTTCGGGTTCAACTCAAAGCCAAGAAGAGTCTAAGTTTATGTAAATACTAAATAGACATCTGAGTCACGAGATTACCATTAATTCTAATTTTCTTGCATGAGAATTTTGTTAATTCACATGTTTTCATACATTTATCAATGAAAGATATACTGTCATTGCTTGACTATTGTGTTAATTTCTTATTATAAATATATGTGTAGCGTTCGTCAAAAAATTAATATTATTTATACATTTTTTGTGATTTAAAGAAGATAAATGAAAGAGACAGCAGGGCCCCCAAAAATCCCAGGCACAGATTTTACTGCAAGTGTCTACTATGAAAATGAAGTATGCTTAGAGGAGATATGATCTAGACAATTAGTGTACATTTTTCCGAACCCTACCATGAACCGAGACGTACTACACTATGTGATGAATAAAAAAGGTTAATTAAGTTGCTTAATATATAATACAAAAGCAGGAAAGCAGACTATTGTAGACAGCAAGAAATGGACATGTTTTGAAAATTTACAAATTTACTACCAAAAGGCTTGAGAAACTAGCATTCAAGATGAAAAGGCTGTGATTTTCTAAGCAACATCAGTTCAACTATTTTCTTCAATCTACATAGTAAACACAGTAATCATATATTGAAAACCTTGCTTCACTCAGTTTGTGGCAGAAGTTTGTTCAACCTACCTTCAGATCCTGATGCTGCTCAAGACTAAGAACTCGATCCTTCAAAGGGTGAATTTTACCATCTGATTCGGGCTCAGTTCCTCTACAAATTCTAGTGGCATGAAGAATTTGGCCAGCATCGACAATAGAACAAGTCTTTCTGTCCTTATTCCGCTGTTTCTTCCCTCTGAAATGATCCAATTGGTATCAGAAGGAACAAATAGATTCATATTTGAGACATACATGAAACTAAGACAAATGTTACTTGTTAGAAGTGTCGTTAATTTTGTTGTTGGATGATGAATTACCCTGGCATGGTCCATTCAGAACAACCGACAGAACAGAGTCAGTTGAACATGTTGAGGAGCTGTCATCCATAGACAAGGTACTCTTTTTCTCAACTTGTTCTTTTTCCATCTCGCTAATATGAGCTTTAGTTGGATGAATTTCGAAACCACAAATTGATCCTTTGTGTAGAAGAATCTGACCCTTAAGATGGATCAGTAATGCGCAAAAAGAGTTGTGTTCTTTTATTTATCGACAAAGTTTACAGAGATAGAGATAGTGATTGACAAATTTTAAGTAGTTTGGGAAAAGAAACAATGTTTGAGCAAGACATGAATTAGGAGTTGAATATCAATGTATAAGTAGTAGTTTCAAAAAATAAACAATGTTGCTAACCAGGAATAAGTTTTTAGTCATTGAAATATATTCAAGTAGCAGTTTGTATCAATCAACTTTAGCAAGTTGGAGCATCTATGGAGTTTCCGAAACAAAATTATCTCCAAAAAGTTGGAAAACTACCTGAAAGTTTAGCAGACATGTGAGCTAAATAGTCTCTCTGCTACTTTGCATATGTTATATATGAAGGCTTAGAGGAAAAAACCCTCATTATTTTGCCACAATTCTTCATATTGGATCCCAACTCATCATTGACAACAATTCTTCATATCAAACCCCTATCATGAGTGGAAATAAAAAAAAATTATTTCATATCTGGTAGTAGCAAGTGTATTATATTATGATTGTAAAAGATAATAAAAATACATGCAAGAATATAAAACACCTTTCAAGGATGCTAACAATACATTAATGTATTATAATACACAACATGTCCTATTTTGTGCATATTTGATAGTAATATGCCCAATTCTGTTGTTACCCTCATTTTCCCTAGTTTAATAAACCACAAGGGCTTGATTGATTGTATATTGTTAGGTAATACGAAAGGAGACAAAGAAGACTCCTGCCAGCCAAATTGTAGGGATCACCACCTATTTTCGAATATAACAAGCACTTAATGCTACTTACAATATCTAAAAATTACAAAATACTCCACAAACTCTAATCCTATAAAATTTTCATTGCTTCCATTTTTCAGTCTTGTTCTATAATACTCCACAAACTCCTTGTCCAGGATTTATCCTTCCTCAAGTGCAAAGCGACATTGTAATGGTTACCAATTCTTAAGGAATTGAACATTAGCATGAATTTTAGTAGACAATAGAAGCATCATAGAACTTTATAAGAAGTAGATATATGGAAATGATGCTTACATGTCAGAAGCTTTCGAAGGTTTCTTTTCCCAATATTCTCCAAGCTAGCAGGCTGATGCAGGAGGAAAAAAGAAAGAAAGCATCTCTATTGCACCTGTACCATTAGCTTTCACAAGTTAGTTGCTGAAATATTAAGCCCAAGAGATGTAATCCAAGCGACTAGCATGACAAGTAGAAGCAAAGCTTGTAATTTTAGTATTGGGAACTAATGGATGAGGAAAGACTGGATATGCTCTCTACAATATATTGATACAAATAGAATAGTCTATTTTTACATATTGGTAAAGGGGGGCCTCTATCATCATAGATCATAGAGAACTACACAAACAAGATATAATATTTTACATATTGGTAAAGGGGGGCCTCTATCATCATAGATCATAGAGAACTACACAAACAAGATATAATATTTTTACATATTGGTAAAGGGGGTCCAAAAGATCTTGCCAGGTAAGCACTATAATGAAAAGTAAAAGCCCCACATTCCAGCAGTCAAGATAAATTATCCTGATGTATGAACAAGGGAACAAATCAGATACACTTCAAAGAAGCCAAAATATTATTTGAAACAGACCAACCATAATTATTTATTTACCCAAGTTGTTTGGCAGAAGCCAACCAGAACCAAACCCTTATACACAGGTACAGGACCAGTTATTATTGGGAGGAACATGAATCAACTTGACCAGTTATTATTGGGTGGAACACTGTTTTAATAAACGCAGCAGTGCTCTTCAAGAAACATCAATGATTTGTTGATTCATGATTTGTTACCAACAACTTAGCTTAACAGGAAGACATACAATGAGACAAACATAAACTAAAATTTAAATCCGAATAAATTCAAGAAACATAAAAAGAATACACACACACGTTTTTCCGCTTTCTTTTCAGGTAAAGTGGAAAAAGGCAAGATCAAACAACTGGATCATGAACATCAGAACATGTCTTAGAGTAATAGAGAAACTGGTCTACTACTTGTTATTCGTGTCTTACTATTAAGTAACATATATTTCAGTTTATTGAAAAATGAATACCAAAATATATGGATATACGAAGGCAAACAACTATGATAATTCGATGTTCTACACACTGTTTTAATAAACGCAGCAGTGCTCTTCCCAGTGCTAACCGATATGACGCCAGGAGGAAGACACTTAATACGGACACATCTGTCTTCTCATCAACGATGTCAGCACCTAAGAATACCACAAAAAACTTTCTAAAAATTCCAAAAAAAAAGCTTAAGGAACGAAATATACATGCTTAAAATTCCAAAAAACTTCCTAAAAATAGCACTTACCATAGAACGGAATACTAGTGGGATGTGGTGTCAATCATAACAGTAGCCGTACGACTCATGAATCAAGACCCTTCTTGGCAAAGTGCTCTTCAATCCTCCTCGGCCTCCACCACAGCACCTCCAACACCTTCATTCCCATCGTGGCCATGCACAAGCCTATAAACACCCAAGTGTTGTAAGTTTTTGGGCTTAAGAGAAAAGTTTTGGGTAAAATTTCTACTTAGCATTTCATCAAACACATAAAGGTCCTAAAATAGATGCAACCAACAAGAATCGTTAATGTATGACTCATAAAATTATTGATGATTCCCATATCACAAAACAAAAATAATTTTGACAAACAATTCAAGTCCAAAATTCCAACATAGAAGAAGAGAATACAAGACTTTTTTTACAGTAGAGAGCGATACAGATTTGAGATCTGTACCCATGGTGTGGAGGACGGACTCGACGGCCTCGTCAAGCCTAGCGCGGTTCCTGACGAAGATGGAGATGAGGGTGCCAACGTCGGTGGAGAGGCGTCGTTAGAGCCGCCTTAAGTGTAGACGAGGAAGTAGAGGACGGCGAGGAGGGGGACGAGGAGGAAGAGGAGGACGAGGAGGAAGAGGAGAGCGAAGAGCCTCGAGCTTGTCCCTGGCCTTGTTGGCATCCCTCGACGCACTCGACCATTTCCCCCTTCTCGAGCAGAAGATGAAGAAAATTGTTAGAGCTTTATATAGAAAAGCTAGGGTTTTGGTGGAGATTTTAGAAGAGGGGTTTTTAGAAAGAGGAAAGGTATAGGCTCGAGCAGAAGATGAGGAAACTGAAGACCGGAGAAAACTCGAGAGAGAGAGAGAGAGAGAGAGAGAGAGAGAGAGAGAGAGAGAGAGGAGAAGAAGAGGGAAAATGAAAATGAAAAGGGGAGAGAGGTGGAGGATGGTCAATTGAGAGAATGAGAGGGAAGACGAAAATCATTGCGGGAAGAGTCGGCAAATTTTTCATTCCTTTCAATGTCACATTACTTTGTCATGGTTTTCACTATTACAAACATTATAAAAATAACAAAAATATAAAACTAAAATTTTAGTAACGGTTAATTAATTATTGTAACACCTATTACCATTACAAGTGTGTCACGAAAATAACCGTTACTAATTATAGAAAATATGTGTTATAATGTAAAATATATTTTAGTAAAATATATTTTACTAATTATAGAAAATATGCGTTATTAATTATTGTAACACCTATTACCGTAACAAAAATATAAAACTAAAATTTTAGTAACGGTTAATTAATTATTGTATCACTTTAAGATTTTTAACTTTTGTTGCTAAGCTGATGTATAAGTCCAGATTTTTAACTTATTATTTTAATATAAAATATATTTTATAAAACTGTGTTGCTTATTCTCCCATATGATTGGAACAGTAGATAGTTCAATTGTGAGCATTCGATTAACTCGGTTAACCGAACCGAATTACCAAATACCAAATTCGACCGAAAATCGAATAACAAAAATTGAAACCAGCCGAAATATCCTGTACCGAACCAAACTGAATGGAATATAATCTGTTTGATTTTTAGTTTATTTGGTTTATAACCAATATTTTAGTTTATTTATAATTTTTTTGCAATATATATATTAAATAAATATACAAAGATATATTTTGTATATATATTACTAAATTTTCTTATTCGGTTTACCAGGGGAGAGGAATTTTAGATAAAATTTCTGAAAGGTTAGTGGGATTAGTTGAAGAGTATTCTGCAGCTCCTTCGCACGAATTTTTTTTACGGTAGCGATTTAATCCCATTACGACGTTGTAACTTATATAGCATCCAAAATATGTTATAGTATTTTTTTAATCATGTAAAATATATGCAATATGATGCTACTCCTAATCGAACTGGGATACCTATGTAGGTGTGCCTTCTGTTTATTCGTGGTTTCAACCGAAACGAAATAGTCAACACCAAATAAACCGAAATTCAAAAACTACAAAACCGAAATCGAACCAAAATTAACCAAAACCAAAACCGAATTACCGAACCAATTATAAATTATTCGGTTATTTGATCGATTTATTCGGTTAAACCGAATAAATAGAAATCATATTTTAATTATATTAAAGAAATTATAAGTTTCTACACTTTTTTGTTATATGTCAAAAATTAATATATCAAAAGTAGGACTTCAAAATATATATATATATATATATATATATATATATATATATATATATATATATATATATATATATATATATATAAATGTTGCTTTCAAATATTTACATTTTTCTTCACTGCATAATGAATTTATACATTATTATATGTCAAAAATATATCAAAAGTAGGACTTCAAATTTTTTCAAATGAACCGGATCTCTTATTCAGAAAAAAACTATACCTTTAACAGCACTGCATAATGAACGCTATTGTAACGACACTTCTAATAGCGGGGAGGCATAAACGCTATATATAAACTGCTATTGTATGTACTTTTAATAGCATTTCCAATAAACGCTATGGATGATGGTATTATAATAGCAGGGCGGCATAAACGCTATAGCTAAACTGCTATTGTATGACCTTTTAATAGCACAGACTAATGCACGCTATTGATGATGACATTCTATAGCAGGGAGGCTTGAACGCCATAGATAAACTGCTATTGTATGCCCTATTTGTTGTAGTGTCTGGTTGTACGATGTCTCCTTCTGTCTACGAATGTTCGTCGCTGTGTGTGTGTAGGTATGGAAGAAGGAAATGATCCTTCTATTTATATAGTCTGCAGGCTGGCTGCTCATGCGCGCATATATAGGATGCGTCTGGACGCGGGGACGCCACGTGGTGATTGCTGATGGAGGCGCATGGACGATGCGCCCTGATTGAGGGGTTAAATTCTTCATACTGCTGTTGTGGGCCGGCACGTAACAGAGAAGGGGATTTTTCTGTTGCTGAGATCTTGGGTGAATCGAGTCAAAGGACACGTGTCATCGGTCCATGGCTCGGAGATCTCGGATTTGGTGGGGAATGATCTGGTAGGATGCACCTGGGATTGGGCACATGAGGAGACTTTGGCTCGTAACCTTTGGGAGTCGCGAACCATTCAGGGCGCATGGCTTTTGAGGCACATACGAAGCTTCAGTAGTGACTTTACTTCTGTCTTTTGGGATCAGAGAGAAGTCTGGGACGCATGGCTTTTGAGGCGCATGTAGAGCTTCAGTAGTGACTTTACTTCTGTCTTTAGGGAGCAGAGAGAAAGTCTGAGACACATGGCTTTTGGGGTGCATACAGAACTTTGGACGCATGGCCGCGGAGGCGCATGCAAGTGATTGGGCGGCCACGTGGCTTGTAACCGCCAGAGGAAAGTAATGATGATGCTGACGTTGACGATGCTTCGTTTTTTGAAAAAGTTGTCAACTGTTCAGTCCTCGAGAGACGTGCTGCCAACTCTGTCAGACTTCAGCATTTAATATTCTTTGACAGGTGATGGACTGTTGGAGTGGGCGCATCGATCGGCGTTCCACTAGGTGCATGGGGACGCATGGGGGTGCATGCTTGCGAAGCGCTTGGTGCTGAGGGGCGCGTCTGTGTGATGCGCTGTCTGGCCGGCGCATCCGCTTCGCTTTGACACGGCTTTTGGTACGACTGTTACGTTCTTCGAGTGCTTTAAATAGCCATTTTTGACTTGGCTGAATTCGAAGCGTCAGGTTCATCCATTTAATACAAATTTATTGCACAGGATTCGGAGAGCCATCCACTTGGCACATGGGTTTGATTTGCCCAGCCTATAAATAGTGGCATGAAGAGAGTTTGTTTCTCGTTCTCTCACGTCCTCCCAAAATGAACTTGTTTACTCGAGCACATTATGTTAACAAGATGTTGCCGAGGGTGAAGATGCGACGCATATCTTCATTGATGCACTTGAAGGTGACTGTTACATCCAAAAGTCAGAGTCGAGGGCTTCTGAGGTAGGCAGAAGGTGCCTGTTGCATCCAAAGATCGGGATGCACGAGCCTCGTCTCCGTTTTGTGGGAAGAGCCGCAGATCGGAATTACGGTACTGCGGCTTTGGGGGCTCTTTCTTCCTTCAAAATGGGTGTTGTCCATTCTGGTTGTGTTGAAAGCTGCTCCTTTAGCCGCGATTTCGATTACGGTCTTCCTTCGCCTTTGGAGGTTCTTTCGAAGCCTCCCCTGGCCATAGGTTGGCTTGCGGTGCTCTTCTCTTCCTCGATTTGGGGAGCTCTTCCTCCAGCTAGAGGGTTGATTGCCACCCTCGTTCTGCTCAATAAATGCTTCATTAGTCGAAGCATTTAGACGACGGTGAGCCTGGCTGGAAGAGTGGTACATAACTGAGCTGCTGAAGGGATGCACATAACCGAGGATGCACATAACTGAGCTACTGAAGAGATGTGCCCGGCTGGGAGCGCATGATGGAATGCGCCTGAGAGCGCATGGTGAGATACACTTGTTCGAGAGCGCATGATGATGCTGCGCCTGGCTGTAGACTTAGGGTCTTTTTTTGTAAAAGTTCTCCTTTGTACAGCCCCTTTTAAGACATGTAATAGACTTTTATATAAAATAAAAATCTTCTTTTAATGTCTCTATTCTTGTCTTGCTGTACCCAAGTACTTTTGTTTGAGCTTCCTGGCGCATGTAGTGTTTGGCGTATAGGATTTCTGATAGTAAAATTCCATGCTTCTACAAGACCCCCTTCAAAGTTTTCAAAACTTTTTTGTCAAGTTTTGGAATACTTTGAATAAGAAGCATGGTGGTTAGAGCGCATGTCTGTTCGGGCGCATGGATACTCCGCGCATCAGTGGTGGGGTGCATGCTCCTCTCAGTTAATGTAAATGATAACGCCTCGATAACCAAGAAGATTAATGATGATCTTTTTGGTTTTATCTGCAGTTATCTCTTCACAGAACCCAAAGCAGCGGCTGAGGTCACACTTCATCGGTTCACGCGTGCGACTGAGCCTATAAATAGGCGTGAGAAGAAGAGAGAGAGAATTCTAGCCTGATTCCTCTCTTTGCTTTTGTCTTTTAGAGTTCTTCTTCGAAAAAATCCTAACTTTCTTCTTTCAAGAAATGGCTCCCAAGAATCCTCGTGGCGGTGCCGGCAAGGGACAAGGCAAAAGGAAAATAGCCTATAGAGGCTGCTACGGCTGATGTTCCCCGACCACCTGTTGAAGTTCGGCCATCGGTAGTTGGTGAGTTTTATCATCCCGTTCCCGTATCATACATACGCCGACGCGCATGGACCTTGAGTCCTGATGATGCGCCGAGGCTCCATTGCTGACGCGCATGGGTTTAAGCCCTGAAGATGCGCCGAAGCCCCTCTGCTGACGCGCATGAGTTTAAGCCCTGAAGATGCGCCGAAGCTTTACTGCTGACGCGCATGGGTTTAAGCCCAGATAATGCGCCGAAGCTTTACTGCTGACACGCATGATGCACCAAAGCTCCTTTTTAGATGTGCATGAGCCTGACGCGCTCTTTGTTGACACAAAGTCATTTTCAACCAAATATTGATAACATTGACTAAATAATACTTGTAATAATTTAATTAGACACACGACGACTACATCCAGCTCAAGTCTGACGACAGCTCAGTTTTGCAATTTCAAGTCATTGTTGAGTCTGTATTTTTATATTTATTGAGTCTAGACTGATGTAAGCTGAGGTGTGCTGAGCTCTTGAGACTTTACCTATAACCTACCCAAAATCCATAAGCTCCACAGATCAAAATAAGCCCATTGGACCTTAAGACCCATTCTGTGCTCTGGAGACAGAGTTCGGGCCGAACTCTGCCTCCACACAGAGTTCGGGCCGAACTCTGTCCCCTAAAAATCAGCACCCTAATTTTTAGGGTTGGCTGGTTGCTAATTGTCCAATGAACAAATATTTGAAAAATTCCACCAGAATTCTGGCCGAATTCTGCCTGCTAATATCCTATAAATAGGCCATGAATTCTCTCATTTTCATTCATCCAATCTTCTCTTCTCTTCTCTCAAAAGCTCAATAAAAGCCATACCCTTCTTCATTTACTAGCCACAAGCTTCCTAAGCCTCGAGTGCTCAGCATCTCTCAGTTACGAGTCTTGTGCAAGAGTTCAAGAAGTCGCTTGGAAAATTTTAAGCATCGCCACTGCGATCCTTTGTAAGAAGTTGACGTGCTCTTCTGAAGAAAAGGCACGGGGTATAACTACTATTTCACAAATAGTGGATTTAATCCTGAGCTAGAGTTCTCAGGCCTAGACTAGTCCTCCACGAGGGAAACCAGGTTAAAATCGGCTGTATTTGCGTATGCTTTCTTGCTCCTTATTTATTTCCGCATTTACTCTGTTTAATTTTAGCTTGTGAAAGAGTTTAATTTTTAATTGGCTATTATCGCTATAAACTCTATTCACCCCCCTCTAGAGTTGCCATTTGTTCTTCAATGGTATCAGAGCTCAGTTCTATCAACAAGGACAAACATCCTAGAGCTGATCCATGGCAACCACACAATCCTTGATTTCCAATCACGGTGAAGGGCAGTCCACTCATAGGCCTCCCATATTTGATGGAACTAACTACATATATTGGAAAACAAGGATGAGCTTTTATCTCAGGTCGCTAGACTTTGACCTGTGGACTATCGTCACTGACGGTTACAAAAAACCTACCAGAATAGTTGTCAATGGTGATCTCGTTGAAAAATCACACGACAAATATTCTAACAAGGAGAAAAAACAGGCAAGTTTAGACGCGAGAGCTATTAATACTTTATTCTGTGCTATAGACAGGAATAAGTTCAACAGGGTATCTACATGCACCACATCTCACGAAGTATGGAGACTTCTAGAAGTGACGCATGAAGGAACCACCCAAGTTAAGGAATCAAAGCTAAGCCGTCTCACTCAAGAATATGAGGCTTTCAAGATGAAGCCAAATGAGACGATCACGCAAATGTTCACAAGATTCCTCGACATCATCAACCCCCTGTCTTCGCTCGGCAAAAAATATTCAAATTACGAGAAGATTCGCAAGCTACTTAGAGGGCTCCCAAAGATTTGGAACCCTAAGGTGACAGCCATTATAGAAGAAAATGATCTCATAACCATGTCCATGGAGACCTTGATGGAAAAGCTGATGACTCATGAGCTTGATCTCAAGGACTTCGAAGAGCCTGCTCCTAAGGCTAAGGAGATCGCACTCAAAGCTCACCGACGGAGGGTTGACCCCGAAGAGACGGATGACGAGAACTCAGAAGGTGATGATGAAGCTCTCCTCGTCCGCAACTTCAAGAAATTTTTTCGCTTCAACCGAAGAAAGAAGGAACCACAAGAAGACGACGAAGAAGAGCCAACCTGCTACGGTTGCAAGAAGACAAGACACGTCCGAAAAGACTGTCCATTCTTAAAGAAGAGCAACCGCTAAGAGAAACCTTACAAGAAGACTTCCTCAAAGAAATATGCCAACATGAGCATTTGGCATGAAAGTGAAGCTAGTGACTCCGAGGAAGAAAAGGATTCTCCTCAAGATACTGCAAATATGTGCCTAATGGCAACATCCGACAAGGTATCAAACGAAACTCTTGATGAATTCACTTTTGATGAACTTGGCGATGCTTTCACCGATTTGCTTAATGATCACAAAAAGGTCATTGGTAAATACAAACATGCCAAGGATAAGATCAAAAGTCATAAAGTCAAAATTCAAAGACTTTCTTTACTGCTTGATAACATTAGAGACACTTCACCCACGGATGTAACAGATGAGGTATCTAAGCTTAAAATAAGCTTACATGATGCCGAAGCACGCATTGAACAACAAACACAAGAAATCACAGCACTCAACACGGAGCTTGAAGAAGAAAAGAGTAGACACAAGATTTCTATTACTAAGATGCATGGTTTGAATACTAAGGTTACTGAACTGCAAGCTGTCTCTAAGAAACTAGAGACTAAATTGGGATAACAGGTTGCTCAACCTCAAACCCAAGAGACACACACAAAGTATGACACTTCTCATACTAGTCACCCACGTCATCCACCTGCAACACGAAATCATGCTTACATATACACACACTATCACAAAGCACACAAACCACATGTACGTAGAAATAACTATCATATGTCACAAAATCATCATGCTACACATAGATACAATCATCACCATATTGCACAAAAACAGCATCACCATCACTCTACATATAGACATCTTCACCATGCTACTCCATATAGACAATATCACCATGACACTCCACTTCACTCTATACATAGTCATCATCACCATGCTAATTCTACATATCATCATACTTCTCCTCATCACTCTACTTATAGACATCATCAGCATGCTCCTAATATAAATAGGAATGCTATATGTACTTATTATGGTTTACATGGACACATTTCACCACAATGTAGAATTAGAAGATTAGTAGATAAAAAGATATATGCATGGTTTTCAAAAACTAACTTTTCAGGACCCTCAAGAACTTGGGTACCAAAGGTCACATCTACTTTTGATATAGGTGGACCTTCCCTCTTCAACTGAGAGTAAGTGGATTCTCGATAGTGGATGCTCGCGGCATATGACGGGAGACGCAAATCTTTTCGCATCACTATCGATGAAGAAAGAAGGATATGTATCCTTCGGCAATAACCTAAAAGGTTATATTATAGGTAATGGTATTATTGGCTATCCTCCCTCTCCCGTAATAAAGGATATCTGCCTAGTGACCGAGTTAAAGCATAACCTGCTCAGCATTAGTCATCTTGCTGACCATGGATATGGCATTAACTTTGGACAAAACAAATGCCTTATTTATGATAGGTCAACGGGAGACATTGCTTTTGAAGGGGTAAGAGAGGATAATATTTATATTTTTATTTGTCTATAGATACTAACAATGCAGGTAGATGCCTATATGCTCATAAGGACGAAAGATTATTATGGCATCAGCGTCTTGGTCATGCCAACATGGATACTATATCCAGGCTATCAACTAAGAAGCTAGTTAGAGGCTTGCCCGATATCACATTCAAAAAGGACACGGTATGTGCCGAATGTGAATTAAATAAGGCAACTAAGTCTTCATTTCATTCTATAAACTCTGTAAGTACTTCTAGATCTTTGCAACTTCTCTATATGGATTTATTTGGCCCTAGTAGAGTAGCCAGTCTTGGTGGAAAACTCTATGCCTTTGTTATTTTTGATGACTTTTTAAGATTTACTTGGGTTTTCTTTCTCACAAATAAAAGTGATGCTATTTCAGTTTTTAAGATTTTTGCAAAGAAAGTTCAAAACGAAAAAGGCTACATGATTACTCGAATCCGAAGTGATCATGGAGGCGAGTTCAAAAATTCTGATTTTGAAAAGTTTTGTGATTCTAATGGTTTTGATCATGAGTTTTCTTGTCCAAGAACTCTTCAACAAAATGGTGTTGTGGAGCGGAAGAATAGGACTCTCGGCGATATGGCTAGAGTCATGTTGAACAAGTTTTCATTTCCGAAATACTTTTGGGCTGAAGCTGTCAGTACAGCATGACACATTTTAAATAGGGTGCTTATTCGTCCCATTATGAAGAAAACACCTTATGAGCTTTGGTTTGGGAGAACCCCAAATGTTTCTTATTTTAGAGTTTTTGGTTGTAGATGCTTTATCCTTAACACCAAAGACAACTTAGGCAAATTTGATGCCAAAGCTGACGATAGTATTTTCCTTGGCTATGCTGCCAAGAGCAAGGGATATAGAGTCTTTAACAAACGCTCATTAATTGTGAAAGAGTCTACAAATGTGACTTTTGATGAAGATAACAGTGCAGCAGCTACTCTTGATGATGATGTTGAGCCATCAACTTCTACTCCAATAAATACCACAACCGAAACTATATCTCTGGAGGGCTTGCCAAAGAAATTCTCTTTCAAGCCATCACATCCAGAAAATTTGGTGATCGGTGAGGTTTCACGTGGAGTAACTACTAGATCATCGTTAAGAGACTCTATTGCTAGCACTGCCTTTATTTCACAAATTGAGCCGAAAAACATTTTAGAAGCTTTCAATGATGAATTTTAGATTTCTGCTATACAAGAGGAACTCAACCAATTCGAAAGGAGCCAAGTATGGGAACTCGTTCCTAGACCGACTAATCACTCGATTATTGGTACTAAATGGGTTTTTAGAAACAAAGTGAATGAAGATGGTTCAGTCACACGCAACAAAGCTCGTCTAGTAGCCCAAGGATACAACCAAGAGGAAGGTATCGACTACGATGAGACGTATGCTCCTATTGCTAGATTGGAATCCATTCGGATGCTTTGTGCATTTACAAATTTTTAAAATTTCCAATTATTTCAAATGGATGTTAAAAGTGCTTTCTTGAATGGATTTATTAAGGAGGAAGTTTATGTGAAACAACCTCCTGGCTTTAAAAATCACAAATTTTCTGACCACGTGTTCAAGCTAAAGAAAGCGCTGTATGGCCTCAAACAAGCCCCTAGAGCTTGGTATGAACGGCTAAGCAATTTCTTGCTTGAGAAAGGTTTTTTCAAAAGGGAAGATTGACACCACACTTTTCATAAAATCTTTTAAAGATACTATTCTTTTAGTACAAATATACGTAGATTTGGTTCTACTGATGAAACCCTTTGTCAAGATTTTGCCAAGTGTATACAGACCGAGTTTGAGATGAGCATGATGGGGGAGCTCAACTACTTTCTTGGGCTGCAAGTCAAACAAATGTCAAATGGAACCTTCATCTGTCAGTCGAAGTATACAAAGGACATGCTGAAGAAATTCGACCTTGACAACGTCAAACCAATCAGCACTCCAATGGCTACTTCAACCAAACTTGAACCAGATGATAGCGGCAAACCCGTAGATCAACGTATATATCGAGGTATGATAGACAGTCTACTCTATCTTACTGCTAGTCGCCCTGATATTATGTTTAGCGTTTGCCTGTGTGCTAGATATCAAGCAAATTCTAAGGAATCACACATGACCGCTGTTCAGCGTATCTTTCGATACCTTAAGGGTACGGTTACATTGGGCCTATAGTATCCCAAGTCAACATCATTTGACCTTATTGGTTACTCTGATGCTGACTTCGCCGGATGCAAGGTCGACCGTAAAAGTACGAGCGGTACGTGTCATTTATTAGGAATGGCTTTAGTATCTTGCTTTAGCAAGAAGCAGAATTCTGTTGCACTATCCACAACAGAAGCTGAATACATCGCAGCTGGGCATTATTGTGAACAAATTCTGTGGATAAAGCAAACCCTTGAAGACTATAACTTATCTTTCATACATATTCCAATCTTTTGTGACAACACTAGTGCTATAAATCTTACTAAAAACCCCATTTGTCACTCACGCACGAAGCAAATTGAAATTCGTCATCACTTTTTGCGTGATCGTCAGCAAAATGGCACGATTAACTTAGAATTTATTGACACTGATCATCAGTTAGCAGATTTCTTTACAAAACCATTATCCGAAGAGCGCTTTAATTTTCTTTGTCGTGAACTTAGAATTTTAGATGAAGCTGTTGTAAATTAAAATAAACCTGCATAAATATCGAGTATATCTTGATTCTCTTATGATGAACTTGCTATGGGTACAAGCCGAAAGGGTCCTTCTGAAAATAAGGCGTAAAAGCCTAAGCGACACGGTGCACTAGTCCTCAGGACTACCGCTAGCTGGGATCCGGCCCCTGCAGCTAACCCATGGCAGCTTCAAAATATTGAATTATGATATAATTCCTTGTTTATTATACGGTTCATTTTTATTTATCACATGCTGAAATACTATTTTTTTAACTTCATATTGCTGCTTCGAGTTCACTTTCTGTTATTCATTTGTCTACTTCTTGGATCTTTTCTTGTATTTATACTCTTGTCTTATTTTGGTCTTTCTTACTTAACTATTTTTTTTTTATATCAGCCTGATTCCTATTCTGTGACCAGGATCCGGAATTCGGGCCGAACTCTGCCCTTACCAGAGTTTGGGCCGAATTCGGCCTGACTGTTCCAGAACCGGGAACAGTCTCAGCCGTTGATCAAAATTTAGATCCAATGGCCATTATTTGCTCCGACCACTTGAAACCCTTTCCATATTTTCAGGTTCTCTTCCCTCTTCTTCTTCATTACCACCTTTTCTACTTCTTAAACACCTTTCTCTCAAAACCTTAACCCTAATTTCTCCTTTCTAGAGCTCTTTTCTTCCCAAACTCAAGGAGAAGGCCTCTTTTTCAATTCTCCTTCATTGTTCATCATTAGTTTGAGGTATAATTTCATACTTTTCTATATCTCAAATTTTCTTCATTTGTCTTTATTGTGTTATGGCTCCACGTTTGTTCAACCGCGGGAAGAGACTTCGGACAGAGGGAGCATCCTCGTCGAATGCTCCTCCTCGCGTTGAACCGCCCGTTGCACCACCCGTTGTACCGGCCATTGAACAACAAATCCATCCGTTGTTCAATCCTCCACGTCCGCATGATCCAAACACTTTTGACGACCGAATTTTTGTATCACTAGACGCCTCAAATGATTGGTTTAGTGATTTTCGAACACGTCCGGTGTTTGCGAGACACCCCATCAACTTTAATATATTCTCACAATATGATGCACTCTTTCATGACCTTTGCCTTGATGAACTTGTTACCACAAATTCGATCATTTATCGTAGTGCTACTTAAATGTTCTACTGCAACCTCACCCATGATGATACACATATTTATTCATGGGTTGCGGGAATTGATATCTCTTTTGACGATTTCGAATTGGCCGAATATCTTGAACTTCAAGAGCCTAATTCTTGGGAAAAGCTTGTGGAAGCCCGGTCATTTCTATTTCCCGAAGGAATTTCACTTGAAAGCTTCAAGGACAACTTGTGTAGCCCTAACACACGTCCTCGTAAGCTTTTGGCTAAATTCCTCAATCCCTATTTCTATGAAATTCATCGGATCATTTTTAACACCATTCTACCCAAAGCGGGTTCTACCGATGAAGTCACTTATTTTGAAATCTCGGCTTTATACCATCTCTACTTTCATGTTCCCTTTAATCTTCCATGCACAATGATGGATTGGATGATTAATTGTAGGAAGAAACCAAGATCTTTGGTTTATGTATTATACCTTCCTATGATCTTTCGTGCGTTTCATGTACCCCTTGATGAGTGTCCATTCTTACCTGCCCCTGCCTTTCTCTCTAAGGCACGGAGGCTTCAGGCGGCCGTTGGCTCACCAGTCGTGTCTGAGCATTCTGATGATGAGCCAGATGCCCCTCCTCTTGGACAGGATCCTCCTCCTCCTGCCACTCTCGAGTCTCTTCAGACTATGCTCCGAGATCGCTTCACCTTGGAGGACGATCATTGGACTCAGCTGGATTACCGAACCACCTTGCAGATGAGTGCCATCAGCAACTCGCTGCATGATATTCGGTATTCCATGTCTCGCCATCCTTCCATGCCCATTCCTATGGAGTGAGACCCTGGTCGTGAGGGATATCGTATCGATGACCCTTGGGTCATTCGCTACTTGGATCCAGATGCAGCCTTCGTGGACCCTCGTCGCTCTTTTACTGATCCATCGGACGATGCTGGGCCCTCACGAGCTCGATGATGGATATGGACTGCTCCCTGCTACTGCTACTGAGGATCATAGATTATGGTTTATGTATTTTACTTTTAGTTGCTTTTATGTACTTGATTTGTATTAGACTTATTATGGGTTGTGACTTTTGAGACTTTGGTAGTTCTATCAGTTTATGTCATTTCTTTATGACTCTTAAGACATTTGGTCGTTATATCAGTTTATATGCAGTTTCTTCTCTTATCTTTTGGTGTGTTTGCCAGTTATTACTTATCTTATATTGCTAAATGCCAAAAGGGGGAGATATGTATATTCTATATGTGCTTTTGGAAGAATGTTCTTATCAGGCCAATAAGATGCATTGTTTACGGAGGAGCTATTTTTTAAGCTCGGCAATAATTATGGGGGAGCTATGCTTTACATGTGTCCAGGTATGAATATTGAATATACAATTATTATTTTGTCAATTATCAATATGGGGGAGATTGTTGACACAAAGTCACTGTCAACCAAATATTGATAACATTGACTAAATAATACTTGTAATAATTCAATTAGGCACACGACGACTACATCCAGCTCAAGTCAGACGACAGCGCAGTTTTGTAATTTCAAGTCATTGTTGAGTCTATATTTTTATATTTATTGAGTCTAGACTGATGTAAGCTGAGGTGTGCTGAGCTCTTGAGACTTTACCTATAACCTACCAAAAATCCATAAGCTCCACACATCAAAATAAGCCCATTGGACCTTAAGACCCATTCTGTGCTCTGGAGACAGAGTTCGGCCCGAACTCTGCCTCCACACAGAGTTCGGGCCGAACTTTGTCCCCTAAAAATAAGCACCCTAATTTTTAGGGTTGGCTGGTTGCTAGTTGTCCAACGGCCAAATATTTGAAAAATCCTACCAGAATTCTGGCTGAATTCTGTCTGCTAATATCCTATAAATAGGCCATAAATTCTCTCATTTTCATTCATCCAATCTTCTCTTCTCTTCTCTCAAAAGCTCAATATAAGCCATACCCTTCTTCATCTACTAGCCACAAGCTTACTAAGCCTCGAGTGCTCAGCATCTCTCAATTAGGAGTCTTGTGCAAGAGTTCAAGAAGTCGCTTGGAAAATTCTAAGCATCGCCACTGCGATCCTTTGTAAGAAGTTGACGTGCTCTTCTGAAAAAAAGGCACGGGATGTAACTACTATTTCACAAATAGTGGATTTAATCCTGAGCTAGAGTTCTCAGGCTTGGACTAGTCCTCCACGAGGGAAACCAGGTCAAAATCGGCTGTGTTTGCGTATGTTTTCTTGTTCCTTATTTATTTCCGTATTTACTCTGATTAATTTTAGCTTGTGAAAGAGTTTAATTTTTAATTGGCTATTATCGCTATAAACTCTATTCACCCCCCTCTAGAGTTGCCATCTGTTCTTTACTCTTGATGAGAACGCGGCTCAGATTCTTTTGTTTGTAACATCGCTGAATCTTTGCCTTCTTTGTTGAACACCAATGTCGATGACTGTCCCACTCCTGAATGAGGTGTTTCTGGATGCTGCCCTCTGCCGGATGGGAGTAGATTACGATGAGGAGGTGATAAATCCTGCTCGAGCTGCTATCATGCTAGATCAGCCTCCCGAGAGAATGATTCAAATCCGGGAGCAACCACATGGGTTCCTCAAACGGATGATGGAGCGTGGCATTTTGAAATCTGCCACTTCTGATAACGTGACCTTCCTGAAGCCCGAGTTTCTGTTTGGAGACCACCTTACTTCTATTGAAGTAAAGGTGTTGAAGGTCAAGGAAGATTGGTTTTTTACAGCAACAGGAGTGCATATGACCGTTAAGCAACTTGAACATCAATGGCCTTTGACGGCCTTCTATCGTCTTGCTTGCAAGAGGAGGATGTCTTGGGAATTAACCCCATCCCAGGAAGGAGCGGTAGCAGGTATCCTCAAGATCGACTCTACCTTTGATCAAAGGGATACTTTGGTCGCCGTGCGGTCTGGGCCATCTTTCACCTGGCGGACTCTACGTCCTAGGAGCATTTACACCGATGTTCCCATCAATATATTTGCTTTCGGTGCTTCGACTTTTGCCAATCGCATGCTGTTGATGGAGCGATCGTACTCGAAAGGTGAATTTCGGGTAGAGGGTTGGTGTCATTACGTTGCCAAATGGGACAAGCTGACACTCTGGATGCTGTCACGGTTTCAAACCGAACTCCAAGAGATGGGGCTGACTGCCGCGATCCATGCTACTCAGGCAGGTGTTGATATCAACCGTCATATGTTCCTCGCACTCCTGGAGATGTTTAACACCCAGACCAGGACTTTCTTTACCCCGGTGGGGGAGCTGGGACTCGCACTTCATGAAATATATGAAGTGTCAAGACTCCCTTGGGGGTCAGAACCTTATGAGGAATACTTTTCGTCAAACGAAGAGATCCTTGTCTTGGAAAAGAAGGACCCGGAGATGATGGCTATCTTCAAAGAGGTAGCGAGCCATCATTATCTGATGCAACGGAGGGAGAAAGACAAGTCTCAACCTCATGTGACTGCTTGGAGGGATTACGTCTTCAAGCAGGATTTGGCGGATTCTTCGAAGATCCGGTTTATGACTCCGCAAGGGCTGAAACCCACGGAGTTGACCTCTGAAATGAGCCGATTGGACGAGAGGGCCCCTCGTTCAAATGAGAGTGGCGAAAACGTGCATAGCAGCTTCTGGCACTGTGTACATCGGATGTCATATAAGGCAGTTTGGCTGCTTATTTGATGATATAGCTCCGGGATTGTGTGTTCGCGGGCGGATCGGGTTCCGTGGAGAGGGTACACCAGAACCTCATTTTGCCAGCAGTGAAATTGGCCTTTGGTCGTCCTTTGGCTCTTCTCCCCGCGATGGTGTGTAACCTGTTGCGGGGCTTGAGGACCTTTGCTGAGGACGTGATTCATGAGAGAGGTAGAAACGACAACTTTTCCCGGGCCGAACTACCATTCCATTATCTGATGGGATGGTTGATTCTTCATCACCCGAACGTGATGAGTCCAGGCTCGGAGGAGGATCACGTTGAAGGTGACGCCTTTATCCGCCGCTTCTACAAGAGGAAGTGGTTGCACACTGGTGTCCCCGTCTGCAGGAGAGTTTTGTCCTATCTTCAGGGGTGGAAGATTGTCAAGGTCGGTCCCATCTTCAAAGATTTTGAGGCCGACCAAGATTTAGACGACTTTGGTGAAGATGCGATTACTCTGCCGAAATGGGGTTTTCGTTGGTTGCAAAGTATTCGGCCTTCCCACTTGGTCTACCGCAACCAGAATAGGTGTTATCTGGAGCCATATCTGCCAAGCCGGTTTGCTCGCCAGTTCGGATACACCCAGTTAATGTTACGAAACCCCTAACAGTTTGGGGTTTGCTGGGAGTTTGTTGGACGGAGCCCGGGGCTGGCAATATTACAATGCCGGGTGTACTGGTGTTCATTTTACTACTCCAGTTCGTAACCTTCGGCCGCAAATCCTGTATTCAGCCGTTAAACTGTATTGCACCATGAATGCTGTGTCTCCTGGTTATGATAGGGAGACCAGTTTTATTATTGGAACTCAGCTTGAGGCTACGACAAATATGTTGGCGGCGGCTCGGTCATATCGTCCACCAGAATTAGCAGGATATCGGGCTGCTGCTGTAGCATCAGTGAGAGATCCCCCTGTTGGGAAGAGACGGGCTGACGCAGAGACCGGTTCGTCCGTACCAAAAAGGCCGAGGAAAGTGATGACTCCAAAGGCTGCGTGACTAGAATCAGTCCCTGCTGAGGTAAGGAGTCCTCTGTAATCTGGCTCATCATGTCATTTTGGTGACTTGTGCTTTTCTTTTTGCAGGGATCGTTGAAGAAGAGAACCCGTATTTCGAAACCGGGTGTCAGTAAACCGAAGGAGGTTCCAAGCTCCTCTGATGAGCGAATTCCTCCGATGGTAATGTCTCCAATGGAGGAGAATCCTGAAGATGTTATTCCTGCGGAGATTTTAGTATCTCCGGACTCTGTCGGAAGAGATGCTGAGGTTGCAGCAACTTCCGGGATGGTGCAAGCCGCCGTGGGGGCCTTGGACGTTGAGGGTCCCATGGACACGGGACTTCCTGATGATGAAGTGGGGTGGAGTTCGTCATCTTCGGAAGACGTTCCTCCAGAGATGCGTGAGTCTGTTGCGGGGGCAACAGACGTGATTGCAACAGAAGAGAGGGTTGATTCCCCTCCTTGTCATGATGCGGGGAGGTCGGCCTTAGCGTTGCCGAGCCCTACCCCAGGCTCAGCAATGGAAGCTGAGGTGGCTGCCGACCGGGAGGTGGCGACAGATTTGGTCCCCGTGGAGGGATTCGATGATGAAGGGGAGACTCGTCTGCCGACTCCGTCCCCAGAAGATGCGCTCCTGCCAGGAAACGGGAGCTGATCCGGTTAGCGTGCCAGAGGAAGGCTCCACGCTGGTTATAGATCATGCCTCGGTGGTGGAGGAGGCAGCTCCGGATACTGATAGTCCCTTTGAGCCGGAAAAGGGCAAGGGCTTGCTGATGCAAGAGCCCTCTGTTGCTTCTTCGACTTGGAGGACGATATCGACACCTCACCTAACTCCTTCTGCACTCTTGGCATCTGGCGCTGGTAGTGGAATTCAAGTTTCTGGTACGGGAGAGTCTGCTGAGGTCAATGTTCAAACCTCGCAGAATGAGATCGACGGGTCTTCTTCAGGTCCGCCATCCAGGATAACTCCTCCAACTTCTGCCATGACACCACAAGTGTTGGCAGATGCGGATGAGTATGTTAAATTCATCGTTGAGGCAGTGTACAAGATGCTGCAGAAGGGTGTGTCGACAGTGATGAACACCAATGGGAGTTTCGCGATGGCAAAATTTATGGCGCTTCCACACATCAACCTGATACGTCTCCACTAGGGCTATGATCATATGGCCGAGATTCTGGAGGCCTCGGTGACTGAGCTGGATCAACTGCTTTCAGAGTTTCAGCGTATCCAACAGAATGATCTTTTCGCCCTGATCGACACAGAAAAGGAGAAGCTTATTGCTGAAATTGAGTCCTCTTATCAGGCCACCGTGGGTGTCTGAGAAGATGAAGTGGCTGAGACTGAAGCTACAGTGGAGCGGTTGTCTCAGTCTACGCAGGAGAAGGTGGAGTTGTGAACTGCGTTGGACGCTAGTATCGCGGAGGTTGATGTCCAGATTCGCCATTTTGAGGACCAGCGGGCCCGACTCCTATTGGATGCTGAGCGTACCCAGGCTGAACATGTAGCATTCAAGAAGGAGGAAGCAGCTTTCACCCACCGGGCTCTTACTCTGGCTCAGCAACGGCAGCAGCTGGATGAGAAGCATGAGGATGACACTTTTCCAGAGGCCATAGAGGCGATGCATCAAGAAGCTAAACGTCGGGTCCTGGCGACTATGGAGACTCGAGCGACAGACTTGAGGCGCCGGATTGAAGAGATTTCAGCCAACCCTGGGGACGTTTAGGGATTATAGTCTCTTCTTTTTGTGCTTTTGCAACTCTTGCTGGGGGGGTGTAATCCTTTACTCTTTCGAATAAAGAAATACAAAATTTTTGTGATGTGTTCATTTTTGCTGTCATGAACTTGATGATTTGTGTGGACCTATTATCTTTTGTGCACCTTGGTTTTTTAGGTACAGATAATAAGTTTGAGAAAACCAACATGTTTGCTCAGAGGTGATGTGGACGTGGCAAATATGGGATTCAAATGATGGAATCTTCCTACTCAGAGGTGTTATGGACGTGGTAAAAATAACTCTGGAGGATATGCGGAATTACTCAGAGGTAATGTGGACGTGGAAGTTCTACAATCAATGTACGGCAACGCAAGGGTTGTCTGCACGGGATGTTTATTCAGAGGTAATGTAGACGTGGTAAACATGATGGGCAACGTAGTCTTACGGAGTGTAAGATTCTACTTTGTACGGCATAGGGGAAAACTCAGAGGTGATGTGGACGTAGTTGTCCTTCTACTGGAGGATGCTACGGAATAGCTGGGTTTCGAAAGCGTCTGATTTTGTGGAAGTACATGTCTGAAAGATGTCAAGAGTAGTACTTCTTTAGGAACTTGCCGTTGATGGGCATCATGAACAAGTCCCCATTGGGTTTGGCGAGGCGATAAGCACCGTTTGAGTATACCGTCTCTATGATGAAAGGTCCTTCCCACTTGGGCTCGAACTTTCCTGGTATCTTGTGAGTCAACACCATCGGCCTCCTGACTGCCATAACCAGGTCGCCTTCTTGGAAAGTCCTTTGCTTGACATTCCTGTTGAAAGCCTGTGATATACGGGCTTAGTAGAGTTCAATGCATTGTTGAGCTAGGAGACGCTTTTCGTCAAGTGCCTCCAGTTCCCGCAGGCGACAACGTTGATTGTCCTCTTCTGTGAGTTGGTTTGTGATTTCTACGCGGAGTGAGGGTATCTGGATCTCGAGAGGTAGTACCGCTTCGCTTCCGTAGACCAGGGAGAATGGTGTGTTGCCCGTCGGGGTCCGTACCGTTGTACGGTAGGCCCAAAGGCATTCGCCGAGCTTTTTGTCCCAGTCGCGTTTGTTGGATGACACGACTTTTTTGAGTAGCCTGACGATGGTCTTGTTGAACGCCTCGGCCAATCCGTTTGCTGCAGGATTGTAGGCGGTTGAGGCCACATTTTGAATGTGATTCTTGTCACAGAATCTGCTGAAAACATGGCTGATGAACTGAGGATCGTTATCGTGGATAATCCTCCGGGGTATCCCAAAACGGTAGATGACATGGTGGTTGATGAAGTTGATCACCCTAGAGCTCTTCACTTTCGCCAGTGGGACTGCTTCTGCCCATTTGGAGAAGTAGTCGATGATGGCTAGGATGAAGCGATGTCCCCTCGATGAAGGAGGGGTGATCGGTCCTACAATGTCCATGCCCCGAGCTTCGAAAGGCCAAGAGACGACTGTTGGATGTAGTGGTTCTGACGGTGTATGAATGAAGTCTGCGTGAAGCTGGCACGCATGGCACTTCTTAGCATAGTCAACAGTGTCAGCGACCATGGTTGGCCAGTAGTAGCCCATGCGTCGCAGTCGATCCTGCAACTTAGGGCCCGGTTGATGGGCTCCGTAGGTCCCATCGTGAGCTTCTCAAAGAGCTTCGGCTGCTTCTTCGTTGGACAGACATCGCAGGAGAAGTCCATCGTAGGAGCGTCGGTACAGCGTTTTGGTAGCTGTATCGTAGTAGAATCGCAGGGAGCGCCTCCTGACTGAGACGGCTTCTTTTGGGTCTTCTGGGAAAATTTTGTTAACAGCGAAGTCGATGAACGAGAATCTCCAGTCTCGGACATGAACACCAGCACTTGTTGACATGGCATGGGTCACTTGTGAGCACAGGTTGTTTTTAGGACAGACCAAGTCTCGACCAACTACCGTGACGTAGTGTTGAGTTCCGAGGGGTGCTGCTAACGAGGCTGCGAGGCCAGCCAGGGCGTCAGCCTCCAGATTTTGTAAACGTGGAACATGTTCGATGAAGAACTCGGCGAAGGTTGAAATGATGTCCAATGCGACTTCATGGTAAGGGATCAGGTCTTCATGGCGAACCTCTTATTGCCCTCTGATCTGGTTTACGACGAGTTTTGAGTCGCCGTAGGCTTCTAGATGATCCACCCCCAGCTGTCGTGCTAGCTGGAGTCCCATGATGAGAGCGTTGTACTCGGCAACATTGTTGGAGCACGGCTTCGAAAGGGAGTCGGCGTGCTGGATGACCAGCTGATCGGGAGAGACCAAGTCTACCCCCACTCCTGCGATAATTTAGCCTTTGGGGCCTGTTCTTGAAGCGCCATCGAAAAACATCCGCCAGACGGAGCTTTCTTCGGTTACGTTAGATTTTTGGACCTCATCTGGGATGTCTTCATAGAGTCCGGAGGACTCCGGGATGGGGTGTACAGCTAAAAATTCGGCCAGAGCTTGACCCTTGACGGCTTTTTGTGGAACGAACACCATGTTGTATGGCGTTAGCAGAATCGCCCATGTAGCTAGCCGGGAGTTTAATGACCCTGGCTTTGACATGAGAACTCTGAGTGGATTGACTCGGGAGATGACATGAATCGTTTGGCCTGAGACATAATGGCGAGTCTTCTGGATGGCAAATACCAACGCCAAGTACTTCTTTTCAACGGGGTTGTACCGGTGTTTGGCCCCAATCAATGTTCTACTGAGGTAGTAGATAGCTTGCTCATAGCCTGTATCGCTATTCTGAGCCAGCAGAGCACCGAAGGAATGATCCATGGCACGGACGTAGAGGAGGAATGGTTTGTCGGCGACGGGCGCCACTAGGACTGGCGGACTCGTCAGGTAAGCTTTGATATCGTCGAAAGCTTTTTGGCATTCCTCTGTCCAGACGTAAGAGACTCCCTTCTTCATAAGCTGAGTGAAGGGTCGACATTTTCCGGTAAGGTTTGCGAGGAACCTCCGGATGTATGCCAGACGCCCCCGCAGGCCTCGAAGTTCATGGAGGTTCTTCGGAGGGCCCATGTCGAGGATGGCTTTGGTCTTTTCGGGATCGATATGAATGCCTTTCGTCGTGATAATGAAGCCCAAGAACTTTCTGCTAGAAACCCCCAAGAAGGATTTAGCGGGGTTCATCTTGAGTTGGTGCGCCCACATGAGATTGAAGACTGTCTTCAGGTCTTGTAGGTGATCTCCTTTGAGACGGCTTTTGACTGCGATGTCGTCAACGTAGCATTCGACTGTCTTGCGAAGATGCTGACGGAAGATGGTACTCATAGCTCGTTGGTATGTAACACCAGCGTTCTTCAAGCCGAAGGGCATCACTGTGTAGCAGAAAACGCCCTTTGGAGTCCTGAATGACGTATGTTTTGCGTCATGGGAGAACATCTTGATATGGTTGTAGCCTGAATATCCGTCCATGAAAGACATGCGTTCGAAGCCACATGTGTTGTCGATCATCACGTCGGTGATGGGAAGCAGGAATTCGTCCTTCGGGCAGGCAGAGTTAAGATCTCTGAAGTCGATGCAGACTCAAATCTTCCTATTCTTCTTGGTGACAGGGACAACGTTGGCCACCCAATCCGGGTATTGTTCTTCACGGATGAAGCCGCTGGTCAAGAGTTTGTCCACCTCCTGATCGATAGCGTTCATGATGTCCAGACGAAAGCATCGCTGTTGTTGTTTGATAGGCTTGGCATCGGATAAGATGTTGAGCCTATGCATCGCGATCTGAGGATCAAGTCCTGGCATGTCTTTGTAACTCCAGGTGAAGACATCAATATATTCTTTAGCCAGTTGGATTAAAGACTCCCGGTCTTCTCCTTTTAGGCTTTTGCTGATGAAGATGGGTTTGGAAGAAGATCCATCACCAAGGTCGATCTGCTCGACTTCGTCTTCGGTAGGGGGTTCGCGTAGCTCAAAACGAGACTCCTATTGTTCTCCTAAGCGTTGCGCCCATGGTTCTTCTTTGAAGAATTCTGGTGCTTGATCTTCGTCTTTATCTTCTTGAGGTTGAGCGGATGTCATGTTGGCTGACAGCACTCTCTTGAAGACTGAGCCGATACTGGTATCGGAATCCCAAGTTGATGCTTCAGACGAATGAGAATGTTCTGCTTCTTCTGCCCCCGAACTCTCTGGAGTTGACGGCGGCGTGACATAGCCTATCCCCCGTCGAGTCCGATTATAGTAGTCCTGCGGCATTCCTTTAGGTGTTGGAAGCCGGAGAGGAAGACGTCGACCCTTGCCGTAGTTCAGGCCTTTGTTGCTTTTTAGGTCGTAACCCATCTTTTGGATGAGGTACTTTGCCTTGTCCGTGTACCGATAGACTTGTATTTTGCCGGTATCTGGTTCTGGCTCGAGTGGCGGGAGGTCTTGATGACGCTCAACTTTGCCGAAAATGATGGATTCTTCGTCTCGACTCCGCGGTGGGACTACAGAACAGACCCCTTGGAACGGTACTACTCGATTTACATGATGGACAGTCGTTATTTGTGTTTGCAACGACCGTAGAGCGTTATCTAATGTATACATGGCATTCCAATGTGGAAGACTAGAATAACTAAAAGACACTCTATTATTGATGAAATACGAGATTTTATCCCGCGGGATTACATTGTCCAGAGAGGGTGCGTCTACATCAGCAGAGATATATTCCCCTAGCTCTTCATCTGTGAGTACTGGGATTGGATCGGGAGAGTCCACCACAGCTTTGATTTTGGGGTCTGAGAGGGCTATGTGGGCCTTCTCTGGCAGCTTGGATTGCGGCTGCTTGCCCTTAAGACGCACCTTCAGAGGTGCCTCAACCGCGCCTTCGGTGATGGGTGCCTTCCCCTGTAGTTTTGCCACGAGGGGAGCCGATGTCTGAGGCAGCTTTCCCTTGAGTCGTATCTTCAAGGGAGCTTCAGAAGCAGTTGGTGCTTTCCCGGGTAGCTTGATGTTCATGGGAGGCAACTTCTGAGGCGGTTTGCCTTTGAGTCGGATCTTCAAAGGAGCGTTGGGAGTCATCTCAGGCTCCATATCCGGCTCTGCTGTCGTTTCTGCCTCGTCGTCAGCATCATTGGCTTCCTCCTCGTCAGGTGATTTGTACAAGTTGGAATCAGTGAAGTAGGCTTCAACCCCTTTGAAAGGGTCAATGTTCGCGAACTCCGTCCGGATGACGTCGTTGGTGGACACGTACTTCATACATTGGTGGAGTGTAGATGGCACCACCATGTACTCATGCAGCCATGGACGACCCAACAGGAGGTTGTAGTTGACGTCGGCATCTACGACGTAACAAGTCACCTCAGTTCTGAGGTTACCGATATGACACTTTAGTCGTATCTTGCCCAGTGGCTCGCTTTTGCTAGCGTTGAAGCCACTGATTGTTGTGTTGGATGGCGCCAGTCGGTACATTGGGATCCCCAGTATTGAGAGCAGCTTCTTCGGAATGATGCTGAGGGAAGACCCCGGATCGATCTGAATCCGCGTCACCTTGACAGAACCGATATACCCTGTATAATACAGCAGCCTGTTGTGTCGGTTGTGCTTGAGCAGCATGTCTTGTTGGGTAAAGGTTATATTGGGAATAACCTCATCCGCACAATGACAGTACGCACATGTAGTTGGGAGATCTTCAGGCTGCTTGACCTGACTGATGAAGGACTCAGCATCCTTCAGGGCTTCACAGAGAGCTTCGCGAGTGTCTTTGGAAAGACGAAGGAGCTCAAACAGAGAAAGGCGGGCGGGAGTACTGGCCAGTTGTGCCAGTATGTCGAAGTTGTGGGGCTTGGCTAGCCCCGAAGCATTCTCCTTTCGCAGAGGCCTGTCGAAACGAGCCTCTACATGCTTCTGCTTATTGGCTGCTGAGGGCTTAGACGGGCCCTCTTTCTGGGCAGCAGGGATGGTGCAGGGAGGCACCACCTCGACAGCAGCTTCGTCGGGTTGGGCGTTCTGTTGTGAACGTATTTGTACAAGAAGGGCCTCTTCTGCGGAGGAAGAGACCATGCGGCAAGACTTGATCTTCCTGCCTTTGGTTTTGGAGGCAGAGCGTACCTCCGGTTGAGTAACCTCGGAGACAAGATCAGGGTGAACCCATAAGATCTCTCCCCGAGATGTGGTGAGTGGGATGAGTCCACTCACGTTGTCACGAGTAGGTGGTAAGTTAACCACCTCTATTATCGCCTTAGGGATGGGGACGACACCATCTTGTGTTGCAGTTGGCGGCAAGGTGCCGAACTAGAGCGACACCATGTTGGCTGAGACCGTCTTCTCTTCGTAGTCGACGGAGATAACATCCGCATTGGTCATGCGCTGGATGTAATTTTTGAGGACGTAGCAGTCCTTGGTTGGATGTCTGACAAACCGATGGTAGTGATAGTACCTCGGATTGTCCACTTTTCCAACCTCGTCCGGACGCTTCGGGTTCGGCAACTTGATCTTGTCACCCTGCTTCAGTATCTCAAAGAGTTGCAGGGTATCTTCATCTTTGAAAGAGTACACCTCCTTTGGCTTTGGTGCAAGTGGAGGCTTCTGAGTAGGTGCTGATGCACCTTTTGAGGCATTGACAGTCAATGCCTGTTTCCCCTTCGTCTCTCGTCCGGGGTTGTTAGCCGCAGGCCACTTCCCCTTGTCTTCAAAGGCGGGGAAACTGACTCCCAGAAGACCAGCATTGGCCGCCTTCTTTTCTGCGGCCTCGGCTTCGATGATCAGGGAACTCCAGTCGGGAGGAGGAGTAGAGTTGAGCCAGAGTTTGACTGCAGGCAGCATGTTCATGCTGCAGGAGAAGAGGAGCGCATGTTCTGGCATGCCCGGGGGCAGTCTGAAGCAGGCCTGTCGGAAGCGTTCGATGAATACCCGAACTGTTTCCTTCTCTTTCTGACGTATCTCTATGAAGGATGCCATTGTCATGTCCTTCCTGCCGTCGTAGAAACGGTCGAGGAAAAGGCGTATCAAATCGTCGAAGAAAGATATGGAATTGTCGGGGAGGCTGCAGTACCAGTCGTACGCCACTCCTTTCAGTGCGCCGACAAATATGCTGGTGAGTAGCGCGTCCTCCTTCGGAAGATGTCCCGTTTGGGACTGGAAGTACGTCAGATAGCGACGCGGAGAGTCCTTCCCGTCGTATGGCGTCAATATTTGTGGTTTATATTTAGGAGGATAAACCACTTTGTTCCATTCGAGGGGATAAGGTTGGGGGATGCCCATCTTTTGGCGCTTCTCTTGTCTTATCTTAGAGTCAAAGCGCTCGCGTAGGTCCCTGATCATCTCGACCACGTCTTCCGTGGAGCTGGGAGTCGGGGAAGGTGGTACCACCTGGAGTTGAGCAATTGAGAGCTCCGACGTCCGGGGGGCTTCGCGACGATCCGTATCCAAGGATACCCGTTGAGGGGGTACACTTGACTCTCCATTGGCCCCTGGGTCGGGACCGGTAGAAGGTGTCCTGGCCAAAGCTGACCGTATCTCAAACACTGCTTGAGTCAGTGTTTGCATAGAGACAGAGAGGGTTTTGAGTCCTCCCGCCAAGGTATCCATGCGCTGGACGAGGTCCGCTGGTGGCGCATCCGAATCGGCGTCACCCCCAGTCATGTAGACTGTCATGACACGGCTGGAATCGGATGCCTCGGTTGAGGCTTTGCTCTCGGTCTCACTCTCATGTAGAGGAGTTGTTGTTCCCGGAGCTTCGCCTTGGCTACCCCCAGCTATGTTCCTGAGGGCTTCTTCGTCTTCGGGACTCAGATCCGCAGGGGCTAGACTACCTCCAGCTAAGTTTTGGAGGACGCCTTCGTCTTCGGGAGAAGTATCCGAAAGGGCCTGACTACCCCCAGTCATGTCTTGAAGGACTTCTTCATCTTCGAGATGTAGGTCCACAGGGGCTAGACGACCCCCAGCTATGTCGGGGAGGCTGACTTCGCCCTGAGGATGAAGATCAACCCTAGCTGTGCTTTGGAGGACACCCTCGTCTTCGGAAGGAGGATCAACAAGGGCTTGACTACCCCCAGCTTCCTCTAAGAGCTTCTTTCTCCCCCGAGTGCCTTCGAACACTCCGGAGGACGAGACGGTTGTTTTGGATTTCCTCGGCTGGCTCTTGGACGAGGAAATGCCAGTCGTCTTTCGGACTGACGAGGAGTTGGAGATTACATTACATGAAGCAAACTCTAGTTCTGGCTCCTCTATTATTGACACTTTCTTTCCGAGGCGACGTCGGAGGGGTGTCGATGACTGCAGCCGCTGGAACACCGACTGTCTTGGTGGGACTGTTGACTTACAACAGCAGTTGATGGTGACCACAGCACAAGTGTGCCCTGTGAGGGGCGCATCGTGCTTGACAGTCGAATCTCATGATCGGCGCTTGTGAGTGATCACGTTACGCAGATCGTTGGAGGAGAGTGCTACCTTCGTACCCCCTTCAGGCGCATGGCAAGGCCAAGCGCCGGGGTGGTCAGGTGAATGCTGCGCCCCCTGACCTAACACCAAACAGGTGCCCCGATCAGTAGTGGGAGAACAACATTTAAAGTGACTTGAACAAACCTCAGACGCACAACCCGAGGGGGCACGGGGGTTCAAGACCACTGAGTTTGCCTTACTCGACTTGGTTGCGAACGCAACAGATGCGCCCAAGTGAGATAAGGACTTTGAAGGTTGGCTCGTTTCTGGCGTCGCAGCACCTGAGTCAACTTTATACAGCTTACTATCAGCAGCGCGCATGATTGTGAGAGCATGCTTCTGGCTTGCTGCTGGCATAGCACGTTTGGGATGCATGGCCCGTGCTGCCTTGGACTTCTTCGTACCAGGCCGCTGGGGCACGTAGTACTCAGAATCCAAATTCTCCTCGCCACTACAGCGAGTGAGTCTGTCAAAGACAGAGACCTTCTGTGGCGCATCAGAGATGATGCGTGGGACATTGGCTGCGCTCCTGCTCCGTCGACGTATCTTCCTCGCCTGAGAGGGAGATGGCTGGGGAATGTGGTCAACTGCATGTTTCCCCGAGAGATGCGCTGTGCCGGTGGACACATCTTGGTTGCTGAGGACGTCAGCAGAAAGGGAAGGCTGGATCAGCGTATCCCTTTCGGTGGTGGTGCCAGAGGCGTCGACCTTGCGCACCCAGACTCGGCGGGTCTTCTTCGGCTTTGGCAGCCGCTTCGAAGGACTCGCACTTCCTTGAGAGATGAACTCCTCATACGCCTGTTGATTGAGGCGTACGACCAGCGTCTTGTAGGAGGAGCCCACCTTCACATCGTCGGATTGCGACATAGCTTTCTCGGTGGAGGAGAAAGAGTTTCCCAGCAGAGTCGCCAGCTTATTTGCCATTAAAATCTTTTGATGCAAATATTAATACAAACAGAACACTGTTACAATGTAGGACTTAGACGTAGTCCTAGGAGTACACTTTTGTTTAATCTGGGTCCCTTGTGCCGATGGAGCGAGTGGTAATACGTTGACTCCGTTGACGATCTGACGACGGTTATCGGTTCTCTGAAGGTTTGGATTGCTTTGGGTGCTGGAGCTCGCTGAGAGGAGGAAGATGTTGAGTGTATGTATCTGCCTCTCTGGTTGTGCGGTGTCTCTGTCTGTCTACGAATGTTCGTCTCTGTGTGTGTGTAGGTGTGGAAGAAGGAAATGATCCCTCTATTTATACAGTCTGCAGGCTGGCTGCTCATGCGCGCATATGTAGGATGCGCCTGGATGCGGGGATGCCACGTGGTGATTGCTGATGGAGGCGCATAGATGATGCGCCCTGATTGAGGGGTTGAATTTTTTATACTGCTGTTGTGGGCCGGCACGTAGCAGAGAAGGGGATTTTTCTGTTGCTGAGATCTTAGGTGAATCGAGTCAAAGGACACGTGTCATCGGCCCATGGCTCAGAGATCTCGGATTTGGTGGGGAATGATCTGGTAGGATACGCCTGGGATTGGGTGCATGAGGAGACTTTGGCTCGTAACTTTTGGGAGTCGCAAACCATTCAGGACGCATGGGTTTTGAGGCGCATGCGAAGCTTCAGTAGTGACTTTACTTCTGTCTTTTGGGATCAGAGAGAAGTCTGGGATGCATGGCTTTTGAGGCGCATGCAGAGCTTCAGTAGTGACTTTACTTCTGTCTTTAGGGATCAGAGAGAAAGTCTGAGACACATGGCTTTTGGGGCGCATGCAGAACTTTGGGCACATGGCCGCGGAGGCGCATGCAAGTGATTGGGCGGCCACGTGGCTTGTAACCGTCGGAGGAAAGTAATGATGATGCTGACGTTGGCGACGCTTCGTTTTCTGAAAAAGTTGTTAACTGTTCAGTCCTCGAGAGGCGTGCTGCCAACTCTGTCAGACTTCAGCATTTAATGTTCTTTGACAGGTGATGGACTATTAGAGTGGGCGCATCGATCGGCGTTCCACTAGGCGCATGGGGCCGCATGGGGGCGCATGCTTGTGAAGCACTTGGTGCTGAGGGGCGCGTCTGTGTGATGCGCTGTCTGGCCTGCGCATCCGCTCCGCTTTGACACGTCTTTTGGTGCGACTGTTACGTTCTTCGAGTGCTTTAAGTAGCCATTTTTGACTTGGCTGAATTCGAAGCGTCAGGTTCATCCATTTAATACAAATTCATTGCACGGGATTCGGAGAGCCATCCACTTGGCACATGGGTTTGATTTGCCCGGCCTATAAATAGTGGCATGGAGAGAGTTTGTTTCTCGTTCTCTCACGTCCTCCCAAAATGAACTTGTTTACTCGAGCACATTCTGTTGACGAGATGTTCCCGAGGGTGAAGATGCGACGCATTGTCTTCATTGATGCACTTGAAGGTGACTGTTACATCCAAAAGTCGGAGTCGAGGGCTTCTGAGGCAGGCAGAAGGTGCCTGTTGCATCTAAAGATCGGGATGCACGAGCCTCGTCTCCGTAATATGGGAAGAGCCACAGATCGGAATTGCGGTGCTGCGGCTTTGGGGGCTCTTTCTTCCTTCAAAATGGGTGTTGTCCATTCTGGTTGTGTTGAAAGGTGCTCCTTTAGCCGCGGTTTCGATTACGGTCTTCCTTCGTCTTTGGAGGTTCTTTCGAAGCCTCCCCTGGCCACAGGTTGGCATGTGGTGCTCTTCTCTTCCTCAGTTTGGAGAGCTCTTCCTCCAGCTAGAGGGTTGATTGCCACCCTCGTTCTGCTCAATAAATGCTTCATTAGTCGAAGCATTTAGACGGCGGTGAGCCTGGCTGGAAGAGTGGCACATAACTGAGCTGCTGAAGGGATGCACATAACTGATGATACACATAACTGAGCTGCTGAAGAGATGTGCCCGGCTGGGAGCGCATGGTGGGATACAACTGAGAGCGCTTGGTGAGATGCGCTTGTTCGAGAGCGCATGATGATGCTGCGCCTGGCTGTAGACTTAGGGTCTTTTCTTTTTGTAGAAGTTCTCCTTTGTACAGCCCCTTTTAAGACATGTAATATACTTTTATATGATTTTAATGTCTCTATTCTTGTCTTGCTGTGCCCAAGTACTTTTGTCTGAGCTTCCTGGCGCATGTAGTGTTTGGCGCATAGGATTTATGATCGTGAAATTCCATGCTTCTATACCCCTGTTCGGGCAGTTCCCAACCTGTGGTCCGGGGCACCACAAACTAAGCACAAACCCTGTGCTCTGCGACACTCTGATACCACATGCCCTGGCTTCCCGCAGTGTGAACATCCCACTGCGGAAGACTGCTTCTGCTTCTGCTGCTGAGGGTGCGTCGGGGAGGAATGCTGAACCGACGTCACTGAGGCCGCATGCCTCGGAGCTCCAATGGTCAAAGCCCTGGCTGTCGGGGCTGGTGCTGATGACTGATTCATCTGGCCGTGAGATCGCTTCCGACCTTCGGTCCTATCTACGATCCTCTGGGAGGTATACTCATGCCTCCGGGCTGCTCTCAACACTGCATCAAAAGTCTGATGCTCAAACTGCTCTACCGCTAATAAAATCTCTAGGTGGAGCCCCTGCTGGAACCGCTGGGCTCGATCAAACTCGGTCGCATATCCATCGACCGACTAAGCCTGGAGAACTCGGCCGCATATCCATCGACCGTCCTGCCCATCTGCTTCAGATTGGTGAACCTCGTCTGTAGATCGTACCGAGTTACAGCATCAAAGTACTTGGTCTGGAATCTTTCCCTGAATACTGCCCAGGCAATAGGGGCCACTAATCCATCGGCCTGCGCTGCCCACCAGCTGCGGGCAAGATATAGTAACTGCTGGTGCACTACGGCTACCTTCTCGTTCTCTGGAGTCATAGCTGCTTCTAGAATCACCTCTGTGTCCTGAAGCCATGCATCTGCAGCGATCGCATCTTCACAGCCGTCGAAGAAGGGAGGGTTCAAGCGCTTGAAGCTGTTGGCCGCGCTATTACCTTGATGACCTCGTATGGTCAAAGCGTCTGCCGCCGCCTGGTGCAAGGCATCTCCTCGACGATCTTGGAAGGCTAATAGTGACCTGATGAGACCCACCAAAGTGCCATCATCAGGCTCTGCAGGCTGGACGGGCTGAACTGGTGGCTCTCCTCCAGTAGGCATGACTCTGGAGGCTACTCCTGAATGCTGGGCTTGATCTCCAGGTTGCTGCTGGTCTGCGGAAGGTGCTCCGCCTTGCTGATCGGCAGGTCCAGGAACAATACCACTGAAGAAGACGACATAGGGAATAATAAGGAAGGACCAGGATAGATCAACGATACAAGCATGTGATCAGGTCAAGATTACAGGAATTCAGAAGATACGAGCAGAGATCAAGGACGAGTACTGATTGAGACATCTATTCGGTAAACCCTCACATATCTTGATTTAAAAGACCTGCATGGGCCACCACTTAAACTATGTAACGCCCCAGAACCAGAATACTGGAGAGCGGGGGCATACATAGCCAGCTACGTATATTGAAGTACAACCCACCCCGCTATGCGGTCACGGCTGTCTAGATACATGAGGGTTTAACTACAAGCCAACAGTCTCCTATGGTCATGAACAAGCCTATTGTCTCAATCTCAAGCAAGCGATAGTTGTTACAAGATGTCAGAGCACTAAATATATAATAACAAGGCGTCCCATACATTATATATTGGATGATCATGAAGCTAGTCATACAAAATGTCAAGACTAGCAAGAGTTTAGTCATACATGATCAACCCTAGGATCTGTCAATCATGTTACAGCCCGTAGGCAGACAGTAAATAATGGTGCAATACGAGCTAATACGTGCTCGTCGGCTAAACGCCTCAAAAGAATAATTTTTACAATAAAGTGGAAGGACAAAAAGAAACCCACTCGTTGCCAGGATTACGCCTGGTGGTCACCATCTGGCTGAAAGACAGCTGGATCCTCTGGTGCTGCTCCGATATCTGGCCACACAAAACCAGCTAGGTCAGACCCCAGAAAGAGCAAGTACCACAAAGGAGGCTTCACTTAGGAACTAAAACCACCATATCACAATAGAATATTAAAGATAATAAATAAAGAACTGATAATAATAGAGATAACAACAGTAAACTGAGTACGAGAAAACCATTCAAGTAGCCAGGTCACAACCCTTAAACCAAACAAGGACCGGGGTTGTAACCCTTCACCTGAATAGAAACCCGTCTCAAATACTATTGGTACAGTAAAGACAATAAACGAAGAGAGGACACAGAACTGCTCCGGGAGCCAGGTTACAACCCTTAAACCAAACAAGGACCGGGGTTGTAACCCTTCGCCTGAACAGAACTGGACCCCTGATCTTTATTGCTAAGGCCAGTATAAATAATCATGGTATTAAGGTAAGGTAAAACATGACGAACATGGCATGGGTTGAAATAAGATAATAAACGAAGAGAGGACACAGAACAGCTCCGGGAGCCAGGTTACAACCCTTAAACGAAACAAGGACCGGGGTTGTAACCCTTCGCCTGAACAGAACTGGACCCCCGATCGTTATTGTTAAGGCAAGCATCAATAATCATGTCATGTCACAATCTTGCACAGGATCAGGATAAGACTAAGTTGGAATAAACTCCATCCAATCAATCACGGCCAATCAAGAGTACGACTTGATACTTTTATCTAATTAGGGTTATCACAGGCCTAGTTACTAGCAAGATGTAATGAGATTATCCCAACAGCCACAAGCCCTGCAGACCATCCGGTTATCCAGGTCGAATATCCGTTTATGAAGGATGCAACACGTGACAGTGTGCTGGAAATGTGCCCAACTCGTCGGTAGGCTACAAGTCCACTTAGTGCGCCTAGATAATGGGATTGCCTATAGCTGGAAAATCTCTTCATGACTACTGAATTATTCTAGTTTATTAGCCTTAATCGATTACAGTGGGTACCCCTGACCGTGGTACTCAGGGATCCCCATCCTAGACATGATGCAAGACAGTGCCAGTTTATTTGTACAATCACAATCGCCTACGGTGTCCAGGTCGTTCCTATTTGTCATGTCAGGTTAGCTGTCGTAACAGCATGTCGAGATATATCATGTCAGTTTACTTGTCAAGAGTGCGCCACAGCGGGCTACTATCGTGTCCTATTCTTACATTATCATGAATGAGAAAAACTTGCATAAAATAACTAATAACATATTCTTGAAGCCAAGGAAAAGACCTACAATTTTCATGTTGGGAGTTGGAAGAAATTTTGGCCACAATTCAGCACAGATGAACATAGAAATGGCCAAAAATACTTTTGGCCATAACTTCCTCAAAACAAGTCGAAATCCAACTTTTCAAAGGTCTATTTTGGGTAAAATCAAATTCTCTACTACATGGAACAATCAAAACATAAAAATAATAAAGTTTAATAGATCAAAACCCATAAAAACCGAAAATAATATAAACTTAGATCTACAAGAAAATATTTGTCAAAATGGAAAATGCCAAGTTCTAAAGTATCTTAGAATATTGCGAGGAAGACAATAGAACAACAAAAATTAAGTTTCTCCATGAAGCAAGTTGCACTTGCCTAAGCTTCTCTTGGTAGGTGGAGAAGTTAAGAGGAAGAAGATGAAAAAATAAATGAAAGTAAAGATGAGAGAGAAAGGGGGTTGGGTTTTAAATGATGATGGTGGTGGTAGGTAGGGGTTTTCTTTTGGTTCATGATGAACCCAAAAGCAAACCAAACCAAGCTAAACCGAACCAAGCTAAGCCATAACCAATGAAATACCAAAATAACCATGCCAATGCAACATGCTAAAAATAAAATTATGACTAGCTAACCATGACTAATAAAAATACGGACCCGAAATATGTACATGTATACGAAAATATGTAACATAGATTTCGAGGGTGACAAGATGTGGGGCTTACAGATCCAGTCTGAGGTGATGGATAGGATTAGAGCAGCACAGTTTGAGGATGAAGCTCTGAGGGTCATCAGGGAGCAGGTATATTCAGGATTATTGGATGATTTCTCTATTGCAGAGGATGGGTCGCTGAGGCATGGTACCAGATTGTGCGTGCCGAGCGGAGAGCTTCGGGAGCATGTTCTTCAGGAGGCGCACCGTTCTTAGTACTCTATGCATCCTGGTGCCAACAAGATGTATAGAGACTTGAGATAGCACGTTTGGTGGTATGGCATAAAGCGCGAGGTGTCTCAATTTGTTTCTAGATGCTTGGTGTGCCAGCAGGTGAAAGCCAAAAGACAGAGGCCAGGTGGTCTTAGGGGTGAGCGTCGGTATAATTATTCGGTATTTGGTTAAATATTTTGGTATTTTTTAAATTGGTATTTAAAAAATCAATACCAATATCATACCATTTAGAATCGATTTTTTCGGTTTCGGTTAAATCGGTATTCGGTCGATTTTTGTTCGGTATCGGTATTTTACCATTTAACACTTGATTAATCAACACACTTAATATGAATCTCTTAACCTAGAAAAATATTTTTTTACTTTTTTTTGAAGCATTAAATTTCAAAGTCAAGCCTCTACCAAGTAAACAATTAATCAAATTTACTAGAATAATAAGTAATAAGTCGCAAACACCTAAAAAAGAGCTTAAAAGATCAAACATGATCACTAAGTTTAATTCTTAGTATAAGTTTAAGTACACTAAAATTCATTTCAAAATTATATGAAAAAATAAAAATATAAGCTCAAAAGACCAAAACTCAATTCTTAACATTCTTAACATAACTTCAAGTCCACCAAAATCCATTATAAGTTCTAAGAAACTAATTTCCAACTAAAACAAAGATAAAAATGAAAAAGAGTACTATAAAATTAATCACAAATAACATTCTAAGGGAAAAATGTATATATATATATATATATATATATATATATATATATATATATATATATATATATATATATAAAGTTTTAAGTATATTTAATTAATATATGATACAAATATTTAATTTTATTTATAAATAATTTTAGGTTATTTATATAAATTTTCTATGTATTTATTTCATACATAGAGTATATATATATATATATATATATATATATATATATATATATATATATATATATATATATATATATATATATATATATATATATGTTTGCCATTGATTGTAAAAGTACAGAACAGTTTTATGGGAGGACTGAACTTAGACTCACAATACAAATTTGCTTGTACAAAGAAAGCCTAGGGACGAAAACCTAGGTACAGCAATCTAAGTACAATTGTTTAGTTTAGATTCTCGGGGGTGACAGTAGAGACTCGGGAAAGCGACGGCAGCTCTGCCTTACTCCTTGGACTATCGGTGTGCAGCCTTGGCTCCAGAAGATTTGCTCAACGTTGAAGAAATGCTCTCTTTGCCCTCTCTCTGCTCTTCTCTTCAAGTACTCTGGTGCTCTCTCTGATCTCGGAAAGTGCTCCTGTGTGCGCCTCTCTCTGTGTGTGCGTATCTCTCTGTCTCTCTCTCACAAGGGAATGGTACCTTGCTATTTATAATAGTGGGTGCATCATTAGGGTTTACAATAATTGCCTCTTGGAGATGACGGCGGCCTGTGGATTGGTCAATCTGGGCCATCCGTTTTTGATTATGACGAATCCGGACCATTGAGTGTAGATTACACCAAATCTTATCAGCAATTAATGCTGATTGGAATAAATCTTCCTCATAATGATCTTCTGATATCTGCGAATAAATTTAATTTATTCTCCTGCCACGTGTCCCAGATTATTGGGATTTGACCCAATCTTTGATTGCAATAAATCTGAGAGATTGATCGGCTTAGGACACGTGTCCTAGGAGCCACTGGGGGGATCTGAACCGCATGACGAGTGAGCCGCATACGATTTTGGTCCGCATATGGTTAGGGCCACGGGTCAGGGCTGCCTGGGTAGTGGCCCTCCTTCGAGCCTTTGAACCACATGGAGGTGATCATTGCGAGCCACATAGGGATACATCCGCCTGAGCCGCATGGAAATGGTCCTCTTGAACCGCATGGAGAGGCCTCTGCTTGAGCCGCATGAGGCTGTCTCGGCCTGAGCCGTATAGGACGGCTTCATTCTGAACCGCATCAGAAGTCTTTGCTCGAGCCGCATGAGGCTGTCTCGGCCTGAGCCGCATAGGAAGGCTTTATTCTGAACCGCATGAGAAGTCTTTGTTCGAGCCACATACAAACGCCCACGTGGCAAGGCCACGTGGCATTTTTATGGCACTCGAGGGATTTGTATCAGAGATCTCTTTCTCTTCCCTAGAAATCTGTCATTATGACCGAGTCATGATTACTTTCTCGTGTCAGGGCTGTCACTTTTTCAGATTTGTCAGCCGTCAACACAATTAATGTGAGAGGGCAGAGGAGAGGACTGTCCCGCCACATGTCTTCTGAGCCGCATGGGATGTCTTGGGTCGCATAGTCCCTTATGCCGCATGACTCTCTGAGCCGCATGGACTTTCTGAGCCGTATGGGGTTCCTGAGCCGCATGGGTCATTTTTTTAATATTTTCCATGCTTCTACAAGACCCCCTTCAAAGTTTTCAATTTGCAAAATTGAAATACTTTGAATAAGAAGCATGGTCGTATTCTTCTGGCCGCATATGAAACCCTGACCGCATAGAGATCTTGGCCGCATAGATTGTTCAGCCGCGTAGGTAGTTCAACCACAGGGGACTGTTCAGCCGCATAGCTTCTCGCCACGTGTGCGGGTCTTTAATTGCCTTAAATTCGTTTCTGCGCCGTTTTGTAGGGGGGAAACCCAAGGGTCAGCTCATTAAATCTTTCAGATTTTACGCCCTGGGTGAATCTTGGGGACGAAACCCGAGGAGTTGGTTTCGCTTTTTATGAGGCGGTCATTGGCCCACGTGTCCTCCTTCTCCCGTCCTCCTATAAATAGGAGGAGTTTGAAGAGAGAAAGGACTTCTTTACTTTCTTTCTTTCTCCTCAAATCTTTCCTATCTCAATTGCCCTTCCCCTCTTCGATAACTAATGGCTCCCAAGAAGACCGTGGCAGCAAAGGGCAAGAAGGCAGCCTCTACTTCCGCTTCGACTGCGGCTGCTACTCCGCCGGTCATCGTACCTGATGTTCATCCTGACGTTCACCCCTCTATTACTGGTACGGACAATGTATGAGTTAAAGAACCCTAACTGCCATGGCTACGTCGCATACTTTATGCACGAGTCTTTGCAAATCGCATGTTCGCCCTACGGCTGAGCTGCGAGCCGCATAAGAAAACCACCGTGTCTGCATATGCAGTTCGTCGGCGAAGTCGCATAAACGACGCTAAACCGCATAGACTTTTATTGCACGAAGCCGCATAAGTGTTCTTCTGAGCTTGAGCCGCACGAGGCTTTTTGGAGCCGCATAAGGCTTCGTAGCCGCATAAGGCTTCATGGAGCCACATAGATGTTTTCTTGAGCCACATGAGGCTTGAAAGCACCCAATCAGCTCTCTTTATCCATCCGTTTAACTTACCTTTCTCTGTCTTTTCTTCAGTGAATCTGCCGGTTAACGCTGCTGGAGAACTCTTGGTGGGTAGCGCCCAAGCTGCTCTCGGCTATAGGTACGACCATATTGTTCAGCATATGACGGCCCAGTTTCCGAGCGATAAGCCTCTGGCTAGATTGAATGCCATTAAGAATCAGTCTTTCCATTTCCTTAATGCTATGATGAACTCCGGAAAATTTGAAGGAGAGTATTTGAAGCCTGCATTCTTTTTTGGAGACGCCTTCACCATGGAGAACAATCATGTTCTGGAGGTATCGGAGAATTGGAGTTTTGTCTCTAACGGGATGGCGATCCGTATCCCCCAGATGGAGCGACACTTCCCATTATCTTGGTTCAATATGCTTCCATTGGACCGGAAGATGGAGGAGACTTTAACCCCTACCAGAAGTGGGATGTTCGTGGAGAACATCCGTTATAATAACAATCTGAAGTCTGTGACTGCCGGCAAGGTGCATACTAGCTGTTCTGTGATGGGGTTGGTCCCAGGTTCTTTCCTGAATGTGGCGGGCCCTAACTTCACATTTTCTACCGCCGATACTTTTATAAATTAACTTGCTCGGAAGGGCTCCTATCCCGTTGGTCGGTTGATGTTCCCTGGTTGGGTACACCCTATTCCCTCGTGGACCAATTTGTCTACTTGGATCTTGCAGAAGTATGAGGCCTTTTTGTGTGAGATTGGCCTTTACCACGCTATCCGAGGCACCAGTCATGGCTTGTCCATAAACAAGAAGTTGTTCATGTCTCTGCTGGAGATGTATAATTGCCGTACAGGGACCTTTTACACACCTGTAGGGGAAATGGGACTCGCGCTCCATGAAATGCACGTGGTCTCCAAGCTTCCTTGGTAGGACGAAGCTTTTGAAGCGTATACTCCCACTAATGAGGAACTCGAAGATTTGGAACGACGGTATCCTGGCTTCGTGCCTCTTTACCAAGAGATATTGTGCCATTATAGCACATGTCATCAGATAACCCGAAAGGATAGTAACTCGGAAGGGAATGCTCCCCACACCAAGGACTGGGCGCACTATCTCTTCCTGACAGATGCCTCAGGTCAAGTTACCTCTCGTCGCCCTCGATCTTGGGAAGCGGTTAAGGACATGGTGTCGTCGGCTAAGAGAGTGGCCACTACCAGTGACAGATTCGGGAGCAAGACTGACGCTTTTGGTTACTTTTACCAGGATACTCAAGAGCTGTCCGAGAAAGCGCTTCTGGCGAGATTTTTGATGATCTGGCTATGAAATGTGTAGTCTCGGGAGGAGCCGGTTCTATTGAGAGAATTAGTCGTAACTTCATCCTTCCGGCTGTGAAGTTAGTTTTGCGAATCAGGTTAGCTCTCCTTCCGGCCATGGTGTGTAGCATACACCGTGGCCTTCGTACCTTTATATCCAAAGTCATTGCTCGTGACGTGACCAAGGATTTTGAACGAACTGAGTTGCCCTATCACTATTTGATGGGGTAGCTGCTGATACATTATTCGTCTTTGATGAGACCGGGCTCTGAAGACGGTGTGACTGATGGCGACGCATTTATCTTCCGCTATCGTGACGAGCCTTGGGATGTGAGACCATACGGGCTTGTCGGATGGCATTGACAAGGGCAGATAAGTATCATATTTTCGTATCCGTCCCTCGCTTTACTGCCAGGGACCTAGAGGCTGTACATCTTGATGGTATTGTGCCCCCTCAGCTTCTGGATGGCCAGATGCTCCTATGGCTTCGTAACATCCATCCCGCACATCTGGTGTATCGTAACCGCAATACTGTCTTTCTGGAGCCTTATCTGCCTAGCAGGTTTGCCCGGCAGTTTGGATACAACCAACTTTGTCTAGACAGCCCCAGTTCTTGTCTGGGTTATGAAGGTAGCCTTCTTGATGGTATTAGGGCTTGGCAATATTATGATTCCATACTCGTACCATTTTCTCGGTCCCTGCCATTAGGGAGTCGGTGGAGATCTTGTATATGGCGGCTTTGTATCATGTTATGGCGAACAAACCCCCGGTCGGTTTTAACCCAGGTACCAGTTTTATTGTTGGTACCGGTCTGGAGGAAGGCTCTCAAGGGGCCAAGAAAAGAAAGACCAGAGCCGAAGTGCCAGATTTGGATTCCGCTGCTGAGGGTGATGAAGGCAACGAGCATGATAGAGATGACTCTATCCTTCCAGTGGCAGACGCAGAGGTGGGTCAGCCGCCTATTTTGTCATATGAGATGTTGGGGGATCAGTCCCTCGTTGCGCCTGGTCCTACTCCGAAACGTAGCAGGCAAGTTTCTCCTGTTGGCGGTGTTTCTCGATCCCGGAAGCTGGTTGCGACTAGGCACCGCCCGCTAGCCATAAAAGAAAGTAGAGAAGAAGTCAACCCTGCGTCAGAGGTAACAAAACCGCTCTCGATTCCTACTTCCTTCTTTCCTTCGAGCTTCAATTCTAATCGTCTTCGTTCCCTCTTTTAGGTGTCAGGAGAAGAAGAAGAGTTTCAAGATGTCGAGGTGGTGACCCAGGATGACGAAGACTCCCGTGAGCCTGTTTCTTTTCAAGATGATGCAGATCAATCTGTATCCCCTTTCAAGGTGGCGGGGACAGAGGACGTGACTGAGTTTAACTCGGGGATCGCGGGTGAGGGGACCATGCCAGTTGTGGATGAGCTGCAGCCTTCATGCCCCTCCCCTGGTAAGATTAGCCTAATCTTAACATGTGAGGAAGCCTATCTGCTATATTATCACGTCCTTCGGGTTACGTCGATTGATTGTTATTCTGGACATACAGGTCCTGCCCCTCCAGTGCCGAGGATGGACGTTGTTGAGACAAATCCAGCCGAAGGGGCATTGGTGGAGAAGGGTGTACCTCCTCACCGTCCGACTCGTCTTGATGGGCCTTCCGGGGGCTCGAGTTTAGCGGGCCAGTTATCGTGGCAGTCGGGGCAGGGAACGATGGTCCTTGCGTCATCCTCTGCTCTGGTGGCTCCGAGAATCGACCTTTCTGCCCTACCGAGTATCCAAGCTCTCCGGGCGACGGAAGACGAGTTCGCCGCCATTCATGCATCGTTCAACTCGGACTCCGTTCCCCTGGTGGCGAGCTCTAGCGTTACTTCTCCGACGTTGCCGTCCCTGCTTCCCCTGAAGCCTTCCTCTGCTGAGGTTCTGGACGACGCGTTGCAGGACGTGGTTGCCAGTTTTCATCGTTATTTGAAAAGGGGAATCGAGGCCGCTGTGGAAAGAGGGACCTCCTTTACCTTGGCCCAACAATGCGCCCAGGGTCAAGTAAATATCCTTAGGAATCTTCCTGGTGATGCCGGGATGGCTTCGCTTCTGGAGGCGAAATTGTTGGAGGCTGATCAGCTTGTGGCCGAGCTTCGAGTATTGCAGCAGGCTGATCTGTCTGCTGTTATAAACAAAGAGCGGGATTCCCTTATCGCTGTTATAGAGAGGACCAGAGCTGCTCGGGATAAGACCAGACCGGCCATACTGAAGGATCTCAGCGACTTATCTGATCGGTATGATCAATTGAGTTACGCGAATGAAAATGTCATGGCTCGGGAGGAGTCTGTCTCTCGTGAGATTACTGAGACGCGGGAGCAGATCCTTGCGCTTCAGAAGAAGCTGACTTTCTTGGAGTCAGAACTTGAGGTTGCCCGAAATGACAGGGGGCTAATTGTTCAGGAGGCTGACAGGGTTACTCAAGCTTCGACTGACCTGGAGACTGCCCTGAAGAAATTGGAAGATGACTGTCAGGCGCTCCTGGGCTTGGACAATGGGGAGCGGTTATTCCAGGAGACCGAGCGTCGGGCTCGACAACGGATTGAGCGGGGGACCACCTCAGTGAGAAACCGCCTCCTAGAATTTAGTAATGCTGAGCTGTAGTCGGCCTTTTCTTCTTGTTTCGTTTCTGTTTTCTTTCTTTCTGCAAGGGACGTGATCCCGAAATATGTAATACTTTTTTCTTCCTTCAAATAAAGAGTACTTTCCATTCTACCCTTCATTTGCATTGCTTGTTATACCTGTGATATTGTGGTAATGTTCTCCCCCGCATAGGGGATATATTTGTGGACCTGTTACCCATGGCATACCTTGGTTTTAGGTACAGATAACAAGTTTTGGTCAGGATACCTGAAGCAGCCATGGCAAAGTGGTCATGGATGCTCTTGGTATTGGGAAAAGGAATGCCGTAGAGCAGCTGGGCTCCTGGGGCATGGTGAGATGGTAGGTTTGTGCTAAGATAGCTGGGGATATTTGTGGGCCTATTATCCTTGGCGTACCCTGGTTTAGGATACGGATAATAAGATGAAGGGGAACCGACATACTTGCTCAGAGGTAATGAGGACATGGCAAGCAGGAAAGTTTTTTAAATGTAGAGTTTTCCTACTCAGAGGTAATGAGGACATGGCAGAAGTGAACTCGACGGAGGGTATTGGTGGTCAACAGAGGACATTTGTGGTCAACAGAGGACATTTGTGGTCAACAGAGGACATTTCTGGACCTATTACCCTTGGCGTACTCCGGTCGTGGGTACAGATAATAGGTCGAAAGGGGATCATCATACTTACTCAGAGGTAATGAGGACATGGCAAGTATGAAGGTTTCTTCGACGGAGCCTTCCCATTCAGAGGTAATGAGGACATGATAGGAGTGGGCTCAATGAAGGAGGGCACATAGAACGACTCAGAGGAAATGAGGACATGGAAGTTCTATGTAAGGGGTGATTTGTTTTTGGCGGAAGTGGAACGACTCAGAGGTAATGAGGACATGGCCGTTTTGGAAATTTGTGGATCGATTGCCCTTTTTGTGCACTAGGAGTGCGGGTAGTGGATCATGAGGGAGGATCTCTTCCAGAAAGAAAGTTCAGAGGTATGGTCATACATGACTTGCTACCTGAAAGAGCGACCGGGATGTGAGTTCAGAGGTACCAGCGGGTACATGATTCGAGAATCTGGAAAACTATGAGGGTGAGTTCAGCGGTACCAGCGGGTACATGACTCGAAAATCTAAAAAACTATGGGGGTGAGTTCAGTGGTACCAGTGGGTACATGACTCGAAAATCTGAAAAACTATGGAGGTGAGTTCAGTGGAACCAGCGGATATGTGACTCAATAATCTGGAGAATGTTGTTTAGACATAATACTTCTTCAGGAACTTACCGTTGACGGGCAACATGAGCAAGTCTCCGTTTTGCTTAGCGAGGCGGTAAGCACCGTTAGAGAACACGGCCTCGATGACAAATGGACCTTCCCATTTTGGCTGGAACTTGTCGGCGGTCTTGTGAGTCATAACCATTGGCCTCTGGACTGCCAGAACAAGATCGCCCACTTGGAATATTCTGATTTTGACCTTCTTGTTGAAGGCTCCTGAGATTCGTGCTTGGTATAGCTCGATCCTTTACTGAGCTAGGAGGCGCTTTTCATCTAAGGCCTCCAACTCTTGTAGTCGACGCCGGTAGTTGTCATCCGTCGTCATTTAATAAGTGAGGGCGACGCGGAGTGAGGGTATTTGAGTCTCTAATGGAAGAACTGCCTCACTCCCGTATACTAGAGAGAATGGTGTGTTCCCGGTAGCTGTTCGGACTGTAGTACGGTGCGCCCATAAACACTCGCCGAGCTTCTCGTTCCAGCCGCGTTTGTTGGAGGAGACAAACTTCTTGAAGAGTTTGATGATTGTTTTGTTGAATGCCTCTGCCAACCCGTTTGCTGCCGGATTGTACGGTATCGAAGCAATATTCTGAATACGGTGCTTATCGCAAAATTGATAGAAAGTGTGGCTTGTAGACTGCGGACCATTATCATGGATGATCCTTCGGGGCAGTCCGAAGCGGTAGATGACGTGATGCTTAAGGAAGCTGATCACGTTTAAAGTTTTGACTTCTGCGAGTAGGATAGCTTACGCCCATTTGGAGAAGTAGTCAGTGATCGCAAGTATGAAGCGATGTCCTCGGGAGGAAGGTGGGGTGATTGGACCAACGATATCTATTCCCCATGCTTCGAATGGCCAGGATACCACTGTCGGATGTAGAAATTTAGATGGTTGGTGAATGAAGTTCACGTGGTCTTGGCAGGCTTTGCATTTTCTAGCATAATCTATCGCATCTGCCACCATCGTGGTCCAATAGTAGCCCATTCGTCGAAGACGGTCCTGCAATTTAGGACCGGGCTGGTGGGCCCCGCAGACACCATTATAAGCTTCTTGTATGGCTTCTCTGGCTTCCGCGTTTGACAGACACCGAAGCAGTAATCCGTCGTAGGAGCGGCGATACAGCATTTTCGTCTCTGTATCGTAGAAAAATCTGAGAGAACGCCGTCTGATGGAAGTAGCTTCCTTTGGGTTCTCGGGCAGGTTCGTAGACGACGAAGTCGATGAATGGTTGTCTCCAATCTGGGGCATCATCGATCGTCTGGGCAGAATAACTCGCCACGAATTGTACATTGTTCTTGGGACAGACCAGTTCGTGGCCTATCACATCCATTGATTGGCGATCATAGTTCGGAACTGCTAGGGAAGCGGCAAGACCAGCTAGGGCATCAGCTTCGATATTTCAGAGTCTGGAGAGATGTTCGATGAAGAACCCCTCGAACGACGAGATGATGTCAATCGCTATTTGGTGATAAGGGATCATGTCTTCGTAGCGGACCTCGTATGAGCCCCGGATCTGATTGAAGATTAGTTGAGAATTGCCGTATGCTTCAAGGTATTTTACCCCCAGCTCTCTTGCAAGTTGGAGGCCAATGACCAGAGCGTTGTACTCGGCCACATTGTTAGAGCAGGGTTCAGTGAGAGAATAAGCGCGATTAATCACCAATCCGGAAGGGGAGACCAGCACTACCCCAACTCCGACAACGATATTGCCTTTAGGTCCGGTCCTCGAAGCATCGTCGAAGAACATTCGCCATATATCATCGTGAGATGTTACATACGAATCGGCAACCTCATCTGGGATCTCTTCATATATTCTGGAAGACTTCGGACCTGGGTGGGCTACTAAGAAATCTGCCAGGGCTTGATCTTTGACTGCCTTTTGTGGGACGAAGATCATATGATAAGGGGACAGCAATATTGCCCATGTAGCGAGGCGAGAGCTGAGTGCCCCTGGTTTAGTCATGAGGACCCTGAGAGGGTTGACTCGTGAGATCACATGTATCGTTTGTCCGGTGACATAGTGTCGCGTTTTCTGAATGGCGAACACCAGAGCAAGGCATTCCTTCTCCACAGCGGTGTATCAATGCTCTGGTCCAATCATCATTCGGCTGAGGTAATATATGGCTTGCTCATGGCCTGCATCATTATTTTGTGCCAGCAGAGCCCCGAGGGAATGTTCCATTGCTCGTACATTGAGCAAGAATGATTTTCCAGAAACCGGGGCCACCAAGACTGGAGGGTTCGACAAATATTCTTTGATGCTGTCGAAGGCGCGCTGGCATTCTTCATCCCATACGAATGAGACGCCTTTTTTCATGAGATGGGTGAATGGTTGACATCGTCCGGAGAGGTTGGAAATGAATCTCCTGATGTAAGCTAGCCTCCCTTGAAGGCCTCTGAGTTCGCGAAGATTTCTCGGCGGATCCATCTCCATGATTGCTTTCATCTTCTCAGGGTCTACATGGATACCCTGCGCAGTGATGATGAAGCCCAAGAACTTTCTGCTGGATACGCCCAGAAAAGACTTCGTAGGGTTCATTTTCAAATTATGCGCTCGTATTAGGTCGAATACCGTCCTTAGATCCTGCAGATGGTCTCCCTTGCAGCGACTCTTAATGGCTATGTCGTCAACATAGCACTCCACTATTTTGCGTAAGTGGTCACTGAAGATGATGCTCATGGCTCTTTGATATGTGGTACCGGCATTCTTCAAACCGAAAGGCATGACTGTGTAGCAGTACGTGCCAATTGGTGTTCGAAATGATGTATGCTTTTCGTCGTCAGGAGACATTTTGATTTGGTTGTACCCCGAGAAGCCATCCATGAATGACATACGTTCGAAGCCGCAGGTATTGTCGATCATGATGTCTGTGATAGGAAGGGGGAATTCATCTTTGGGGCACGCCTCGTTCAGATTGCAAAAGTCGATGCAGATTCGAATTTTCCCATTCTTCTTGAGGACGGGCACTATATTGGCGACCTAGTCGGAATGTTGTTCCTCACGAATGAAGCCGCTGGCTATCAGTTTGTTGACTTCGGCCTCGATTGTATCCATAATGCCTGGGCGGAAGCGTCGCTGTTGTTGCTTGACTGGCTTCGCATCTGGCCGAATGTTGAGTTTGTGAAGAGCAATGTCGAGATTTAACCCTGGCATGTCTTCATAGCTCCAAGCGAACACATCAATATATTCTCTGACAAGTTCTAGCAGCGACTCCCACTCTTCGTCTGTTAGGCTTTTACTGACAAAAATTGGTTTTGGAGAAGATTTGCTGCCGAGGTCAACCTGTATGACTTCATATTCAGTAGAAGGTTCTCTGAGTTTGAACCGTTTTTTCCATTGTGCATCCAATTGCTCGGCCCACGGTTCTAGCTCGAGGATCTCGGAGATGTCTTCGTTTTCCTCGTCAGCGTCGGCGAATGCCATATTGACTGACAAGACTTGTCTGAACACGTCTCCGATGCTGGTATCCGAGTCAGAAGTTGGTGATCCGGTTGAATGTGACTGCCAGTCGCATTCTTCATCTGAACTTTCAGGGGTCGTAGTAGGCGTTACATACCCTAACCCGCATCGAGTTTTGCTATAGTAGTCCCGTGGTTTGCCCGCCGGGACTGACGGCTTCAAAGGTAATCGTCGCCCAGTGCCGTAGTTCAAACCTGGCGTCGTCCCCAGATCATACCCCTGTTTCTGCATGAGATATTTGGATTGGAGACTATAAAGATATAGAGGCACTCTTCCGGCATCTGACCCGAGGTCGACTTCCTCTATGGTAAAGAGACACGGGTCGTCCTTCCGGCCGAAGATGATTGGATGGTCTCCTCCCTCGATTATTCGGTAAGCGTCTTCTACTGGAGTAAGCTGGATCATGGTGTACACATTTGTCACCTGTGTGTGTAGGTGAGTGCCCATACCGTGTTCCATAGCATACATTGTACATAGCTTATTGAGCTCGGTGTAGTTCAAAGATAACCCTTTATTGATGAAGTAAGGTATCTTTTCTAGGGGGATTACATCATCAGCGGAGGGAGCATCAGTGTGGACAGCCACATACTTGGCTAGCTCCGGTTCCTCTTCGGCTACCCCCTGCGTAAGTGAAGACTGAGGGGACGACCTGGGTAGGTTGATCGTTATAGGTTCAGCTGATGGAGCAGAGCGTGGAGTTGTTGGCAGACTAGTGATCCCCAGTTTGGCATTTGATGTGGAGCCAGGAGTGGCTAGTTCGCTAGAAGTGTCAGACCTTGTATCGGGGTGACAACCCTTCTTGGGAAGGCGTATCGTCAGTGGCCTATCGGAGGGATTGAGCTTCTCCGTTTGGGGTTAACCGACTCTAGGCAGTCTGATTGTCAGTGGCCCCGTTGTGGGTCTCGGCACTTGGCCGGACCTTGGCTGCCGGATTATCATCTGCTCCTCCTGCGCCGAGAGGCTGATCGCGTCCTTCCGCAGAGTGGCAGTAAGGGGTACGGACCTGCCCGGTTTGCGAGCTTGGAGGTGGATCGTCAGAGGTTCTTCTGATCCCGAAGCTGTCTCGGTATGAGCTTGTACGTCTCCTTCTTCAAGGTGCCTCTTTGACTTTTTGTATAGGCAGGAGTCTGAGTAGTAGGATTCGGCCCCTTTGAAGGGATCAATATCAGCAAATTCTGTCCTCACGAAGCCATGTTTATCGACATATTTGAAGCACTGGTATAGCGTAGAAGGCACGATCTTGTAATCGTGTATCCATGGGCGCCCCAAGAGGATGTTGTAAGAAGTGTCTGCATCTATGACGTAGTAGGTAACTTCGGATTGGAGATCGCCAATCTGACACTTCAGACGAATCTTCCCGATTGGATAGCTCCTGCCCGAATTGAAGCTGCTGATGGCGGTGCTTGTGGGTGTCAGGCGATACATTAGGATGCGAAGATGATGTAGCAGACCTTTCGGGATGATGCTGATGGAAGAGCCAGGATCTATGTGCATCCGATCCACCTTCACGTCGCCGATGTATCCCGTATAGTATAATGGACGATCGTACAGATTAGTTTTGATGAGCATGTCCTGCGGAGTAAAGACGATGTTGGGCATTGCTCCCGTACAGGCGCTGTCCTGGAGATCCACGGGTGAGTCCTCCCCGGTGAGGTTGGATTGAGCCAGATAGGCGTCGGCATTTTGGAGTGCTTCGTTCAATGCAATACGAACGTCCTTGGAGAGCCTTAGGAGTTCGTATAGTGACAACTTGGCCGGTGTGTTAGCCAATTACGCTATAATGTCAAAGTTGTAGGGCCTCTCTAGCCCTTGGGCTGCCTCTTTTCGGAAGAATTTGTCGAAGCGAGTCTCCCTCGGCCTAGGCTTGTCGGTCGTCGAAGGCTGAGCCGGTCCCGGAGCATCAGTTGTAGTGGGTTGATGATTTTCTGCTGGATTGTCAACCACAGGTTGGGATTGCGCTCCGGACCGCGTGACGACGGCTGTTGCTTCCTTGTTGTCTGCCGAGATTGTGCGGCAGGACCTAATTTTTCCACTCTTTTTCTTGTTAATGGAGGATGGGGTGGGTTGAGTCATTTCAGATACCAAGTCTGGATGGACCCACATGACCTCCCCTCGTGATGTGGTGAGGGGCACTAGACCAGCAGCCTGATCTCGGGGAGGTGGAAGATTAGCAATCTCCATTGTCGCCAGAGGGATGGGGACCACCCCGTCTTGAGTTTCCGTTGGAGGGAAGCTGCCGAATTGTACCGACACCATATTGGCTGCCACGGTTACCTCTTCGAAATCGATAGCCAGAGCGTTCGAATCGATGAGGTTTTGGATGTACCGTTTCAGCTGGTAGCAGTCGTGTGTAGCATGATGGACATAGCGATGATAATGGCAGTACTTTGGATTCTCCATCTCTGTCGGTCGCGGTTTCCATCTTGGTGGAGGAAGCTGGATTTTGTCTCCTTGTATGAGCATGTCCAGGATGGGCTTGACGTGACCGTCTTCGAAGGAGTACGTGATCTGCGGCCATTATTTGTCTGTTGGCTTTGGCTCAGGTTTTTGTGCCGTGTCGGCCACCATAGCCTACTTTCCTTTGCTATCCCGATTATTGGAGGGGCCACCCCCATTATCGTTGTTGGGATGCTTGCCCTTGTTTTCTCCTTCCGAGATGTGCAATTCCAGTTGGTGAGCCTTTTTCAATCGTTCTTCCGCGCTTGTGGCGCTGATGATGAACGTCTTCCAATCCTTGAATTGACTTTCGCCCATCCAGAGACTGATCGTCGGAAGCAGTCTCTTTTGGCAAATTTCAATCAAGGAGGAATCGAGATTTCTAGAGGGCAGCTTCATGGCGGTTTGGCAGAACCGCTCAATGTAGTTCCTTCTCAGCTCCTTCTCCCCTTGGACGATGTCCATGAGGGTGGACATGGTGACGTCCTGCCCTACTTCGTAGAATCTCTCCAAGAACAAGCGCTTGAAGCCGGCGAAGGAGTGGATGCAGTTGTCCGGCAGATTACGATACCAGTCGAAGGCGACTCCTTCCAATGCCCCGACGAATAATCGTGTGAGAATAACATCGTCATGGGGCAAGTGGTCGATGGTGACCTCGAAGTAAGTGATGTACCGACTTGCTGAGGTCTTGCCATCATAGGGATTGATATTGAACGGCTTATATCTTGGTGGAAATGGCACATCCCTCCATGCAGCGGGGTATGGTTGCCGTGTTCTGAGGTCTTGGGAATTCTTTCGGGCGTGGAACATGGCTCGAAGCTCTTGGACCTCTCTTCTTACTTCGCGGGCTTCGTCCACGGCGGTGGGGGCCGTAGTTTCTGGAGGATTGTTGCCCGGGTTTGGTGCTGCCGAATTCGAGTCTGCATTGACCGCGGGACCCGTGCTGGTTGGGCCAGGCATCCCTCCTTGCAGAGTTTGAAGGGCCGCTTTAATCTCGTCTACAGATTTGACCAAAGCAAGCAATATGGCTTCGAGACTGTCGACGCGCTGGCGATCACTGGAACCACCTTGGTTGCTGTCTGTCATGAATACCATTTTTACATGAGGAGAGGTAGACGGAGCGGTGAAGGAAGCGCCCTCCGAATCGTACCCCTGTAGTGAGAAGTCGTCAAGGTATGTGGGTATGTTCCCTTCTGATTCAGACTCAGAAGGAACAGTACCCCCAATCTTCGAGTTCGCCTCGTCTTGGAAGTTGTGGATGTCCTCGGGGACGTCGAGATTTGCTACATCTGATGGGAGAGTTGTCTCCTCCGGCTCATCTTCTTAGAACATTGGGTTGCTGTGGAGGCTCGGAGGGGTGCTACCCCCAGCCTCAGCAACCCTCTGCGTTATGGACGACGAATCTCCTACTGTAGCAGACTTCGTCTTAGAGCGAGTACCTTGGAAAACTTCGGTAGTGGGCACCCACTTAGACGACAGTCTTTTGGTCGCAGTGGTTGAGATTTTTGGGCTGGGAATACTTGTCTTCTTCCCCTTCCATCAGTGGGGACTTTCCGAGCAGAGTTACAAGATACGACGGGAAGTGCCTCGTCTTCTGACGATGGCTGTCGCAGTCTTTGAAATACGGACTGCCGGCTTTTTTGTGCCGTCGCACTGTTGCAGCATCAGTTGACGATGACTTGAGTGCAGTGGCGTCCGTGAGAGGACTTTTTGCACCCCGATGTGTCTTCTCTTTCCTTGCGTTTGTGGAGGATAGCCTCACGCAAGTTAGATGGGACGGGGTCGACCATCTCTGCTCCCGAAATTCTGGGAGACATTTGCGAACCTCTCTGTCCGTCCGCCGCCGGGGGCTGGACTCGAGTGGTTCTGTACAACTTCCCATCTGAGGCCCGCATAACGGTATGCAGAATGCTCGGATGGTCAGAGGGTAGATCAGCGGATCGAACTCGCCAGGCTCGCGCTGCCTTAGACTTCTTCGCTCTAGTGCGTAAGGGCACATAGTAGGAAGAGTCTAAGTGATACTGGAGAGAGTCAGACATGTCTTCTTGGGAGCACAAGAGATCAGGGCCATAAGAGAGGCGGTCGAAGACGGAACCGCGTGGAGTAGGCTGTCTTCGGTGGTCTGTATGCGGTTGGCAGGCGCAGCCGCATAGGCCTTCTACATGCGGCTGGGAGTCTCAGCCGCATGATCCTTCTTTATGCGGCTGGATGATCTGGCCGCATGGATTTTCTTCATGCGGTTGGTGGATCCACCCTCATAAGCCTCCTGCATGTGGTTGGCAGGAGTGTTCGGCTTCATCTTGGGACGCACCGAGTCACTCTTTGCCCCTGCAAGTCCAGCATCGTAGTATTTTCTTTTGCCGGACTTGGGAACAACAGAGTTCTTCGTGGCTTGAAGTGGAGCCGTATGAGAATCGCCCTCGCCGTCTTCGACAGCAGAGAGTATCCCGTCTAGAGCTTGTGGAGGAGCGAATGACTTCGGCCTCCACTCGCAGCGAGCTTTCTTTGTGCGGGTTCGTTTCTGGATCGGGCCAGCACTTTCTTCAGAGAGCATCTCTTCGAATGCCTGTTGGTCGAAACGGACGACCATCTTCTGTTGCATGGAGCCAAGCTTGGCTGCATCCGACTGTGTCACCAACTCTTCAGCCGTAGAGAAGTTTGTCCCCAGCAGAGTCGCCATCGTGTTTGCCATTGATTGTAAAAGTACAGAACAGTTTTATGGAAGGACTGAACTTAGACTCACAATACAAACTCGCTTGTACAAAGAAAGCCTAGGGACGAAAACCTAGGTACAGCAATCTAAGTATAATTGTTTATTTTAGATTCTGGGGGGTGACAATAGAGGCTCGGAAAAGCGACGACAGCTCTGCCTTACTCCTTAGACGATCGGTGTGCAGCCTTGGCTCCAGAAGATTTGCTCAACGTTGAAGAAATGCTCTCTTTGCTCTCTCTCTGCTCTTCTCTTCAAGTACTCTGGTGCTCTCTCTGATCTCAGAAAGTGCTCCTGTGTGCGCCTCTCTCTGTGTGTGCGTATCTCTCTGTCTCTCTCTCACAAGGGAATGACACCTTGCTATTTATAATAGTGGGAGCATCATTAGGGTTTACAATGATTGCCTCTTGGAGATGGCGGCGGGCTGTGGATTGGTCAATCTGGGCCATCCGTTTTTGATTATGACGAATCCGGATGATTGAGTGTAGATTACACCAAATCTCATCAGCAATTAATGCTGATTGGAATAAATCTTTCTCATAATGATCTTCTGATATCTGCGAATAAATTTGATTTATTCTCCTGCCACGTGTCCCAGATTATTAGAATTTGACCCAATCTTTGATTGCAATAAATCTGAGAGATTGATCGGCTTAGGACACGTGTCCTAGGAGCCACTGGGGGGATCTGAACCGCATGACGAGTGAGCCGCATATGATTTTGGGCCGTATATGGTTAGGGCCACGTGTCAGGGCTTCCTGGGTAGTGGCCCTCCTTCGAGCCTTTGAACCACATGGAGGTGATCATTACGAGCCGCATTGGGATACATCCGCCTGAGCCGCATGGAAATGGTCCTCTTGAACCGCATGGGGAGGCCTCTGCTTGAGCCGCATGAGGCTGTCTCGGCCTGAGCCGCATAGGACGGCTTCATTCTGAACCGCATCAGAAGTCTTTGCTCGAGCCGCATGAGGTTGTCTCGGCCTGAGCCGCATAGGACGGCTTCATTCTGAACCGCATGAGAAGTCTTTGCTCGAGCCGCATACGAACGCCCACGTGGCAAGGCCACGTGGCATTTTTATGGCTCTCGGGGGATTTGTGTCAGAGATCTCTTTCTCTTCCCTAGAAATCTGTCATTATGACCGAGTCATGATTACTTCCTCGTGTCAGGGCTGTCACTTTTTCAGATTTATCAGCCGTCAACATAATTAATGCGAGAGGGCAGAGGAGAGGACTATCCCGCCACGTGTCTTCTGAGCCGCATGGGATGTCTTGGGCCGCATAGTCCCTTATGCCGTATGACTCTCTGAGCCGCATGGGCTTTCTGAGCCGTATGGGGTTCCTCGTGCATAAAGTATGCGACGTAGCCATGTTTGACCCGAAATTATGATTTTGCCCCTGTTTCAGAATTTGACTTTTGGACAGGCTTTTCCTAGGTATATCTTCTTCACCGAGATCATTTTTGATGTTTGTTTCAGCGTTTGGAGTCATCTGTGATTTGTGAGTTTTGGTGCTGACACTTGCTACTCTTGGATTTGCCCTTCTCGCACTGCATGCAAGATAGCTTGCCACCTTACTCTGCGATTATTATATTCTTATTTTCAGTTGTTATTTTCAGCATTTTGTTTCGTGATATTTAAACTGTGCGTCCAAGTCACACTTGGGTGCAAGCGACTCTATCGGTCGTTTTTTTTTGCTTTATTTATTCTCTTGTATTGACTTAGTTTATTGACCACCCATTGATGTTGAGGTATTGGTATATCTCATACGACCTTGACACTTGTTGTATCACGTGATGTGAGTCACATGTAGGACACGTTTCCACGTAGTCGGCTGGCCACCGATACGTATGGAGCGTACGACGGATAGGAGTAACTGCCAATAGTGATGCATGTTAGAAGACTTGGCGGTTACTAGAGGTTCATATCAGTCATGGAGATGATGATACTAAGCATTGGGTGGGGAGAACAATACCTGACGTATGGGCTTCTTTACACTTCCATGATTACCTGTGCGCTCCTCCGGAGACGCAGGCTCCAGGCGCCCTCTGACGTTTCCCAGAGCGTTATGGACGTAGCCCTTGCACATGGTGCCCTCTGAGGCTTCCCGAGCATTATGGACGTAGGCCCCTGGTACCCTTTATGGGAACTATGCCGATCCTATTTACAGCCAGGGCTCATACGTCGTAGGATTGTGTCTCAACTGCATATTCACAGTAGAATGGTCAGGAACCCGATTGCATGCATACCTTTTCTCTTATTATATTACCATAGTTTATAAGGCATGGTGTTTTCTTGTATCTTGCTATGTCCCCTGAGGACCTGGTTCTCTTTCCAGGTTTAGACGATATTCCACAGGAGTACGGAGCGGCATTGGAGCTATCTTACATCGATGACGAGGCAGTCACTACTGATTTCTAGTCTATTCTATATATGAGACATTAGTGGATATTATTTTACATCTCTTTTCTTTCTATTTTGTGGAGGTCGGACTCCGATCTTGTGAGACTATTTTTTATAGCTGTTTGGAGTGAGTATGTTCACCCGGCTATCTTTTGATACTCTTATTTATTTATTTGGACTTCATTATCTTCTGTGTTGAGCTGTGATGAGATTAGATATGTTATTCTGGCCTGTGATTATTTATTTACAGCTTATGTGCATATATGAGGATTCCATATATTGGAGTGTTCTTCGTATATATGCAGCTGGCATGTTCACGTACTTGGTCCTATGTATTTTGGGACTGGGGTGTTACATACCGTACTACTACTTCAGCACTGCTACTGCTTCAGCATTGGTTCCCCCCAGGACGAACCGGTTTCCAAGGCCCAGAAATACCGTTCGAGGAACCACCTTGTCGACAAGTTGTCCATGACCATGCAACTATATGCAACTTATCTAAGAAGAAACATATAATGCATGATAAGAAAAACTAAGTAATATCCCATCTTTCTCATTCGTATTATCATCTTTCCATCTTGCCTTGAACCAACGCTCACATTATCATCTGCCCAATCCAGGGTCTTAGAGGAATCTACATTCTACATCGGCACAGGATAATAGAATGTGATTCCTTTCTCACATCTTTGATACCATACATCTTTCCAACTAAACTCAATGTACTCGTCGCCCAATTCCTGGGACTTAGCATCTGTTTAGCATACATTCATTTGAACGAAATTTAAGTATACTCACTGTCCAATTCTTGGATCTTAACATCTGTGTTACCATCTATTCATTGAGCCAAAGCTCGATATACTCACCGCCCAAGTATTTTTGGGACTTTGCCTTCACTTGTTATGTAATTCATTACAATATCGTACAAGCATACAATTCATCTAGCAATAACAGTTTACGTTTAGGTGATTATTATCTTTTATTACCTTTCCAAATTACATACCGTCGAAGCATGGAAAAGAATAAAAAAAAGGTTCATGTGGCCAAGGATCCCCATGCGGCTCAGAGAGCCCATGCGGCTCAGGGATCCATGCGGTTCGAGCGTCTATGCGGCTCGAATAACTCCAAGCGGCCCAGAGAGGAGCCACGTGGCCTTCAATAGTTTCTTCCCCTCGTCTTTTGCTGTATTTAATGCCCTGACGGCTGACAACTCTGACAAAATGACAGCTCTGACAAAAAGGGGGACAATAATGACTGACGTAATGGCGCATCCCTAGGGAAGAGAAAAAAATCTTCTCACAGTTGGCCGAATCCATCAAACCCGAGGCATGTGGCTGCTACATTTATGCGGCCGACCATCAGCATGCGGCTGTATTCCCCATGCGGCCGCCCATCAGCATGCGGCTGTCCACTCCCATACGGCTGCCCATCTTCATACGACTGTTCATCCCCATGCGGCTGCTCATCTTCATGCGGCCATTTAGCCTCATGCGGCCCACTCATCTGCAGCTCTGTCAAGATGATTGAGACACGTGGCAGTCTTATCTTCCTGGGATTATGGGTGTTAAAAAATCTTAATCAGATTTGTTGCAATAAATGTCCAGATCAAATCAAATCGAGCAAATTAGACACGTGGCAGGCCATTACAAGTCACGAATATTCATGGCAATCCGTATTTATTATCTACAGAGATTTAATGCAATCACATTAATTGCTTAAATCTATCATATGCAAGATGCACGGCCCAGATTAACTTTCAGGCCGCCGACTTTTGAGAATGGACAATCATTGTAAACCCTAATGATGCCCCCCACTCTTATAAATAGCAAGGTGCCATACCCTTGCAAAAAAGAGAGGGAAGAGAACGAAGACAGGCAGAGAGTACAGACACACATAGAGAGAGAGAGACCCCCGGCTCAGATCGAGAGAGAATAAAGAGAGCATTTCTTCATCAACGCCAAGTACTTCTTCTCTAGAGCCAAGGCTGCATCCGATCGTCCACGGAGTAAGGCAGAGCTGCCTCGCTTTCCCGAGCCTCTATCGTCCCCCCCAGAATCTAAAATAAACAATTGTACTTAGATTGCTGTACCTAGGTTTTCGTCCCAAGGCTTTCTTTGTACAAGCGAGTTTGTATTGTGAGTCTAAGTTCAGTCCTCCGATAATTGTTCTGTTCTTTTATAATCAATGGCAAACACGATGGCGAATCTGCTGGGGATAAACTTCTCCACGGCTGAGGAGTTGGTGACGCAATCGGATGCAGCCAAACTTGGCTCCACGCAACAGAAGATGGTCGTCCGTTTCGACCAACAGGCATTTGAAGAAATGCTCTCTGAAGGAAGCACTGGCCCGGTCCAGAAGCGAAGCTGCACAAAGAAGGCTCGCAGGGAGTGGAGGCCAAAGTTATTTGCTCCTCCCCAAGCTCTGGACGGAGTACTCTCTGCTACCCAAGACGGCGAAGGGACTCTCGTGCAGCCCCACTTCAAGCAATAGAGGACTCTGATGTCCCCAAGTTCGGCAGAGGAAAGCACTACGATACTGGACTTGCAGGGGCAAAGAGTGATTCTATGTGCTCCAGGAAGAAACCGAACAAGGGCACTAGCCGCAAAATGAAGAGTCATGCGGCCAAGATTGCCAGCTGCATGAATGATGACCATGCGGCTGAAACTGCTAGCCAAATGCATAATATTCATGCGGCCAGGATTTCCAGCCGCATGGAGAACACTCATGCGGCCAAGATTTCCAGCCGCATGGGGAAGGCCCATGCGGTTACGACTGCCAGCCGCATGGAGACTATTAATTTCAGCCGCATGCCGCCTACTCTACGCGGCTCTGTCTTCGACCGCCTCTCCTATGGTCTTGATCTCTTATGCTCTTAAGAAGACATGTCTGACTCTCTCCAGCACCACTTAGACTCTTCCTACTATGTGTCCTTACGCACTAGAGTGAAGAAGTCTAGGGCAGCACGAGCTTGGCAAGCTCGGTCCACTGATCCGACCTTTGACCATCTGAGCGTCCCACATACTGTTATGCGGGCCTCTGATGGGAAGTTGTACAGAACCACTCGAGTCCAGCCTCCGGCGGCAAACGGACAGAGAGGCTCCCAAAAGTCTTCCAAAATCCAGGGAGCAAACATGGTCGATCCGGACACATCTGACTTGCGTGAGGCTATCCTCCACAAATAAAAGGAAAGAGAAGGGGCCTCGGGGTACAAAGAGTCCTCCCACGGACGTCACTGCACCCAAGTCATCATCAACTGCTGTTGCAATAATGCGACGGTACGAGAAGACCGGCAGTCCGTCTTCCAAAGACTGTAACAAACATGCTCAGAAGATGAGGCATTTTCCGTCGTCTTCTGCAACTCTGCTCAGAAAATCTCCGCTGATGGGAGAGGAAAGAAGACAAATGTTTTCAGCCCAAAGATTTCAACCACTATGACTAAGAGACTGTCGTCTAAGCGGGTGCCCACCACCGAAGTTTTCTAAGGTACCCGTTCAAAGAGAAATCTGCTACAGTGGGAGATTCATCGTCCACACCACTGGGGGTTGCCGGAAATGGGGATAGCACCCCTCCGAACCCCCACGACAATTCGATGTTCCAAGAAAACGAGCTGGGGGAAACAACTCTTCCATCAGATACAGCAAATCCCGACGTCCCCGAGGACGTCCACAATTCCCAAGACGAGGCGAATTCGGAAGCTGGGGGTACTGTTCCTTCTGAGTCCGAACCAGAGGAAGACATTCCCACATACCCCGATGACTTCTTATTACAGGGGTATGATTCGGAGTGCACGTCATCCACCGTCCCTTCCACTTCTACTCATGTCAGGACGGCATTCATGACAAACGACGAATAGGACGGTCCCAGTGATCGCCAACGCATCGAAACTCTGGAGGCCATACTGCGCTCTTTGGTCAAATTCGTGGACGAGATCAAAGCAGCCCTCCCTACTCTGCAAGAAGAGACGCCTGGCCAAACAAACTTGGGCCCCGCGGTCAATACAGACTCAAACTCATTGGCACCAAACCCGGGCAATATTCCTCCTGAAATGTCGGCTCCTACCGCTGCAGACGAAGCCAGGGAGGCAAGAAGAGAGGTCCAGGAGCTCCGGGCCATGTTCTACGCCCGAGAAAATAGCCAAGACCTCAGAAATGGAGAACCCAAAGTACAGGAGAGAAATGTGTACACCGCAAACCAGCTTACTCCAGTGGAAAACGCTTACCGCATAATCGAGGGAGGGGACCATCCAATCATCTTCGGCCGGAAGGACGACCCGTAACCCTTCACCATAGAAGAAGTCGATCTTGAATCAGATGCCGGGCGACTGCCTCTGTATCTTTATAGCCCCCAATCCAAATACCTCATACAAAAACAGGGGTATGATCTGGAGACTACGCCAGGTTTGAACTACGGCACTGGGCGACGATTACCTTTAAAGCCACCAGTCCCGGCTGGCAAACCACGGGACTACTACAGCAAGACCCGATGTGGATTAGGGTATGTTACGCCCACAACGACCCCTGAAAGTTCAGATGAAGAATGCGACTGGCATTCACACTCAACCGGGTCACCAACTTCTGATTCGGACACCAGCATCGGAGACGTATTCAGACAAGTCCTGTCAGTCAATATGGCATTCGCCGACGCTTACGAAGAAGATGAAGATATGCCTGAAATCCTCGAGTTAGAGCCGTGGGCCCAACAGTTGGATGCACAATGGGAAAAGAGGTTCGAACAGAGAGAACCGCCTACTGAAGATGAAGTTATATAGGTCGACCTCGACGACGAATCTCCTCCAAAAACCAATCTTCGTCAGTAAAAGCCTGACAGACGAAGAGCGAGAGTCGCTACTGGAACTTGTCAAAGAATACATTGATGTTTTCGCCTGGAGCTATGAAGACATGCCGGGGTTAAATCTCGATATTGCTCTTCACAAGCTCAACATTCGGCCAGATGCAAAGCCAGTCAAGCAACAACAACGACGCTTCCGCCCAGGCATCATGGATGCAATCGAAGTCGAAGTCAACAAACTCATAGCCAGTGGATTCATACGCGAGGAGCAACATCCAGACTGGGTCGCCAACATAGTACCGGTCCTCAAGAAGAACGGGAAGATTCGAATCTGCATCGACTTCCGCAATCTAAACGAGACATGTCCCAAAGATGAATTCCCCCTCCCTATCACAGACATCATGATCGACAACACATGCGGCTTCGAACGCATGTCATTCATGGATGGTTTCTCGAGGTACAACCAAATCAAGATGTCTTCTGACGACAAAAAGCATACATCATTCCGAACACCGATTGGCACATACTGCTACACAGTCATGCCTTTCGGTTTAAAGAATGCTGGCACGACATATCAAAGAGCTATGAGTATCATCTTCAGGGATCACTTGCGCAAGACCGTGGAGTGCTATGTTGATGACATCGTCGTCAAGAGTCGCTATAAGGGTGACCATCTCCAGGATCTACGGACGGTATTCGACTTAATGCGAGCACACAACCTGAAGATGAATCCCACAAAATCCTTCTTGGGCGTATCCAACGAAAAGTTCTTGGGTTTTATCATCACCGCCCAGGGTATCCACGTAGACCCTGAGAAGACAAAGGCAATCATGGAGATGGGTCCCACAAAAAATCTCTGAGAACTCAGAGGCCTCCAAGGGAGGCTAGCTTACATCAGGAGGTTCATTTCCAACCTCTCCGGGCGTTGTCAGCCATTCACCCATCTCATGAAGAAGGGCGTCTCATTCTTATGGGACGAAGAGTGTCAGCGTGCCTTCGATAGCATCAAAGAATATTTGTCGAACCCTCCAGTCCTGGTGGCCCCGGTGGCCAGGAAACCATTCCTGCTCTATGTACGAGCAATGGAGCATTCCCTCGGCGCTCTGCTGGCACAAAATAACGATGCAGGCCATGAACAAGCTATATATTATCTTAGTCGAATGATGATTGGGCCAGAACACCGATATACCGCTGTGGAGAAGGAATGCCTCGTACTGGTGTTCGCCATTCAAAAGATGCGGCACTATGTCACGGGACAAACCATACATGTGATCTCATGAGTCAACCCTCTCATGGTCCTCATGACTAAACCAGGGGCACTCAGCTCTTGCCTTGCTACATGGGCAATATTACTGTCCCCCTACCATATGATCTTCGTCCCACAAAAGGCTGTTAAGGTTCAAGCCCTGGCAGACTTTTTGGCAGATAACCCAGGCACGGAGTCATCCAGAATATATGAAGGAATCCCAGACGAGGTCGCCGACTCGCATGCAACCTCTCACGACGATATATGACGAATGTTCTTCGACGGCGCCTCAAGGACCGGACCTATGGGAAACATCGTCGTCGGAGTCGGGGTGGTGCTGGTTTCTCCTTTCGGATTGGTGATCAATCGCGCTTACCCCCTCACAGAACCCTGCTCTAACAATGTGGCCGAGTACAATGCTTTGGTCATTGGCCTCGAACTTGCAAGAGAACTGGAGGTAGAATATCTTGAAGCATACGGCGATTCGCAGTTAATCGTCAATCAGATCCGGGGCTCATACGAAGTTCGCCATGAAGACATGATCCCCTAACACCAAATAACAATCAACATCATCTCGTCGTTCGGGGGGTTCTTCATCGAACACGTTCCCAGACTCCGAAATATCGAAGCCGATGCCTTAGCATGCCTTGCCGCTTCCCTAGTAGTGCCAAACCATACTCATCAATCGGTGGATGTAATAGGCCATGAACTAGTCTGTCCCAAGAACAATGTTCAATTCGTGGCGAGTTATTCCGCTCAGAAGATCGACGAAGTCTCGGACTGGAGACAACCATTCATTGACTTCGTAGTCTACGACATCCTGCTCGAGAACCCTGTCACGCCCCAGAACCAGAATACTGGAGAGCGGGGGCGAATATAGCCAGATACGTATATTGAAATGGATCGCTATATGGTCACGGCTGTCTAGATATTAGGGTTTACTACAAGCCAATGGTCTCTTAAGGTCAAGCCTATTGTCTCAATCTCAAGCAAGTAATATAGTTACAAGATGTTTGACCACCAAATATACAATAAAAGGCGTCCCAAATATTACATATTCAGTTGATCATGAAGCTAGTCGTACAAAATACGAGGACTAGCAAGAGTTTAGTCATACATGATCAACCCTAGGATTTGTTAATCATGTTTACAGCCCGTAGGCAGACAGTAAGTAAATATGCATCGAGCTAACAGGTGCTCGTCGGCTAAACGCCTCAAAAGAATAAATTTACAGTAGAGTGAGCGAAACAAAATAGAAAACCCACTCGTAGCCCGGGTTCCTTCTAGTCGCCACCAACGGGCTGGAGGTTCGGTAGATCCTCGGGTGATGCTCTGAAATCCGGCCACACAAAACCAGCTGGGTCAAACCCCAGAAAGAGCAAGTGCCACAAGGAAGCCACAAAATAAGAACAAAAGCCAGCATATCAGAACATAAGAAAATGGAAGAAAAGTACAAGTAATTAAAAGTACAGCAGGACAATAAACGACTAGGGACATGGGACTACTCCGGGAGCCAGATTACAACCAGTAAACCAAACAAGGACCGGGGTTGCAACCCTTCGCCTGAATAGCACTTGTCCCTATCCATTTATTTTTTAAGATAAATAAAACAACCATGTACAGGAGTACCAGGTATAGGGACTTAGACGAGACTCAGACCAGGCTGGACACCATCCATTCACAAGCGGCCAAGCAATTACTACAGCTTACTACTTTAACTAACTAGGATTATCATAAGCGTAATTACTAACAAGATGAAATGAGAATTTCCCAGTCCCAAGCCCTGCAGACTATCCAGTTATCCTTTCGCGGGTTGAGAGTATGGTTGGGTACATTGCCTAGGAGACGATATACCCTTAGGTGACTTAGAGGTGCAACACATGACAGTATGCTGGAAATGTGCTCTACTCGTCGGCAAGCTACAAGTCCAATTAAGGCGCCCAGATAACAAGATTGCCTGTGACTGGAAATTCTCCATATTCTAGTTTGATCTAATCATTAGCCTAATCCAATTAGTATGAGTTCCCTGGCCGTGGTACCCAGGGAGTCACATCCTAGACATGATGCAAGACGAGACAAGTAGATTTGCACAAGCAACAAGAAAGAACACCCACGGTGTCAGGGCAAGTCAAGTTAAGTCAAGTCAGGAGTGCGCCACGGCGGGCCACTATCAAGATATCAAGTTACAGGGGATTAATTACAGGTTACGGGTTACAAGTTAAAGCCATATGTTACAAGCACCCAACAAGTTACTACCAAAATCAGAGAATTCTAGCCATAAATTAAACACAGAAAATCGTGTCAAGGCGTGTCGGGTCAAGTTAAGTCGTGCCGTGGTATTAAGCTCCTAGAAAACGAAATCATCAAGAGAAAACCAAGAAACCAGGAGAAGCACCAAGGGTCAGGAGGGGAAGCCATGGCACAGGGTGTGCCAGGCAAGGGACTCGGGCAAGCGGTGCCAAGAGACACGGGGAGCCAAGTACGGAAGGGCGTACGGGGCCAAGTGCGCAAGGGCGCACGGGGCACGGCCAAGTACGCAGGGCAAATGGCGCAGGGGACCGGGGGTCCAAGTGCACAGGGGCGTACGGCGCAGGGGTCCGGGGGTCCAAGTGCGCAGGGGCGAACGGCGCAGGGGACCGGGGGTCCAAGTGTGCAGGGGCGAACGGCGCAGGGGACCAGGGGTCCAAGTGCACAGGGGCGAACGGCGCAGGGCTGCGCGGTCAGCGACCAGCGCTAAAGAGCGCGACGCGGAGGAAGTACAACGCAAAGCAGTCAAGCACACGGGACGCAAGGCAGCGAAGCGCGCGAGTCAGCAGCACGCTAAAGAGCGCACGCTGGGGAGGGGTCTTTTTCTTCCTTAAGCTTGAGAGGAAGAACACCCATGGCTACAAATCTTTAAAACACCACAACTTGGCCAAATCACAACCAAATCTAGAATTTCAAAGTTCTATCTTGGGTGAAATTTGATTCTCTCCAACATAGGAACATCAAAATCCACAAAAATCCAACTTAAATAGATCAAAACCATATAAATCCGAAAATAGTCAAAACTTAAATCTAGGAAAATGGAAGCTCCAAATCCAAAAATATCAAGTTCTAATGTTGATCCCCATGTCCTAATCTAGCTAATGGACAAATAAAATATGGTACTTATTTGTTGGCAAGGTGCACTTGCCTATGGTGTGGGTGTTGTGTAGAGGAAGGAAGAAGATGGAGAAGTAAATGAAAGAGTAAAGAGGAGAGAGAAAAGGTTGGTAGGATTTTAATGAGGGTGGTTGTGTTGTGTTGAGGGTGGAACATAGGCTAAGGAGTTCCATGCATATTAAACCAAACCAAACCAATCCTACCCCACAAAATAAATCCAAGCCAATTAAAATCGAGCCGGGCCGAAACCCAAAATACGGGAAAACCCAAAATTCCACAAGTCGAGAAAAATAAAATGCATGCTAAAATCTAATTACGAGTATTAATACGAAATACGAAAAACGGGAGTGACAACTCTACCCACCTTAAAAGAATTTCGTCCTCGAAATTTAATCAAGGAGCTAGAGACTGCCACGGCAAGTTATGCTAAGCACCAAGAACTACACTAAACAGTTCAATCATACAATTATACATGCAAGCTATGGATGGAAAGCATAAGGCATAAGGAAGATATTATACCTTACGAGTCAAATAAGTCGGGATATCGCGATCGGATGTCGTCCTCACGCTTCCACGTTGACTCACCTAGAGAGTGATGACCCCAAGCAACACGGACTAAACTAATAGTCTTGTTCTTGAGTATCTTCTCTCTCCGGTCCAATATAGACACGGGCCTTTCCTCATACGAAAGGTTGGTACCAACAACCAGTTCCGAATGATCTAGGATATGGCTCGGATCCGGGATATACAGTCGTAATTGGGACACATGGAATACATCATGTACCTCACTTAGCGACGGCGGAAGAGCAAGACGATAGAATACATCTCCTACTCGCTCCAGGATATCGAACGGCCCTATATACCTAGGACTAAGCTTTCTCCGCATGCCAAAACGAATGACGCCGCGGTTAGGTGAGATCCTAAGGAATACATGGTCGCCGATAGCAAACTCTAAGGGATGTCGATGGGCATCGGCCCAATGTCGCTGGCGGTCTTGGATTACTCGAAGATGATCCCTGACTCTTCTGACTACTTCAATTGTCTGGGCAATCATTTCTAGACTGAGCATCTGCCTCTCTCCGACATCGTCCCATGCTAGCGGGGATCTGTACTTCCTACCATACAGAGCTTTGAACGGAGCCATCTGAATACTGGCCTGGAAACTATTATTGTACGAGAACTCCACCAGGTGCAGGTGATCTTCCTACGAACCACCGAAGTCAAGTGTACAAGATCTCAACATATCCTCAAGAGTCTGGATGGTGCGCTCTGACTGGCCATCTGTCTGTGGATGATATGCTGAACTGAACTGGAGACGAGTTCCCAAACTCTCTTGCAGGCTACGCCAAAAGTGTGACGTGAATCTTGAACCCCTGTCCGAGGTAATACTGACCGGCACCCCATAAAGCCTGACAATCTTTCTGAGGTACATCTCTGCTAGCTGAGCCGTTGACTGACCCACTATGAATGGGAGAAAATGAGCCACCTTCGTGAGCCTGTCAACTATAACCCAAATGGCATCTCGACCAGCTGGGGATCTAGGCAATCCAGTCACAAAATCTATGGTCACATGCTCCCACTTCCATTCTGGAATCGGCAAGGACTGAAGAAGTCCAGCGGGCCTCTGATGTTCAGCCTTAACCTGCTGGCAAACCAAACACCGAGAGACAAATCGGGCTATCTCCCTCTTCATGCCATTCCACCAGAAATGCTGACGAATATCACGGTACATCTTCGTGCTACCGGGATGAATGGAATACTGTGAACTGTGAGCTTCTGCCATGACCTCTTGTCTGATATCTCCACTGGGTACACAAAGACAAGTGCCATGTCGAAGTGTACCATCTTCATGAATGTACAACACTGGGCTTCTTTCTGCCTCACACTCTGCTCTGAGCCGCTGAGTCTTGGAATCTGCAGATTGTGCCATCCGGATTCTCTCAACTATGCTGGACTGAACCTGTAGACTGGCCATCAATGCCACACTGGTAGGAAGAACCAACTCAGTTCCCATCTTCTAAAAATCTGCCAATAACTCTGGTTGCGCCGTTAGGAGGTAAACTCCGGCTCTCCGGCTCAACGCATCTGCTACAACGTTGGCCTTTCCTGGGTGATATTGTAAATCCACATCGTAGTCTACCAATAGCTCAAGCCATCTTCTCTGCCGCATATTAAGGTCCTTCTGGGTGAAAACATACTTCAGGCTCTTGTGATCAGTAAATATCTCCACTCTATCTCCATACAAGTAGTGTCTCCACAACTTAAGTGCAAACACTACTGCTGCCAGCTCCAAGTCGTGGGTCGGGTAATTCTTCTCATGATTACGAAGTTGACGTGATGCATAAGATATTACCTTCCCATGCTGCATCAAGACACACCCCAATCCTCTGCCTGAAGCGTCGTAATAAACTGTGAATCCTCCGGTCCCATCTGGAAGTGTGAGAATGGAAGCCGTTATCAAACCTCGCTTCAACTTTTCAAATGATTCCTGACACTCCACTGTCCAAGCGAACTGCACATCCTTACGGGTCAACTGGGTCATTGGCGCCGAAATCCTAGAAAAATCTGAAACGAATCGCCGGTAGTAGCCGGCCAATCCAAGGAAGCTGCGAACCTCTGCCGCTGAACTAGGTACTGACTATGACTCGATAGCCACAATCTTCTGGGGATCCACTTCCACTCCTCCTCGAGTAATGATGTGACCCAAGTACGAAATGTGATCGAGCCAGAACTCGCATTTACTGAACTTGGCATACAACTGATGCTCTCTAAGCGTCTGAAGGACGACTCTGAGATGCTGCTCATGCTCTGCTTCGCTCTTGATGTAGACCAGGATATCATCTAGGAACACGATCACGAACTGATCCAAGTAAGGCATGAAAATGCGATTCATGAGGTCCATGAATACGGCTGGCGCATTGGTCGCTCCAAAGGGCATAACAAGGAACTCCCAATGTCCATACCTAGATCGGAAAGCTGTCTTCGGGATGTCCTACTCTCTAACTCTGATCTGGTGGTATCCTGACCGCAAGCCTATCTTCGAGAATACTGAAGCCCCTTTGAGTTGATCAAACAAGTCATCTATCCTCGGGAGAGGGAATCTGTTCTTGATTATCACTGAGTTCAAGGTACGATAATCTACACATAACCTGGACGTACCATCCTTCTTTTTCATAAGAAGCATCGGGGCTCCCCAAGGCGATCCACTTGCACGAATGAATCCCTTGGTCCTGAGTTCTTCAATCATCTTGTACAAAATCTCTAACTCTGAAGGCGCCATTCTGTAGACTCGCTCTGATACTGGTGCTGTTTCGGGGATCAAGTCTATAGTGACCTCGATCTCCCGCTCTGGCGGCATCCCTGGAAGCTCCTCTGGGAAGACATCTGGAAACTCTTCAACTATCCGGGGCAACTGTACTGCTGCTACTGCCATCCGCAATACTGGGAAAGATGGCTCCACTGCGCCTCTGGAAAATGAAAACTCTGGTTCTCCTGGAATACTAAAGACAACCCTGCCAATGTGGCAGTCTATCCTAACATACTGGTTCCTCAACCAATCCATGCCTAAGACTACATCATAGTCTGCCATAGAAAATTCTATAAATCTAGCGGGGAACTCTCTACCGCTAACTACGATCCGACACGAGGAAAACACTCGATCTACTCCCACAAGACCAGTACCAGTAAGTATATTGAGCCTCACTGATAATAACTCGGGCTTCAATCCTATCCGTGTCGCGAATCGTGCAGACATGAATGAATGCGATGCACCAGAATCAAATAATACCAATGCTGGAGAGGAGTTGACGAGAATAGTACCTGCCACTACCTCACCTGGTGCAACTTATTCTTCCATAGTCATCATCATGGCCTGACCTTGTCCTCTAGCTGCGGGTCCCCTCTGCTGGAAACCTCTCTGCCTGCTCTGCACTTGGGCTTAGGTGTACTGCTGCTGGTTCTGCTGATGAAACGCCTGGGCCTGAGGCAACAATGGCCTCGGGTACTGCTGCTGCTGCATAGGTAGTGGTCCACTAACCGATGGACTGGTTAGGTTGGAAGAGGAAGAACTATCCCTATTCGGGCAAGCTCCTATCTTGTGATTTGCCGCTCCACAAGCCTGGCACAATCCTTGTGCCCTACGACAATCTGCCACTACATGGCCTGGCTTTCCACAATGAGAACATCCCATCGCGGAAGTCTGCTTCTGCTTCTGCTGCTGCGGGTACGTCGGAGTCGAATGCTGAACCGACGTTACTGAGGCCCCCCGCCTCAGAGTTCCAATAGTCAAACTTCTAGCTGTCGGGACTGGAGCTGATGATTGGTGCATCTGACTGTGAGACCGCTTCCTACCTCCAGTCTTATCCACAATCCTCTGGGAGGTGTACTCATGCCTCCTGGATGCTCTCAAAACTGTATCGAACGTCTGGTGCTCGAACTGTTCGACTGCCAATAAGATCTCCAAATGCAGTCCCTGCTGGAACCGCTGGGTCCTATCAAACTCGGTTGCCACCAAGGTGGAGGCAAACCTACTGAGTCTAGAAAACTCAGATGCATAACTTTCAACTGTTCTGCTTCCTTGTTTCAAGTTGGTAAATCTCGTCTGTAGGTCGTACCGAGCTACAACATCAAAATACTTCGTCTAGAATCTCTCTCTAGACACTGCCCAAGCAATGGGTGCCACTAATCCCATGGCCTGCGCTGCCTACCAACTGCGAGCTAAGTCCAGCAACTGTAGCCGTACCACGGCTACCTTCTCATTCTCAGGTGTTCTAGCTGCTTCCAGAATCACCTCGGTAACCTGAAGCCAAGCGTCCGCGGCAATCGCATCTTCACTGCCGTCGAAGAAGGGAGGGTTCAAGCGCTTAAAGCTGTTGGCCGCGCTGTTCCCTAGGTGACCGCCTCTGGTCAAAGCATCTGCCACTACCTGGTGCAAGGCGTCTCCTCGACGATCCTGAAAAGCTATCAAGGTTCTGATGAGACCTACCAAGGTGCCATCATCCGGCTCGGCAGGCTGAGCGGGCTGAACTGGGGGCTCTCCTCCAGTAGGCACAACTCTAGAGGCTACTCCGGAGTGCTGGGCTTGATCTTCGGGCTATTGCTGATGCACAGGAGGTGCTCCACCTTGCTGATCGACAGGGTCAGGTACAGTGCCGCTGAAGAAGACGACACAGGGAAACAATGAGGAAGGACCATGACAGATCAATGATACAAGCATGTGATCAGGTCAAGATTCTAGAGATTCAGAGGATATGAAAGGAGATCAAGGACGAGTACTGATTGAGACATCTATTCGGTAAACCCTCACATTTCTTGATTGACAAGACCTGCATGGGCTGCCACTTAAACCATGTCACGCCCCAGAACCAGAATACTGGAGAGCGGGGGCGAACATAGCCAGCTACGTATATTAAAATGGAATCCACCTCGCTATACGGTCACGACTGTCTAGATATGAGGGTTTACTACAAGCCAATGGTCTCTTAAGGTCAAGCCTATTGTCTCAATCTCAAGCAAGTAATATAGTTACAAGATGTTTGACCACCAAATATTCAATGAAAGGCGTCCCAAATATTACATATTCAGTTGATCATGAAGCTATTCGTACAAAATACGAGGACTAGCAAGAGTTTAGTCATACATGATCAATCCTAGGATTTGTTAATCATGTTTACAGCCCGTAGGCAGACAGTAAGTAAAAATGCATCGAGCTAACAGGTGCTCGTTGGCTAAACGCCTCAAAAGAATAAATTTACAGTAGAGTGAGCGAAACAAAATAGTAAACCCACTCGTAGCCCGGGTTCCTTCTAGTCGCCACCATCGGGCTGGAGGTTCGGTAGATCCTCGGGTGATGCTCTGAAATCTGGCCACACAAAACCAGCTGGGTCAAACCCCAGAAAGAGCAAGTGCCACAAGGAAGCCACGAAATAAGAACAAAAGCCAGCATATCAGAACATAAGAAAATGGAAGAAAAGTACAAGTAATTAAAAGTACAGCAGGACAATAAACGACTAGGGACATGGGACTACTACGGGAGCCAGATTACAACCAGTAAACCAAACAAGGACCGGGGTTGCAACCCTTCGCCTGAATAGCACTTGTCCCTATCCATTTATTGTTTAAGATAAATAAAACAACCATGTACAGGAGTACCAGGTATAGGGACTTAGACGAGACTCAGACCAGGCTGGACACCATCCATTCATAAGCGGCCAAGCAATTACTATGGCTTACTACTTTAACTAACTAGGATTATCACAAGCCTAATTACTAACAAGATGAAATAAGAATTTTCCAGTCCCAAGCCCTGCAGACTATCCAGTTATCCTTTCGCGGGTTGAGAGTATGGTTGGGTACATTGCCTAGGAGACGATATACCCTTAGGTGACTTAGAGGTACAACATATGACAATATGCTGGAAATGTGCTCTACTCGTCGGCAAGCTACAAGTCCAATTAAGGCGCCCAGATAACGAGATTGCCTGTGACTGAAAATTCTCCATGTTCTAGTTTGATCTAATCATTAGCATAATCCAATTAGTATGAGTTCCCTGGCAGTGGTACCCAGGGAGTCACATCCTAGACATGATGCAAGACGAGACAAGTAGATTTGCACAAGCAACAAGAAAGAATACCCACGGTGTTAGGGCAAGTCAGGTTAAGTCAAGTCAGGAGTGCGCCACGGCGGGCCACTATCAAGATATCAAGTTACAGGGGATTAATTACAGGTTACGGGTTACAAGTTAAAGCCATATGTTACAAGCACCCAACAAGTTACTACCAAAATCAGAGAATGCTAGCCATAAATTAAACACAGAAAATCGTGTCAAGGCGTGTCGGGTCAAGTCAAGTCGTGCCGTGGTATTAAGCTCCCAGAAAACGAAATCATCAAGAGAAAACCAAGAAACCAGGAGAAGTACCAAGGGTCAGGAGGGGAAGCCATGGCACAGGGTGTGCCAGGCAAGGGATTCGGGCAAGCGGTGCCAAGAGACACGGGGAGCCAAGTACGGAAGGGCGTACGGGGCCAAGTGCGCAAGGGCGCACGGGGCACGGCCAAGTACGCAGGGCAAATGGCGCAGGGGACCGGGGGTCCAAGTGCGCAGGGGCGAACGGCGCAGGAGTCCGGGGGTCCAAGTGCGCAGGGGCGAACGGCGCAGGGGACCGGGGGTCCAAGTGCGCAGGGGCGAACGGCGCAGGGCTGCGCGGTCAGCGACCAGCGCTAAAGAGCGCGGCGCGGGGGAAGTACAGCGCAAAGCAGTCAAGCGCACGGGACGCAAGGCAGCGAAGCGCGCGAGTCAGCAGCACGCTAAAGAGCGCACGCTGGGGAGGGGTCTTTTTCTTCCTTAAGCTTGAGAGGAAGAACACCCATGGCTACAAATCTTTAAAACACCACAACTTGGCCAAATCACAACCAAATCTAGAATTTCAAAGTTCTATCTTGGGTGAAATTTGATTCTCTCCAACATAGGAACATCAAAATCCACAAAAATCCAACTTAAATAGATCAAAACCATGTAAATCCGAAAATAGTCAAAACTTAGATCTAGAAAAATGGAAGCTCCAAATCCAAAAATGTCAAGTTCTAATGTTGATCCCCATGTCCTAATCTAGCTAATGGACAAATAAAATATGGTGCTTATTTGTTGGCAAGGTGTACTTGCCTATGGTGTGGGTGTTGTGTAGAGGAAGGAAGAAGATGGAGAAGTAAATGAAAGAGTAAAGAGGAGAGAGAAAAGGTTGGTAGGATTTTAATGAGGGTGGTTGTGTTGTGTTAAGGGTGGAACATAGGCTAAGATGTTCCATGCATATTAAACCAAACCAAACCAATCCTACCCCACAAAATAAAACCAAGCCAATTAAAACCAAGCCGGGCCGAAACCCAAAATACGGGAAAACCTAAAATTCCACAAGTCGAGAAAAATAAAATGCATGCCAAAATCTAATTAGAGTATTAATACGAAATACGGGAAACGGGGGTGACAACTCTACCCACCTTAAAAGAATTTCGTCCTCGGAATTTAATCAAGGAGCTAGAGACTGCCACGGCAAGTTACGCTAAGCACCAAGAACTACACTAAACAGTTCAATCATACAATCATACATGCAAGCAAGGGATGGAAAGCATAAGGCATAAGGAAGACATTATACCTTACGAGTCAAATAAGTCGGGATATCGCGATCGGATGTCGTCCTCACGCTCCCACGTTGACTCACCTAGAGAGTGATGACCCCAAGCAACACGGACTAAACTAATAGTCTTGTTCTTGAGTATCTTCTCTCTCCGGTCCAATATAGACACGGGCCTTTTCTCATACGAAAGGTTGGTACCAACAACCAGTTCCGAATGATCTAGGATATGGCTCGGATCTGGGATATACAGTCGTAATTGGGACACATGGAATACATTATGTACCTCACATAGCGACGGCGGAAGAGCAAGACGATAGGATACATCTCCTACTCGCTCCAGGATATCGAACGGCCCTATATACCTAGGACTAAGCTTTCCCTGCATGCCAAAACGAATGACGCCGCGGTTAGGCGAGATCCTAAGGAATACATGGTCGCCGATAGCAAACTCTAAGGGACGTCGATGGGCATCGGCCCAATGTCGCTGGCGGTCTTGGGCAACTCGAAGATGATCCCTGACTCTTTTGACTACTTCAATTGTCTGGGCAATCATTTCTGGACCGAGCATCTGCCTCTCTCCGACATCGTCCCATGCTAGCGGGGATCTGCACTTCCTACCATACAGAGCTTCGAACGGAGCCATCTGAATACTGGCCTGGAAATTATTATTGTACGAGAACTCCACCAGGTGCAGGTGATCTTCCTACGAACCACCGAAGTCAAGTGTACAAGATCTCAACATATCCTCAAGAGTCTGGATGGTGCGCTCTGATTGGCCATCTGTCTGCGGATGATATGCTGAACTGAACTGTAGACGAGTCCCCAAACTCTCTTGCAGGCTATGCCAAAAGTTTGATGTGAATCTTGAATCCCTGTCCGAGGTAATACTGACCGGCACCCCATGAAGCCTGACAATCTGTCTGAGGTACATCTCTGCTAGCTGAGCCGTTGACTGACCTACTCTGAATGGGAGAAAATGAGCCACCTTCGTGAGCCTGTCAACTATAACCTAAATGACATCTCGACCAGCTGGGGATCTAGGCAATCCAGTCACAAAATCCATGGTCACATGCTCCCACTTCTATTCTGGAATCGGCAAGGGCTGAAGAAGTCCAGCGGGCCTCTGATGTTCAGCCTTAACGTGCTGGCAAACCAAACACCGAGAGACAAACCGGGCTATCTCCCTCTTCATGCCATTCCACCAAAAATGCTGACGAATATCACGGTACATCTTCGTGCTACCGGGATGAATGGAATACTGTGAACTGTGAGCTTCTACCATGACCTCTTGTCTGATATCTCCACTGGGTACACAAAGACGAGTGCCATGTCGAAGTGTACCATCTTCATGAATGTACAACTCTGGTCTTCTTCCTATCTCACACTCTGCTCTGAGCCGCTGAGTCTTGGAATCTGCAGATTGCGCCATCCGGATTCTCTCAACTATGCTGGACTGAACCTATAGACTGGCCATCAATGCCACACTGGTAGGAAGAACCAACTCAGTTCCCATCTTCTGAAAATCTGCCAATAACTCTGGTTGCGCCGTTAGGAGGTAAACTCCGGCTCTCCGGCTCAACGCATCTGCTACAACGTTGGCCTTTCCTGGGTGATATTGTAAATCCACATCGTAGTCTACCAATAGCTCAATCCATCTTCTCTGCCGCATATTAAGGTCCTTCTGGGTGAAAACATATTTCAGGCTCTTGTGATCAGTAAATATCTCTACTCTATCTCCATACAAGTAGTGTCTCCACAACTTAAGTGCAAACACTACTGCTGCCAGCTCCAAGTCGTGGGTCGGGTAATTCTTCTCATGATTACGAAGTTGACGTGATGCATAAGATATTACCTTCCCATGCTGCATCAAGACACACCCCAATCCTCTGCCTGAAGCGTCGCAATAAACTGTGAATCCTTCGGTCCCATCTGGAAGTGTGAGAATGGGAGCCGTTATCAAACCTCGCTTCAACTTCTCAAATAATTCCTGACACTCCGTTGTCCAAGCGAACTTCACATCCTTGCGGGTCAACTGGGTCATTGGCGCTGAAATCCTAGAAAAATCTGAAACGAATCGTCGGTAGTAGCCGGCCAATCCAAGGAAGCTGCGAACCTCTGCCGCTGAACTAGGTACTGACCATGACTCGATAGCCACAATCTTCTGGGGATCCACTTCCACTCCTCCTCGAGTAATGATGTGACCCAAGTACGAAATGCGATCGAGCCAGAACTCGCATTTACTGAACTTGGCATACAACTGATGCTCTCTAAGCGTCTGAAGGACGACTATGAGATGCTGCTCATGCTCTGCTTCGCTCTTGATGTAGACTAGGATATCAACTAGGAACACGATCACAAACTGATCCAAGTAAGGCATGAAAATACGATTCATGAGGTCCATGAATATTGCTGGCACATTGGTCGCTCCAAAGGGTATAACAAGGAACTCCCAATGTCCATACCTAGATCGGAAAGCTGTCTTCGGGATGTCCTTCTCTTTAACTCTGATCTAGTGGTATCCTGACCGCAAGTCTATCTTCGAGAATACTGAAGCCCCTTTGAGTTGATCAAACAAGTCATCTATCCTCGGGAGAGGGTATCTGTTCTTGATTATCACTGAGTTCAAGGTACGATAATCTACACATAACCTGGACGTACCATCCTTCTTTTTCACAAGAAGCATCGAGGCTCTCTAAGGCGATCCACTTGCACGAATGAATCCCTTGGTCCTGAGTTCTTCAATCATCTTGTACAAAATCTCTAACTCTGAAGGCGCCATTCTGTAGACTCGCTCTGATACTGGTGCTGTTTCGGGGATCAAGTCTATAGTGACCTCGATCTCCCGCTCTGGCGGCATCCCTGGAAGCTCCTCTGGGAAGACATCTGAAAACTTTTCAAGTATCCGGGGCAACTGTACTGCTGCTACTGCCATCCGCAATACTGGAAAAGATGGCTCCACTGCGCCTCTGGAAAATGAAAACTCTGGTTCTTCTGGAATACTAAAGACAACCCTGCCAATGTGGCAGTCTATCCTAGCATACTGGTTCCTCAACCAATCCATGCCTAAGACTACATCATAGTCTACCATAGGGAATTCTATAAATCTAGCGGGGAACTCTCTACCGCTAATTACGATCCGACACGAGGAAAACACTCGATCTACTCTCACAAGACCATTACCAGTAAGTATATTGAGCCTTACTGATAATGACTCGGGCTCCAATCCTATCCGTGTCGCGAATCGTACAGACATGAATGAATGCGATGCACCAGAATCAAATAATACCAATGCTGGAGAGGAGTTGACGAGAATAGTACCTGCCACTACCTCACCTGGTCCAACTTCTTCTTCCATAGTCATCATCATGGCCTGACCTTGTCCTCTAGCTGCGGGTCCCCTCTGCTGGAAACCTCTCTGCCTGTTCTGCACTTGGGCTTGGGTGTACTACTGCTGGTTCTGCTGATAAAACGCCTGGGCCTGAGGCAACAATGGCCTCGGGTACTGCTGCTGCTGCATAGGTGCTGGTCCCCTAACCGATGGACTGGTTAGGTTGGAAGAGGAAGAACTACCCCTATTCGGGCAAGCTCCTATCTTGTGATCTGCCGCTCCACAAGCCAGGCATAATCCTTGTGTCCTACGACAATCTGCCACTACATGGCCTGGCTTCCCACAATGAGAACATCCCATCGCGAACGTCTGCTTCTACTTCTGCTGCTGCGGGTACGTCGGAGTCGAATGCTGAACCGACGTTACTGAGGCCGCCCGCCTCGGAGTTCCAATAGTCAAACTTCTAGCTGCCGGGACTGGAGCTGATGATTGGTGCATCTGACTGTGAGACCGCTTCCTACCTCCGGTCCTATCCACAATCCTCTGGGAGGTGTATTCATGCCTCCTATTTGCTCTCAAAACTGCATCGAACGTCTGGTGCTCGAACTGCTCGACTGCCAACAAGATCTCCAAATGCAGTCCCTGCTGGAACCGTTGGGTCCTATCAAACTCGGCTGCCACGAAGGTGGGGGCAAACCTACTGAGTCTAGAAAACTCAGATGCATAACTGTCAACTGTTCTGCCTCCTTGCTTCAAGTTGGTAAATCTTGTCTGTAGGTCGTACCGAGCTACAACATCAAAATACTTCGTCTGGAATCTCTCTCTAAACACTGCCCAAGCAATGGGTGCCACTAATCCCATGGCCTGCGCTGCCCACCAACGTCGAGCTAAGTCCAGCAACTGTAGCCGTACCACGGCCACCTTCTCATTCTCAGGTATTCTAGCTGCTTCCAGAATCACCTCGGTATCCTGAAGCCAAGCGTCCGCGACAATCGCATCTTCACTGCCATCGAAGAAGGGAGGTTCAAGCGCTTAAAGCTGTTGGCCGCGCTGTTTCCTTGGTAACCGCCTCTGGTCAAAGCATCTGCCACTACCTGGTACAAGGCGTCTCCTCGACGATCCTGGGAAGCTATCAAGGTTCTGATGAGACCTACCAAGGTGCCATCATCCGGCTCGGCAGGCTGAGCGGGCTGAACTGGGGGCTCTCCTCCAGTAGGCACAACTCTGGAGGCTACTCCGGAGTGCTGGGCTTGATCTCCGGGCTGTTGCTGATCCATGGGAGGTGCTCCACCTTGCTGATCGGCGGGGTCAGGTACAGTGCCGCTGAAGAAGACGACACAGGGAAACAATAAGGAAGGACCAGGACAGATCAATGATACAAGCATGTGATCAGGTCAAGATTCCAGAGATTCAGAGGATATGAAAGGAGATCAAGGACGAGTACTGATTGAGACATCTATTCGGTAAACCCTCACATTTCTTGATTGACAAGACCTGCATGGGCCGCCACTTAAACCATGTCACGGTCCAGAACCAGAATACTGGAGAGCGGGGGCGAACATAGCCAGCTACGTATATTAAAATGGAATCCACCTCGCTATATGGTCACGGCTGTCTAGATATGAGGGTTTACTACAAGCCAATGGTCTCTTAAGGTCAAGCCTATTGTCTCAATCTCAAGCAAGTAATATAGTTACAAGATGTTTGACCTCCAAATATACAATAAAAGGCGTCCCAAATATTACATATTCAGTTGATCATGAAGCTAGTCGTACAAAATACGAGGACTAGCAAGAGTTTAGTCATACATAATCAACCCTAGGATTTGTTAATCATGTTTACAGCCCGTAGGCAGACAGTAAGTAAATATACATCGAGCTAACAGGTGCTCGTCGGCTAAACGCCTCAAAAGAATAAATTTACAGTAGAGTGAGCGAAACAAAATAGAAAATCCACTCGTAGCCCGGGTTCCTTCTAGTCGCCACCATCGGGCTGGAGATTCGGTAGATCCTCGGGTGATGCTCTAAAATCTGGCCACACAAAACCAGCTGGGTCAAACCCCAGAAAGAGCAAGTGCCACAAGGAAGCCACGAAATAAGAACAAAAGCCAGCATATCAGAACATAAGAAAATGGAGGAAAAGTACAAGTAATTAAAAGTACAGCAGGACAATAAACGACTAGGGAGATGGGACTACTCCGGGAGCCAGATTACAACCAGTAAACCAAACAAGGACCGGGGTTGCAACCCTTCGCCTGAATAGCACTTGTCCCTATCTATTTATTATTTAAGATAAATAAAACAACCATGTACAGGAGTACCATGTATAGGGACTTAGACGAGACTCAGACCAGGCTGGACACCATCCATTCACAAGCGGCCAAGCAATTACTACGGCTTACTACTTTAACTAACTAGGATTATCACAAGCCTAATTACTAACAAGATGAAATAAGAATTTCCCAGTCCCAAGCCCTGCAGACTATCCAGTTATCCTTTTGCGGATTGAGAGTATGGTTGGGTACATTGCCTAGGAGACGATATACCCTTAGGTGACTTAGAGGTGCAACACATGACAGTATGCTGGAAATGTGCTCTACTCGTCGGCAAGCTACAAGTCCAATTAAGGCGCCCAGATAACGAGATTGCCTGTGACTGGAAATTCTCCATGTTCTAGTTTGATCTAATCATTAGCCTAATCCAATTAGTATGAGTTCCCTAGCCGTGGTACCCAGGGAGTCACATCCTAGACATGATGCAAGACGAGACAAGTAGATTTGCACAAGCAACAAGAAAGAACACCCACGGTGTCAGGACAAGTCAAGTAAAGTCAAGTCAGGTGTGCGCCACGGCGGGCCACTATCAAGATATCAAGTTACAGGGGATTAATTACAGGTTACGGGTTACAAGTTAAAGCCATATGTTACAAGCACCCAACAAGTTACTACCAAAATCAGAGAATGCTAGCCATAAATTAAACACAAAAAATCGTGTCAAGGCGTGTCGGGTCAAGTCAAGTCGTGTCGTGGTATTAAGCTCCCAGAAAACGAAATCATCAAGAGAAAACCAAGAAACCAGGAGAAGCACCAAGGGTCAGGAGGGGAAGCCATGGCACAGGGTGTGCCAGGCAAGGGACTCGGGCAAGCGGTGCCAAGAGACATGGGGAGCCAAGTACGGAAGGGCGTACGGGGCCAAGTGCGCAAGGGCGCACGGGGCACGGCCAAGTGCGCTAGGCAAATAGCGCAGGGGACCGGGGGTCCAAGTGCGCAGGGGCGAACGGCGCAGGGGACCGGGGGTCCAAGTGCGCAGGGCCGAACGGTGTAGTGGACCGGGGGTCCAAGTGCGCAGGGCCGAACGGTGCAGGGGACCGGGGGTCCAAGTGCGCAGGGGCGAACGACGCAGGGGACCAGGGGTCCAAGTACGCAGGGACGAACGGCGCAGGGCTGCGCGGTCAGCGACCAGCGCTAAATAGCGCAGCTCGGGGGAAGGGCAGCGCAAAGCAGTCAAGCACACAGGGCGCAAGGCAGCGAAGCGCGCGGGTCTGCAGCACGCTAAAGAGCGCACGCTGGGGAGGGGTCTTCTTCTCCCTTAAGCTTGAGAGGAAGAACACCCATGGCTACAAATCTTTAAAACACCACAACTTGGCCAAATCACAACCAAATCTAGAATTTCAAAGTTCTATCTTGGGTGAAATTTGATTCTCTCCAACATAGGAACATCAAAACCCACAAAAATCTAACTTAAATATATCACAACCATGTAAATCCGAAAATAGTCAAAACTTAGATCTAGGAAAATGGAAGCTCCAAATCCAAAAATGTCAAGTTCTAATGTTGATCCCCATGTCCTAATCTAGCTAATAGACAAATAAAATATGGTGCTTATTTGTTGGCAAGGTGCACTTGCCTATGGTGTGGGTGTTGTGTAGAGGAAGGAAGAAGATGGAGAAGTAAATGAAAGAGAGGAGAGAGAAAAGGTTGGTAGGGTTTTCATGAGGGTGGTTGTGTTGTGTTGAGGGTGGAACATAGGCTAAGGTGTTCTATGCATATTAAACCAAACCAAACCAATCCTACCCCACAAAATAAAACCACGCCAATTAAAACCGAGCCGGGCCGAAACCCAAAATACGGAAAAACCCAAAATTCTACAAGTCGAGAAAAATAAAATGCATGCCAAATTCTAATTACGAGTATTAATACGAAATACGGAAAACGGGGGTGACAAACCCAAAAGAAGCTACCTCTATCAGAAGACGTTCTCTCAGATTCTTCTACGATACAGAGACGAAAATACTGTATCGCCGATCCTACGATGGATTATTGCTTCGATGTCTGTCAAACACAGAAGCCAGAGAAGCCGTACGCGAAGCTCATGACGGTGTCTGCGGGGCCCATCAGCCTGGCCCAAAATTGCAAGACCGTCTTCGTCGGATGGGCTACTACTGGCCCACGATGGTAGCAGATGCGATAGACTATGCAAGAAAGTGCAAAGCTTGCCAAGTTCACGCAGACTTCATCTACCAACCATCCGAATTTCTACATCCGACAGTAGTATCCTGGCCATTCGAAGCATAGGGAATGGATATCATCGGTCCGATTACTCTACCTTCCTCCCGAGGACATCGCTTCATACTTGCCATCACAGATTACTTCTCCAAATAGGCAGAAGCTGTTCCGCTTGCAAAAGTCAAGACTTCAAACGTGATCAGCTTCCTCAAGCATCACGTCATCTATCGCTTTGGACTGCCCCGAAGGATCATCCACGATAATGGTCCGCAGTTTGCAAGCCACACCTTCTATCGGTTCTGCGATAAGCACCATATCCAGAATATTGCTTTAACGCCATACAACCCAGCAGCGAATGGGTTGGCAGAAGCATTCAACAAAATAATCATCAAACTTCTCAAGAATTTCGTATCATCCAACAAACGCGACTGGAACGAGAAGCTTGGTGAATGCTTATGGGCGTACCGTACCACAGTCTGAACAGCCACAGAGAACACACCATTCTCCCTGGTGTACGAGAGTGAAGCAGTTCTCCCATTGGAGACTCAAATACCCTCGTTCCGTGTCGCTTTCACTTACCAATTGACGACGGACGATAACTACCGTCACCGACTACAAGAGGTGGAGGCCTTAGATGAAAAGCGCCACTTGGCTCAGCAACGAATCGAGCTATACCAAGCACGCATCTCCGGAGCCTTCAACAAGAAGGTTAAAATCAGGACATTCCAAGTGGGCGGTCTCGTTTTGGCAGTTCGGAGGCCGATGGTCATGACTCACAAAACCGTCGACAAATTCCAGCGAAAATGGGAAGGTCCATTTATTATTGAGGCCGTATTCTCCAACGGTGCTTACCGCCTCGCAAAACAAAATGGAGACTTGCTCATGCTGCTAGTCAACGGCAAGTTCCTGAAGAAATACTATATCTAAACGACATTTTCCAGATTACCGAGTTATGTACCCGCTGGTACCGTTGAACTCACATCCACAATACCCCAGATTATCGAGTCATGTACCTGCCGGTGCCGATGAACTCACACTTCCAAATTCTAGATTATCGAGTCATGTACCCGCCGGTGCCGCTGAACTCACACTTCTAAATTCCAGATTATTGAGTCATGTACCCTCCGGTACCGCTGAACCCACATCCACAACACCCCATATTATCGAGTCATGTACCCACCGGTGCCGCTGAACTCACACTTCCAAATTCCAGATTATCGAGTCATGTACCCGCCGGTGCCGCTGAACTCACACTTCCAAATTCTTGATTATTGAGTTATGTACCCACTGTGCCGCTGAACTCACATCCACAACACTCCAAATTATCGAGTTATGTACCCGTAGGTGCCTCTGAACTCACATTCCGGTCACTCTTTTAGGTAGTAAGTCATGTATGATCATACCTCTGAACTTATTTCTCTGAAAGAGCTCCTCCCTCATAATCTACTACCCGCACTCTCAGTGCACAAAAAGGGTAACGGATCCACAAAATCTCCAAAACGACCATATCCTCATTACCTCTGAGTCGTTTCACTTCCGCCGAAAACAAATCACCCCTCTATATAGAACTTCCTTGTCCTCATTACATCTGAGTCGTTCTATGTACCCCTTCATGGAGCCCACTCCTGCCATATCCTCATTACCTCTGAGTGGGAAGGCTCTATCGAAGAAACCTTTATATTTGCCATGTCCTCATTTCCTCTGAGTAAATATGTTGGTCCTCCCTCGACTTATTATCTGTACCAAAAAAAACCCCCAGGGTACGCCAAGAATAATAGGTCCACAAATATCCTCCGTAGAGTCCACTCTTGCCATGTCCTCATTACCTCTGAGTAGGAAGACTCCACGGTAAAACCTTCATACTTGCCATTTCCTCATTACATCAGAGTAAGTATGTTGGTTCTCTCTCGTCTTATTATCCGTATCCTGAACCAGGGTACGCCAAGGATAATAGACCCACAAATATTCTCCGTTGAGTCCATTACTACCATGTCCTCATTACCTCTGAGTAGGAAGACTCCGCGACAAAACCCCCATACTTGCCATGTCCTCATTACCTCTGAGTAAGTATGTTGGTTCTCTCTCGTCTTATTATTCGTATCCTGAACCAAGGTACGCCAAGGATAATAGGCCCACAAATATTCTCCGTTGAGTCCATTCCTACCACGTCCTCATTACCTCTGAGTAGGAAGACTCCGCGGCAAAACCCCCATACTTGCCATGTCCTCATTACCGCTGAGTAAGTATATTGGTTCCCTTCCATCCTATTATCCGTATCCTAAGACAGGGTACGCCAAGGATAATAGGCCCACAAATGTCCTTTGCTAAGTTTTTTAGTACATGCCCACCATTCCTCATCATGCCCCAGGAGCCCAGCTGCTCCATGGCATTCTCCCTCCCGATACCCGGAACATCCATATAATCACCTTGCCGTAGAATTGTTTTAGGTATCCCCATCAAACTTGTTATCCGTACCTAAAACCAAGGTATGCCAAGGGTAACAGGTCCACAAACAAGTCCCCCATTCGGGGCAAACCCACCACAACACCACAAGCACAACAAGCAGTACAAATAAAGGGTGGAATAAAGCATGCTCTTTTATTTGGAAGGCAAAAAGTACTATATCTTCTAGGGATAATGCCCCATTTAAAGAAAGAAAAAGAACGAAAACAAAAAAAATGGAGAAAAAAAGGCCGTCTATGGTTCGACATTACATAATTCCAAGAGACGGTTCTTCACCAAGGTGGTCCCCTGATCAAGCCGCTGTTTAGCTCGGCGCTCCGCTTCCTGGGACAAACGCTCCGTATTATCCAAATCCATGTGTGCCTACCAGTCGCCCTCCAACTTCTTCAGGGCAATTTCCAGATCAGCCGAAGCTCGATTCACTCTGTCAGCCTCCTGGATAATTAGCCCCCTTTCGGTACGGGCAGCCTCAAGCTCAGACTCCAGGAAAGCTAACTTCCTCTGAAGCTCAAGGATCTGCTCCCGCGTGTCAATAATCCCACAGGAGGCAGTCGCTTCCCGAGCCGTAACATCTTCACTCTCGCGGCTCAACGCATCATAGCGATCAGACAGATCGCGGAGGTCCTTCAGCATGGCCGGCCTGGTTTTTTCCCGAGCAGCCCTTATCTTCTCTACAGCAGCTGTAAGGAAACCGCGCTCCTGATCTATAGCAGCAGACAGATCAGTCTGCCGTAGCACCTGAAGCTGGTCTACCAGCTGATCGGCCTCTAGCAATTTTGCCTCCAGAAGTGCGGCGACCCTTGCCCCACCGGAAAGAGTCTTAAGGATATCAATATGACCCTGGGTGCATTGTCGAGCCAAGACAAAAGAGGTCCCTCTTTCCACAGCAGCCACTATCCCCCTCTGCAGGTGACGATAGAAGCTGCCAACCACGACCTGTAATGCTTCGTCCAGAACCTCGGTAGAGGACGGCGTCAAAGAAAGCGTGGCCGTCAACGTCGAAGGAGGTGCGCTAGAACTTGCCACCAAGGGGACAAATTCCGAGCGGAACGATGCACGGATAGCAGCTAACTCTTCCTCCGCCACTCGAAGAGCCTGTACGCTTGTCAGGGCAGAGAGGTCGACTCTCGGAGCCACCTGAGCAGAAGAAGATGCAAGGACCATTGTCCCCTGCCCCGGCTGTCCCACCACTTGACTTTCCAAACTCGAGACAGCGGAAGGCCCGTCAAGACAAACCGGAAGGGGAGGACGCTCCTCTCCGCCAATGCCCCTTCGGCAGAACCTGTCTCAACAATGTCCATCATCGGCACTGGAGAGGCAAAAATCAAAGGATATATATAGAAGTGGTGAATTAATCGTGGCCATTGGATCGTGATCTATGTCATAATCTAAGTCAATCCTAGCAATTGAAAAAACCAATTGTCTAATGGACAATATGATGCATTTACACTATTCACGAAAATATCTAAATACTATTGTCAAAAATAATATTCACAAGAATATCTAAAATATCTAAAATTAAAAATATCTCAAATGTCCAATTGTCATAATCTAAGTCAATCCTAGCAATTGAAAGAAAACCAATTGTCCAATTGTCATAATCTAAGTCAATCCTAGCAATTGAAAGAAAACCAATTGTCGAAAATAATATTCACAAGAATATCTGAAATCAAAAATATCTCAAATATAGAAAATATGTCCGAACGGTATGTCGTCGATATGCACTGGTATTATACGGGCAGTATGCCGGTCCATGAGAAAATTTACAATTTGACAAGATTTTAAAGCGTTTCGAAAACCAAAAATATTAAATACAATACAAAATAAGTATCCGTATAAAATACTGATACTGTGAGACGAGTCTCACCACTCTCCATAGATTAGAAAAATTCTGTCTTCGGAATTTTCTGAAGCCAGTCGAGGAAAAATATGCATGTAAAATATTGTAAAAGCAAAACTCATCGAAAGAAAATATCCTGCGTACAAGTGATATTTGAGATAACGAATTTAAATAAATACAGAAAAAATACATAAATATATAATATAAATAGATCATAACTAGGAGGCATATGGATTAATATACCCATGAGTCAGTTGAGTAGGAATTCGTCATCGCTTGTCTATGATGACTCACACAGTAGACAAGGGTCAAGTCGCACAGTAAGTCAGTACCAACGACTCAGTCAAAGATATGACTTTAATGCACAATGCACTTACGTAGTCAGGATACATGATAGATATCGCGTATCACGAGAAACAGAGGCAAAATAGTGGTACGAGAAATTCACCTTCATTGGCCGAATATGTCGAATCGACCATATCGTACTTCGGGTATAAGTAGAATACAAGGTCATCAACGGAACGAAGAATAACAATAACTGAAGGACACCTCAGAAGCTTACCAACAATCTGATTGCCCTCGGCCAACATCTGCTCTATAATAACAAACTCTCTCTACTCATGCATCAGGGCTGCTGCTCTGAAATGCTTGTGATTTTTCTTGACTTACTGGACCTGGGAAAACTGCGTCGGATGCTGACAATGAAATTGCTGAGACCGCATTGGAAGGGGATATTGAATATGGTTCAGGATGACTCTATTGGTCCCCTCTGGCCTCAATCACCAAAGGCACTAGTGCAACTGATAAAGCCACTGGATATAAAAGTGGACAAGACCCTATTTGTGATAAGACGCTCCACACCTGAGATACTTACCATTTTCTAACATGTACTGAGATGCAACATAGCCCAGGCTTCTCATAGTTGGTACATCCTGACTGCTACACTAATACCGCCACCGGAGCTAATAGTACTACCTGACTCGGGGCTCTATGATTTGGAACTGTAACTGCGGGAGCTGTAGACTAGATAGTAATGCCCCTTATTATTTTAAGCATAGCCTATTAATCTATCTGTGCTGGCTGAACTAACTAGAGTAGAGTGAACTAAGCTGCCAATAGATGCTGAGATGGTACTTGTACCTGACCCTACGGAGGTGGGATCTGCTGACATGCTGCCTGAACTATGGGAGAAGATAGAGCAATAAAATCCTCGAAAGAATAAGATAAGAAGGTAGGTGTCCCTGAAGGATACGGACACGTTATATGAAGAAGGGACATGAGAATAGAGCAAAGACATGCATATCAAGCATGTTCAAAATTCAAGGAAAATAAGATGATGTGATAAGCAAGAGGAGATCAAATGAAGACAAATATAGGAATAATATTCTAACGAGATGAATCCCCCACAAGTCTGAAGACAGACTTACATGGGCCACCAAAAAACTCGGTCATGCCCCATAACCAAAATAATAGAGATCGGGGGCAAAACAAAGCCAGCTACGTAAATCAGAGTACGCCAGTACCCCAATGTACGATCACGGCTGTCTTGAAGACAAGTGGGAGGGCTATAGCATGCCACTGATGACTCCTATGGTCGAACAAATCCTATCTCAATCCAATCAACACAAGAAACAATAAAGAGCAAATCACATATGAGATGGAAAAGGCATCCCAAACACAAATGCATACATAATCATGAGAGCTGACATAATAAAAAGATATATCACCTGACTATACAAAAGGTACGTAAATGTACAACTATCAGCTGACCAGAATATACTTCCACGTCGTACAAGATGGAGGGAATAAAATCCAGATTCAAGGACTATTACATGTCCGTGGCTAATACAACATAAAATAAAAGTACAAGATAAAGTGGAAGATAAAGTTAACCCACTCGCTAACCCGTGTCGGTCCTCTGAGTGCGAACCATGAGTAGAAGAAGATGGTAAATCCTCAAAATCAACTACGGAACCTGGCCATGCAAAACCGCTGGGGTCAGACCCCAAATAGCAAGTACCACAAGGAAAGCTTGAGGTAAATGACAAAGTCCAACAACAACACAACATAATTTCAGAAATAAATAAATACGGGTCGAGACTAGTGCGATACCAATGCACGTATATCAATAATACAAATGACTAAATAAATTTTTTGAACAATATAGCAATAAGAAAGAATAAGCCAATGAGGAACAAGGAGCTTAGGAACTACTCGAAGTCGGAGCCACAACCCTTAAACCAAATAAGGACCGGGGTTACAAATCTTTTTTCGAGCAAACTTAGCCTTCGGCCACTCAACGACACAAATAGCATATAAAGTAACACACAATCAAAAGTGCACAGCCAATTATTGCCTACGACTTTCTATCATTAACTATCTAGGGTTATCACAATCCTAATTTCTAGTATGTAAGTTGAGGATCTTCGCAACTACCTGACTGCAGATACCCAGATGTCCAGGGGTACGAGCATACATCTATTGCCCAATGAGACTGCTGGTAGATGAAAGTGACTTGAACTTATAACATGAACAACCATATCATATACTTGTAGAAGAAAATATATAACTGACTGTGCCACAACTCGGTACGACATATGACTCAATCGTGTATTAATACGCGCAAACTTGGTAGGTCGTGGAGTCCTTGCCTAGCAGGGTTGAGCCATGCCTCATGGGGCCCTTGGAGCTCAGGGTTGGTAGTACGAATTTCCTCCTTAAATGATCTACTTGAATTTACTAGTCAATTATCTTATCATATTCATGTCAAATTCTCAAGTCTTGGACACTCAAGAATTTTCTAGAATGACGTGTGTTATGTACGAGTAATTCACAAGTTATTACTTGCGAACATCCCCGTACTAACTTCACGTGATATATGAAACAATACTCACACTCGATTGTCCAGTGCCAAGATGCAATAGATTAAATATATAACAAGCTATATCCACGGTGTCAATATAGAACATGCGTTCAATCTTAGTCTAGAAGTCAATCATGAAATCAGTACAGGAGTACGCTACTATGAGCTACTAAATTAATCTGGACATGTATGGTAATCATGAGTATGCCATGACAGGCTACTATCAATCAATATACGGCTAGACAATAAATGTACTGGACAATAAAATATGGAAAGGCATGGCAATACATATCATGGCATGTAGGTAAAATCAATAAAATATATATCATTAAATGTCAGAAAATCAAATAGGAACAATATCATGGTATGTAGGAAAATCAATAAGAGATAAGTACATGGCATAAAACAATTTGTGTACATATATTACTATCAAGTATATATAGGATGTACAATCATTTTCTAACTATACAAGGTCATCTAATCATGTTAAGAGTTCATTACAATCAAAAAAATGTCAAAAATGGACAAAAATGGGCTAAAACGGGTAAAACAAGCATAAAATAGCCTAAAATAGCCAAATATGGTATACCAACGGTATACTACAGCATATCGGCGATATTTCGACCAAAAGACAGTAAGTGTCTGGGCAGAAAATTGGTATTCCGTCGGAATTCCCTTTTTTAGACAGCAACGAAATTCCAGAATTTGTTAAAACTTATTTCGGCCAGAAAAATTATTTTAAATCAAATTCGGATTTTTAAAAGTCCAAATTGCATAGAATTGAATTTTCGACAACATAGAATTATTAGTTTTTATAAATTTTGAAATTTAATAGATGAATACCTTAAAATACTCAAAAATTATATCTAGAAACTCTGATCTACGCAATACCACGGATCAAAAATGCATATACTAAAGATATTAACCATTTAGAGAAGCATATTATAGAATAATAAAATTTTAGTTTCTATAGAAAAACTAAAAATAAAGCATGATCATGTTAATTTTGAGCAAGATGTACTTGCTTAGGTTTCAGTAACCAAGCCTGATCTTCTACTTCTCCTCCTAGGGGGTTAGATACCACACCCAAGGCCTCAAGGCTAGCTCCCATGCAAAGCCTAAGGGGAGAGAAGAAAAGAATAAAGGAAGAGAGAGGACGAAAAGAATAAAAAGAGAGAAGAGAGAAAATTAAAGGGTATATATAGAAGGGGTAAATTAATCGTGACCGTTGGATCGTGATCCATGTCACAATCTAAGTCAATCCTAGCCATTGAATGAAAACTAATTGTCCAATGGATAATAGGATGCATCTACACAATTCACAAAATATCTAAATACTATTCACCAAAATATCTAAAATACTATTCACAAAAATATCAGAAATACTATTCACGAAAATATCTGAAATCGAAAATATCTAAAATTTAGAAAATCTGCCCGGGCGGAATGCCGTCGGTATATACCGGTATACTGGCGGTATATCGTTCCAGGAGAAAATCTATAATTTGGCAAAATTTTAATGCGTTCCGAAAATCAAAAAAATACGAAATACAATACAAAATACGTATCTGTATATAAATATCGATACTGTAAGGCGAGTCTCATAACTCTCCACAACTTAGAAAAATTATGTCCTCAAAATTTGTTGAATCCACTCGAGCAAAAATACGCTTGCTAAAACAATGTAAAATCATAACTAATCGAAAGAAAATATCCCGTGTACAAGTGATATCTGAGATACAAAATTTAAATAAATACATAAAATTATATATATATATATATATATATATATATATATATATATATATATATATATATATATATATATATATATATATATACAAAAAGATGATAACTTGGAAGCATATGGGGAAATATATCGTTGAGTAAGTTGAGCATAGATTCGTCCTCGCTTGTCTATGCTGACTCACAGAGTGAACAAAGGTCAAGTTTCGAAGTAAGTTCATACCAACGACTCATTCGAAGATATGAGTCTAATCCAGGACGCACTTACGCAGTCGAGGGTTGGCTCGATTAGTTTAGGCTTTATATATATATATATATATATTTTTTTTTTTATCGGAACACCCATATTCTATTCATAAAGGCACAAAATGTCGCAGCCTTTGTAAGCATACCCCGTAGGCACAAAATACAGAAGCCTGTACAAGTATACCGACCAAAACCAAGATGAAAGGCAGAGAACCAAAAAGGGGGGACCCTAGATGCGTTCAGGTGAGCAGAGCCTACCAATACTCCGCCTGGCCGGGGGAGCACTGATTACCTTCATATCTTACAACTCTGCCAGATAATATCCCAAATAAGCTGATCGACAGAGCACTGATTACCTTCATATCTAGCTTTATTACAGTTTTTCCAAATAACCCACATAGCGGCTGCTACGAGATCTGGTGGCCATGAGAGGTGTTGGCCCAGGATGCCAGAAGATCATTGAAGCTCTCGTCGCTCTGAGCCTGTCTACAAAGTTGGACAGGGCGTTCCAAACGGTGGCAGGTAAGACCCCATGGCAGAGGATGTGATAAACTATTTTGGACTGTCGTTCCAAGCAGCAAGTGCATGTGTGTCACACCCCGATCCCGGAGGATCAAAAACTAGCCACTGGACGTGATGCCGTACAAGTCTAGATTGCACGAGTACAAGGCAAACCATTACAGTTCTAGGTATTTTCCAGAAAACATCGACAACGCAGCTAAACCAAGCAGATAAATTAAAGTCACACAAGATATGAAGAAATATATCTCTTTATTGATAATCATAATGGATTACATGAATTACAGCGGAATACAGAGTTTACAACTGATTACGAGACTCTTGAATAGACAACTGAATGTATACACTTGCCCTTTTGGCTACAACTGAATATACCAATTTTCTTTATAATAAACTTGCCAATTTAGCTACAATCTCATTGGTACAACTGAATTACACTGTTCCATACATTATATCCCGTATACCGTACTACTACTTCAGCACTGCTACTACTTCAGCATTGGTTCTCCCCAGGACGAACCGGTTTCCAAGGCCCAGAAATACCGTTCGAATAACCACCTTGTCGACAAGTTGTCCATGACCATGCAACTATATGCAACTTATCTAAGTAGAAACATATAATGCATGACAAGGAAAACTAAGTAATATCCCATCTTTTTCATTCGTATTATCATCTTGCCATCTTGCCTTGAGCCAACGCTCACATTATCATCTGCCCAATCCAGGGTCTTATAGGAATCTACATTCTACATCGGCATAGGATAATAGAATGTGATTCCTTTCTCACATCTTTGATACCATACATCTTTCCAACTAAACTCAATGTACTCGTCGTCCAATTCCTGGGACTTAGCATCTGTTTAGCATACATTCATTTGAACGAAATTTAAGTATACTCACTGCCCAATTCTTGGGTCTTAACATCTGTGTTACCATCTATTCATTGAGCCATAGCTCGATATACTCACCGCCTAAGTATTTGGGACTTTGCCTTCACTTGTTATGTAATTTATTGCAATATCGTACAAGCATACAATTCATCTAGCAATAACAGTTTACGTTCAGGTGATTATTATCTTTTATTATCTTTCCAAATTCCATACAAAGTGTTATTGAGCAACTCAATATGAAACATAGCATACTCATCCTTATTTTAAGCGTGAACCTAAAGGATCTTTGAAGAGTTCAACATTATTCACATTCATAGGACGATTCCCGCCACGATCGTATAGCCTTCCAAGCGATCCTTCGCATATCCCCAAGTGTAGCTCCCCTTCCCAGAAATTTTAAAATGATTTATTATTATTTATTTTATTTAAATGGGGATTGTTAGACTGTGCATGATGGTATATACACATTATTGGTTTATTGGATTTCGTTATTATTATTATTATTATTTTATTGAGAATATTATTATGTAATATAATATTATTGGTTAAATTATTGTCGTCAAATAAATGTGATAACATGTGTGTTACTATTTATATAGATAGACTCTACACGAGGAATAAATGCTAGCGGGATTTATGTGAGTTTATGGAGGTATATACATATATAGTCATATATATATATATATATATATATATTTTTTTTTATATATATATATATATATATATATCTATATATATATATATATATATATATATATATATATATATATATATATATATATATATATATTTTCATATATATATATATATTTTATATATATATATATATATATATATATATATATATATATATATATATATATATTTTCATAATTTATTAATAGATGTTTATATAGATATACATATATATATGTATGTATGTATGTGGGTGAATGTATATATATATATATATATATATATATATATATATATATATATATATATATATATATATATATATATATATATATATATATATATATTTTTTTTTTATATGTATATATATATATATATATATATATATATATATATATATATATATATATATATATAAAATATATATATATATATATATATATATATATATATATATATATATATATATATATATATATATATATATATATATATATATATATATATATATAATAGAGTAAATATAAATAAGGAAAAACAAAATATTAATAAAACAACCACTATTACAATCATGCAACAGCATGTTAAGCCTGGGCCCAGCCCGAGCAGGCACCCCTGGCTTAACACCAGGCCGAGCCCTTAGACCCCCCCCAAACCGAGCAGTATTTTTTTTCCCCCGAGTATATTAATAGAAGAACACCCTTTCGATAGAGAGAGGAAGAGATCGAGATGACAAAACCCTAATACCTACGCCACACCCAAGCATGTGCGCCACCCTTCGACCGTGCGTGCCGCCCTCGCGCCGCCGCGAGCCATCGCCGGCCGGCCAGGGCCGTCGTCCGCGCGCAAGGGAAGCATAGCAGAACAGCAGCAGTAGCAATGGATACGCGACTTCGTCGCTAGAAATCTCCGCGCACAGTCGACCTTTCGTCGAGCCATTTTCTCGGGTATGTCCCCAACTTATACAAGATTACTTTCCTTCAAGTAGATCGAGTTTATATGCGTTATATTGGCCGAAAAGTCGACTCGAAGTTGACGAAAAACATGTGTGCAAACGGGGTAAAACCCAGCCCCTACGGCAGTTTTAGAAGGCGATTCTTTGTCGGTCCACCGACAGTTTCAAAAATTTGATTAAATAATGACTTAGACGACCTAACCAGCATTCAAACCCTATTTTTATATTATTTTTATAATCAGTAGATGCTAGGATAAATCGACTCAAAAATTGAGAAAACCCCGATAAAACAGTTTTCAAAATATAGGAATTTCTTCGATACCACGTGCGTCCCGCCAAACCGGGCGACTTGGTCGCGAACCAAAAGCATCGAAAGGTGCGTAACGGCTTCATGGACGTGTAGGCTTTGACAAAATTCAAATTGGTCGCGTGTGCGCAACGAATTTGATCCGTATCTGTCGAAATTCATCGTATCGGTCTCTGTGCAAATTTTCCAATTACTTTGTGCACTCTCGTCAGATCGCCGTTTTGCGGGCCCAACAGTCCGACTCAACGGGTGATTTTTTGCACGGCCCGCCGAAATCTTTGGACATACGGTTAGGTTCATATCAGAAAACTGGACCTATTAACATATAGTTTGATGACTTTAGAGACCATAGACTCTGGCACGCTTTTCGGTGCAAGTGGGTCCAACGACGGACATCGTTTTTGCCCAAAATTACCGTTTTGCCCGTGTGTCCAGAATTGGACTTAAGGACTGGCAATCCTAGCTAATTTGACTATTCTGAGAATGTTGGCAATGTTTATTTCAGCTTTCGGAGACAGTTGTGATGACTTGGACTTTATGGTTTAGTAGTGGACTATATTGTTGTTGGATCTGCATGCAACCTCCAGGCAAGTATACCTTGCCAACTTGTACAGTATAATTTATATGCATGTTCACCATCTCGCTACTGTTCTTTTTCTTACATTCGTGATTACTTTATTCTATGTCTAGTACACTCATCCTGTTATAGTTTTACTTTACATGTTTCTAGTTGCCTGCACATTCTCGTTCCCTTCTGTTATGATATTTCTATCTGTTACACTGTATTAGTTTCATATGTATTACTTGATAGAGTCGTCTAGCCCTACACCACGATTCCTTTGACTTGATTATAACTTGACTTGGCTTGACATGACTTGAGTATGACTTCACTTTGATATTCTATATATTGTGAGTACTTACCTTGACTACGGTCTATAGGATTTTTATACTAGGATTGGCTACCGTCTTGGTTGTGAGTACTTGCCTTGACTGCGATTGAGATACTATAGATTATGAGTGCTTGCCTTGACTGCAGTCTATAGCTTTGACATATTAGCCATTTCTAGTATGGCATGCCAGTGTCTTAGGATCCTTGTGTTTAGATCTTGTGTCTTAGTTCATTTTGTCTCGTTAGATATCCTTGATTATTCCTTACTTCTTTATATATTTGTACTGTTACATGTTGGCTTGTATATTATGTATCTTATTAGTCCTCTGAGGACCTGATGATCTCTTCAGGTTTAGCGACTGCATGGAGTTAGTTAGTAGAACGGGATGGTATAGGATTACGATATATGATACAGGTATTTGCTTGTGATATTTCTTTATTATCCTCTCGCACTTTATATTCAGTACCATGAAATACTCTGTTTATTTATAGACTCGTATCATTCTTTGAGTCTAATCGGACAATATGCTAATGGGCTGTAGACCATGACCCTTACTTGTTCATTCTTGTTTATATGATTTTCTGTGGATTGAGATATAGTTTAGATTAGACATGAAATCATGACCTTGACAGCTTATACGTACTCGAGTCGGGCTGGAGTCCGTTCGATACGTAGCTTACTTGCTCACGATCTCGTGTCCGAAAACCGGGTGCGGGTCCTGACAATTTTTTGTGGTGGCCCATGCAAGTCAGAGCATATAGTATCGGTTACGTAACTGTACTAGTACGAGCCTGCGAATATGACTAAAACTTAGAAATCTCAATCCACTCTGCCTTAAAAATTCTCTTAGAAATTTCTCTTCCGTCTTTGAAACTTCGTATTCATTCTCGATTATTCTTCCCTGCCTTCTTGTACCATTGAATTCTTGTCCCTTCCTATTCCGAGGTGACTAATAATCGTGCTGTCTAGGATTCATTAGAAATTCTTAAATTATAGTATAATATTGCTTAATTATTGAATAATTGGTTGTTTGTAGATATGAGAGATTATAGATACCATATTTCTAGATATTTTTGGTAAAATTGTTAGCCACTAGTTAGAAGATTATAAGATTTTAGTGACCGTACTTTGAGGAGTAGTATGACCAAAGGTGGGTAGAAGTCCCCAAGTATTCGAGGTATAAATATTCCTGAGAAATTAAATTTGAGAAGATTGTGGTAATAGTGGATTTATTCTTTTCTTTTATTTTGAATTTTGAGAATAGTTATGAATTAGAATTTCGAGGACAAAATTATTTTTAAGGTGGGTAGATTTGTAGCTCCCCTTCCCAGAATTTTTGAAATATTTTATTATTATTTATTTTATTAATTTAAATGGGGATTTTTAGACCGTGCATGATGGTATATACACCATTATTGGTTTATTAGATTTCGTTATTATTATTATTATTATTATTATTATTATTATTATTTTTTATTGAGAATATTATTATGTAATATAATATTATTGGTTAAATTATTGTCGTCAAATAAATGTGATAATATGTGTGTTCCTATTTATATAGATAGACTCTACACTAGGAATAAATGCTAGCGGGATTTATGTGAGTTTATGGAGGTATATATATATATATATATATATATATATATATATATATATATATATATATATATATATATATATATATATATATATAAATTTTTTCATAATTTATTAATTGATATTTATATAGATATACATATATATGTATATATGTATGTGGGTGAATGTGTATATATGTATATATATATATATATATATATATATATATATATATATATATATATATATATATATATATATATATATATATATATACATATATATACATATATATGTATATCTATATAAATATCAATTAATAAATTATGAAAAATTATATATATATATATATATATATATATATATATATATATATATATATATATATATATATATATATATATATAATATATATATATATATATATATATATATATATATATATATATATATTTTTTTTATATATATATATATATATATATATATATATATATATATATATATATTTATATATATATATATATATATATATATATATATATATATATATATATATATATATATAATAGAGTAAATATAAATAAGGAAAAACAAAATATTAATAAAACAACCACTACTACAATCATGCAACAACATGTTAAGCCTGGGCCCAGCCCGAGCGGGCACCCCTGGCTTAACACCAGGCCAAGCCCTTAGACCCCCCCAAACCGAGCAGTATTGTTTTTCCCCCGAGTATATTAATAGCAGAACACCCTTTCGATAGAGAGAGGAAGAGATCGAGATGACAAAACCCTAATACCTACGCCACACCCAAGCATGTGCGCCACCCTTCGACCGCGCGCGCCGCCCTACGCTGCCGCGAGCCTTCGTCGGCCGCGCGCAAGGGAAGCATAGCAGAACAGCAGCAGTAGCAACGGATGCGCGACTTCGTCGCGAGAAATCTCCGCGCACAGTCGGCCTTTCGCCGAGCCATTTTCTCGGGTATGTCTCCAACTTATACAAGATTACTTCCCTTCAAGTAGATCGAGTTTATATGCGTTATATTGGCCGAAAAGCCGACTCGAAGTCGCCGAAAAACATGTGTGCAAACAGGGCAAAACCCAGTCCCTACGACAATTTTGGAAGGCGATTCTTTGTCGGTCCACCGACAGTTTCGAAAATCTGATTGAACAATCACTTAGACAACCTAACCAGCATTCAAACCATGTTTTTAGATTATTTTTATAATCAGTATATGCTAGGATAAATCGACTCGAAAATCGAGAAAAATACGATAAAACAATTTTCAAAATATAAGAATTTTCGGATACCACGTGCGTCCCGCCAAACCGGGCGACTTGATCACGAACCGAAAGCATCGAAAGGTGCGTAACGACTTCGTGGACGTGTGGGCTTTGACGGAATTCAAATTGGTCGCATATGCGCGACGAATTTGATACGTATCCATCGAAATTCATTATATCGATCTCTGTACAAAATTTTTAATTACTTTGTGCACGCTCGTCAGATCGAGACGAAACTTGCGCCAACAGGACCATATCATTTTTCTGGTCCTGTACGCCAAGTTTGGTTCGATTCTGAGACAGTTGATCAGATCGCCGTTTCGCGGGCCCTACGATCCGACTCAACGGGTGATTTTGTGTACGGCCCGCCGAAATCTAACTTTGGACATACGGTTGGTTTCGTATCGGAAAACCAGGCCTATTGAGATTTAGTTTGACGACTTTAGAGACCATTGACTCTGGCATACTTTTCGGTGCAAAGTGGGTCCAACGGCGGACATCGTTTTTGCCCAAAATTGCCGTTTTGCCCGTGTGTCCAGAATTGGACTTAAGGACAGGCAATCCTAGCTAATTTGACTATTCGGAGAATGTTGGCAATATTTATTTCAGCTTTCGGAGACAGTTGTGATGACTTGGACTTTATGGTTTAGTAGTGGACTATATTGTTGTTGGATCTGCGTGCAACCTCCAGGCAAGTATACCTTGCCAACTTGTACAGTACAATTTATATGCTTGTTCATCATCTCGCTGCTGTTCTTTTCCTTACTTTCGTGATTGCTTTATTCCATGTCTAGGACACTCATCCTGTTATAGTTTTACTTTACATGTTTCTAGTTGCCTGCACATTCTCGTTCCCTTCTGTTATGATATTTCTATCTGTTACAATGTGTTAGTTTCATATGTATTCCTTGATATAGTCGTCTAGTCCTACACCATGATTCCCTCGACTTGATTGTAACTTGACTTGACTTGACATGACTTGAGTAGGACTTGACTTTGACATTCTACAGGTTGTGAGTACTTACCTTGACTACGATTTATAGGATTTTTATACTAGGATTGGCTACCGTCTTGGTTGTGAGTACTTGCCTTGACTACGATTGAGACACTATAGATTGTGAGTGCTTTCCTTGACTGCAGTCTATAGCTTTGACCTATTAGCCATTTCTAGTATGCCATGCCAGTGTCTTAGGATCCTTGTGTTTAGATCTTGTGTCTTAGTTCATTTTGTCTCGTTGGATATCCTTGATTATTCCTTACTTCTTTATATATTTGTACTGTTACATGTTGGCTTGTATATTATGTATCTTGCTAATTCTCTGAGGATCTGATGATCTCTTCAGGTTTAACGACTGCATGGAGTTAGTTAGCAGAGCGGAATGGTAGAGGATTGCGATGTATGATACAGGTATTTGCTTATGATATTTCTTTATTATTCTCTCGTGCTTTATATTCAGTACCATGATATACTCTGTTTATTTATAGACTCGTATCATTCTTGGAGTCTAATCGGACAATATGCTAATGGGCTGCAGACCATGACCCATACTTGTTCATTCTTGTTTATATGATTTCCTGTGGATTGAGATATAGTTTAGATTAGACATGAAACCATGACCTTGACAGCTTATACGTATTCGAGTCAGGCTGGAGTCCGCTCGATACGTAGCTGGCTTGCTCACGAGCTCGCGTCCAAAAACTGGGTACGGGTCGTGACACCAAGTCTAACAAAGCTTCATTGCACCAACCATCCATCCTAAGGCATCTTGCGGGTCGGAACACTACAATGCGGATGCTAAACTGATACCGATGGTGATAAGGATGTCATCGGTGGGAAGTTTCTTGAACAGAGCTCTCCAGAGCAGGAAAGATTTTTTGGGGATGCACGACTGCCAGAACGGGCCAGTGATACGGTTGGGAGCGCCGTGTCTACAGATCATACTTCCGACAGAAGACACCGAGAAGGAGCCAGAAGCCGCAGTCGACCACCTCAGCACGTCCGACACAATGCCTAACCGCAGCCCACGACCGCGGATGCGGTCAACGGCCTCGACACCGACCCAATCGCTGATCCTACTCCAGTTCCAATAATTACAAGTAGAGTCCCAAATGTCGCTAATCTTACTATTTTTCGGGGCCATTGGGAGACTGGTGAGCAAGTCATCGTCGACCCAACGCTCGCAAAAGATCGAGGACTCGCCCGAACCCAATTGGAGGCGGATCTCGGGTTTAGCCAGGGTGCGCCCGTGAAGGATGCGAAGCCAAGCCGCGGAGGATCTGCAGTTGTAAATGGCGAGCGTCGGATGGATGTGTTTGTAGTACCTGGCCTTTATGAATCTAGCCCATAAGTTCTGGCTAGTACGGAGCTTCCACCACAGCTTCATCGAGAAGGCGTCCACAATGTGAGAAAGCTTCAAAAATCCCAGACCCTCCTCAGCGGTGGGGGTGGCCATGGTATTCCAGCTGGTCCAATGATGATTGTCTTTGCCCTTACTGTGTCCCTAGAAGAAATCGTTGAAGATGCTTTCAATCAAAGTGAGAACTTTTTTAGGACGGAAGCACGCGGCAAGGGTGTAGATAGGGATGGACGAGAGCACATGATTAATCATGATCATCTTCCCTCTAGGAGACAATGTGGCGTTATGCCACCCTTCTAATTTTTTCCTGATTCTGTTCACCAATTCGTCAAAAATTCTTGTGTTGGATCTGCCGTACACTAAGGGGCACCCGTGGTAGTGGAATGTCAGAAACGTGACAGAAAAGGAAGTAATGTTGGAGAGGGTAGCTGCTTGTTCTCTGTTGATTTTGTGATGGGCGTATATAACGCTCTTGGCTGGATTGACCTTTTAGCCGGAGCACCTAGTGTATCTTTAAAGCATGTTGTGAACCGCCTCCACCGACCCAACATCTCCAGAGAAGAAAATGAGAATATCGTCAACGTAGACCAGATGAGTGATGATAGGACAGCCGCTGGCTGTATGAAAATGGTGGAAGTTCGGAGAGGTGGCCAGTTTATTCAGATTCCTACTCAAGGCTTCCGCCGCAATGATAAAGATGGTAGAGGATAAGGGGTCTCCCTGCCGAACTTCGTGACTGGATTTAAAAAAGCTATCGGCTTGCCCGTTGATGACCGTGGAGAACCAAGAGTTACTGATCAATCTCCACAGATTGTTGGTCCAAGTTTCCGAAAAGCCGAAAGCTCAAAGAACCCAGATCATGAATTGTCAATCCAGCCTGTCGTAGGCTTTTTCCATTTTCAATTTGGTTGCAATGTTACTACCCCTGGCTAGAGAATTTAGGCAGGTGATAAATTCGTGAGCTAGCATAATGTTATCCTAGATGTTTCTGCCCCGGACGAATCTACTTTGTTCCTCCGAAATAATTTTAGGGAGGATCTTTGTCATACGAGATGCGATGACCTTAGAGATGACCTTGATGGTTAAGGTGCAGAGGCTGATAGAACGGAAGTCCTGAAAGTCTTTGGATTATCCTTCTTAGGGATAAGGATGAGGTTTGTACTAGATATGGCTCTGGGGTATCTGGCTCCTTGGAAGAAGGCAATGACTGCATCCTGGATGTCCGACTTGATTACATCCCAGCATGAGCGAAAAAGCATGCCCGTAATCCATTGGGACCGGGCACCGTGTGCGTTGAGGGCCCAGATAGCGTCTCTCACCTTGTGCTCGGAAGAAAGGAGCTCTAGCTTGCTGTTGTCGATGTCATTAATGAGATAAGGTATTTCGACGAGGAAACCGGGGTCTCTATGCACAGTTTCTTTGGTGAACAGCTGAGAGTAGAATTTTGCGTCCCCCAATTGAATGCCACGATGGTCTTTAATGATGTTTCCTGCCTCGTCAGCGATCTGATGGAGGTTGAGTTTCTGTCTGTGCCCCTTGACACAGGCGTAAAAGTAGGCAGTATTTTTTTTACCATCGCTGTCCTATTTCTGCCTGGCTTTCTGTTTCCAAAAATCAGTTTCAACTTTGAGCCAAAATTTGAGAATAGCTTTGGTAAAGTGCAGGGCGATTCTGGTCGCTGGCGAACTGTTAGTAGAAAAAAGAGCTTCCGTGCGAGCGACATCATCCTCGGCAACGCGGACGGACTAGAAAATGTCCACATACGCCGGTTTACTCCAAGTCGTGAGAGCTTTCTTCGTGGCTTTGAGTTTGTTGGCCATCCGGGTGAGAGGGTACGAGGAGTCTGCACGAATCAACGCGTCCACAACGATGCTCTTGAACTGGGGGTGTTCGTTCCAGAAGTCAAGGAATCAGAAGCTATTTTTGATCTGGCTGGAGGTGCTTTTGACTTCTACCAGCATGGGGTTGTGATTGGACTCGGTAGCATTAAGGTGAGTGAGGTTGGATATGATTCCCATGTCCGACCAGTGGGCATTGATAAGAGCTCTATCAAGGCAGAAGTATTGCCGACGGTCGTCTTCCTGCATGTTGCACCAGGTGAAGGCATTTTCGGTGAACTGGAGTTGAGACAAGTGGGCACTAAAGATGAAGTTGTTGAAGTCCTACATCGATGTCTAGGGAGGTGGTCGGCCGCCGATCTTCTTCTCTCTGTAGGTTATCGTATTGTAGTCCCCAATACAAAGCCTGGGAAGGTTGATGAGATTAAGGTAGGTGTCCAGGAGATCTGCCCAGAGTTGTTTATGCTCGAAGATGTCACAACTGCAATGAACCGCGGACAAAAGGGGGCGCTTCGGAAGCATGGAATGCTCAACCCAACACGTGAGGGCCTGCTTGGAATCGTGCAGGACATCGATCTTCACATCCGACGTACAGAGGATCCAGGTGTTGTAAATGCTAGCAATCGCCGAGGGGAAGCCTAACTGCATCTGACTGGATTTAATTCTTTTGGGGGGGATTTTTGGTTCTAAAATGACTAAGATGTCGATCTTGTGGATTTTCTTGAGGTTGATAAGTCTCCTCGTAGTCGGTTTGTTCGCCAAACTGCGAACCTTCCAAGTGAGGATGTTAAGCATTGGAATTGCTAGGGGAGGGTTTTTTGGAGCGCTTGGAGGCGGACCTAGTGCGCATGGTTGTCGTTTCCTTAGCTTCTATTTTTTTATTTTTTTGGTGGTGGTGGTTGGCTCCTCATGGTGAGAGGTGGCTCTGTCGGGAAGTGAGTCCTCAGTTGAGAGAAAGTGTGCTTCTTCTGCAATATTGCTTAATTCTCCTGCGGTCAGAAGGGAAAATCATGTGGCGATGACCTGCTTGCCACGGAGAACTTGCTCAGGGCCCAGGATGGCTAGGATATATATATATATATGTATATATAAAATATATATATATATATATATATATATATATATATATATATATATATATATATATTAAAAAAAAAATATATATATATATATATATACACCAATGGATTTAACAAATAACCCATAATAACAAATGATATTATTTAATAACAACAACAACAATAATAATAATAATCATAATAACAACAAAAATAAAATAAGAGTAGGTATAGTATTGGGTGATGCCATTACTTCTAAATTTTTATTGGTCCACCGAAAATTGTGCAATTATTCTAAAAACCATATAAATATTAACAAAACCTATATTGTAGGTATAACAAATAATGAGGGAATATTTGTTAATTCCTAAAAATAAATACAAAATATTTGTATATATATAGAATATGTCTACACGGCATCTTTGTACCCATAACATCTCTACATGGGCTCGGGTTCGGTTCTTGTCCAGTCTGGGCTAAATTGGTACAAACGTGTCTCCTAAAAGTCATAATCTAAATAATTAACTAATTAAATCGTCTATAGGGGTTAAATCATGACTTTGACAGATTTTTCTAGTTGGAACACACTTATGGCTCGACCTTCCATACCATGGCTATAACACTAGTTAAAGCACACGACTACCCTATCCGTGCCAAAAATTTCGATCAACTTGTACTCCAAAACTTAACCATGACTAAGGCCTTCTATAATTAAAAATATTTAATAAAATACTTATAAATTCCAAAAATCACTATTTAAGTCAAATAAATAATAAAAAATATTCCAATAATTCTGGAGGTTTACAATGGCGACACCAGCTAGCGATGAAAGTACGTGAAAATCTTATGGATAAAGAAAGTTTGACTATCTTCCGAGCGAGTAGAGCCTCGCTAATATTCTAGTGGATAGCGATGTGTAGCGGCGATGAGTTGCTAATCCGTGATGTCACTTTTTGTTGCTAAACATCGTCGATTATTCAGTACTTAGTGACGTTGTTAGCGATGTTTAGCTTCGACGATGCTGACATGGCTAAATTTTATTTGTCAGCCTTTTAGCGACATTTGGCGACTGTTTGTTACATCGCTGGTACACGGTAGAGACGTTTCGATACACGATTAGCGACATTACATGCAAACTACATGCAAGTATAGATTGCCTTCTTGTTGTATATTTATATGCGTATATTTATTTTTCTTTGTTACATTTCATTATCTAGTTTTTTTTGTTGATTTTTTATATGTGTTACCTCTCATATTCTGCATATTAGTTTAGTTGCCTTGTTGATATATATTCTTTTTTCATGTTTTGGCCTTGTAGTCATACTAGATTTGTTCTCACTTGTACCTTGTCTGAGCCGTACCGTATCCCGGAGAGTGGGAATAATGAGTGCGTCATAACTGAACTGTTATTCTTATTTTTATTTTTTTTCAAACCCGAGAGTCTACACTAAGGGCGAGGGTTGACTGTTTGCTATCCATGTTTTCAGTTTTCTCAACCCGAGAGACCACACAGGGGCGAGGGTTGGTTGTTGTTCAAACTTGAGAGTCAACGAAGGGGCGAGGGTTGGTTGTTGTTCAAACTTGAGAGTCTACGCAGGGGCGAGGTTTTGATTATTTTATTTGACTTCTTTCCATGTGTTCAACTAGAAACATGGCATTTGTTACCTGTTTGCTTTCTGAAATGTCATTTATGTGTAGTTGTTCTTGCATGCTTGTATAGTTGTTGCTTGATTATTTTATTTTCTTCCTCGGATGAATTTATTGTTGTTACTTAGTCATTTTTCTTTTTTTGCTGGTTATTATTTATGCATGTTATTTACTGTTAGAAAGACATATTTTTAAGTATCTTGCTATGTCCCCTAAGGACTTTACGATTTCTTCAGGTATAGACGATCGACATGATCTCGAAGAGTACGACCCGGACTAGAATATTCCTTTGTAGACCGTATGATCCTTCCTTGGATAGGGACTTATTAGTTGCTATTCATTTACTCTACTTTTGATTCAATCGCTTGGTATTATATTTGTCTCTCCACCGGACAAATATTTTATCTTATATTTAAAATAATATAGTTGGTTAGCTAATTCCTTTAATTGTTGTTGTGGATGAGATTTAGTATTGGCTGTGACCATGACTTATTTATTATGAGATGGATCTCTTATATTATAGCTTATGTGTATACGTAGATTTTCATACATTGGAGTGGTCTGTGTATATATACAGCTGACATGTATATATCCTAGTCCTACGCATTTTAGGACTGAGGCATTACATTTTTGTGTGTCTCATGCAGGTCAAAAAAATATTATTTTGGTTACGTTACTTTACCGAACAAGCATTGTCACTCCCATTTTTCGTCATACGTATTTCCAGTGTACGTATGCTGATTTCGACCCGTATTTTATTTATTGTATTCTGTATTTCTTTATGGCTTGCCTTGATGTATCTTGACTATGGTTGACCTTGGGTTGGGTTGGTCCAACTTGACTTGCTTTGGATGGCTTGGTTTGGTTTATTTTGATGGTTGGTTCAACATGTTGAATCATCCCCTCTCTTTATAAAACCCAACCGCCCTTTTTTCTCTCTTCATTACTTCCATATATTTCTTCTACTTCTTCTCCATTACTCTCCCACCAACCTCGAGAGCTTAGGCAAGTACAACTTGCTTCATGATGGATCTTCCATTTTATTGTTCTATCTTTTTCTCTACATGATTCTAAGCATCTTTAGGACTTGGAGTTTTCGGTTTGGACGGATGGATTTTTATAGATCTAAGTTTAAGCCTTTTTGGTTTTCTTGGGTTTTGATCTACCAAACTTTATTAGTTTCAAGTTTTGATTGTTCTATATTGTAGAGAATTAAATTTTACCCAAAATAGACCTTTAAAAAGTTAGATTTTGACTTGTTTTGAGGAAATTATGGCCAAAATAAGATTTGGACATTTTCTAGTTCATCTATCCTGAATCTGGCATGGACGATAAATAGTGCCGTATAGTGTAGCCTGCTGCATAGTGCTGTCTGTCGTATAGTACAGCCTGTCGTATAGTACCGCATGGTGATGCAGCCTGCATCATAGTATAGCCTGTCGTAGAGTGCCGTATGGTGATGCAGCTTGCCTCATAATACAGCCTGCCGCATAGTGCCGCCTGCCGCATAGTGCAACCTGCCGCATAGTGCCGTATGGTGACGCAACCTGCCGTATGGTGCTGCCTGCCGCATAATACTGCATAGTGTCACAACCTGCAACATAGTGTCGCAGAAGGCCGTATAGTGCCGCAGAATGCCGTATAGTGTCTATTTTGGCTATTTTTGGCTGTTTTATGTCCTATGTGGCTGATTTATGGCCAGAATTTCTCCCAACTTCCAACATAAAAGTTATAGATCTTTTTCTTGGCTTAAAGAATATGTTACTAGCTATTTATGCAAGTTTTTCTCATTCATGATAATGTAAGAATAGAACATAATAGTGTCCTATTAAGGCACACTCTTAACAAGTAACAAGTAACATGACATGATATTGGCCCGTCGTGGCATACTCTTGACAAGTAAACCTGACATATAATCTTGAATGTCGTTGCGACAACTATCTTGACATGCTGCATAATAAGTCGTCTTGACTCCGTGGGTGATTGTGCTTGAATGTGCTTGTATAAGCTACCAGTCTCATCTCGCATCATGTCTAAGACTTGCATCCCTGTTTACCACAGTCAGGGATTCATGCTGAATCTAACTAGGTTAATTACTAGATTGATCAAAGTAGCTCATATAGAGAGATATTTCCAGTTACACGCGATCTCGTTATCCCGGCCACATATGATGGACTTGTAGCTTGCCGACGAGTAGGGCACATTTTTAGCCTACTATCATGTGGGGCACTTCTTGAAACAAGTAATATGCACACTGTCATGTGTTGCACTCAAATTCACCTAATAATTCTTGAAAACTCTTGTATGAACCTTGCCTGGATAACCTGGATAGCTGCAGGGCTTGTGACTGCCGGAACATCTCATTGCATCTTGCTAGTTACTAGGCTTGTAATAACCCTAGTTAGTTAAAGTATTAAGCCGTACTCTTTGCTTGGCCGTGAGTGTTGGATGGAGTCCAATCCTGTCTAGTCTTGTCTAGATCCAATACATGGCTATCTCAGGACATGCTTGCTTACGCTTTACTCTTAGCAATAAATGGCTAGAAACTCGGTTCTGTTCAGGCGAAGGGTTACAATCCTGGTCCTTATTTGGTTTAAGGATTGTAACCTGGCTTTCGGAATAATTCTTCGTCCTCTCGTTACATTTTATGTTTTCCTATTATTATTCTTGTTTATGTTCTGACATGTTAGTTTTAGTTCTTAAGTGAAGCCTTCCTTGTGGCACTTGCTCTTTCTGGGGTCTGACCCAGCTGGTTTTGTATTGCCAGATTTCAAAGCAGCACCTAAGGATCTTCCAGCCTTCCAGCCAGATGGGAAACACTAGATGTAACCTTGGCAACGAGTGGATTTTATTTTACTCTCCCACTCTATTGTAAATTATTCTTTTGAGGCATTTAGCCGCCGAGCAAGTATTAGCTCGTGTTAAATACTTATATTTCTTGTCTGCCTAAGGGCTTTAACATGATTGACAAATCCTAGGGTTGATCATGTATGACTTAAACTCTTGCTAGTCTTCGCATTTTGTATGACTAGCTTCATGATGATCTGAATATATAATATTTGGGATTCCTTACTTTGTATGTCTGATGATCTACCATCTTGTTACATTTACTTGCTTGCTTGAGATTGAGACACTAGGCTTATTTTTGACCATAAGAGACTGTTGGCTTGTACATAAACCCTCATACATCTAGACAGTCGTGACGTATATCGAAATGGATTACACTTCTATATACGTAGTTGGCTGTGTCTGTCCTCCGCTCTCTAGTATTCTGGTTCTGGGATGTGACACAGTTTCAGTGGTGGCCCATACAGGTCTTGTAAATCAAGATGTGTGAGGGTTTTACCGGATAGATGTCTTAATCAGCACTCGCCTTTGATCTCTACTCGTGTCTTCTAATCTTCCTGAAATCTTGGCCGGGTCACATGCTTATATCCTTTTTCTACTTGGTCCTTCCTTAATGTTCCCGATGTCATTTTCTTCAGTGGCATTGCTCCTGGTCCTGTCGATCAGCCGGAAGGAGAACCCCCAGTGAACCAGCCTCAACAAAGAGACCAAGCCTAGCTCTCAGGAGCAGCCTCCCGAGTTATGCCTTTCAGGGATCCAGAGCCACCAGTTCAGCCAGCTCAGCCTGCAGAGCCTTACAATGGATTCTTGGTAGGACTCATCCAGGAATTACTCGCCTCTCAAGATCGTCGGGGCGATGCCCTGTACCAGACAGTGTAAGATGCTATGGGCAGAGTGGGTTACCATGGTAACAGTGCTGCCAACAATTCAAGCGCTTGAACCCTCCCTTCTTTGAGGGCAGTGAAGATGCTATTGCTACCGATGCTTGGCATCAGGACATAGAGGTTATCCTTGAGGCAGCAAGGACTCCAGAGGAAGAGAAGGTGGCTGTAGTGCGCCTACAGTTATTGGATTGGCGGCGCCTGTCCCATGGGTGATATTCAGTGACAAGTTTTAGATCAAATACTTTGATGCAGTGGCTCGATATGATCTGCAAACGAGATTCTCCAATTTGAAGCAGATGAACAGGACGGTCGATGGATATGCGGCCGAGTTTTCAAGAATGAGTCGGTTTGCTCCCACCTTGGTGGCAACCGAGTTGGATCGAATGCAGCGATTTCAGCAGGGACTCCACCTAAAAATTATTCTAGCTGTGGAGCAATTCGAGCATCCGACTTTTGATGTTGTCTTGAGGGCAGGTAGGAGGCACGAGTACACCTCGCAGAGGATCGTGGACCGAACTGGAAGCAGGAAGAGGTTGCATGGGCAGATGAGTCTGTCCTCAGCACCAACCCCGGCAGCTAGGGCTTTGTCGATTGGAGTTCCCCTAAAGGCGAATTCAGTTACGTTATTTCTGCATTCAACACCGACGTACCCTCAGCAACAGAAGCAGAGGCAGCCTTCCGTAATAGGCTGCACTCATTGTGGGAAGCCAGGACACATTGCTTCGGAGTATCGCAGAGCACATGGATTGTGCTTGGTTTGTGGGGCACCGGACCACATGATAGGGTCCTGTCCGAATAGAGCCAGTTCATCATCGTCGAACCTAACTATTCCATCGGTTAGGGGACCAGCCCAACACCAGTGCAGCAGCAGCAGAAGTACCAGCCTCCGAGGCCATTACCGACTCAGGCACAAGCCTTCCAGCAGCAGAGACCCCCGCAGTATACCCAGACCCAAGCTCAGATGCAGAACCGACATAGAGGTTTTCAACAGAGGGGACCAGCACCCAGAGGGCAAGGTCAGGCTATAGTTCTGACCATGGAGGAAGAGTTAGCTTCGGGTGAGGTGGTGGAAGGTACCATTCTCGTCAACTCTTTTCCAGCATCAGTATTATTTGATTCGGGTGCATCGCATTCATTTATGTCTGTACGATTGGCTACACGAATAGGACTGGCGCCCGAGCCATTATCAGTAATGCTCAATATACTTACTGGTAGCGGTCTTGTGGGGGTAGATAAAGTCTTTTCCTCGTGTCGAATCGTAGTTAGCGGTAGAGAATTTCTCGCTAGGTTGATAGAACTTCCGATGGCCGACTATGATGTGGTCCTCGGAATGGATTGGTTGAAGGAGTAATACGCAAGAATAGACTGCCATATTGGCAGGATTATTTTTGGTATTCTCTGTGAGGCAAAGTTTTCATTCTCTAGGGGCGAAGTAGAACCTTCTCCCCCAGTCTTGTAGATGGCAATAGTAGAGAAAATTTAGTTTCCCAGAGTCGTTGAAAAGTTCCCAGACGTGTTCCCCGGAGAGCTTCCAGGCATGCCGCCAGAGAGAGAGATAGAGTTCACTATTGATTTGCTTTCAGGGACGGCCCCGGTATCATAGAGAGTCTACAGGATGGCACCTTCAGATTGGAGATTTTGTACAAGATGATTGAAGAACTCAGAACCAAGGGATTCATTAATGCTAGCGGATTGCCTTGGGGAGCCCCAATGCTTCTTGTAAAAAAAAAGGATGGTACGTCAAGATTATGTGTAGATTATCGTACCTTAAACTCTGTAACAATCAAGAACAGATATCCTTTACCAAGGATGATGACTTATTTGATCTGCTCAGGGGAGCGGCAGTATTCTCGATGATCGACTTACGATCAGGGTACCATCAGATCAGAATTAGAGAGCAAGACATCTCGAAGACAGCGTTCAGATCAAGATGTAGACATTGGGAGTTCCTTGTTATATCATTTGGAGCGACCAATGCATCAGTCGTATTTATGGACCTCATGAATCATATCTTCATGCCCTATTTGGACCTATTCGTGGTAGTATTTATAGTTGACATCTTGTTCTATAGCAAGAGTGAGGTGGAGCATGAGCAACATTTCCGTGTAGTTCTTCAGATTCTCAGGAAACACCAGTTGTATGCAAAATTTAGTAAGTGCGAGTTTTGGCTTGATCGTATTTCGTACTTAGGTCATATCATCACCAGAGGTGGAGTGGAAGTTCACTCCCAGAAGATAGTGGCTATAGAGACATGGCCAGTTCCCAGCACCGTCGGAGAGGTTTGCAGTTTTCTAGGATTGGCGGGCTATTACCGGCGATTTGTATCAGACTTTGCTAGGATTTCAGCGCCCTTGACTCAGTTGACCCACAAGGATGTGCAGTTTTCTTGGACAACAGAGTGTCAGAGTTCATTTGAGAAGTTGAAGCAGAGATTGATGACGGCCCCTATTCTCACTCTTTCAGATGGGACTGGATGATTTTCAGTCTATTGTGACGCTTCCGGCAGAGGATTGGGATGCGTCTTGATGCAGCATGATAAGGTAGTCCTTTAAGCGTCACGCCAGCTTCGTGACCATGAGAGGAATTATCCTACCTATGAATTAGAGTTAGCAGCAATATTTTTTGTATTGAAGCTTTGGAGGCATTATTTATATAGAGATCGGGTAAAGATTTTCACCGACCACAAGAGTCTTAAGTATGTGTTTACTCAGAAGGATCTTAATATACGTCAGCGAAGATGGCTAGACCTACTGGTGGATTATGATATCAACCTGCAGTATCATCCCGAGAAGGCCAACGTAGTAGTAGATGCATTGAGTAGAAGAGTTGGAGTTTATTTCCTAACAGCATAACCAGAATTATTAGCCAATCTTTAGAAGATGGGGATAGAGATATTTCTCCCTACCAATATGGCATTGATGGCCAGCATGTATGTTCAGTCCAGCATAGTTGAGAGGATCAAGATGGCACAATCAGCAGATTCCAAGCTTCAGTGGCTTAAAGCATAGTTTGAAGCAGGACAGCGGGCAGAGTTATGTAATGACGAAGATGGTACTCTCCGACATGGAAGGCGTCTTTGTATATCCGGTGGTGATATCAGACGGGAGATCATGGCAGAGGCTCACAATTCTCAGTATTCAATTCATCCCGGTGGCACGAAGATGTACCGAGACATCCGTCAGCATTTCTGGTGTAATGACATGAAGAGAGAGATAGTCCGGTTTGTCTTCCGATGTTTGCCAACAAGTTAAAGCTGAACATCAGAGACCAGCTGGACTTTTTCAACCTTTACCAATCCCAGAGTGGAAGTGGGAGCATATAACCATGGACTTTGTAACTGGGTTACCTAAATCCCTGGCTAGCAGGGATGCTATATGGGTTATCGTCGATCGTCTCACGAAGGTAGCTCATTTTCTCCCATTCAGAATTGGTTAGTTGACGGATCAGCTAGTAGAGATGTACCTCAGGCAAATTTTTAGATTGCATGGATTTCCAGTTAGTATCATATCAGACAAAGATTCAAGATTCATATCGTACTTTTGGCAGAGTCTTCACGAGAGTTTTGGGACTCATCTCAAGTTTAGTTCAGCATATCATCAGCAGACGGATGGTCAGTCAGAACGCACGATTCAGACACTTGAAGATATGTTGCGATCTTGTATGTTGGACTTCGGTGGTTTGTGGGAAGATCACCTGCACCTAGTGGAGTTCTTCTATAACAATAGTTTCCAGGCCGGTATCCAGATGGCACCCTTTGAGTCATTATACGACAGAAAGTGCAGATCTCCGTTTTCCTGGGATGATATAGGTGAGAGGCAGATGCTTGGTCCAGAGATGGTTACGCAGACAATCGGGGTGGTCAGACAAGTCAGAGATCATCTTCGAGTTGCCCAAGATGGCCAGCGCCATTGGACTGATTCTTATCGGCGTTCCCTTGAGTTTTCAGTCGACGACCACATATTTTTTAGGATCTCGCCTACCCGTGGCATCATTTGATTCGGCGTGCAGGGAATGCTTAGTCCTAGGTATATGGGGTCGTTCGATATCCTTGAGCGAGTAGGTGTTGTGTCCTATCGTCTTGCTCTTCTGTTGTCATTATGTGAGGTACATGACGTATTCCATGTATCACAATTGCGATGGTATATCCCGAATCCTTGTCATGTCCTTGACCATTCAGAATTGGTTGTTGGTACCAATCTTTCGTATGAGGAAAGGCCCGTATCCATATTGGACCGAAGAGAGAAAGTACTCAAGAACAAGACTATTAGTTTAGTCCGTGTTGTTTGGGATCACCACTCTTTAGATGAGTCAACGTGGGAGCGTGATGATGATATCCGCTCGCGATATCCACACATTTTTGGCTCATAAGGTATAATGTTTTCTTTATGCCTTACACTTTTAAATTTATTGCTTGCGTGAATGATTGCTTGATTGGTTGCTAGTCGTAAATGGCTTGTGCATTAGTATAGCTTGCCCCGACATCTCTAGCCTCTTGATTAAATTCTGAGAACAGAATTCTTTTAAGGTGGGTAGAGTTGTCACTCCCGTTTTTCGTTATACGTATTTCCAGTGTACGTATGCAAATTTTGACCCATATTTTATTTACTGTATTCTGTATTTCTTTATGGCTTGCCTTGATGTATCTTGACTAAGGTTGACCTTGGGTTGGGTTGGTCCAACTTGACTTGCTTTGGATGGCTTGGTTTAATTTATTTTGATGGTTGGTTCAACAAGTTGAATCATCCCCTCTTTTTATAAAACCCAACCGCCCCTTTCTCTCTCTTCATTACTTCCATTTATTTCTTCTCCTTCTTCTCCATTACTCTCCCACCAACCTAGAGAGCTTAGGCAAGTAGAACTTGCTTCATGATGGATCTTCTATTTTATTGTTTAATCTTCTTCTCTACATGATTCTAAGCATCTTTAGGACTTGGAGTTTTCGGTTTGGATGGATAGATTTTTATAGATCTAAGTTTGTAGCCTTTTCGGTTTTCTTGGGTTTTGATCTACCAAACTTCGTTATTTTTAAGTTTTGATTGTTTTATGTTGTAGATAATTTGATTTTACCCAAAATGGACCTTTGAAAAGTTAGGTTTTGACTTGTTTTAAGGAAGTTATTGCCAAAATAAGATTTGGACATTTTCTTGTTCATCTGTCCTGAATCTGGCAGGGATGATGAATAGCGTCATATAGTGTAGCCTACCGCATAGTGCCGCATGGTGATGCAGCCTGCCACATAGTGCAGCCTGTCGTATAGTGCAGCCTGCCGTATAGTGCAGTCTGCCGCATAGTGCCGCATGGTGACGCAGCCTGTCGCATAGTATAGCCTGTCGCATAGTACCGCAGCCTGCGGCATAGTACCGCAGGATGCCGCATAGTGCCACAGAATGTCGCATAGTGTCGCAGAATGCCGCATAGTATCTATTTTGACTGTTTTTTGCTATTTTATGTCCTATTTGGCTGATTTGTGGCCAGAATTTCTCCCAACTTCCAACATGAAAGTTGTAGATCTTTTCCTTGGCTTCAAGAATATGTTACTAGCTATTTATATAAGTTTTTTCATTCATGATAATGTAAGGATAGAACATGATAGTGGCCTGTTAAGACGCACTCTTAACAAGTAACAAGTAACATGACATGATAGTGGTCCGTCGTGGCGCACTCTTGACAGGTAAACCTGACATGTAATCTTGAATGCTGTTGCGACGGCTATCTTGACATGCTGAGTAATAACTTGTCTTGACACCATGGGTGATTGTTCTTGAACGTGCTTGTATAAGCTACCAGTCTTGTCTCGCATCATGTCTAGGACTTACATCCCTGGTTACCACGGCCAGGGATTCATGCTGAATCTGACTAGGTTAATTACTAGATTGATCAAAGTAACTCATATAGAGAGATGTTTCCAGTTACAGGCGATCCTGTTATCCCGGCCACACCCGATGGACTTGTAGCCTGCCGACGAGTAAGGCACATTTCCAGCCCACTGTCATGTGGGGCACTTCTTGAAACAAGTAATATGCACACTGTCATGTGTTGCACTCAAAGTCACCTAATAATTCTTGATAACTCTTGCATGAACCTCGCTTGGATATCCTAGATAGCTGCAGGGCTTGTGACTGCCGGAATATCTCATTGCATCTTACTTGTCACGCCCCAGAACCAGAATACTGGAGAGCGGGGGCGGACACAGCCAGCTACATATATTGAAGTGCAACCCACCTCGCTATACGGTCACGGCTGTCTAGATACATGAGGGTTTAACTACAAGCCATCAGTATCTTATGGTCATGAACAAGCCTATTGTCTCAATCTCAAGCAAGTAATAGCAGTTACAAGATGTCAGAGCACCAAATATACAATAGTAAGGCGTCCCATATATTACATATTTGGATATCATGAAGCTAGTCATACAAAATATGAAGACTAGCAAGAGTTTCAGTCATACATGATCAACCATAGGATTTGTCAATCATGTTACAGCCCGTAGGTAGACAGTAAGTAAGGTGCAATCGAGCTAACACGTGCTCGTCGGCTAAACGCCTCAAAAGAATAATTTTAGAATAGAGTGGGAGAACAAAGATGAAACCCACTCATTGCCAGGGTTACGCCTGGTGGTCACCATCTGGCTGGAAGGTAGCGAGATCCTCTGGAGCTGCTCCAGTATCTGGCCACGCAAAACCAGCTGGGTCAGATCCCAGAAAGTGCAAGTGCCACAAAGGAGGCTTCACTTAAGAACTAAAACCAGCAATTAGCACAAAACATAATAATATAGTAAAAACTAGAAATATAGAATTCATGATGATATACGATAAGATAACCATGTGACTATTCAGATAATCAAGTTACAACCCTTAAACCAAACAAGGACTGGGGTTGTAACCCTTCATCTGAACGGAACTTGGTTTTCCACCATTTATTGATAAAGTAAAGTACAAGCAATCAGGTCATGTTACAATCTTATACAGTATCAGGACAAGACTAGACTGGGCTGGACTCCATCCAATCAATCACGGCCAAGCAATGAGTATGGCTTGCTACTTTAACTAACTAGTGTTATCACAAGCCTAGTTACTAGCAAGATGTAATGAGATATTCCAACAGCCACAAGCCCTGCAGACCATCCAGGCTATCCAAACGCAAATTAGGGGTTGAGTTCAGGTGTATACATTGTCCAAGGAACACATGTACCCTTAAGTAGCTTGAAGGGTGCAACACATGACAGTGTGCTAGCAATGTGCCCTACTCGACGGCAGGCTACAAATCCCATGATGGGGCGCCCAGATAACGGGATTGCCTGTAGCTGGGACATCTCTTCATGACTACTAGATTATTCTAGTTATTAACCTTAGTCAATTTCAGTAGGTACCCCTGACCGTGGTACTCAGGGATCCATGCCCTAGACATGATGCAAGATGGTACTGGTTTATTAGTACAAACACAATCATCCACGGTGTCCAGGTCATTCATTCATGTCATGTCATGCTTCTTGTCATGTCATGCTAGCCATCGCAACATCATTAAATAGTTCCATCTTGCTTACTTGTCATGTCATGCCATGCCCTGTCATGTCAGTTTACTTGCTATACCATGCCATGTACAATAATCATTCCAATCATATCAACCAATTCGTGGTTATCAAGCTCAAGAAAAAAGGTGCAAGGGCAAACAGGTGCGCATGGGGCTCAAAGCCTCTACGCGAGCGGAACTACGCTAGGCCAAGAAGCCCCGAGCGTAAAAATAGCTTTACGCGGGCAAGGACAAGGAGGGACCGCTTTACGCGAGCAAGCATTCAATGTGAGCGAGCACTCGAGCAAGATTCTACGCGAGCGGGACTCTACGCGAGCACAACTCTACGCGAGCGGGAGTAGCCCTCGCGTAGAGTTCGGATGAACTCCTTGTAGAACGTATTACGCTGGCACGCAAATGCGTGTTCGTAGAATGAAACATTACTACGTCGGTACGTGAAAACATGTGCGTAAAGGGGAGACACTACGCTGGCATGTAAAACGTGTGCGTAAAGGGCTCGTCTTCTCTCCGATGCCGAGATATGCAGCCATGGGACTCAAGAGACCCCATCTTGGCCAAGACTTGATGAAATCTAATTATACAAAGGCTAAACTTGCGTAAAATCGAAATCTCTACTACATGGAACTCTCAGTTTTTGAAAAAAGGTATTTTACTAGATCAAGGCTCAAGGAATCCGAAAATGATAAAAACTTAGATCTACAAAAATCCATGCTTCAAAATGAGAAAAGCCAAGTTCTAAAGTAGTTTAAAATCGGGCAAGAAAGCTAAATGATCAATAAAAACATGGTGTTCTCTTGTGATAGCAAGTTGTACTTGCCTATGGTGGGGGTTTTTGTAGAGAAATGAAGAAGAAGAAGAAGAAGAAGAAGAAGAAGAAGAGCAGTAGTGAGAAATGAATGAGAAGAGAGAAGGGTTGTTGGGTTAGTAAATGGGGGATGGTGGTAGGTAGCGGTTTGTCTACTAACCCAAACCAAGCCAAACCAAGCCGAACCCAACCGATCCCGATGCATGCCCAAGCTAAAATAGACCACACTATCCCGTGCCAATGCAAAACCCAAGACTAGCAAGTCAGGACAAGTCAAAATACGGGTCTGAGATACGTACTTACATACCAAAATACGTATAAAGAAATTCGAGGGTGACAACTCTACCCACCTTAAAAGAATTCCGTCCTCGGAATTTAATCAAGAGGCTAGAGATGTCGGGGCAAGCTATACTAATCACAAGGAAGTTATAACTTGGCAATCAATTAAGCAATCATTCATGCAAGCAAGGAATTAAAGCATAAGGCATAAGAAAGACATTATACCTTATGAGTCAAACAGGTCGAGATATCGTGATCGGATGTCATCCTCACGCTTCCACGTTGACTCACCCAAAGAGTGATGACCCCAAGCACCACGGACTAACTTGATAGTCTTGTTCTTGAGTATCTTCTCTCTTCGGTCTAATATGGACACGTTCCTTTCCTCATACGAAAGGTTGGAACAAACAACCAATTTTGAATGATCAAGGACATGACTCGGATCCGGGATATACCGTCGTAATTAGGATACATAGAAGACATCATGCACCTCACGTAACGAAGGCGGAAGAGCGAGACGATAGGACACATCACCTACTCGCTCGAGAATGTCAAACGGCCCTATGTACCTAGAACTAAGCTTTCCTCGTAAGTCGAATCGAATAACGCCACGGGTAGGCGAGATCCTAAGGAACACGTGGTCGCCCACTAAAAATTCAAGGGGACGCCGATGAGCATCGGCCCAATGACGTTGGCGATCTTGTGCAACTCGAAGATGATCTCTAACTTGCCTGACCACCTCAATAGTCCGTGTGATCATCTCTGGACCAAGCATCTGCCTCTCGCATATATCATCCCATGCTAACGGAGATCTGCACTTCCTGTCGTACAAGGCTTCAAAGGGTGCCATCTGGATACTGGCCTGGAAACTGTTATTATAGGAGAATTCTACGAGATACAGGTGATATTCCCACGAACCACCAAGGTCGAGTGTACATGACCGTAATACATCTTCAAGAGTCTGGATCGTACGTTCTGACTGACCATCTGTCTACGGATGATAAGCTGAACAGAACTTGAGACGAGTCCCCAAACTATTCTGAAGACTCTGTCAAAAGTGTAACGTGAATCTTGAATCTCTGTCAGATACAATATTGACTGGTACTCCATACAACCTGACTATCTGCCTGAGGTACATCTCTGCAAGCTGATCCGTCGACTGACCGATTCTGAAAGGGATAAAATGAGCTACCTTGGTGAGTCTGTCAATTATAACCCGGATAGCATCTCTCCCAGCTGAGGATCTAGGAAATCTATTTACAAAATCCATGGTATTGTGCTCCCATTTCCATTCTGGGATCGGTAAAGGTTGAAGAATTCAGCCGGTCTCTGATGTTCAGCTTTAACTTGTTGGCAAACTAAACATCGAGAGACGAACCGGGCTATCTCCTACTTCATGCCATTCTACCAAAAATACTGGCGGATATCACGATACATCTTCGTACCGCCTGGATGAATCGAATACTGAAAAATGTGAGCTTCTGCCATAGTCTTCTGTCTGATATCGCCACTAGGTACACAAAGATGCCTCCCATGTCGAAGTGTACCGTCCTCATGGATACATAACTCTGGTCTTCGTCCTGCTACATATTCTGCCCTAAGCCGCTGAAGCTTAGAATATGATGTCTGAGCTAACTTGATCCTCTCGACTATACTGGACTGAACTTGTATAATGGCCGTCAATACCACATTGGTAAGAAGAACAACTTCTATACCCATCTTCTGAAGATCTGCTAACAACTCTGGTTGTACTGTTGAAAAATAAGCTCCGGTTCTTCTGCTCAATGCATCTGCAACAACGTTGGCCTTCCCAGGATGATACTGCAGGTTGATGTCATAATCCACAAGTAGCTCTAGCCATCTTCTCTGATGCATGTTAAGATCCTTCTAGGTAAACACATACTTCAGGCTCTTGTGGTCGATAAAAATCTCTACCCTATCTCCATACAAGTAGGGTCTCCAAAGCTTAAGTGCAAATACTATTGCTGCCAGCTCCAAGTCATGGGTTGGATAATTTCTCTCATGATCACGAAGTTGACGTGATGCATAAACTATTACCTTCCCATGCTGCATCAAAACACATCCTAAACCTCGACCTGCAGCATCACAATATACTGAGAATCCCCTAGTCCCATCTGAAAGCGTGAGAATGGGTGCCGTCATCAAACCTCACCTCAATTTCTCAAATAATCCTGACATTCTACTTTCCAAGCAAACTGCACATCCTTGCGGTTCAGATGGGCCATAGGTGCTGAAATTCGTGTAAAGTCTGAAACAAATTGCCGGTAGTAGCCGGCCAAGCCAAGAAAACTGCGAACTTCTGCAACTATGCTGGGTACTGGCCACGTCTCAATGGCCATGATCTTCTGGGGATCCACTTCTACTCCTCCTCTAGTGATGATATGACCCAAGTATGAAATGCGATCGATCCAGAACTCGTATTTACTGAACTTGGCATACAACTGGTGCTCTATGAGAATCTGGAGGACAACTCTGAGATGCTGCTTATGCTCCGCTTTACTCTTGCTGTAGACCAGGATATCATCTATAAATACTATTACGAACTGGTCCAAATAAGGCATGAAAATATGATTCATGAGGTCCATGAATACGGCTGGCGTATTGGTTGCTCCAAATGGCATAACAAGGAACTTCCAATGCCCATACCTGGATCTAAATGCCGTCTTTGGGATGTCCAGCTTTCTGACTCTGATCTGGTGGTATCCTTACTGCAAGTCAATCTTCGAAAATATGGACGCCCCTTTGAGTTGATCAAACAAGTCATCTATCCTTGGGAGAGGATATCTGTTCTTGATTGTCACTGAGTTCAAGGTACGATAGTCAACACATAATCTGGACGTACCATCCTTCTTTCTCACAAGAAGTATCGGGGCTCCCCAAGGTGATCCACTAGCACGGATGAATCCCTTGGTCCTGAGTTCTTCAATCATCTTATACAAGATCTCCAATTCTGACGGCACCATCCGGTAGACTCTCTGTGACATTGGTGCTGATCCGAGAATCAAATCAATGGTGAACTCGATCTCTCTCTGGTGGCATGCCTGGAGGCTCCTCGGGGGAAACATCGAAAAACTCTTCTACAACTCTGGGAAACTGAACTGCTACTGCCATCTGTAATACTGGAGGTGAAGGTTCTACTCCGTCTCGGAAGAATGAAAACTCTGGCTCACCAGGAATACTAAAAATAATCTTGTCGATATAGCAATCTATTCTAGCATACTGGTCCCTCAACCAATCCATCCCTAAGACCACATCATAATTGGCCATCGGGAATTCTATCAACCTAGCGGGAAACTCTCTGCCGCTAACTACGATCCGACACGAGAAAAATACTCTATCTACTCCCACAAGTCCGTTACCAGTAAGTATATTGAGCCCTAATGATAATGGCTCGGGCTCCAATCCTATCTGTGTCCCGAATCGTATAGACATAAATAAATGTGAGGCACTAGAATCAAATAATGCTGATGCGGGAAAGGAGTTGACGATAATAGTACCTGCCACTACCTCACCTGATGCCAACTCCTCCTCTACGGTCAAAGCCATCACTTGACCGTGCCCTCGGGGTGCTGGTCCCCACTGCTAGAAACCTCTCGGTGGTTCTGGGTCTGAGCTTGGACTTGCGCAAACTGCTGAGGGTTCTACTGCTGAAATGCTTGGGCCTGAGGCGACAAGGGCCTCGGAAACTGTTGCTGCTGCTGGACTGGTACTGGAGTTGGTCCACTAACCGACGAACTAAAAAAGGTCAAAGAAGATGAACTCCCCCTATTCGGACAGTTCCCAACCCTATGGTCCGGTGCTCCACAAACCAAGCATAAATACTGTGCTCTGCGACATTCTGACATCACATGCCCTGGCTTCACACAATGAGTGCATCCCATTACGGAAGACTGCTTCTGCTGCTGCTACTGAGGATACGTCGGGGTCGAATGCTGAATCGATATAACGGAAGCCGTCCGCCTCGGATCTCCAATGGTCAAAGCCCTAGTTGTCGGGGCTGGTACTGAAGACTAGTTCATCTGGCCGTGAGACCTCTTCCGACTTCCGGATTGGTCTACAATTCTCTAGTAGGTATAATCATGCCTCCTAACTGTTCTGAAAACTGCATCGAAAGTCTGGTGTTCAAACTGCTCCACTGCTAGTAAAATCTTTAGGTGGAGTCCCTGCTGGAACTGCTGAGCTCTGTCGAACTCGGTCGTCACCAAGGTGGGAGCAAACCGACTAAGCCTGGAAAACTCGACCGCATATCCATCGACCTGTTGACACAAAGTCACAGTCAACCAAATATTGATAACATTGACTAAATAATACTTGTGATAATTCGATACGACACACGACGACTATATTCTGCTCAAGCCAGACGACAGGTCAGTTGTGGAAATACAAGTCATTTTTGCGTCTGTATTTTTATATTTATTGAGTCTAGAATGATTGTAAGCTGAGTTATGCTGGGCTCTTGAGACTCAACCCATAACCCATCTAAAATCCATAAAGCTCTACATCCAAACTTAGCCCATTGGACCCTTGAACCAGTTCTGTGCTCTGGAGACAGAGTTCGGGCCGAACTCTGCCTCCACACAGAGTTCGGGCCGAACTCTGTCCCCTAAAAATCAGTACCCTAATTTTTAGGGTTGGCTGGTTGCTAGTTGTCCAACGGCCAATTTTTTGAAAATTCCTACCAGAATTCTGGCCGAATTCTGCCTGTTAAAAACCTATAAATAGGCCAAGAATTCTCTTATTTTCAATCATCCAATATTCTCTTCTCTTCTCTCTTAAGCTCAATATAAGCCATACCCTTCTCATCTACTAGCCACAAGTTTGCTAAGTCTCGAGTGCTCAGCATCTCTCAGTTAGGAGTCTTGTGCAAGAGTTCAAGAAGTCGCTTGGAAAATTCCAAGCATCGCCACTGCGATCCATTGTAAGAAGTTGACGTGCTCTTCTGAAGTAAAGGCACGGGGTGTAACTACTATTTCACAAATAGTGGATTTAATCCTGAGCTAGAGTTCTCAGGCCTGGACTAGTCCTCCACGAGGGAAACCAGGTTAAAATCAGCTGTGTTTGCGTATGCTCTCTTGCTCCTTGTTTATTTTTCACATTTACTCTGATTATTTTTAGATCGTGAAAGAGTTATTTTTTAATTGGTTATTATTACTATAACTCTATTCACCCCCTCTAGAGTTGCCATATGTTCTTCAATTGGTATCAGAGCTCTGTTCTCTTTACAAGGACTTACATCCTAGAGCTGATCCATGGCAACCACGTAATCCTTGATTTCCAATCACGGTGAAGGACAGTCCACTCTAGGCCTCCCCTATTTGATGGAACTAACTACACGTATTGGAAAACAAGGATGAGTTTTTATCTCAAGTCGCTAGACTTTGACCTGTGGACTATCGTCACTGACGGTTACAAAAAGCCCGCCAGAATAGTTGTCAATGGCGATCTCGTTGAGAAATCACATGACAAATATTCTGACGAGGAGAAGAAACAGGAAAGTCTAGACGAGAGAGCTATTAATGCTTTATTCTGTGCTATAGACAGGAATGAGTTCAACAGGGTATCTACATGCACCACATCCCACGAACTATGGAAGCTTCTAGAAGTGATGCATGAAGGAACCACCCAAGTCAATGAATCAAAGATAAGCCATCTCACTCAAGAATACGAAGCTTTCAAGATGAAGCCAAACGAGACGATCACGCAAATGTTCACAAGATTCCTCGACATCATCAATCCCCTGTCTTCGCTTGGGAAGCAATATTCAAATCACGAGAAGATTCGCAAGTTACTTAGGGGGCTACCAAAAGTTTGGAACCCTAAGGTGACAGCCATCATAGAAGGAAATGATCTCACAACCATGTCTATGGAGGCCTTGATGGGAAAGCTAATGACTCATGAGCTTGACCTCAAGGACTTCGAAGAGCCTGCTCCTAAGGCAAAGGAGATTGCACTCAAAGCTCACCGACGGAGGGCTGAACCCGAAGAGATGGATGACGACAACTCAGAAGACGATGATTAAGCCCTCATGGTTCGCAATTTCAAGAGATTCCTTCGCTTCAACCGAAGAAAGAAGGAACCACAAGAAAATGAAGAAGAAGAGCCAACTTGCTACGGTTGCAAGAAGACAGGACACGTCCGAAAAGACTGTCCATTCTTAAAGAAGAGCAACCGCTATGAGAAGCCACACAAGAAGACCTCCTCAAAGAAATATGCCAACACAAGCATTTGGCATGAAAGCGAAGCTAGTGACTCCGAGGAAGAAAAGAACACTCCTCAAGATACGGCTAATGTATGCCTAATGGCAACGTCCGACATGGTATCAAACGAAACTCTTGACGACCTCACTTTTGATGAACTTGGCGATGCTTTCACGGATTTACTTAGTGACCATAAAAAAGTCATTGGTAAATACAAACAAGCCAAGGACAAAATCAAAAGTCATGAAGTCGAAATACAAAGACTTTCTCTATTACTTGATAATATTAGAGACACTACACCCACGGATATCACTGATGAGGTATCTAAGCTTAAAATAAGCTTACATGATGCCGAGGCACGTATTGAGCAACAAACACAAGAAATCACAACACTCAACACGGAGCTTGCAGAAGAAAAGAGCAGACACAAGATTACTATTACTAAGATGCATGGTTTGAATGCTAAGATTACTGAATTGCAAGCTGTCTCTAAGAAACTAGAGACTAAATTGGGAAAACAGGTTGCTCAACCTCAAACCCAATCACATGAGACACACACAAAGCATGACACAACTTATACTAGTCAACCACGTCATCCTCATGCTGCTCACAATCATGCTTACATGTACACACACTTTCACAAAGGACACAAACCACATGCACGTAGAAATAATCATCATATGTCACATAAACATCATGCTACACATAGATACAGTCATCACCATATTGCACAAAGACACAATCAACATCACTCCACATATAGACAATCTCATCATGCCATACCATATAGACAATATCATCATGCCATGCCATATCAACAATATCACCATGCCACTCCACATAGTCATCATTACCATGCTAAATCTACATATCATCACACTTCTCCTCATTTTTCTGCTTATAGACATCATCAGCATGCTCCAAATGTAAATAGGAATGCTACATGTACTTATTGTGGTTTACATGGACACATTTCACCATAATGTAGAATTAGAAGATTAGTAGATAGAAAGATATATGCATGGTTTCCAAAAACTAACTCTTCAGGACCCTCAAGAACTTGGGTACCAAAGGTCACATCTACTCTTGATGTAGGTGGACCTTCCTTCCTCAACTAAGAGTAAGTGGATTCTCGGTAGTGGATGCTCGCGGCATATGACGGGAGACGCACATCTTTTCGCATCACTATCGATGAAGAGAGAAGGATATGTATCCTTCGGTAATAACCTAAAAGGTTATATTATAGGTAATGGTATTATTGGTTATCCTCCCTCTCCCGTAATAAAGGATGTCTGCCTAGTGACCGAGTTAAAGCATAACTTGCTCAGCATCAGTCATCTTGCTGACCATGGTTATGACATTAACTTTGGACAAAATAAATGCCTTATTTATGATAGGTCAACAGGAGACATTGCTTTTAAAAGGGTAAGAGAGGATAATATTTATATTTTCTATTTGTCTGGAAATACTAACAATGCAGGTAGATGCCTATATGCTCATAAAGATGAACGACTACTATGGCACCAGCATCTTGGTCATGCCAATATGGATACTATATCCAGGCTATCGACCAAGAAGCTAGTTAGAGGCTTGCCCGACATCATATTCAAAAAGGATACCGTATGTGCCGAATGTGAGTTGAATAAGGCAACCAAGTCATCTTTTCATTCCATAAACTCTGTAAGCACTACTAGACCCCTGCAACTACTCCATATGGATTTATTTGGCCCTAGTAGAGTAGCCAGTCTTGGTGGAAAACTCTATGCCTTTGTTATTGTTGATGACTTTTCAAGATTTACTTAGGTTTTCTTTCTTACTTATAAAAGTGATGCTATTTCAGTTTTTAAGATTTTTGTCAAAAAAGTTCAAAACGAAAAAGGCTACATGATTACTCGTATCCGAAGTGATCATGGAGGCCAGTTCGAAAATTCTGATTTTGAAAAGTTTTGTGATTCCAATGGATTTGATCATGAGTTTTCTTGTCCAAGAACTCCCCAACAAAATGGTATTGTGGAGCGGAAGAATAGGACTCTTGGCGATATGGCTAGAGTCATGTTGAACAAGTTTTCACTTCCGAAATACTTTTGGGCTGAAGCTGTCCGTACAGCATGCCACATTTTAAATAGGGTACTTTTCGTCCTATTATGAAGAAAACACCCGATGAGCTTTAGTTCGGGAGAACCCCAAATGTTTCTTATTTTAGAGTTTTTGGCTGTAGATGTTTTATCCTTAACACCAAAGACAACTTAGGCAAATTTGATGCCAAAGCTGACGATGGTATTTTCCTTGGCTATGCTGCCAAGAGTAAGGGATATAGAGTTTTTAACAAACGCTCATTAATTGTGGAAGAGTCTACCAATGTGACTTTTGATGAAGATAACAGTATAGCAGCTACTCTTGATGATGATGTTGAGCCATCAACGTCTACTCCAATGAACACCACAACCGAAATAAATTCTCTGGAAACCTTGCCTAAGAAATTCTCTTTCAAGCCATCACATCCAGAAAATTTGGTAATCGGTGAGGTTTCACGAGGAGTAACTACTAGATCATCATTAAGAGACTCTATTGCTAGCACTGCCTTTATTTCACAAATTGAGCCTAAAAACATTTTAGAAGCTTTCAATGTTGAATTTTGGATTTCTGCTATGCAAGAGGAACTTAACCAATTCGAGAGAAGCCAAGTTTGGGAACTTGTTCCTAGACCGGCTAATCACTCTATTATTGGTACTAAATGGGTTTTTAGAAACAAAGTAAATGAAGATGGTTCAGTCACACGCAACAAAGCTCGTCTAGTAGCCCAAGGATACAACAAAGAGGAAGGTATCGACTACGATGAGACGTATGCTCCTGTTACTAGATTAGAATCCATTCGGATGCTTTGTGCATTTGCAAATTTTCAAAATTTCAAATTATTTCAAATGGATGATAAAAGTGCTTTCTTGAATGGTTTTATTAAGGAGGAAGTTTATGTAAAACAACCCCCTGGCTTTGAAAATCATAAATTTTCCGACCACGTGTTCAAGCTAAAGAAAGCGCTATATGGCCTCAAACAAGCCCCTAGAGCTTGGTATGAACGGCTAAGCAACTTCTTGCTTGAGAAAGATTTTTCAAAAGGGAAAATTGACACTACACTTTTCATAAAGTCTTTCAAAGACACTATTCTTTTAGTACAAATATATGTAGATGACATTATTTTTGGTTCTACTGATGAAACCCTTTGTCAAGATTTTGCCAAGTGTATGCAGACCGAGTTTGAGATGAGCATGATAGGGGAGCTCAACTACTTTCTTGGACTGCAAGTCAAACAAATGTCAAATGGAACCTTCATCTGTCAGTCGAAGTATACAAGGGACATGCTGAAGAAATTCGACCTTGATAACGTCAAACCAATAGCACTCCTATGGCTACTTCAACCAAACTTGAACCAGATGATAGCGGCAAACCCGTAGATCAACGTAAGTATCGAGGTATGATAGGCAGTTTACTCTATCTTACTACTAGTCGCCCTGATATAATGTTTAGCGTTTGCCTGTGTGCTAGATATCAAACGAATCCTAAGGAATCTCACATGACCGCAGTTAAGCGTATCTTTCGATACCTTAAGGGTACAGTTACAGTGGGCCTATGGTATCCCAAGTCAACATCCTTTGACCTCATTGGTTACTCTGATGCTGACTTCGCTGGATGCAAGGTCGACCGTAAAAGTACGAGCGGCACGTGTCATTTATTAGGAAAGGCTTTAGTCTCTTGGTTTAGTAAGAAGCAGAATTCTATCGCACTATCCACAACAGAAGCTGAATACATAACAGCTGAGCGTTGTTGTGCACAAATTCTGTGGATGAAGCAAATCCATGAAGATTATAATTTATCTTTCATGCATATTCCAATCTTTTGTGACAATACTAGTGCAATAAATCTTACTAAGAACCCCATTTGTCACTCACGCACGAAGCACATTGAGATACGACACCACTTTTTGCGTGATCATCAGCAAAATGGCACGATTAACTTAGAATTTATTGACACTGATCATCTGTTAGCAGACTTCTTCACCAAACCATTATTCGAAGAGCGCTTCAAATTTCTTTGTCGTGAACTTAGAATTTTAGATGAAGCTGTTATAAATTAAAAATAAACCTGCGTAAATATCGAATATATTATGATTCTCTTATGATGAACTTGCTATGGGTACAAGCCAAAAGGGTCCTTTTGACAACAAGGCGTAAAAGCCTAAGCGACACGGTGTACTAGACCTTAGGACTACCACTAGCTGGGATCCGGCCCCTGCAGCTAACCCATGGCAGCTTCAAAATATTGAATTATGATATAATTCCTTGTTTATTACACGGTTCATTTTTTATTTATCACTTGCTGAAATACTAATTTTTCAAACTTCATATTACTGCTTTGAACTCACTATCTGCTATCCATCTATTTACATATTGGAACTTTTTTTGTACTTATACTCATGTCATATATTGGTTTTTATCTTTACTTAACCAATTTTTGACTCAACTCAGCCTGATTCCTCTTCTGTCCCCAGGATCCGGAATTCGGGCCGAACTCTGTCCCTACCAGAGTTCGGGCCGAATTCGGCCTGCCTGTTCCAGAACCGAGAACAGGCTCGACCGTTGATCCAATTGTTGATCCAATGGTCATAAATTGACCCGACCAAGAGAAACCCTCCCCTTTATTTCGGTTTCTCTTCCCTCTTCTTCCTTCTTACCACCTTTTTCTACTTCTCCAACTCAAAACCCTAACCCTAGTTTCTCCTTTCTTGTGCTCCATTCTTCCCCAAACTCAAGGAGGAGGCTTGGTTTTCAATTCTCTTTCATAATCCTTCAATATCTTGAGGTATAACTCCTTTCTTTTCTATATCTCAAATTTCTTTATTATCTATCTATTGTGTTATGGCTCCACGATTGCTTAACCGTGGGAAGAGACTTCGGACCGAGGGCGCGTCCTCGTCGAATGCCCCTCCTCCCGTTGAGCCGCCCGTTGTACCGACAATTGAACAACAAACCCATCCGTTGTTCAATCCTCCACGTCCACGTGATCCAAACACTTTCGACGATCGAATTTTTATATCACTAGACGCATCAAATGAATAGTTTAGTGATTTTCGGACACGTCCGGTGTTTGCGGGACACCCCATAAACTTCACAATTTTCTCTCAATATGATGCACTCTTTAATGACCTTTGCCTTGCGAACTTGTTACCTCAAATTCGGTCATATATCGTAGTGTTATACAAATGTTTTATTGCAATTTGACTCATGATGACACTCGCATCTATTTACGTATTGCGGGTATTGATATCTCATTTGATGATTTTGAATTAGCCGAATATCTTGACCTTATAGAGCCTAATTCTTGGGAGAAGCTTGTTGAAGCTAGATCCTTTATCTTTCCCGAAGGAATTTCACTAGAGAGCTTCAACGACGACCTGTGTAGCCCTAACACACGTCCTCGTAAGCTCTTGGCAAAGTACCTCAATCCTTATTTCTATGAGCATTCATCGGATCATTTTCAACACCATTCTACCCAAAGCGGGTTCTACCGATGAAGTCTCTTATTTTGAGATTTCAGCTTTGTACCATCTCCACTTCCATGTTCCCTTTAACCACTCACGCACAATGATGGATTGGATGATCAACTGTAGGAAGAAACCAAGATCTTTGGTTTATGCCTTATACCTTCCTATGATCTTTCGTGCGTTCCATGTACCCCTTGATGAGTGTCCATTCTTACCTGCCCCTGCCTTTCTCTCCAAGGCAAGGAGGCTTCATGCGGCCGTTGGCTCACCGGTCGTGTCTGAGCATTCTGAGGATGAGCTGGATGCCCCTTCTCTCGGACAGGATCCTCCTCCTCCTCCTGCCTCTCTCGAGTCTATTCAGACCATGCTCCGAGATCGTTTTGCTTTGGAGAACGATCGTTGGACTCAGCTGGATTATCGGACCACATTGCAGATGAGTGCTATCAGCAACTCGCTGCATGACATCCGGTATTCCATGTCTCGCCATCCTACCATGCCCACTCCTATGGAGCGAGATCCCGATCGTGAGGGCTTTCGTATTGATGACCCTTGGGTTCGTCACTACATGGATCCGGATGCGGCTTTTATGGACCCACGTCTCTCCTTTACTGATCCATCGGACGACGCCGGGCCCTCTCGTGCTCGCTGATGGTTTTGGACTGCAACTTGAGGCTGCTACTGGAGATCTTAGATTATGTTTTCTGCATTCTGCTTTAGTTACTTTTATGTATTTGATTTGTAGTAGACTTATTATGCATTATGCTTTTGAGACTTTGGTAGATCTATTATCAGTTTCTATGACTTTTGGTCATTATCTTATATGCAGTTTCTTCTCCTCTACGTGTGTTTTGACAATTCTCATTTATCTATCTCATATTGCTAAATGCTAAAAGGGGGAGTTATATGTATATTATGTTTCTATTTGTTTGGTTTATATATGCGTTTGGAAGAATATTATTAACAGGCCAACAAAGATTCACAGCATTGTTCATAGGGGAGCTACTCTTAAGCTCGGCACTTATTATGGGAGAGCTATGTCGTTACATGTGTCCAGGTATGGATATTGAATATACAATTATTATTTTGTCAATTACCAATATGGGGGAGATTGTTGACACAAAGTCACGGTCAACCAAATATTGATAACATTAACTAAATAATACTTGTGATAATTCGATACGACACACGACGACTATATTCTGCTCAAGCCAGACGACAGCTCAGTTGTGAAAATACAAGTCGTTTTCGTGTCTGTATTTTTATATTTATTGAGTCTAGAATGATTGTAAGCTGAGTTATGCTGGGCTCTTGAGACCCAACCCACAACCCATCCAAAATCCATAAAGCTCTACATCCAAACTTAGCCCAGTGGACCCTTGAACCAGTTCTGTGCTCTGGAGACAGAGTTCAGGCCGAACTCTACCGCCACACAGAGTTCGGGCCGAACTCTGTCCCCTAAAAATCAGCACCCTAATTTTTAGGGTTGGCTGGTTGCTAGTTGTCCAACGGCCAATTTTTTGAAAATTCCTACCAGAATTCTGGCCGAATTCTGCCTGTTAAAAAACTATAAATAGGCCAAAAATTCTCTCATTTTCAATCATCCAATCTTCTCTTCTCTCTTAAGCTCAATATAAGCCATACCCTTCTCATCTACTAGCCACAAGTTTCCTAAGTCTCGAGTGCTCAGCATATCTCAGTTAGGAGTCTTGTGCAAGAGTTCAAGAAGTCACTTGGAAAATTCCAAGCATCGCCACTGCGATCCATTGTAAGAAGTTGACGTGCTCTTCTGAAGTAAAGGCACGGGGTGTAACTACTATTTCATAAATAGTGGATTTAATCCTGAGCTAGAGTTCTCAGGCCTGGACTAGTCCTCCACGAGGGAAACCAGGTTAAAATCGGCTGTGTTTGCGTATGCTCTCTTGCTCCTTGTTTATTTTTCGTATTTACTCTGATTATTTTTAGATCGTGAAAGAGTTGTTTTTTAATTGGTTATTATTGCTATAACTCTATTCACCCCCCTCTAGAGTTGCCATCTGTTCTTCACGACCGTCCTGTCCATTTGCTTCAAATTATGGAACCTCGTCTGTAGATCATACCGAGCTACGGCGTCAAAGTACTTGGTCTGAAATCTCTCACGGAATACTGTCCAGGCAATAGGCACCACTAATCTCACGGCCTGCGACGCCCACCAGCTGCGGGCAAGATCTAATAAATACAGGCGCACCACGGCCACCTTCTCGTCTTCTGGGGTCCTGGTTGCTTCTAGAATAACCTTTGTGTCCTGCAGCCAAGTATCTGCGACAATAGCATCTTCACTGCCATCGAAGAAGGGAGGGTTCAAGCGCTTGAAGCTGTTGGCCGCGCTGTTACCTGGATGACCACCTCTGCTCAAGGCATCTTATACTGTCTGGAGAAATGCATCACCTCGATGATCCTGTAATGCAAGCAACTCTGTGAAACCCGCAACTCAGAATTTCTGTAATTTATGGATAATTGAATTATTGTCTCTTGGTGTGATCATTAGTTTCTGATGCTCATTAGTTTAGAATAAGTTATTATTATTATTATTATTATTATTATTATTATTATTATTATTATAGTCGGATCAGGAAAATATTATTTCTAAAATTAATTATTGGATTTTTTATTGTGGCCAGTCCCGATCCCGTACCTGGGGTCTGACCCCGAGTCCGAACTCCAGACCCCGTTTTTCGAACCCACCCTTGGATTATTGTTGGTGTGGGTGTTGTATCGCCTCGTGGCTAGATTGTCTTAGTTACAGAGGAGATGCTGCCCAAATTTTCAGTAAAGAATTTCAAAATAATATTATTTAATTAAGTTCATTAAATTAAAATCTATTTTCAAATCAGGTCTTTGCAAACGATTTACAAAATTGGTTTTGTTGGTTTTAAATGCGGTTTTTGTGAGTTTTGTATCCCCTGTTAGGCGACGACCGTATCAGTCGGATGAGCCTCGGCGAAACGCAAATGCTACAGGATTTCCTGTACGTTGAGGCGTAAGCCAGCAACGTGAGATTGCATGACGAAGTCTGCGACGTCCGTTTTATGCAAACTTATATTTAATTTATAATATTTTTTATTTTTAGAACTAGTTACTGGCCTCTAGTATTTTGGGTGCAGGGCTTCGGTCTCCTGACTGGACCACTTCACGGCATTCAGAGCTCACGTCAGTTTTTTTAAATTAAATTAATTAATTTGTTGTAAGGGCATAAGCCCAGTTTTTCTTTATTTTTCTGTGGTTCTGTATTGTGTAGCTTAGATTTTCTATTTCTTTTCTGGGTTGATTATTTGCGTAGCTAGACGTATAAATTATAATTGGGTTTTAATTATTTTGTACAAAATTAATAAGATTTTCTCATATTAAGTTAATGAATAAAGATTCCTAATAATTTAAACAACTTCATGTTTTCTCACTTAAAAGACCACTTAGTTTTATATATATTATTAAAAATACAAAGTGTTGCCAATTAAAGTATAATTGCTATTTTTCTCCAATAAATCGGTAATCAATTATTCCGTAAATTGATAACCAATATAGTTTACGACGTTAGACGGATTTTGTTAGATTAATTAAATAACTTAAAACCTGACTAGGGTCTGTTTCTAGAAATTACAACCAGCACACCTAGATTTGGCTCATCTATGATTCTAAGTCAGGATTCTCAACTGTAGGATTTCGAGGACGTACTTGACTTCCTTCCCGGCACTGACATCACAATCCAGTCATACAAACAAAGACAAGTTACGGTTATATTTTCTTGCATTTTATTTAGTAATTGTCATGATTGCATGCTTAAACCACTTTGCTACACGGAACTCTCACCTTGAGTTTGATTATTGATTGTGGGGATATTAAGGGAGTAGTGTAAAGTTTATGACCAAACCCTCATATTGCATTATTGCGCGAGCTTACCCCTCTTACACATGGCGATAGGCCGTATCGCATCGCTAGGATGCTATTGTAAAACCCAAGCCTGTCATAGACGTTACCTATTCAAATCACATTGTTTCAAATATTGAATTGCTGAAAATTGCTGAAAATATTGTTCAAAGGATTTCAACTGTTTAAAATTGCATCTTTCCATTATTATTTAGAATGTCGGATTATGTACTCGTACTTGCTCCTTTCCTGACTGGATCCCCCCCATAGATGATGTTGATGATGCTGAGCTATTGTTCAATAGCTACTATGATCCGGTATTATATCCTGTGGTGTTGCCAGAGTCTCCCTTGGAGGACGCAGAACCAGAGGCCGATGATCCGACCGTTTAGCTAGTTGTTTTCCTCGTTATCTAGTTTTATTGCGTGGGAGTCTGTATATTTTGATTCAATATTATTATTTCAGTACTTTCAGTTTCAGTTTGTACTTTTCAGTTGTTGAATAAAAGTTTTTAAATATTTGTAAATCATTGTTGTGACAAATACAAATAAATATTGTTGTGAATACTTGCATATAGAATAGCTTACTACCGTCGTCTCACAACGATGCAGGCTGGGCATGATCCGGTTCGACCCAATAATTTGGGATCGGGTCGTGACATTTTTTTGTGGTGGCCCATGCAGGTCTGGAAAACAACAACTTAGGAAAATATATCTACAAACAATTAGAACACTAGAACATTGATTTGTCACAACATAGTTCCGAATTATATATATATAAATATTTTTGTTTGATTATAGACTGGTAGGATACCTTGCTTATGTATTGCATCCTAAACCTTCCAGAGTATGGCCAAAGGAAAGACCCCCCGCTTCGGCCCTGCTGAAGATAAGGTGTCATCTACCAATCAGACCCCACCTCCTCAAGCACGCCAGGACCCTCCTTCCTTGTAGCTGACTGACCGTCCCCACGCTGCACCAGCACCCCGCCCCGTTTACGCTACTACAGCACAAACGGCAGAACCTGCACCTCTCCGAACTGAGCCGCAGTTCCCTGCGGTAGTGCCCGCACCAGCTGCCCCACTAGTACCGGTGGACCCCACCGAGCTCGTAGGTCTGCTACGAGTAGTACTAGAGGCCCAGAGAGCCCAAGCTCAAGCCCATCGAGAACAGACCGTGATCATGAGAGAAGGCATGGAGAATGTCTACAACGTGGCCATGGCTGCCCTCGAGAGAGGAGGAACAGCTCAATCGGAACCAAGGCCTGCTAAGGTAAACATAAATCTAAGAGTTAATTTATGTATCATTAAGGCCATTCAATTTTATAGGAGACATATTATTATGTGAAGGTCGGCACTATTGAGAACTTTAAGAAGCAGGACCCTCGACCCATCAAGGGAACCGAGGGAATCATCTATGTCGACGAATGGCTCGACAGCATGGAGCGTCTTCTCAGCATCGCTCGACTACCCGACGACCTCCATGTCGAAGCAGTAGGACTCCAGCTGCGAGATGTAGCAAGCACCTGGTATCGAAGTGAACCCCAACTCTAGGACAAACAGCTTGACTGGGACACCTTCAAGAGGTTGTTCCGTATAAAATTCTTCCCAACATCAGAGTTACGGAAGATGGAAAGACAGTTCCAGGATCTGAAGCAAGAAAACATGACGGTTGGAGAGTATGCGACAGAGTTCGGCAGACTTAGCCCCTTTGCTAAGAACTTGGTTGCTGATCCCGCGAATCGTGCTGAAAGATTCAGGTATGGACTAAGAGAAGATATTCGTACCCCTGTGATCGCAGGCGGTGCCAAGACGTACGAGAAGATTCTGATACGAGCCCAGGATGTAGAGAAGAGCCAGCCTTCTTGTTCAAAAAGGGAGTATCCTGGAACTAATAACTTCCAGGGTAACCAAAAGAGGCCCAACCACAACAACAACAGGCCTTCTCACCACCACCACCAGCACCATCAGGCAATGACCAGTGACAGAGCGCCTCAGAAGCAGATCCCTGTCTGCGACTTCTGTAAGAGGCCAGGACATCAGGCAAACATCTGCAGGAAGAAACTGGGACACTGCCTAGTTTGTGGGTCTGCCACCCACCAAGTGCGGGACTGCCCCACAACATTCACCCGGACCGGAGCAACTCAGCAAAGAGCTCATCTTTCCACTCAGCAACAACGGTTCGGGCAACATCAGCATAAGACCGGGCGAGCTTTTGCCCTAGCAGCAGACGAGCAAAAACTAGAGTAGGAACCCACCGCTGATGTCATCACAGGTTCCATTCATGTGTTTTCACATCCTGCTCTAGCATTATTTGATTCAGGTGCATCACACAGTTTTATATTATCAAAGTTCATTTCTGCACACCACTTAGTTACGGGATTTAGCAAGATGATATGTAGAGTTATGACCGGTGGTGGACCCACACCCATCACCGAGACATGTAACTGTCCCATAACTATCTCAGGCCACAAATTCTTAGCACCCTTACTTGTCATGCCTTTACCCAACTATGATATAGTCCTAGGGATGGACTGGTTAAGTTACCAGCATGCGCTGATAGATTGTCACAGAGGATGTGTAATCTTCAGCCCGCCAGGAGAACCGGAGTTTGAAATCTCTCGAGCTCTGGAAGACATGAAGAGTGTTACCTACTCCTCTATTACCGAAGAACCCGGGCCTCCTCACCCTATCATAGCGGAATTTATGGACGTCTTTCCAGATAGTCTTCCAGGATTGCCGCCAGACCGAGGTGTAGAATTCACCATCGACCTAGTTCCCGGTTCTTCTCCTATTTTTCGGGGATGCTACGGAGTCAACCCCAAGGAGATGAAGGAACAGATTGACGAACTGAAGGCCCAGGGATTTATCAGAGATGGAGCTTCACCCTGGGGAGCGCCAGTTTTGTTTGTGCCCAAGAAGGATGGAACCGTGCAGATGTGCATTGATTACCGGGCGCTGAACAACATCACCATCAAGAACAAGTACCCTCTACCCCGGATCGATGACCTGTTTGATTAACTGAGTGGAGCTAAGGTATTCTCGAAGATAGATCTCAGGTCTGGCTACCATCAAATCAAGGTCAGTAAGGAGAATATTCCAAAATAGCCTTCAGGTCTCGAAAATCTCTAAAACTCGAGGATTCTTGATGATTAAAGCATCACCGAAAAGGAACAAAGGCTTCAGGTATTTTCCATCCAGCTTCCCAGTATTCATCATGGAACGGAGGTATCCTTCAACCACTCCGAAGGCTCATCAGTAGGGAATTGATTCAACACATGTTTAATTAAGTCGTCAAGATGCATGCCCAGGGCGAATTGATTCGAACCCACTATAAGCTCCCCAGCAGGATTTACGGGCAGATTCACTGGAGAAAGACGAAAGAAACGAGGTTAGGAGATAGTCAAAAAACAGAAGCATTGGAAAGATCATCTGAGTCTATGCGGCTCGGGTCGTCACAGCCTCATGCGGCTCAGCATTAGATACGCCCATGCGGTTCGGTGCATCATATCCTCATGCGGCTCCGCGTTAGCCGAGTCCATACGACTCAAATTCAGACGAGCTTATGGACCCATGCGGTTCAGGTTAAGCACGCCTACGAAGCCAGACTCATACGAGCGGATGCGGATAAAAGCAAGCGAGTTTATGCGGTTCAAAAAGTGAACAAGCTCATGCGGCCCCATGGGGTGAAGGGCTTATGCGGTTACATCAATAAGCCCCGTACATGCGGCTTGTGCATAAAGTATGCAGCAGAGCCATGGCAACAATTAGGGTTTTCAGACGACCCTTACCAGCGATAGGCGGGTGAACGTCGGGATGGATAGAACGCACAGCAGCCGACGGAGGAGTGACCACGTTCATCGTTGCGGTCGTCGTAGAAGCAACCGCCTTACCCTTCGCGGCTTTCGACGCAGTAGCCTTCTTGGGAGCCATTGTCGATCGTTGAAGGAAGAAGACAAAGAGCAAAGTCGGCAACAGGGAATTCGAGCAAAGAGAGAAGGTAAAGAAATCCCCAACACACTAAAAGACTCCTACTTATAGGCGAAAGAGGCCCATAAAAATAAACAGACGTCTCGGATTGCGCGCTGCCTCAAAAGATAAAGGCAAAACTCTTCGGTCAAGGCAAAACCGACCCTTGGGATCCTCCCCCAAAAAGACGGCGTTAATTCAAATCAAGGGCACTTAATGAAGATTTGCACATGTGGCCAGGACACGTGGCAAAGAGCCTATGCGGACAGACGAATCTATGCGGCTGGGACACTTATGCGGCACAAACGGGACCATGCTTCTTATTCAAAGTGTTTCAATTTTGCAAATTGAAAACTTTGAAGGGGGTCCTGTAGAAGCATGGAAAATATCAGAATAATGGTCCATGCGGCTCCGGATACGAAGCCCATACGGCTCATATGGGAGCTGTCTTACACGGTTCAAAGGAAGACTCTCAGTCTCATGCGTCTCGCGAGTGTATGCGGTTCAGCAGGAATATGCGGCTCGGTTGATGCCACGTGTCCCCTTGTGATCCTTTCCTACAGCAGGCCCTTTGAATAGTGGCCTCATTTAATGCTCTGACACGATTTGACGACTGTGGCGGCTCTGGCATAAGGTGTCATAATGGCTCTGCCATAATGACAGACTCTTCGGAAAAAAAAGAAGATCTCTGACCCGATCCGTCAGAAATCCTAGGTTGCCACGTGGCAAAATCTCATACGGCTTAAATAGAGAACAGCTCCATGCGGCTCACTGAGAAGTCACTCTATATGACTAGCACAAAACAGCCATATGCGGCCCACTGAGAGATCAGTCCCTGCGGTTCAATACAACGCTAGCTCATGCGGCTTGCAAAGATTGCATATGCGGTTCATTGAGAGTTCGTTCCCTGCGGCTCGATGAAGCATTGTCCTATGCGGCTCACGAAGAGTATCTTCCTGCGGTTCAAGTGTTGCCCATCCTATGCGGCTCCGACAGTATCTACAATCAAAACACGTGGCATCGGATCAATCAAGGATTTAACCGAATCCCAACAAGAACATTTGACATCATCGTTATAATTACTAAGATCAGGGCGTATCATTTATTATCAAGCTAATGGGATACGTGGCGAGCAATCAGACATTGGCGTAATCAATCATGAAGATTTAAAGCAATTAGCATTAATTGCTCGCAAGATACAGTGCTATCCGTATTAATGGCCCAAATTTATTGTAATCAGGATCAAGGGTTCAGATAGATTGAAGGAGCGCCGACATTCCAAACAAATGATCATTAGCAAACCCTAATGATCACACCCCACTCCTATAAATAGCCAGCATCATTTCCTTACAAAAAAGAGATGGGCGATAAAAGAATAAAAAAAAGAGAGAGAGACAGATATACAGAGAGAGTTCCCCCCTTTTCGATAACCACAGAGAGAGAGAAGCCAGGAGAGCAACACGAGGAGAGCAAGAAGAGCATTTCTTCGTCCACGCCAAGCAGATCTTCTCCGAGCCAAGACTGCATACCGATCGTCCAAGGAGTAAGGCAGAGCGGCCGTCGCTTTTCCGAGCCTCTATCGTTACCCCCCAGAATCTAAAATAAACAATTGTACTTAGACTGTTGTACCTAGGTTTTCGTCCCTAGGCTTTCTTTGTACAAGCGAGTTTGTATTGTGAGTCTAAGTTCAGTCCTCCCATAAAACTGTTCTGTACTTTTACAATCAATGGCAAATACGATGGCGACTTTGCTGGAAACTAACTTCTCCACGGCTGAGGAGTTGGTGACGCAATCGGATGCAGCCAAACTTGGCTCCACACAACAGAAGATGGTCGTCCGCTTCGACCAACAGGCGTTCGAAGAGATGCTCTCTGAAGGCAGCGCTGGCCCGATCCAGAAGCGCACCCGTACCACGAAGGCTCGCAAAGAGTGGAGGCCAAAATCATTTGCTCCTCCTCAAGTCTTTGATGAGATACCCTCTGTTGCTCAAAACGGCGAGAAGGACTCTCCTGCGGCCCCACTTCAGGCCGTAGACAACTCTGTTGTCCCCAAGTCCGGCAGAAGAAAATACTATGATGCTGGACATGCAGGGGCAAAGAGGAACTCTAGGCGATCCGAGCCGCAGAAGGGTATTAGCCACAGGGAGAAAGCCCATGCGGCTACATCCGCCAACCGCATGAAGAAAACTCATACGGCCACATCTGTCAGTCGCATGACTTATGCGGCTACAGTTGCCAACCGCATAGATGAGACTCATGCGGCTATCAAAGTCAATCGTTTGCAGAAAACCCATGCGGCCACAAATGCCAACCGCATGCGGCCAGCCTGCACGGTCGTGACTCCTAGCCGCACAAGAACTCAGCCGACGACAGAAGACAACCGCATGCAGACAGCCTGTACGGTTTCCAATCCCAGCCGCATGACATCCGCTCCATGCTCCTCTCGATCAGTTTTCGACCGTCTCTCGTACGGTCCGAACCCTGATGATTCTCCAGACTCTGTGGTATTCAACTTGGATTCTTCTTATTATGCACCCACAGGTGCTAAGAAGAAGAAGTCCAGGACAGCGCGGGCTCATCAAGCCCAGAAAGCTGCCCCAACCTCTGACTATCGGGGCGTCCCGCTGATTATCACGCGGGCCTCTGACGGGAAGTTGTATCGAACCGCTCAAGTCCAGTCCCTAGCGGCAAACGGACAAAGTGGTTTCTCTGACCTGCGTGAGGCTGTCCCCCACAAACGCAAGGAAAGAAAAGGGGCCTCGGCGTGCAAAGAGTCCTCACATGGACGTCACTGCATCCAGATCATCGTCAACTGCTGCTGCAACAACACGGCAGTGACGGAAGATCGGTCGTCCGTCTTCCAAAGATTACAGCACCCGAGCTCGGAGGACGAAGCACCTCCTATTGCCTCCTGCAATTCTGCGCAGAAAGTCCCCGCCGAGGGAAAAAGGAAGAAGACAAGCATCTCCAGCCCAAAAATATTAGCCACTATAGCTAAGAAATTGTCGGCTAAACGGTTGCCCTCCACCGGAGTATACCAACACACCTGTTCGAAGACAAAATCTGCTGCAATGGGAGATTCATCGTCCGCACCGCTGAGGGTCGAGGGAGCTGGGGGTAGCACTCCTCCGAACATCCACAACAATCCGATGTTTCAAGGAGACGAGCCCGGAGAAACAACTCTCCCATCAGGTGCAACAGATGCTGATGTCCCCGAGGACATCTGTGACTTTCAAGATGAAGCAAGCTCCGAAGCTGGGGGTACTGTTCCTTCTGAATCCGAACCCGAAGAGAATATTCTCACCTATCCCGATGATTTCTCAATGCATGGGTACGACTCGGAGGGCGCACCCTCCACCGTCCCTTCCGTCACTCCTCACGTAAGGACGGTATTCATGACAGACAACAATCAAGGTGGCTCCAATGATCGCCAATGCATCGACACTTTGGAGGCCATACTGCACGCCTTGGTCAAGTCTGTAGACGAGATCAAAGCGGTGCTTCCGACTCTGCAGGGAGTGACACCTGGGCAGACAAGTGCGGGTCCCCTAATCAACGTAGATTCAAATTCGGCGGCACCGAACCTAGGCAATAATCCACCCGAAGTAACGGCTCCGACTGCGACAGATGAGACCCGAGAAGTAAGGAGAGAAGTTCAAGAGCTCCGAGCCATGTTCCACGCCCGAGAAAACTCCTAAGACTTCAGAATTCGGCAACCATATCCTGCTTAATGGAGGGATGTTCCATTCCCACCAAGATATAAGCCGTTCAATATCAACCCCTATGATGGCAAGACCTCAGCAAGTTGGTATATCACTTACTTCGAGGTCACCATCGACCATCTGCCCCATGATGATGCTATCCTCACGCGGTTATTCATCGGGGCATTGGAAGGAGTCGCCTTCGACTGGTACCGCAACCTGCCAGACAATTGCATCCACCCCTTCGCTGGCTTCAAACGCTTGTTCTTGGAGAGGTTCTACGAGGTAGGACAGGACATCACAATGTCTACCCTCATGGACGTCATCCAAGGAGAGAAAGAGCTGACGAAGAATTATATTGAGCGATTTCGCCAAACCGCAATGAAGTTACCATCTGGCAACCCGGATTCTTCCCTGATTGAAATTTGCCAAAAGAGACTACTCCTAACAATTAGTCTCTGGATGGGCGAAAGTCAATTCAAGGACTGGAAGGCTTTTATCATCAGTGCTACAAGTACCGAAGAACGATTGAAGAAGGCCCGCCAGCTGGGGTTGCATATCTCAGAGGGAGAGAACAAGGGCAAGTGTCCCAGCACCAACACCGACAATGGGGGTAACCCCTCCAACAATCGGGACAACAGAGGCAAGCAGGCTATGGTGGCAGACACGGCCCAGAAGCCCGAGTCACAACCAACAGACAAACAATGGCCTCAAATCACTTACTCTTTTGAAGACGGCCACGTCAAGCCTATCTTGGACATGCTCATACAAGGAGATAGAATTCAGCTCCCTCTGCCAAGACGGGAGCCTCGGCCGGCTGACTTGGAGAACCCAAAATTTTGCCATTACTGCCGTTATATCCACCATGCTACACACGACTGCTACCAACTGAAACGGTACATCTAAAACCTCATCGATTCGAACGCTCTAGCCATCGATTTCGAGGAGGTAACCGTAGCAGCCAACATGGTATCCGTACAATTCGACAGCTTCCCGCCAATAGAGACTCAAGACAGTGTTATACCCATCCCTCTGGCAACGATAAAAATTGCAAATCTTTCGCCTGCTCGAGATCAAGCTGCCAATCTTGTACCTCTCACTACATCGCGAGGAGAAATTATGTGGGTCCATCCGGACTTTGCCCACGAGGTGACTCAGCCCACAACGAAGAAGAGAAGCGGAAAAGTCCGATCCTGCCGCACCGTCTCGGCAAATGAAGAAGAAGTCACGGTCGTTGTTACTCGATCTGGTGCACAATCTCAGCCCGTGGCTGAGAACCCGACTGATGATCATCCGTCCACTTCTACCGACACTCCGGGATCGGCTCAGCCTTCAACGACTGACAAGCCTAAGCCGAAGGAGACTCGCTTCGACAAATCCCTCCGAAAGAAGACACCTCAGGGGCTGGAGAGGCCCTACAACTTTGACATCTTGGCACAATTGGCCAATACACCAGCCAAATTGTCCTTATATGAACTCCTAAGGCTCTCAAAGGATGTCCGCACAGCTTTGAGTGATGCACTCCAAAACGCCGACGCGTACTTGGCTCAGGTCAACCTCACGGGAGATAACCAACCTGCAGATCCCCAAGATAGTGCGTGTACGAGAGCGATGCCCAATATCGTCTTCTCTTCGCAGGATATGCTCATTAAAACTAACCTGCACGATCGCCCGTTATACTACACTGGATACATTGGCGACGTAAAGGTGGACCGAATGCATATTGATCCTGGGTCTTCCATAAGCATCATTCCAAAGGGTCTGCTACATCATCTTCGCATTCCGATGCATCGCCTGACGCCTACAAGCACCGCCATTAGCGGTTTCAATTCGGGCAGGAGCTACCCAATCGGGAAGATCCGTCTGAAATGCCAGATTGGCGATCTCTAATCAGAAGTCACCTGCTACGTCATAGACGCCGACACTTCTTACAATATCCTCTTGGGGCGGCCTTGGATACACGATTACATGATCGTGCCTTCCACGCTGCACCAATGTTTCAAATATGTCGATAAGCATGGCTTCGTGAGGACGGAGTTTGCTGATATCGATCCCTTCAAGGGGGTCGAATCTTATTACTCAGACTCCTGTCTGTACGAAAAATTAAAGAAGCACCTGGTCGAAGAAGATGTGCAAGCTCATACCAAGACGGCCACAGGATCAGAAGAACCTCTGACGATCCACCTCCAGGCTCGCAAACCAGGCAATTTTGCACCCCTTACGGCCACTCTGCGTAAGGATGCAATCAGCCTCTCGGCACAGGAAGAGCAATTGAGAATCTGGATGCAAAGGTCCGGCCAGGTGCCGAGACCCACAACGGGGCCACTTACCATCAGACTGCCAAGAGTCGCTCAACCCCAAACGGAGAAATTCAATCCCTCCGATAGGCCACTGACAATACGTCTTTCCAAGAAGGGTCATCATCCCGATACAAGGACTGACACTTCTAGCGAACCAGCCACTCCTCGCTCCATATCGAGTGCCAGACTGGGGGTTGCTAGTCTATCGACAACCCCACGCTCCGCTCCGTCAATTGAACCTCTGAAGATCAAGCTGACTAGGACGCCCTCTCAATCTTCATTCACACAGGGGGTAGCCGAAGAGGAACCAGAGCTAGCCAAGTATGTGGCTGCCCACACTGATGTTCCCTCCGCAGATGATGTAATCCCTCTAGAAAAGATACCTTACTTCATCAATAAAGGGTTATCTTTGAACTACACCGAGCTCAATAAGCTATGTACAATGTATGCTATGGAACACGGTATAGGCACTCACCTACACACACAGGTGACAAATGTATACACCGCTATCCAACTTACTCCAGTAGAAGATGCTTACCGAATAATCGAAGGAGGGGACCACCCAATCATCTTCGGCCGGACAAACAACCCGCATCCCCTCGCCATAGAAGAAGTCGACCTCGGGTCAGATGCTGGAAGACTGCCTATGTATCTCTATAGCCCTCATTCCAAATATCTCATGCAGAAACAGGGGTATGATCTAGAGACGACGCCAGGATTGAACTACGGCACTGGGCGACGATTACCTTTGAAGTCACCAGCCCCGGCGGGCAAACCACAGAACTACTATAACAAAACTCGATGCGGTTTACGGTATATAACGCCTACTATGACCCCTGAAAGCTCAGACGAAGAATGCGACTGGCAGTCACATTCAACCGGATCACCAACTTCCGACTTGGATACCAGCATCGGAGATGTATTCAGACAACTCATGTCAGTCAACATGGCATTCACCGACGCTTACGAGGAAGACGAAGACATCCCCGAAATCCTCGAGCTTGAGCCATGGGCCCAACAATTGGACGCACAATGGGAAAAGCGGTTCGAACTGAGAGAACCTCCTACTGAAGATGAGGTCGTACAGGTGGATCTCGACAGCAAATCTTCTCTAAAACCAATTTTTATCAGTAAGAGCCTAACTGACGAAGAACGGGAGTCGCTGCTAGAACTTGTCAGAGAGTACATTGATGTGTTCGCCTGGAGCTATGAAGACATGCCGGGGTTAAATCCTGACATCGCTCTCCACAAACTCAATATACGGCCGAATACAAAGCCAGTCAAGCAACAACAACGACGCTTCCGCCCGGGCATCATGGACGCGATCGAAGCCGAGGTCAACAAACTGATAGCCAGCAGCTTCATTCGTGAAGAGCAACATCCAGACTGGGGCGCCAACATAGTACCCGTCCTCAAGAAGAATAGGAAGATTCGGATCTGTATCGACTTCCGCAACCTGAATGAGACGTGCCCCAAAGATGAATTCCCCCTCCCCATCACAGACATCATGATCGATAACACATGCGGCTTTGAACGTATGTCATTCATGGATGGGTTCTCGGGGTACAATCAAATCAAGATGTCTCCCGATGACGAAAAGCACACATCATTCCGAACACCGATTGGCACGTACTGCTACACAGTCATGCCATTCGGTCTAAAGAATGCAGGCGCTACATATCAGCGAGCCATGAGTATCACTTTCAGAGAACATTTGTGCAAGACGGTGGAATGCTATGTCGACGACATCGCCGTCAAGAGTCGCTGTAAGGAAGACCATCTTCAGGACCTGAGGACAGTATTCGACCTGATGCGAGCCCACAATCTGAAGACAAACCCTACGAAATCGTTCTTGGGCGTATCCAGCGGAAAGTTCTTGGGCTTCATCATCACTCTGCAGGGTATCCATGTAGACCCCGAGAAAACAAAGGCGATCATGGAGATGGCTCCCCCGAAAAATCTCCGCGAACTTAGAGGCCTCCAAGGAAGGCTAGCTTACATCAGGAGGTTCATTTATAACCTCTCCGGGCGCTGCCGACCATTCACACACCTCATAAAGAAAGGAGTCTCATTCGTATGGGATGAGGAATGCCAGCGTGCTTTCGATAGCATCAAGGAATACTTATCAAATCCTCCAGTTTTGGTGGCCCCGGTCCCTGGAAAACCATTCCTGCTCTACGTACGAGCAATAGAACACTCCCTTGGTGCCCTGCTGGCACAAAACAACGACGCAGGCCACGAACAGGCCATATATTACCTCAGCCGAATGATGATTGGTTCCGAGCACCGATACACCGCTGTAGAGAAGGAATGCCTCGCCTTGGTGTTCGCCATTCAGAAAATGCGACACTATGTCACCGGACAAACGATACATGTAATCTTCCGAGTCAACCCTCTCCGAGTCCTCATGACTAAACCAGGGGCACTCAGTTCTCGCCTCGCTACATGGGCAATATTGTTGTCCCCCTATCATATGATCTTCGTCCGCAGAAGGCTGTCAAGGGTCAAGCCCTGGCAGACTTCTTGGCAGCCCACCCAGGATCGGAGTCATCCAGAATATATGAAGAGATCCCAGATGAGGTCGCCGATTCGAATACAGCCACCCACGATAACATATGGCGGATGTTCTTCGATGGCGCTTCAAGAACCAGACCCAAGAGAAACATTGTCGTTGGGGTCGGAGTGGTATTGATTTCTCCTACTGGTCTGGTGATCAATCGTGCCTACTCCCTCACAGAACCCTACTCCAACAATGTGGCCGAGTATAACGCTCTGGTCATTGGCCTCCAACTTGCAAGAGAACTGGGGGTAGAATACCTTAAAGCATACGACGATTCCCAACTAATCGTCAATCAGATCCGGGGCTCGTACGAAGTCCGTTACGAAGACATGATCCCTTATCACCAAATAGCGATCGACATCATCTCGTCATTCGAGGGGTTCTTCATCGAACATGTCCCCAGACTCCGAAACATCGAAGCTGATGCCCTAGCTGGTCTTGCCGCTTCCCCAGCTGTTCCAAACTATGATCGCCAATCAGTGGATGTGATAGGCCACGAACTGGTCTGTCCCAAGAACAATGTGCAATTCGTGGCAAGTTATTCCGCCCAGACAATCGATGATGCCCCAGACTGGAGACAACCATTCATCGACTTCGTCGTCTACGATATCCTCCCTGAGAACCCAAAGGAAGCTACTTCTGTCAGACGGCGTTCTCTCAGGTTCTTCTACGATACGGAGACGAAGATGCTGTATCGCCGCTCCTATGACGGATTATTACTCCGGTGCCTATCGAACGCAGAAGCCAAAGAAGCCGTGCGAGAAGCTAATGACGGTGTCTGCGGGGCCCATCAGCCTGGCCCAAAAATACAAGATCGCCTTCGCCGAATGGGCTACTACTGGCCCACGATGGTGGCAGACGCGATAGACTATGCCAGAAAATGCAAAGCTTGCCAAGTCCACGCAGACTTCATTCACCAACCATCGGAGTTTCTACATCCGACAGTGGCATCCTGGCTATTCAAAGCATGGGGAATGGATATCATTGGCCCAATCACCCCACCTTCCTCCCGAGGATATCGTTTCATACTTGCTATCACTGATTACTTCTCCAAATGGACGGAAGCTGTCCCACTCGCAGAAGTCAAGACTCCAAATGTGATCAGCTTCCTTAAGCATCACGTAATCTACCGCTTTAGATTACCCCGAAGGATCATCCATGACAATGGTTCGCAGTTTGTAAGCCACGCATTCTATCGGTTCTGCGATAAGCACCGCATTCAGAATGTCGCTTCGATACCGTACAACCCGGCAGCAAACGGGTTAGCAGAGGCATTCAACAAAACGATCATCAAACTCCTCAAGAAGTTTGTCTCCTCCAACAAACGTGACTGGAACGAAAAGCTCGGCGAATGCTTATGGGCTTATCGTACCACAGTTCGAACAGCCACCGGGAATACACCATTCTCCCTGGTGTACGGAAGTGAGGCGGTCCTCCCATTGGAGACCCGAATCCCCTCACTCCGCGTCGCCCTCACCTATCAATTGACAACGGATGATAACTACCGACGTCGACTACAAGAGTTGGAGGCCTTAGATGAAAAATGCCTCCTAGCTCAGTAAAGGATCGAGCTATACCAAGCACGCATCTCAGGAGCCTTCAACAAGAAGGTTAAAATCAGAACATTCCAAGTGGGCGATCTTGTGCTGGCAGTCCGCAGGCCAATGGTCATGACTCACAAGACCGCCGACAAGTTCCAGCCAAAATGGGAAGGTCCATTTGTCATCGAGGCCGTGTTCTCCAACGGTGCTTACCGCCTCGCCAAACAGAACAAAGACTTGCTCATGTTGCCCGTCAACGGCAAGTTCCTGAAGAAATACTATGTTTAAACATCATTCTCCAGATTATCGAGTCATGTACCCTTTTAGTACCACTGAACTCTCATCCACCCTATTTCAAATCACCGAGTCATGTACCCCGTTAGTACCACTGAACTCTCATCCACCCCATTGCAAATCATCGAGTCATGTACCCTTTAGTACCACTGAACCCACAATATTTCAGATTATCGAGCCATGCACCCGCTGGTGCCGCTGAACTCTCACTCTCTCAATATTCTAAATTACCAAGTTATGTACCAGCTGGTGCCTCTGAACTTACATTCCGGTCACTCTTGCAGATAGTAAGTCACGTATGATTATACCTCTGAACTTTCTTCCTGGAAGAGATCCTCCCTCATGATCCATTACCCGTACTCCCAGTGCACAAAAAGGGTAGTCGATCCACCAATTTCCGAAACGACCATGTCCTCATTACCTCTGAGTCGTCTTCACTTCCACCAAAAACAAACCGCCCCCTCGCATAGAACTTCCACGTTCTCCTACCTCTAAGTCGTTTTATGTACCCACTCTTCATTGAGCCCACTCCTGTCATGTCCTTATTACCTCTGAATGGGAAGGCTCCGTCGAAGAAACCGTCATATTTGCCATATCTACATTACCTCTGAGCATGTATGCCGGTCCTCTTTCAACCTATTATTTGTACCCACAACCGGAGTACGACAAGGATAATAGGTCCACAAATGTCCTCTGTTGACCACAAATGTCCTCTGTTGACCACAAATGTCCTCTGTTGACCACAAAGGTCCTTTGTTGACCACAAATGTCCTCTGTTGACCACAAATATCCGCTACAAATAGCTTCCATGAAGTCTCCCCTGCCATGTTCTCATTACCCCTGAGTAGGAAGATTTCACGGTAAAACCTTCACGTTTGCCATGTCATCATAACCTCTGAGCAAATGTGATTGGTTTCCTTTCATCCTATTATCCGTATCCTGAACCAGGGTACGCCAAGGATAATAGGTCCACAAATATCCCTTACTAAGCCTCTTAGCATAAATCCACCATCTTACCATGCCCCGGGAGCCCAGCTGCTCTACGGCATTCCTTCCTCCAATACCAAGAACACCCATGACCACTTCGCCATGGCTACTCCAAACATCCAAACTTGTTATCCATACCTAAAGCCAAGGTACACCTAGGGTAACAGGTCCACAAATAATCACCCAGTAAGTCCGGTTCCATATACACCGCAAGTACAAGAAAGAAAAGATGAGTTGAAACATGCTCATTTATTCAAAAAATCAAAGGGCTACATCAGCGGGGATCACATCCCTTACAAAAATTAAAAGAGAAAAAAAGAAGATGACAGAGGGCGGATCACTGCTCTGGAGCACATAACGCCGTGAGACGGTCCTTTATCAAGGCAACCGACCGCTCAAGCCTCTGTTTGGCTCGACGCTCCGCCTCCTGGTTCAGCATCGCCGCATCCTCCAGATGAGCATGGGCTTGCCAATTGTCCTCAAACTTCTTAAAGGCCCGCTCCAGGTTGACAGAAGATCGGGAAACCCTCTCGGCCTCCCGAGCGATCGACTCCTGTTCTGCATGAGCAGCCTCCCGCTCTGACTCTAAGAAGGCCAACTCCTTCTGGAGTACGAGAATCCGCTCCTTCGTGTCAGCTATTCCACGAGAGGCAGATTCTTCCCGGGCCCTACAAGCCTGACTCCGACGACCCAGTCGGTCATAGGAGACGGAGAACTTGTCAAGGTCCCCCTGCACAGCCGGCCTGGCAGTTTCTCGAGCAAGCTTGATCTTGTCCCGAGCAGCAACCAGGAAGCCCCGCTCCCGTTCGATCTCAGCAGGCAAGCCAGCCTGCCGTACTGCCAGCAGTTGGGTCACAAGCTGGTCAGCCTCTGTCAGCTTAGGCTCCAGGAATGCGGCTAATCCCACCCCACCAGGAAGACCCTTCAGAGTGTCGATTTGACCCCGAGCGCCCCGCAGAGACAGAGAAAAAGGGATCCCCCGTTCCACGACAACGTTTACACCCCTCCCTAAGTGACGATAGAAGTTGTCAACCACATCCTGCGTCACCTCGTTCAGAGCCTCCGAGGAAGCCGGTGTCAACGGGAGTGTGGCTGGCAGCGCGAAAGAAGACGCGACAGAATCTGCCGCTCCTGCTACAAGAGAAACCAACTCTGCACGGAAGGACGCTTGAACATCGGCCAATTCCTCTTCAGCGGCTCGCAGAATTTGGATGCTCGGCAGAGTCAAGAAGTCGATCTCCGGAGCCGTATAAGCAGCCGAAGACGAGGCCGGGGCCAGCACCAACTCCATCCCCATCTGCCCAGAGCTGGCAGGATGTCCTTCAACATACGATGATGAAGGAGAGGAAATGCTCCTTTCGCCCAGATCACGGCAGACCGGGCCTTCCCCGAAAACGTCCGCGGCGGAAGGTAAAGGGTCAGGACCTGCAGGGCCAAGGCAACCATGAATCGACTTGACCCGAAGGATATGTTAATAGAGCAAATAAGCCCCCTCGGTGGTCAATATGTGGCTCAGCTTACCAGTGGAGGAGTGTGGAGGCTGGGGTTCGCCTACAGCCATCACAACCTCTTCACCAACAGCCTCCGAATCGGGAATAATAGACTCATCCGCCCTTGCATCCTCAGGAGGAGATGCACCGAGAATGGCGTCATCTTGCTGAAGTTCAGCAATCTCGGAGACGGGCCCAAGTAAAATTTCGTCACCCCGGGCTGGGGCCTCAGCGGCTTGGGAATCCTCGGCCGCTGCTGAGAGAGCCCCCGCAGAGAGAACTGCGGCACACATGTCGCTAATCAAAGCAGCAAGGGCCGGATTAACTACTGGGGCAGTAGATGGTTCAAGAGAGCCTGGTTCGTCAGACACCTACAAAGAAAAATGATCAAGTCATATCTTCAAGAGGAAAGAAAACCGCAACAAAGATATAATTCCGACTTAGTCTTACCTCCGTAGTAGCGTCTGTACCTTCACCCTTCTCAGTGATAAGTGATCCACGAGACCTAACAGCGGCTCTCTTCACGAAAAAGGTCGCTCCACTGTCAGAAGACTCGGGTCTGACCTGTTTACGCGAGGGACCAGACACGGCTGAAGGTTGTTCTTCTCTCACTACTTCCTCTTGCGTAGTAAGCAACAGATCTTCCGCCGGGTCGTCGGGTGTGGGAAGCGGTTGATCCGCTACTTCTTCACCCCCACCAGAGAGGGAGCCTTCACTGTCATTATCATCCTCATCCTCAGCCGACTCGAAAGGTTCTGATTCGGGGAGGGGGACCTGGAGCGCCAGTTGCTTTCTAGCCTTAGCCCCTTTGGGCTTCTCCTCTAAGCCGGTACCCACGATGAAACTGGTACTCGGATCAAAGTTAACAGGAGGCTTGTTCGCCATAACGTGATACAAAGCAGCCACGTACAAAATTTCCTTCGGTGCCTTAGCATCGGGAACCGAGAAGCTGACCCGAGTATAATAAGCGTCATAATAATTCCACGCTCGGACGCCGTCAAGAACGCTGCCTTCAAAACCCAAACAAGGGTTGGGGCAATCAAGGAACAACTGGCTATAACCAAACTGGCGGGAAAACCTGCTAGGTAGGTAAGGTTCCAAGTACACATTATCTCGGTTGCGATAATCCAGATACGCGGGGCGGATATTGCGCAACCAAGCAAGCATATCCGGAGACAGAAAATGAGAAGGTCCAGTACCATCAAGGTGTACTTTCCTCACTTCCTCATCAGAAAAAGGAGGAACAGACACAAAGAGGTCACACCCATCCACTCTTGCCAGCGCCCTCCGACAAGCTGGCATAGTGTTGTATTCCCAAGACCGGTTATGGCATTTGAAGAGGAAAGCATCTTTGGCTGTAGCATCTTCCGCTACCCCAGGTCCCAGCAAAGACTTGTAGTGCATCGCCAACCACCCCATCAGGTAGTGGAAGGGCAGTTCTACGCGCTCAAAATCCAAAGTCTTCTTGCGAGCGATGACCTTGGACGAGAATATTCGCAGACCACGGTGTATGCTGCATACCATAGCAGGAAGGAGGGCCAGCCTAACTCCGAATACTAGTTTAACGGCAGGGAGGATGAAATGACGACCAATCCTCTCGATAGAACCCGCTCCTCCCGAGACTACGCAGTTCCGTAGCCATATCATTAAAAATCCAGCCAGAAGCGCCTTCTCCGACGTCTGTATGGTCCCGTAGTGAAAATAACTAAGTGAGTCAGCTTGACTCCCGAATATATCGCTCTTGGATCGCGACTTCTTGACACTTGACATCAGATCCCTTACCTCTGCATGCGTTCGAGGGGCTCGGGGAGTAACTTCGCCAGAAGGATCAACTCTAAAAAGATAATTAATCCAGGATGTGGTATGGAGAGCGGTCCCCTCGGAGCTATCCGTCGTTTTTATAGCCATCTGATGACAAGCACTATGGTGGCACAACAACTCCCGATACACCGTAACAGAACCCGGGAGTTGCCTGTCCAAGGCCTCGAACTCCTCATTAGATGGGATATACACCTCGAAAGGCTCATTCCCCCATGGAAGTTTAGAGACAGTATACATCTCGTGAAGAGCAAGCCCCAGCTCCCCTACTGGTGCAAAGAACGTCCCCGTTCGCCGACCATACATCTCCAAGAGTGCTACGAACAGTGGTTTACTAATGGGAAGCCCGTGACAAGTGCCCCGAATGGCATGGTAAAGCCCCACCTCCCGCAAGAATGTTCCATAGGCCTGCAAAACCCAAGTAGTCAACTGGGCCCACGTAGAGGTGGGGTTTATCCAGTTCGGCAGTGCCAGCCTACCAACAGGATAAGACTTCTTGCGAGCAAGCCGATTCAGGAAAGTATCAGCTTGAGTAAGTGTGAAGTTGGGACCGTATACATTCATGAAAGAGCCCGGGGCCAGACCCATCATATACCGAAGGACAGAATCCTTACCCGCATACGCTGACCGCATATTCGGATTATAATGGATGTTGCCCATCAACATCCCTGATTGAGTGGAAGTTAAGTTACATACCATCTTCCGGTCCAGCAACACCATATTGAACCATGACAAAGGATAATGACGTTCCATGAGAGGAATATGGATTGCAACCCCATCCAAAGAAAAATCCCAGTTCTCGGAAATCTCTAAAACTCGAGGATTCTTGATGATTAAAGCATCACCGAAAAGGAACAAAGGCTTCAGGTATTTTCCATCCAGCTTCCCAGTATTCATCATGGAACGGAGGTAATGGAGGGTCTGATCCTCAATGGCCTTCAACCTCTCCGAAGGCTCATCAGTAGGGAATTGATTCAACACATGTTTAATTAAGTCGTCAAGACGCATGCCCAGGGCAAATTGATTCGAACCCACTATAAGCTCCCCAGCAGGATTTACGGGCAGATTCACTGGAGAAAGACGAAAGAAACGAGGTTAGGAGATAGTCAAAAAACAGAAGCATTGGAAAGATCATCTGAGTCTATGCGGCTCGGGTCGTCACAGCCTCATGCGGCTCAGCATTAGATACGCCCATGCGGTTCGGTACATCATATCCTCATGCGGCTCCGCGTTAGCCGAGTCCATACGACTTAAATTCAGACGAGCTTATGGACCCATGCGGTTCAGGTTAAGCACGCCTACGAAGCCAGACTCATGCGAGAGGATGCGGATACAAGCAAGCGAGTTTATGCGGTTCAAAAAGTGAACAAGCTCATGCGGCCCCATGGGGTGAAGAGCTTATGCGGTTACATCAATAAGCCCCGTACATGCGGCTTGTGCATAAAGTATGCAGCAGAGCCACGGCAACAATTAGGGTTTTCAGACGACCCTTACCAGCGATAGGCGGGTGAACGTTGGGATGGATAGAACGCACAGCAGCCGACAGAGGAGTGACCACGTTCATCGCTGCGGTCGTCGTAGAAGCAACCGCCTTACCCTTCGCGGCTTTCGACGCAGTAGCCTTCTTGGGAGCCATTGTCGATCGTTGAAGGAAGAAGACCAAGAGCAAAGTCGGCAACAGGGAATTCGAGCAAAGAGAGAAGGTAAAGAAATCCCCAACACACTAAAAGACTCCTATTTATAGGCGAAAGAGGCCCATAAAAACAAACAGACGTCTCGGATTGCGTGCCGCCTCAAAAGATAAAAGCAAAACGCTTCGGTCAAGGCAAAACCGACCCTTGGGATCCTCCCCCAAAAAGACGGTGTTAATTCAAATCAAAGGCACTTAATGAAGATTTACACATGTGGTCAGGACACGTGGCAAAGAGCCTATGCGGACAGACGAATCTATGCGGCTGGGACACTTATGCGGCACAAACGGGACCATGCTTCTTATTCAAAGTGTTTCAAATTTGCAAATTGAAAACTTTAAAGGGGGTCCTGTAGAAGCATGGAAAATATCAGAATAATGGTCCATGCGGCTCCGGATACGAAGCCCATACGGCTCATATGGGAGCTGTCTTACACGGGTCAAAGGAAGACTCTCAGTCTCATGCGGCTCGCGAGTGTATGCGGTTCAGCAGGAATATGCGGCTTGGTTGATGCCACGTGTCCCCTTGTGATCCTTTCCTACAGCTGGCCCTTTGAATAGTGGCCTCATTTAATGCTCTGACACGATTTGACGACTGTGGCGGCTCTGGCATAAGGTGTCATAATGGCTCTGCCATAATGACAGACTCTTCGGGAAAAGAAGAAGATCTCTGACCCGATCCGTCAGAAATCCTAGGTTGCCACGTGGCAAAATCTCATGCGGCTTAAATAGAGAACAGCTCCATGCGGCTCACTGAGAAGTCACTCTATATGACTAGCAGAAATCAGCCATATGCGGCCCACTGAGAGATCAGTCCCTGCGGCTCAATACAACGCTAGCTCATGCGGCTGGCAAAGATTGCATATGCGGTTCATTGAGAGTTCGTTCCCTGTGGCTCGATGAAGCATTGTCCTATGCGGCTCACGAAGAGTATCTCCCTGCGGTTCAAGTGTTGCCCATCCTATGCGGCTCTGACAGTATCCATAATCAAAACACGTGGCATCGGATCAATCAAGGATTTAACTGAATCCCAACAAGAACATTTGACATCATCGTCATAATTACTAAGATCTGGGCGTATCATTTATTATCAAGCTAATGGAACACGTGGCGAGCAATCAGACATTGGCGTAATCAATCATGAAGATTTAAAGCAATTAGCATTAATTGCTCACAAGATACAGTGCTATCTGCATTAATGGCCCAGATTTATTGTAATCAGGATCAAGGGTTCAGATAGATTGAAGGAGTGCCGACATTCCAAACAAATGATCATTAGCAAACCCTAATGATCACACCCCACTCCTATAAATAGCCAGCATCATTCCCTTACAAAAAAGAGATGGACAACAAAAGAATAAAAAAAAAGAGAGACAGATATACAGAGAGAGTTCTCCCCTTTTCGATAACCACAGAGAGAGAGAAGCCAGGAGAGCAACACGAGGAGAGCAAGAAGAGCATTTCTTCGTCCATGCCAAGCAGATCTTCTCCGAGCCAAGACTGCATACCGATCGTCCAAGGAGTAAGGCAGAGCGGCCGTCGCTTTCCCGAGCCTCTATCGTCACCCCCCAGAATCTAAAATAAATAATTGTACTTAGACTGTTGTACCTAGGTTTTCGTCCCTAGGCTTTCTTTGTACAAGCGAGTTTGTATTGTGAGTCTAAGTTTAGTCCTCCCATAAACTGTTCTGTACTTTTATAATCAATGGCAAACAATACAGTGATGCTTCCGGTAAAGGTTTGGGCTGCGTTCTTCAACAAGACAGGAAAGTAATTGCTTATACATCTAGGCAATTACGGACTCATGAGAAGAACTATCCCACGCATGATTTGGAGCTTGCAGCGATTATATTTGTATTAAAGCTGTGGAAGCACTACCTCTATGGAGAGAGAGTGGAAATATTTATAGACCACAAAAGTCTTAAATATGTTTTCAATCAGAAGGAGCTGAACATGCGACAGAGACGATGGCTGGAGCTGATGAAAGATTTCGACATCAACCTGCAGTATCATCCGGGTAAGGCTAATGTTGTTGTAGATGCACTTAATCGATAGCCATGGCGATGTTCTTGACCAAGGAATGGCACTTGCTGGAAGATATGGAAAAGCTTGGACTGGAGATTGTACTGCCTGAAGAAGAAATAAAGAAACTGGAAAGAGAAGCCATTGTACCAGGAGCTGATTCATCAATGATGCAGTTGCAATTGCGTTCAAGTCTAATGGACAGATTTAAGGAAACACAATTCCAAGATGAGATGCTTTGCAAGCTCAGAGATCAAGTGCTGGCAGGAACACTTGAAGGATTTTCAATCACCAGCGACGAAGCACTGTAGCACGGTACGAGGCTTTACGTACCAACTGGCGAACTGAGAAACGAGCTGATGCAGGAAGTGTACCAGTCGCAGTATTCCATACATCCAGGAGCTAACAAAATGTATCGAGATATACGTACTATAGTGTGGTGGTACGGAATGAAGAAGGACGTATCCAGGTATGTAGCTAGATACATAATTTGTCAACAAGTGAAAGCTAGCAGACAGAGACCAGCAGGACTGTTGCATATGCTAGACATCTCGGAGTGGAAATAGGAGCACATAACGATGGACTTTGTGTCAGGACTGCCTCGATCCCAAGGAGAAAAGGATACTATTTGGGTGATCGTGGACCGACTGACGAAGTCAGCCCACTTTATTCCCTTTAAAGTGGGCCTATCCACGGAGAAGTTGGCGATATTGTACATGCGGCACATCTACCGGATTCATGGAGTTCCGGTTAGTATCGTATCTGACAGAGATACCAGATTCACTTTTTACTTCTGGAAGAGCTTGCACGACAGTTTGGGAACGCAACTGAAGTTCATCACCGCCTACCATCCCCAGACTGACGGACAATCGGAGAGAATAATCCTGACGCTAGAGGACATGCTGAGGTCTTGCGTCTTAGAATTTGGAGGGTCTTGGGAAGACCATTTGCACTTGGTAGACTTCTCCTACAACAACAGCTACCAAGCTAGTATCGATATGACTCCGTTCGAGGCACTTTATGGACGTCGTTGCCGTATCCCACTTGCTTGGGACGACGTAGGAGAAAGGGTATTGCTTGGACCTGAGATGGTGACCGATGCAGCAGAAAAGGTAAGGATGATCAGAGACAAGCTCAGGATTGCCCAGGACAGACAGAAGCATTGGGCCGATAGCAGCCGACGGCCGTTGGAGTTTGAAGAAGGAGACAGTGTGTTCGTGAAGATCTCCCCTACCAGAGGAACCATCCGTTTCGGCAGATTGGAGAAGTAGATTATCGGGTCCTTTTGAAGTACTGAACAGGATTGGAGAAGTAGCTTATCGGGTGGCTCTACCCCCAAGTCTCGAAGGCGTCAACAACGTCTTCCATATTTCATAGCTGAGACGCTACATCCCGGACCCGAGCCATATCTTGGACCATTCGGAGCTGGAAATTGGACCCAGCCTCACAGTGCCAGAGAAGCCAGTAGAAATATTAGACAGTGGAGAGAAGAGAACCAGGAATTCTGTGACGCCAATAGTCAGAGTTATATGGCGGCATAACTCCCCAGGCGAGTCTACCTGGGAGCGAAAAGATAAGATGCGGGAGCAGTATCCGTATCTGTTTGAAACTTGAGGTATTTTCTTAACCCTATCCTTTAATTTCGAGGACGAAATTTTCTAAGGTGGAAAGGTTGTGAAACCCGTAACTCAGAATTTCTGGAATTTATGGATAAATGAATTATTGTCTCTTGGTTTGATCATTAGTTTCTGTTGCTCATTAGTTTAGAATAAGTTATTAGTTATTATTATTATTATTATTATTATTATTATTATTATTATTATAGTCGGATCAGGAAAATATTATTTTTAAAATTAATTATTGGATTTTTTATTGTAGCCTGTCCCGATCCCGTACCCGGGAACTCCAAACCCCGTTTTCAGAACCCACCCTTGGATTTTCCATTAAAAATCTGAAATTATATCTATATATATATGTATAAATAGGGTTGGTTTGATAAATATTATTAAAAAAATAATAATAAAACCTTTTTTTCCCCCATGACCAGGCCGTTCCCCCAAATTCTCCACGTAACTCTCTCTCTCCTTCCACTTCTTCTTCTACTTTTCCTTAAAAACAAACCACCAGGTCTCTCTCTCTCCCTCATTCTCATTCCCTTCCCAACTCCTTTCCCATCTCACTTCTTCCCCATCTTTCCCCAAGCTCCGGCCAGATCCCGACCCGCCGACTTTACTCCGACCCGAGCCAGCCCACGTGCCTGCCTCCCGGCCGCGCCCTGCCTCAACTGACCCCGTGCGGATCCCGTGCGCCGGATCCCGACAACCCCCGGTGTTGTCCGCCGCAGCGCATGCTGAGGTCTTGCGTCTTAGAATTTGGAGGGTCTTGGGAAGACCATTTGCACTTGGTAGACTTCTCCTACAACAACAGCTACCAAGCTAGTATCGATATGACTCCGTTCGAGGCACTTTATGGACGTCGTTGCCGTATCCCACTTGCTTGGGACGACGTAGGAGAAAGGGTATTGCTTGGACCTGAGATGGTGACCGATGCAGCAGAAAAGGTAAGGATGATCAGAGACAAGCTCAGGATTGCCCAGGACAGACAGAAGCATTGGGCCGATAGCAGCCGACGGCCGTTGGAGTTTGAAGAAGGAGACAGTGTGTTCGTGAAGATCTCCCCTACCAGAGGAACCATCCGTTTCGGCAGATTGGAGAAGTAGATTATCGGGTCCTTTTGAAGTACTGAACAGGATTGGAGAAGTAGCTTATCGGGTGGCTCTACCCCCAAGTCTCGAAGGCGTCAACAACGTCTTCCATATTTCATAGCTGAGACGCTACATCCCGGACCCGAGCCATATCTTGGACCATTCGGAGCTGGAAATTGGACCCAGCCTCACAGTGCCAGAGAAGCCAGTAGAAATATTAGACAGTGGAGAGAAGAGAACCAGGAATTCTGTGACGCCAATAGTCAGAGTTATATGGCGGCATAACTCCCCAGGCGAGTCTACCTGGGAGCGAAAAGATAAGATGCGGGAGCAGTATCCGTATCTGTTTGAAACTTGAGGTATTTTCTTAACCCTATCCTTTAATTTCGAGGACGAAATTTTCTAAGGTGGAAAGGTTGTGAAACCCGTAACTCAGAATTTCTGGAATTTATGGATAATTGAATTATTGTCACTTGGTTTGATCATTAGTTTCTGTTGCTCATTAGTTTAGAATAAGTTATTAGTTATTATTATTATTATTATTATTATTATTATTATTATTATTATTATAGTCGGATCAGGAAAATATTATTTTTAAAATTAATTATTGGATTTTTTATTGTAGCCTGTCCCGATCCCGTACCCGGGAACTCCAAACCCCGTTTTCAGAACCCACCCTTGGATTTTCCATTAAAAATCTGAAATTATATCTATATATATATGTATAAATAGGGTTGGTTTGATAAATATTATTAAAAAAATAATAATAAAACCTTTTTTTCCCCCATGACCAGGCCGTTCCCCCAAATTCTCCACGTAACTCTCTCTCTCCTTCCACTTCTTCTTCTACTTTTCCTTAAAAACAAACCACCAGGTCTCTCTCTCTCCCTCATTCTCATTCCCTTCCCAACTCCTTTCCCATCTCACTTCTTCCCCATCTTTCCCCAAGCTCCGGCCAGATCCCGACCCGCCGACTTTACTCCGACCCGAGCCAGCCCACGTGCCTGCCTCCCGGCCGCGCCCTGCCTCAACTGACCCCGTGCGGATCCCGTGCGCCGGATCCCGACAACCCCCGGTGTTGTCCGCCGCAGCGCCTCCTGTGGCCGCCTTCCCCGGCGACCCCCGAGCTCCCGTGCCCGCCGGCCAGATCCGCCCCTGGCGATCCCCGAGTCCCACTGTGCCTCCCAGCCAGCGCTTTCCCGGCGTGCCCCCGAGCTTTCGGTCGACCCCGAGCCCTGTCGGCTCCGCCCCAGCGGCTGCCCCGAGTTTCGCAGTGCTCCGCCCCGCGCCGAAGCCGTGCGCCGCCCCTGTCCCAGACCTCCAGGCCCCGATCCGCGCTTTCCAGCGCTGTTCCGAGCCGATCCCGCTGTCCACGCGGATTCTCTTTCTATTTCTTGCATCTGAGAGCTCTAGCCGAGCAACTGAGGTATAATCCCGTGTCCCTGTGTCCCTCCCGTAGTTAGTCAATGATGATGTCGTCCCGACCCCGCTCCGAGGATCGGTTTTAGTTTAGTTGCGTAGGGGATACGCGCCGTGCGCAATTCGGATTCTCTTGGTTCTGTTGGTTAATTCATTAGTTTTGGTATTAGTGTGGTTTTTGGTATTAGTATGGTTCTGTTGGTTAATTCATTAGTTTTGGTATTAGTATGGTTTTTGGTATTAGTATGGTTATGTTGGTTAATTCATTAGTTTTGGTATTAGTGTGGTTTTTGGTATTAGTATGGTTCTATTGGTTAATTCATTAGTTTTGGTATTAGTGTGGTTTTTGGTATTAGTATGGTTCTGTTGGTTAATTCATTAGTTTGGTTTTGTATGGTTCTTTGGACTAATTCCTTGGCTTTGGAAAGTCTTTGGGTTGTTGTTGGTGTGGGTGTCGTATCGCCTCGTGGCTAGATTGTTCTAGTTACAGAGGAGATGTTGCCCAAATTTTCAGTAAAGTATTTCAAAATAGTAATATTTAATTAAGTTCATTAAATTAAAATCTATTTTTAAATCCGATCTTTGCAAACGATTTACAAAATTGGTTTTGTTGGTTTTAAATGCAGTTTTTATGAGTTTTGTATCCCTGTTAGGCGACGAACGTATCGGTCGGATGAGCCTCGGCGAAACGCAAACTCTACAGGATTTCCTGTACGTTTAGGTGTAAGCCAGCAACGTGAGATTGCATGACGAAGTCTGAGACGCCCGTTTTCTGCAAAATTATATTTAATTTATATTATGTTTTATTTTTAGAACTAGTTACTGGCCTCTAGTATTTTGGGTGCAGGGCTTCGGCCTCCTGACTGGCCCACTTCACGGCATTCAGAGCTCACGTCAGTTTTTTTAAATTAAATTAATTAATTTGTTGTAAAGACATAAGCCCAGTTTTCCTTTATTTTTTTGTGGTCATGTATTGTGTAGCTTAGATTTTTTATTTCTTTTCTGGGTTGGTTATTTGCGTAGCTAGACGTATAAATTATAATTTGGTATTAATTATTTTGTACAAAATTAATAAGATTTTCTCATATTAAGTTAATGAATAAAGATTCCTAATAATTTAAACAACTTTATGTTTTCTCACTTAAAAGACCACTTAGTTTTATATATATTATTAAAAATAGAAAGTCTTGCCAATTAAAGTGTAATTGCTATTTTTCTCCAATAAATCGGTAATCGATTATTCCGTAAATTGATAACCAATATAGTTTACGACGTTAGACAGATTTCGTTAGATTAATTAAATAACTTAAAACCTGACTAGGGTCTGTTTCTAAAAATTGTAACTAGCACACCTAGATTTGGCTCATCTATGATTCTAAGTCAGGATTCTCAACTGTAGGATTTCGAGGACGTACTTGACTTCCTTCCCGGCACTGACATCCCAATCCAGTCATACAAACAAAGGCAAGTTACGGTTATGTTTTCTTACATTTTATTTAGTAATTGTCATGATTGCATGCTTAAACCACATTGCTACACGGAACTCTCTCCTTGAGTTCGATTATTGATTGTGGGGATATTGGGGGAGTAGTGTAGCGTTTATGACCAAACCCTCATATTGCATTATTGCGCGAGCTTACCCCTCTTACATACGGGGATCGGCCGTATCGCATCGCTAGGATGTTATTGTACAACCCAAGTCGGTCATAGACGTTACCTATTCAAATCACATTGTTTCAAATATTGAATTGCTGAAAATTGCTGGAAAATATTGTTCAAAGGATTTCAACTGTTTAAAATTGCATCTTTCCATTATTATTTAGAATTTTGGATTATGTACTCGTACTTGCTCCTTTCCTACTGGATCCCCCCCATAGGTGATGTTGATGATGCTGAGCTATTATTCAATAGCTACTATGATCCGGTATTCTATCCTGTGGTGTTGCCAGATCCCCCTTGGAGGATGCAGAACCAGAGGCCGATGAGTCGACCGTTGTCACGTCCCAGAACCAGATTACGGGAGAGCGGGGGGCAGACATAGCCAGCTACGTATATGAAATGGAATCCATCTCGCTATACGGTCATGGCTGTCTAGATACATGAGGGTTTACTACAAGCCAACGGTCTCCTATGGTCATGAACAAGCCTAGTGTCTCAATCACTAGCAAGTAGGTATATTCACAAGATGTATGATCATTAAATATACAATAATAAGGCGTCTCAAATATTACATATTCAGCTGATCATGAAGCTAGTCGTTACAAAATGTTAGGACTAGCAAGAGTTTAGTCATACATGATCAACCCTAGGATCTGTCAATCATGTTACAGCCCGTAGGCAGACGGTAAGTAAGTGCAATCGAGCTAAACAGGTGCTCGTCGGCTAAATGCCTCAAAAGAATAATTTTTACAATAAAGTGGGAGATCAAAAATAAACCCACTCGTTGTCCTGGTTACGCCTAGTGGTCACCATCGGGCTGGAAGGTTGATAGATCCTCTGGAGCTATTCTGAAATCTGGCCATACAAAACCAGCTGGGTCAGACCCCAGAAAGAGCAAGTACCACAAAGGAAGCTTCACTTAGGAACTAAAACCAGCAATTAGCACAGAAGATAATAATAATATAGTAAAACTGGAGAAATATAACATTACGAGGATATACGGTAAGATAACCATGGAACCATTCAGATAACCAGATTACAACCCTTAAACCAAACAAGGACCGGAATTATAACCCTTCATCTGAACCGAACTTGGTTTCTCCCATTTATCAGCAAGGTAATATAAGAAAATCAGAACCTGTAACAATGTTATACAGGATCAAGGCAAGACTAGACTGATTATTCTCCATTCAACAATTACGGCCAAGCAATAAGTACGGCTTGATACTTTAACTAGCTAGGGTTATCACAGGCCTAGTTACTAGCAAGATGCAGTGAGATTATTCAATAGCCACAAGCCCTGCAGACCATCCAGGTTACCCAGGTCGAAATTTAGGGGTTGAATTCAGGTGGGTACATCGTCCAGGAAACACATGTACCCTTAAGTAGCTTGAAGGGTGCAACACATGACAGTGTGCTGGAAATGTGCCCTACTCGACGGCAGGCTACAGATCCCAAGCGCGCCTAGGTAACGAAATTGCCTTTAGCTGGGAGATCTCTTTATGACTAATGTATTAATCTAGTTATTAGTATTAGTCCATTTCAATAGGTACTCCTGACCGTGGTACTCAGGAGTCCCATCTTAGACATGATGCAAGATAGGACTGGATTATTGTACAAGCACAATCATCCACGGTGTCCAGGTTATTTATACAGGTCATGTCATGTCAGGTAGCCGTCGCAACAGCTTATCAAGATATGCCAGGTTTATTATGTCAAGTTTACTTGTCAGGAGTGCACCATGACGGGCCACCATCAGGTCATGTTACGTATCAAGAGTGCACCGCTGCGGGTCACTGCCATGCTCATGGTACAAGCATTCAACCAGGAGACCCAAGTTATGCTGAGGTTACAAGACATGAGTTATCATAAAAAATCAAATAATAATAATTCAATCATAGAATACAAGTCTATGGAAAAACCATGCGGGTCAGGCATATGTGGCCAAGGAAAGAATCCATGCGGGAGCAGCTCAGGCGGCTGAGGGCGGGAGCAACCCATGCGGTTAGGAATAGAAGGAGGCGCATGCGGCTCAGTTGGAAGCCCATGTGGCTAGGTTCAGTCAAGGGCACATTTGGTCAGGAGGAAGTAGGTGCCATGCTGCTCGTGGGAGAGGAGTTCTCATGCGGTTGGAACGGACCCGGGCTCATGCGGCTCGCAGAGCAAAGATCTATGTGGCTCGATTTACAATGGTCTCATGCGGCTCAACTGAGTGAAGCCCCTGCGGCTGGGTCAATGTGTTTACTTATGTGGCTGGGAGTGACGGGTGTATATGCGGTTCAGAAAGAAGGGCCCTCATGCGGCTGGCGGGAATGGGTGCATATGCGGCTGACGGGGGAGAAGTCCATGCGGCTAGGAATACAAGGGTCTCATGCGGCTGAGAGCGACTTGCCGCATGAATGTTCATGCGGTCAAGTACTGCCATGCGGCCAGAGAACTGTTCTTCTTCTTCGAATTTCCGAGAAGAAGAACACCATGAACCCATGCTTCCAAGCTCCATAAAACCTTCATCCAGAGTCCAAATCCGAACTTCCATAGGTCAGAATGGGGCAGAACAAAATTCTCTACAACATGGAACCATCAAAACTTAGAAATAACAAGATTATGTAGATCAAAACCCGAGAAATCTAAAAATAAGATAAACTTAGATCTATAAGAATCTGGCCATGGAAAGTAAAAATGCCAAGTACTAAAGTATGTTAGAATGCTGTAAAGATGAGAATGGAACAATAAAATCAGAGTTCCTCCATGAAGCAAGTTGCACTTGCCTAGACCTCCCTCTCTCTCTCTGGTAGGTGAAGAAGTTATGGTGGAGAAGAAGGAGAGTAATGAGGAGAGAGAAAGAAGAATGGGTTAATAAATACTAATGGTGGTGGTAGGTAGGTAGGGGTTCACCTTTGGTTCATGATGAACCAAAGCAAAACCAAGCCAAGCCGAACCAACCCAAGAATAAACCAAGCCATGAAGAAAAGCTAAGCAAGGAATCATGCAATACAAGATAAAATACGTACACGTATTCCAAAAATACGTAATACGAACCACAGGCATTACAACTCTACCCACCTTAAAGGAATTCCGTCCTCAAAATTTACTTAAGAGGCTAGAGAGACGAGGACAAGCTATATTAATCATAAGCAAGCTATAACTAGGCAATCAATCAAGCAATCAATCATGCAAGCAAGGAATCGAAGCCACGAGGCATAAGAAACACATTATACCTCACGAGTCAAATAGGTCGGGATATCGTGATCGGATATCATCCACACGCTCCCACGTTGACTCACCCAAAGAGTGATGACCCCAAGTAACTCGGACTAACTTGATAGTCTTGTTCTTGAGTATCTTCTCTCGCCGGTCCAATATAGACACGGGCCTGTTAACTACAAGCCATCAGTCCCTTATGGTCATGAATAAGCCTATTGTCTCAATCTCAAGCAAGTAATAGCAGTTACAAGATGTCAGAGCACCAAATATACAATAGTATGGCGTCCCATCATTATATATTTGGATGACCATAAAGCTAGTCATATAAAATATGAAGACTAGCAAGAGTTTCAATCATACATGATCAACCCTAGGATTTGTCAATCATGTTACAGCCCGTAGGCAGACAGTAAGTAAGGTGCAATCGAGCTAACACGTGGTCGTCGGCTAAACGCCTCAAAAGAATATTTTTACATTAGAGTGTGAGAACAAAGATGAAATCTACTCGTTGCCAGGGTTACGCCTGGTGGTCACCATCTGGCTGGAAGGTAAAGAGATCCTCTGGAGCTGCTCCGGTATCTAGCCACGCAAAACCAGCTGGATCAGATCCCAGAAAGAGCAAGTGCCGTAAAGGAGGCTTCACTTAAGAACTAAAACCAGCAATTAGCACAAAACATAATAATATAGTAAAAACTGTAGATATGGAATTCATGATGATATACGATAAGATAACCATGTGACTATTCAGATAACCAAGTTACAACCCTTAAACCAAACAAGGACCGGGGTTGTAACCCTTCATCTGAACGGAACTTGGCTTTCCACTATTTATCGATAAAGTAAAGCACAAGCAACCAGGTCATGTTACAATCTTGTACAGGATCAGGACAAGACTAGACTGGGCTGGACTCCATCCAATCAATCACGACCAAGCAGTGAGTACGACTTACTACTTTAACTAACTAGGATTATCACAGGCCTAGTTACTAGCAAGATGCAATGACATGTTCCAACAACCACAAGCCCTGCAGACCATCCATGCTATCCAGACGCAAATTAGGGGTTAAGTTCAGGTGGGTACATTGTCCAAGAAACACATGTACCCTTAAGTAGCTTGAAGAATGCAACACATGACAGTATTTTGGAAATGTGCCCTATTCGACGGCAGGCTACAGATCCCATAATGGGGCACCCAGATAACGGGATTGCCTGTAGCTGGGAAATTACTTCATGACTACTGGATTATTCTAGTTATTAACCTTAGTCAGTTTCAGTAGGTACCCCTGACCGCGGTACTCCGGGATCCATACCCTAGACATGATGCAAGACAGTACTGGTTTATCAGTACAAACACAATCATCCACGGTGTCCAGGTCATTCATTCTTGTCATGTCATCCTTCTTGTCATGTCATGCTAGCCGTCGCAACAGCATTAAATAGTTCTATCTTGCTTACTTGTCATGTCATGCCATGTCCTGTCATGTCAGTTTACTTGCTATTCCATGCCATATACAATTATTATTCTAATCATATCAATCAATTCGTAGTTATCAAGCTCAAGGAAAAAGGTACAAGGGTAAACGGGTACGTATAGGGCTTGAAGCCTCTACGCGAGCAGAACTACGCTAGGCCAAGAAGCCCCAAGCGTAAAAATAGCTTTACATGGGCAAGGACAAGGAGGGTCCGCTTTACGCGAGCAATGCTACGCGAGCAAGCACTCTACGCGAGCAAGCATTCAACGTGAGCGAGCACTCGAGCGAGATTCTACGCGAGCGGGACTCTACGCGAGCACGACTCTACGCGAGCGGGAGTAGCCCTCGCGTAGAGTTCGGATGAACTCTGCGTAGAACATATTATGCTGGCACGCAAATGCATGTGCATAGAGGAAAACATTACTACGCTGGCACGTGAAAACATGTGCGTAAAGGGGAGACACTACGCTGGCACATAAAACGTGTGCGTAAAGGGCTCGTCTTCTCTCTAAGGCCGAGATATGCATCCATGGGACTCAAGAGACCCCATCTCGGCCAAGACTTGATGAAATCTAATTATACAAAGGCTAAACTTGCGTAAAATCGAAATCTCTACTACATGGAACTCTCAGTTTTTGAAAATAAGGTATTTTACTAGATCAAGGCTCAAGGAATCCGAAAATGATCAAAACTTAGATCTACGAAAATCCATGCTTCTAAATGAGAAAAGCCAAGTTCTAAAGTAGTTTAAAATCAGGCAAAGAAGCTAAATGATCAATAAAAGCATGGTGTTCTCTTGTGATAGCAAGTTGCACTTGCCTTCGATGGGGGTTTTTGTAGAGAAATGAAGAAGAAGAAGAAGAAGTGCAGTAATAAGAAATGAATGAGGAGAGAGAAGGGTTGTTGGGTTAATAAATAGGGGATGGTGGTAGGTAGGGGTTTGCCTACTAACCCAAACCAAGCCAAACCAAGTCGAACCCAACCGATCTCGATGCATGCCTAAGCTAAAATAGACCACACTAACCCATGCCAATGCAAAACCTAAGGCTAGCAAGTCAGGACAAGTCAAAATACGGGTTCGCAATACGTACTCGCATACCAAAATACATATAACGAAATCCGAGGGTGACATTACTAGTAACTAGGCTTGTGATAACCCTAGTTAGTTAAAGTATCAAGCCATACTCTTTGCTTGGCCGTGAATATTGGATGGAGGCCAATCCTGTCTAGTCTTGTCTAGATCTAGTACATGGCTATCTCAGGACATGCTTGCCTACGCTTTAATCTTAGCAATAAATGGCTAGAAACTGGATTCTGTTCAGGCAAAGGGTTACAACCCCGGTCCTTGTTTGGCTTAAGGATTGTAACCTGGCTTTCGAAATAGTACCTCATCATCTCGTCATTTATTGCCTTATTTATATTTCATGTTTTCCTATTATTATTCTTGTTTATGTTCTGACATGTTGGTTTTAGTTCTTAAGTGAAGCCTCTCTTGTAGCACTTGCACTTTTTGGGGTCTGATCCTGCTAGTTTTGTATGGCCAGATTTCGGAGCAGCACCATAGGATCTTCCAGCCTTCCAGCCAGATGGTGAATACTAGACGTAACCCTGGCAACGAGTGGGTTTTATTTTGCTCTTCTACTCTATTGTAAATTATTCTTTTGAGGCGTTTAGCCGTCGAGCAAGTGTTAGCTCATGTTGAATACTTATATTTCTTGTCTGCCTAAGGGCTGTAACATGATTGACAAATCCTTGGGTTGATCATGTATGACTTAAACTCTTGCTAGTCTTCACATTTTGTATGACTATCTTCATGATCATCTGAATATATAATATTTGGGATGCCTTACTTTGTATGTCTGATGACCTACCATCTTGTTACATTTATTTGCTTGCTTGAGATTGAGACACAAGGCTTGTTCTTGACCATAAGAGACTGATGGCTTGTAGATAAACCCTCATACATCTAGACAACCGTGATCGTATATCGAGATGGATTACACTTCTATATACGTAGCTGGCTGTGTCTGTCTCCCGCTCTCCAGTATTCTGGTTCTGGGGCGTGACAAGCATGCATATAGGATTATAGTTTAGAATCTCATCCACAAGCTTGATCACATTCCTTGTTTTTATTTTGAACTCTCATTTGACTACTTGATTTGCATCTTTATTGATCCCTCTTCCACGTAAATCTTATATTCTTGTGCTTGATGGAGGTTAGACAGTTGACTAGCATTAGTATATATATATCAAATATGTCAATTACATTGTTAGACAGATTATATTGTTAATTAAAGAAATATTAGAGGAATAGTTAAGTTATGAAGCTATAAAAATATTTTGAAGTTTGATTTGCACTATCAAATGATTTGAGTAAATTTTCTTAAGGATATAGTCATGGGTGGAAGATTAGTGTATTTTAAGTTGGGTAGAAGTTATACTGTCATATTTAAATTATAGTTGAAATCTTATATGATAAAGGTCAGACACTTATATGGTGCTTAAGAAGTCAATCAAGTAAAATATGATTGAAGGATTTAAATTCTTTGACTTTGAACTTATTAAAAGAATAATCATGATTTATCTGAGAAAAAAAATATAGAGACTTGAGGATAATGATTTGACCTTGAGGAGGAATGTTTGGAGGATTGAATTAAAAAAATTGAATGTTGATAAATTGGATTTAAAATTTTACAATTTGAGAATTTGATTATATGTTGAATTTTGAGGGTTGAATCATCAATTTAAATTTTTGAGGATGGAAATTTAAAATCTCGAAAACTTTGAAGTTTTAATGGTTTAAATTTGGAATAAGATGATTGAATAAATTTGTTTTTATTTTTTTGAAATTTTAGTTATTTGAATTTTATGCAATGGATTTAAAATTAAACTGTGAATATTTAAATTTTTAGGTGTTCGAGGACAGCAAATGAAGGAAGCCATAAGTATGAAAGACTAATATTTACGTATCTTATCTATCTTTCTTGATGTTGTGCTACTTAATCCTGTCTATATTCCTTCTCAACCTTGATTCCATGCGCTAGTACATCATGTGTTGAACTATTCGTGCCACATTACCTTATCCGACCCTTAGAAACTTATTACAATTATTCTCATCTTACCTTTACAGTTCGAGGTACAATTTTTCGTACTTGATTGTTCTACTGCTTTGATTTCTCTTATTTCTTAAATTGTGCTTTAGTTTTAATTTCGACAATGGAATTCTTGTAAGTTGGGTATGATATAAACCCTCTAAATTTTGCAATATATTTTTAATTTATTTAATTACCATAACTATGGTATATCTGAGTATATATATAGTATATGGATTACTTTATGAAGTTTTATTGGAATAACTATATGTATGTCTATGTACAAAATCTACCTATAGAATTTGGTAACCCAATTTTTTTGAACTTTCAAAGTGGTATTTTTTTATTTAAATTTTTTTGTACTTAGAAAATAAATTTTCTTTGAAACTTTGCAAAGAATATTATGTTATTTTTTATATTTCAAAACTAGTTAAAATTTAATGGTTTGAAAATACTAATTAGATTATAAAACTTATTTTTCTTAGAAAATTTATTATTTGAAATTATAAAGATATTATCGTATTAATAATATTGGTTTCAAAATTGAATTTGAAGATCTTAAAATATTTAAACGATAAAAAGATTTGCCAAGCTATTTTTGAATAAAATTTGGATTTATACAAAAATATACTTTAAGTTACTTTGATAAGTATTTAATATGTTTTAAATTATTTTGTTGATATAAAATATTACGTTCAATTTTTATGGAGATCAATTATTGAATTAAGATTAGATTATCTAGTTTTTAAATTTATATGATTTAAATAAAGGGGTAGATTTATCCATTAGAAATTTTAATCCTATTGGAATCATATCTACAATTATTTAAATTATTTTTTGGAACTAATCATAATCATATCTAAATTAGGTAATGATAATCATATCCATATTGGTTGAATTCTAATCATATGCTAATTAACTAAAACCCATTAGATATATCTATTGAACCTATGAAATAAAATTATCTCTCATATTTCACATCTCCAAATCTCCTCTCTTTTCCGTCCAAAATAGCCGAAAAATTCGTCATAAAATTCAACATTATTTTTCAGAAGTTGTATCAACTTCGCAAATTTGTTGCGATCAACTTCGGGCTTCGTTTTACCTCCTATTTTTTTGTTTGAACCGTATTGAGGTTAGTTTAGATAGCATGTAGTTTATTTCAACAAATTTGTAACATATTTTTCTTCAAAATTGTTTTAGTGTCAGTGTCTGAAAATCGATGCGTCGTACTGTTTTTGATATTTCGAGAGATCTCGAACTCAGTTTCACAATTTGTTTGATGTTTTGGAAATGTGACACAAAGACTTATAGGATTCAAATTTTTAAGAAATCAATGTATATTGTATTTTGGGCCCATATAAATATTTAATTACTACCTATAATGGAATATATAGGGTATATATATAATATTGGGACTTTGACCCTACATCTATTTTCAAAGTAGGTTTAGAAATCCTGAATAAATTATTAAGGTTATTTTTATCTATTTAAAAATATAATTTTTAACCTAAAATTATATTTTGACAAATTAGGAGTTTTAGCCTTAAATAATTTTTCTAGATTTTTATATATTTATCAAAAACATTTTGACTAAAAATATAGTTCCAAATATAAAAAATATTTTCTGAAATAATTATATGTATATGCAAATTTTCTTCGATCAGTATCTTGACTTATATGGCTAAACGTACGTTTCTTATTTATTTGTGAATTCGGGCTTCTTCATATCGACCATGGCTAATCGAACTAATTTGGACATTTTCAGATCGTCACACAAACTCCAGTCAAGTATACCTTTCCTTCTTACAATATATTTACATGCATACGTTTATTTATTTTTTGTTACATGTCATTATCTAGTTTTCTTTTGTTGATTTGTTGATATGTGTTACCTCTTATATTTTATATACTAGTTTATTTGCCTCGTTGGTATATAGTCTTTGTTCATGTTTTGGCATTGTAGTCATATTAGATTTGTTCTCACATGTACCTTGTTTGAACTGTACCGTATCCCGAAGAGTGGGAAGAACGAGTGCGTCATAACTAAACTGTTATTCCTATTTTCATTTTTCTCAATCCCGAGAGTCCACATTAGGGGCAAGGGTTGGCCGTTGTTCAAACTTGAGAGTCCACGCATGGGCGAGGGTTGGTTGTTGTTCAAACCTGAGAGTCCATGTAGGGGCGAGGGTTTGACTAGTTGTTTGACTTCTTGCCATGTGTTCACCTAGAAACTTGGCATTTGTTACCTATTTCCTTTCCAGGAGTTCATTTATACGTAGTTGTTCTTACATGCTTGTATAGTTGTTGCTTGGCTATTTTATTTCCTTCCTTGGATGCATGTATCATTGTTACTTTTTTATTTTTGTTTTCTTGTTGGTTACTATTTATGCATGTTATTTACTATTAGAAATATATGTTTTTATGTATCTTGCTATGTTCCCTCAGGACCCGATGATCTCTTCAGGTATAGATGATCGACAAGATCTTGAGGAGTACTACACGGACTAGTCTCTTCCTTTCCAGACCATATGATCCTTCCTTAGATAGTGGACTTGTTAGTTGCTATTCATTTATCCTACATTTGATTCAATCGCTTGGTAGTGAATTTTTCTTATTACCAGAATCTGTGACATGGTAATTAGCGACACCAAAAATCGTCACTAAATTACCAAAAAATGTCCCTAACGTTATTTTGCGACGTTTCCAGCGACGAATTAGGGTTACTGCATAACTGTAAGTCGCAGAACACTGAAACGTCGCTAAACGTCATAAGTGCGACGTATTTTAGCGACGTAACCATGTCGCCAATTTAGAAACGTTTACCGACTGTGTCGAAAAAATAGCGACCCAAAAGTTGTCGCTGAAGGTCGATAAATGTTGCAAAAATCCGTGACATTCACCGACACATAGCGACTCTTAGCGACGCATATAAGCGATGCAAAATGTCGGTCACTTAGCGACGTTTAGCGACGCTAGCAGGCATCGCTAATCATCGATAAACTTTATAAAATAGCGACGCTTAGCGACTCATCGCTACGTCGCTAATTTTGTAGTGAAAAAAATAAAAAATAAAAAAATAAATGGTAACCCAACAGTTTATATCCCTACAGTTTATTAATTAACAATTAATATCAATAACCCAGAGCAACCCTCCATTGAATTCCCTGGATTTGCCGACCCCTTTGGTAGAACACTCAACACCGGTAAATTCACATCAATTTAATATGAGTAATAAAATAAAATATGCAGAAAATGGCACATTAGAATTACAAATCGAGTTTGAAGAAAATTCTGCGTAAAGTTCAGTGCAAAAAATAAATATCCACGCGAATAAGTCTACCCACAAACAACCAATAAAGTCTCAAAGCCTCAACAAATGTATAATATTCAAACCCAATATCATGTGTCTACACACAAACAACCAATAAACTGTCCTAACTAGGACTACTGCAGATCTAAAGGAGGAGGGGCACCGTCGCGTATGTCAGGACGGTATAATATTCGCCACACCAGTAAGCCTCAACAAATGTATAATATTCGTCACGCCAGTAAGCATAGCTGAAATAAAAGATAGAGTCCATAACTAGGGAATACACCCTATAATCATGTTGTCTAGAATTCTTTCCATGCCAATCGGTATGGCTATAAGAAAATCAAAATTCCATAACTAGGATAAGTATATCCAAAATCAGGCTCCATGTCCTTGTTATGCTAGCTAGTATGGCTGCGATAAATTCTAAACTCCATAAATAAAGCAAACATTTATCGTTCTCACAGTCCTCATCACATATGTTATCAAAATATTCCTTAATTCAATCCATAAATTTTATCTATATACAAAATCAAAGTCAACAACGAACAACAGGAATCAAATTCAACAATAAATCATGGAAGAGTAAATGGAAATAAGCGGAAACAAATTTTGAGGTAGGGTCTAGAGTGAGATTCTCACGAGTCATCTCTAAGGTACTATTCAGGTTAAAATTCAAAACTCCTTTAATATAATCTAAAACAAATCTCAACCTTTATATATAAGATTGGCTGATCATTCTCTTCTTAACCTAAATGGTATATAAGTTCAACTTCTACTTTCTAATTCACTCTCGGGACCATAAAACTCATCCTAATACAAGAATAGGGTTCGATAACGGACAGATATTCAAAATCAGGATGAGCAAGAGCTAGTGAGAATAGACTCGAAAAAGTTTCGAAGTAAGATTGTTAGAGGTAATCCATGGAATCTATCAAGAGTTCCAAATATGTGATTGAGTACGAAAATCCTAAAATATTCTATGACTCAAATCCTAATCCGAGAGTATGCTCACAGTAGTACGGCTAAGCAAAAGTACTACCACGACTTCGTAATAGTTGCAAAGACTGACCTACATGGGCCACAATAAAAATATGTCGCGACCCGCACTCAGATATTCGGACACGAGTATGTGGGCCACGCCCAGCCTACGTTGTAATATCGACGGTAGAACGTTGTCAAGTACCCAATAAATATCTACAACATCTAGGTGATCCATGATAATAAATGTACTCAAATTATATCACAACAGCTAAGGAGGATATCAATAGAAAGATATCAATAGTGTGAGACATAATAAGGAGGATATGAAATAGAAAGATATCGATGATAATAAATGCACTCAAATTATATCCCGGAAGATAACTCCCGGTGAAAGAACATTGAGATACGTCTCAGCTAGCATCATCATGTAGTCCAATAATGTGAGACATAATAATTTCCTAAAAATGTGGTTATCCAGTCAGGATTGGAGCGAAGTACATAACCCTAAAAGCAGTTCTTGTGCATGGTAGAAAATATAGAACTAGCAATAGAATAAGATACATGACATGCTGAAAAGTAAATACAGGAAATAGAAAAATAGCATCATGAAGATATAAGTAAACTGTGTACAAGAATAAAATAGAGAACATGGTAAACTGTAATAAATATAAGTGATTTAGAGCATAAGAAAGTTATGTGATTGGTTTAGGTTGCATATGAGTATTCTACAGTAACTCGATTATATGTGAAGGCATAATCGACATATACATGAGTACACTAGAGATATTTAATCAGATAACCACTTCTACTCTCCTACCCCAATCAATACCCAAAGATCCATTCACGATATGTTACATACACGATTGTTAGTTTGAACATGAAGTACATATGAGCACATGAGAGTACACGAGAGCATATGTGAGTACATAATTAATACAAGTATAAGGAGTACACAATGTACATGATAAAGTATATGAACATGAAATACTCGATGTACTTAATAAGGGGATAACATCGCATGACAAGATCCATATAGTACCAATCTGTATTAACAATGTATCAGCATCAAGTAAAATTGTCTAAAGCAGGCAATATAGATACTATCATGATAAAAACGATCAGAAAATGTATACGCCTAAATTGGTTGGAGTTGACGTGCGTGACACGATGTAACACCCAGCTTTCCAGATGAGAGTAATTTTAAAATTTTGTAATTATAATTATTATTTATTGATAATTATTTTATATTATGATTTTTGGTAATTTTTAATCATTTTTAAACTATTTAAAATTATGACTTGTGATTTTGATATTTTACTATTGTTTGGGTTTAATTTCGAGGAATTTGTCATCCCCAGTTTTCAGGAACAGGGGTATTTTTGTTATTTTGTATTTTTGAAATATTTTTAAAATTTATTTTATTATTTATGATATTGTTTTGGGGTTATTTGAGTCGGGTTCGAATTTCAGCTCAATCCGACTTGAAACGGGGACCCGGGGGTAGTGTTGACTTTAGTGGACCCACACATTAGTTAGCCATAGCCCACATGATAGAAATATTTTAGTTAGAGGTTAGACTAATTATTATGGATAAGGTTAGTGTGATTAGAGACTTTAGAATGACTAATTTAGCCCCAACCAATTAGCCCTTTCCTAATACTAATAGAGTAGGTTAGTGGAGGCATTTTGGACCTTACCATAATAGAACAAATAGCCCCATATGGCCAGCCACTTTGGGAGAGGATAGGCTCAAGTTCATTTCATTATTCTCATCCACACACTCTCTCTTGTTCATTCCCAAATTTCTAGAGAGCAATCCTTAGCAATTTCTTCACCAAATCCTTCCATTTTGTCACCAAATCTTCTTTTTTCTATCTCCATTCTAGCCAAGGAGGAAGCTACCCAAGTTTGGGAGGATTCGGAGCTCGTTCGTATCCTTTTGGAATCTCTACGTGTCGGTGTCGCTCCGGAAGGCTTTTCTTCGATTCGATCTACCGGAAGGTATAAATCCCTTCTCCTTTTCATTTCCTCATACATATAGGTCTATTTTGAATCCATAGGAATGACTCCCATGGTTGTATCTCCATTTGTGTCCATTTCATGTCCATTTGGACGTCATAGGAGTGTCCTTTGTGTTGTAGTTGTGTCCATGTAGGAAAACCCCAAATTTGGACACACTATGTGTTGTTGTTATGTATGAATGAATTATTACATGTTTAATCTCATATTTTTTTTATTGGAGATGTGTTCTATAGTGTCTCATATATATATATATATATATATTAGTGTAGAGAGTGAGTTCTTGCTATATTATGTTATATACTTGTGTTCTTTTGTCTCAAACTACCCAAATTCGTCATAATTTTTATCCATATTTTTAGTAGCAATAGCAACTTAGAAATGTCATAACTTTTAGCTTAAAACTCCGATTTATCTCTCGATTTTTTAAAAGAACCGTATCGAAGTTAGCTTTCCAAATATATATTTTAATAAGCCAAATTCTTTCTGTAGAATTATTTGAGTATCAGCTGTACGAAAGACGAACGTGTTTCGGTATTTTCGCGATTCTGGGAGCTTCCGGACACGAAAATGCGATCCGTTTGAAGTTTCGAAAAGCTAACATGAAGTACTACAACATACTTTAATCCTAGAATTTAGTGAATTCCCAATTGGTACAGTATTGGTTTTAAGTAAAAGAGTGACTATATGATATATGTATTTTGTGTAACCTATGAGCCTATGTAGTATGGATATTAAATGAATATAGAGTATGTAATGCATGATATGTTAGATGAATGAAATGATATATATATGATATATATCCTCTTTACATTAATGTATATATATGGTTGAATGCAAGCATGTAGGAATGCAATTAATGTAATAAATGTAAGCAATGCATAAATGCATGAATGAAAGAATGATATACAATGCATGCATGAAAGTATATAATGAATGCTAGATATAAATGCAAGGTATATATGTAATGATAGATATGAATGCATAATGTATAAATATTGTAAATGCAATATCAGATTTCATATGTAGACATAGAACCAATGCATAGCTGATATTTAGATTGAATGTTAGTTCATTTTAGGTTGTTCGAACACTGAACTGTCCATGTAAGCATATATACCTTCCTTTTTCTATTGCCAAGCCAATTTTAGTTTTCAATATAGTGGAATGTCTATGAATGTAATGTTAACCTTCAACCCCTTAATTCGAAATGTTAGTTAATTTCAGTATTAGACAATGCATGAGCTGTATGCATATGGGATGTTGGCTTAATGGCAGATTTCAGATAACATGGTTCATTTTATGTGGTTAGTAACACCAGTTTATGGGATAGCTCACTTTATTTTATATGTAAATGTGGAACTAAACTGAGAATGAATTTCACCCTCTGCACAAGGACACCCCACTCTATATCTACCACCATGTCATGTAACCCTTCTCTAAATAATTGCTATAATATATATAGATTTATGTAAAGTATAGATGCATGTTAGTTATAACTTAAATAGTCTCTACTCTAATGTATATAGATGTATACTTGTAGCCGTGCATGTTAAGTATAATACATGTGTAATGTAGATGGGTTAGCTTTGTGCCATGTGTAGTGTAAACTCATAACTAGTGTTGATTTCTCTTTTCATGTACACACACACAGAGGTTTCACACCCTCAAGTGACACTCTCATGTCACATGACACACACACACATACACTTGAACACATGCACTTTCATTCTCCTTTTTCCCTATGGATATGTGTACACACACACACACACACACACACACACACACACACACACAGATATATATATATATATATATATATATATATATATATATATATATATATATATATATATATATATATATATATATATATATATATATTTTGTTTTTTTGTTTTTTTGTTTATATATATATATATATATATATATATATATATATATATATATATATATACATATGTGCATGTTAGACTCACATTTTTAATGTATCCTACAGATATATGAGTGCACTATATTAAATTAAATACATTTATGGACATGTGTGTATATATGTGAGATGAATATATAGGTATCCTATATATTATAATATGTGGGTGTATTATATTTTAGATATATATATTGTTACGTATATGATATGTGAAATATGTGTGATGTGGACTATAGGACATAGGGCCTATGTGTATGATATGAATACACCAATGTTGTGTGTTGATAGTCTAGTATGACTTGTGATTGGTGTGTGATTGCTAGACTAGGCTTGGTTAGGCCTAGTGAGACTTGTTAGACTTGTTTGGCTTAGGCTTGACCTAGTTTGACCAGTCTAGTTGACTAGAGTTGACCGAGAGTTGACTTTGGTCTAGTTTGACCTAGACAGCATACAGATGCATTGTAGATTACATTTATCATCTCCTGTATACATCTTGACTTGTGTTGCTCTAAATAGGAGTCAGGTATCTCATCTCGGACGGTACATTTACTTCGGAAATTCAGAAACGAGGCGAGTACATTCTCTGACCGTTTCATACTTATCTGGATTTACATTCTTGCTCTAGATTACTGTACTTGATGCTGACACGTTTGTTATCACGGATTGGTACTATATGGATCTTCTTTTGAGATGTTATCCCCTTGTATTCACTAAATACATATTGTGATGTGCGTTTCACTTACATATTGTATTTATTGAATACCCATATCCTTGTATACTCATTGTACATATTGTACTCTCATTATCATATGAGTCCCAGGGATAGACCATTGTACACTATTGTATAACATTGTACAACTATTGTATAATATTGTACATCTATTGTATAATATTGTACATCTATTGTATAACATTGTACACTATTGTGCAAGATAACGTAACTGGAGTGGATCCTTGTGTATTGATTGGGGAGAGTAGAATTGGTTATGTAATCAAATCCTATTGTACAAGATTGTATAACTATTGTATATGTCTATTGTACACCCACGTACAATGGAGTTACCATTGTATTTTTCTAGACCGTTTACATAACCATATTGTACTCCAAATCACAGTAGGCTTACAGTTCTTACTTATCATATATAGATATTTCCCAATATCAAATCTCTGTTGTTTTCATATACATTCTTCTTTCAGCGTTTCATGTACCTTACTCTATTGTATGCTTTACATTTCCTAACATGATATGAACTGCGTGAGATGTTTTGTGCTCGCTTCCGTCCTGACTGGACCTGTTGAAAATTTTACAGAGGATGATGAGGAACCCTGCACCCTTACTTGGAGCTTGCCTAGTTGACACTCGCAACTTGGACCCCTGGGGAGGTTCAGGCAGCTGCTCAGGATGATACCTTGTATAGTGTAGATAGATTAGACTGTTCCTTCTTTTCATGTTTAGCCGTTGTCCTTATTTTTAGAGTTGTATATTTTAGAGATGATGAGACTTGTTATTTCTTTCTGCTGTACCTCAGTTGAGGATTTCTTATCTATTTCCATCCTGCTACACTCTACCTTAGATTGTGATTGAGCTGTATCTCTGTGTTGACCTTCTTATGTAGAGTATTCATATTATGTTAGTTATAGTTCATGACTGTAAACCCCCAGACCTAAATTTAGGATATTTTTAAAAATCTCTTCTTAAAAGAATAATAGGTCAATGCCATTGTTAGTTACTTGGGAGTATTTCTCAAATAAATAATATCCTTGGGAAAATATGTGAATAAATTAGAATGTTTATTTAAATTTTGATGTTGGATACATCTAGAGAAAAATAAATAAAGAGGACTTATAAAGTTAGGAATAATATTTTTACATTACTATAGCTATGGATATAAAAGTATATTAGTTATCTGAAGCCTTCACAATTTGGTTTAGGCCTTTAATTCATAACCACGTGAATGGTGGATGTGAGCACACATGCATTAATGATTGTAATGCATCTTTTGGAATTTGTTTGTATATGAACCTATCATATCATATGAAAAATTTGCCTATAAAGTATATAATATAATTTGGGCTATAATTTGATAAAACCTATGCTTATCCAACTCTATAATAAGCTTATCTCAAACCAATTGGTAACCGACTACAACATTTCCATCTCTATCCGTTTACACATATATAATATATAGTACAACTACCTTCCTCAAACCCTAATCACCTCTCTTCCCTCCTACACGAGCACAATCCACCTTGTGTGCTCTCTACCTTCAACCAAAACCATCCGCCAATAAACCGCACAACCTTGTCTCGACGGGGCCAACCCACGCTGTCGATATTGCTTATCGGAACTAGTCGATGAGGCCAATCCTCCATCAGCATCGACCTGTTGTTGTTCGTTGTCCCTACGAGATAATCCGTCGACTAGCCATGAAACCGACTGCCCAGCTTCGACGCTGCAGTCGTATGAATCCTCCGTGCACCATGTTTGCTCGGCGGATGTGCCAACCGCACGAGAACTCCACCGGACGGTTGTGTGAACTCCAACCGTGCAACCGGTTCACCGCCTCGTCACACCCCAAGTCTTGGGGCCGAGCACTAGCCGCCAGAGCCTCGCCAACTTGAGCCCTCCGAGCTGCCGTGTCTTCTGACTCGACCGTGCATGTTCTCCTCACAAACGCTGAAGACCCGAGTATCCCTGGTAAGGTTGCTGCGATTTAAATAGATGCTAGAAAGAAGAGAACATTGTTCTCTACAGGACTATTTAGATGTAATGATAGGACGGAGCATTCAATTATACTATTATATATTAGAATTATAGGGCCACACCCGAAAGAAATCTAGCATTCTCTCTCTTAACCAAGTTAACATATTAGTAAAATTTGGTTGCTGTTAGTGGAAGAAGCAATGTGTTTTGTAATAACTTTTGTATAACCCCCTCTTCTTTTCTTAATTGCAATTACGATCAATTCAACTATTAAAGTTATGGTGTAATACATGATATATAAGTATTGATGTATATTTCTAATAATAATAATAATAATAATAATAATAATAATAATAATGAAATAGATCTAAAAATAGCTAATATGCACATGTAGTAGCATTACCTGTATGTATACATAAATGGCTAGTAATAAATAAGTTTTGAATTTAAAATAAATAATAGAAAAATAGGAAAAACCCTTCCACACGACGTGCGTCCCGCCATTCCGGGCGACGTGGTCGCGAACCGAAAGCATCGAAAGCTGCGTAACGGCTTCGTGGTGGTGTGGGCTTTGACGGAATTCAAATTGGTCGCGTGTGCGCGACGAATTTGAAGCGTATCCGTCGAAATTCACCGTATCGTGCACTTTGCAAATTCTCCAATTACTTCGTGCACGCTCGTCAGATCGAGACGAAACTTGTACCAACAGGACCGTATCGTTTTTCTGGTCCTGTATGCCAAGTTTGGTCCGATTCTGAGACCGTTGCTAAAATCACCATTTTGCGGGCCCCGCGGTTCCACTCAACGGGCGATTTTGTGCACGGCCCGCCGGAATCCAACTTTGGACATACGATTGTGTTCGTATCGGAAAACCGAATCCGTAGACATGTAGTTTGACGATTTTAGAGACCATTGACCCTGGCACGCTTTTCGGTGCAAAGCGGATCCAACGTCGGACATCGTTTTTGTCCGAAATTACCGTTTTGTTCCTGTGTCCAGAATTGGACTTAAGGACAGGCAATCCTAGCTAAATTGACTATTCTGAGAATGTTGGTAACGTTTATTTTAGCTTTCGGAGACAGTTGTGATGACTTGGACTTTCTGATTTGTGATTGGCGATACATTGTTGGTTCTTCGTGCAACCCCCAGGCAAGTATACCTTGCCAACTTGTACAGTATAATTTATATGTATGTTCACCATCTCGCTGCTGTTCTTTCCTTACATTCGTGATTGCTTTATTCATGTCTAGTACACTTTTCCTGTTATAGTTTCACTTTACATGTTTCTAGTTGCCTGTACATTCTTGTTCTTTCCTGTCATGAGATTTCTATCTGTTACACTGTGTTAGTCTCATACGTATTGCTTGATAGAGTCGTCTAGTCCCACACCACGATTTTCTCGACTTGATTATGACTTGACTTGACTTGATTTGACATGACTTGAGTGGGACTTGACTTTGACATTCTATAGATTATGAGTACTTACCTTGACTATGGTCTATAGGATTTTATACTAGGATTGGCTACTGTCTTGGTTGTGAGTACTTGTCTTGACTGTGATTGAGATACAATAGATTGTGAGTACTTGCCTTGACTGCAGTTTATAACCAGCCATTTCTAGTATGGCATGCCAGTGTCTTAGGATCCTCGTGTTTAGATCTTGTGTCTTGGTTCATTTTGTCTCGTTGGATACCCTTAATTGTTTCTTGCTTCTTTGTATTGTTACATGTTGGCTTGTATCTTGCTAGTCCTCTGAGGACCTGATGATCTCTTCAGGTTTAGCGATTGCATGGAGTTAGTTAGCAGAGCAGGATGGTAGAGGATTGCGATCTATGATACAGGTATTTGCTTGTGATACTACTTTATTATCCTCTCGTACTTTATATTCAGTACCATGAAATATTCTGCTTACTTTATGGACTCATATCATTCTTGGAGTCTAATCGAACAATATGCTAATGGGCTGCAGACCATGACCCATACTTGTTCATTCTTGTTTTATATATTTCCTATGGATTGAGATATAGTTTAGATTAGCCATGATACCATGACCTGGACAGCTTATACGTACTCGAGTCGGGCTGGAGTCCGCTCGATACGTAGCTGGCTTGCTCACGAGCTCGCATCCAAAAACCGGGTGCGGGTCGTGACAATGACCTAGAACAGCATTCTACCGCCGACACTGCGGCGTAGGCTGGACGTTGTTACGCTCTTGTACCCTCACAGTGGGTGTGGGTCGTGACATGTTTTTAGTGGTGGCCCATGCAGGTCGAGTTTATGTAGTGGTATTCGAACTAGAGTATCACTACAGCCTGCAGTAGGATTAGGATATTTTTGGATGTACTCAATCACATTAGAAAAAACTCTTAATCCGATTCCTTTTGTCTAAAATTGTTGCTTATTGACTTTCCTTGAATATAAATTGTTCTCCTTTGAATTTTTGCTTCATTCTCAGAAATTGCTTCTTGTTTTGATCTGTCTTCATGATGGTTATGAAGACACGATCTCATCGCTTCCGTTCGGGGAATACTATCGAGAGGCTGGCTACCTCTCGTCCTGTTCATCAGGGCCTCGAGACCGCAACTTCTATTGTGCTGACTCAGGTTGGCGTTTCTGCTATATTGGAGGTGCACCTCCGTCTGTACAGAGATTTTTCCCTTCATTTCCGGTTTCTCTCAGCAGCAGCGATTCATGCAGCATCAGTAGCAGAGATTTCTGCAGTATCAGCATCAGGCTGGAGGAAACCAGCAGGGCGAGCTATCGTCAGGACAGTCGAGGATGCACAGACCGTTGGAGATCTTGCTGCAAGTTCCGTTCTTCTCAATTCCATTCCCGCAATTGTCTTTTATAATTACCTTGAAATCCGATTCCATCTATTCCTTGTTGATTGATTAATTTTGTCATGTTACTCTTTTGTTGTGTTTATTTTTTTCTTCTGAGAAAATCGTATGGGCTAGGTCGCCTAAATCATGGGATCTAGAATCTTCGATAGTCGTGTTAGTTGGCATAGTAAGGACATGTAGTCATATTTTGGATGTATTCTCGGGTATAGAAATTTAAGGTTTTTGCCGTCGCATGCGGCAGTGCGAAAATTTTAAATACCATGAACCTAGAGGTACGTACCTTAGTCAAGGACTCTGTGATTATCGTAGCCTTGCTCACTAGCATGATGAAGACTCTGGATAACATGATTTTGGACAGACGCATATGATTAATAGATTGTATCTTGAGAAGGTTTAAACATCATACCCTTTTGATTGTTATAAATGACTTAGGAGTAGGGATATTTAGTTTTGTAGAGCTTATTCATAGATAGTTCCTTCATAGTATAATGGAATGATGACTTGTAGAGTATCTGTACCCTAGAGGTGATAGTTAGCATTGGTGTTAGAATAGTAACCCATTGCAGATAATTCTCCTGTTATCTATAATACCAACCAGTTACACATAGGATGTTAGTACGCCTTACATCCTTGATGATTATTACTACTTTTCCAGTGAGGCACCCATGACCAGAGCCTGCCTTTGAGTATAGTTGTAGTTTCACCTAAGACCGAGAGGTCTATTTGCATAGATAGATTGCAGATGATATTGGCATATGGGATATAGGTTAGTTGGTATCTATAGGCCATTGTTGTATAGGGTTATAAACATGTTGTTTAGCCTATACTTGGTTCAGTTTTCCATTTTAGTTAAGTTCCCTTCGTGTTGAGTTCCTTTGTGTTGATCACCTTTATAGGCAGTGTGCAGACCCTTCACTAGATACCATGTCCCCTTGATTCAGACCATTCATCCTTAGCCTAGTTCTAAGCATTGTTTCAGACCCTAATAAGTTTAGTCTGTCTTAACCCTTGGTTGATCTGTCATGTATATATATAGATGATATACTTAGGATATATGTGATGGGTTGTTGTTCTTGAGCATATATATATGTGGTATTTGGTATTTATGTGCTTAGCTTGTAGGTATTTAGTTATAGATTGTTGACACAAAGTCACAGTCAACCAAATATTGATAATATTGACTAAATAATACTTGTCATAATTCAATACGACATACGACGACTACATCCAGTTCAAACCTGACGACAGCTCATTTTTGCAGATGCGAGTCATTTTTCGAGTCTGTACTTTTATATTTTATTGAGTCTAGAATGATTGTAAGCTGAGTTATGCTGGGCTCTTGAGACTCAACCCATAACCTATCCAAATCCATAAAGCTCCACATCCAAAATCAGCCCACTGGACCCTTGGACCCATTCTCTGCTCTGGAGACAGAGTTGGGGCCGAACTCTGCCTCCACACAGAGTTCGGGCCGAACTCTGTCCCCTAAAAATTAGCACCCTAATTTTTAGGGCTGGCTGGTTGCTAGTTGTCCAACGGCCAATTTTTTTGAAAATTCCTACCAGAATTCTGGCCGAATTCTGCATGTTAAAACCCTATAAATAGGCCAAGAATTCTCTCATTTTCAATCATCCAATCTTCTCTTCTCTTCTCTCTTAAGCTCAATATAAGCCATACCCTTCTTCATCTACTAGCCACAAGTTTCCTAAGTCTCGAGTGCTCAGCATCTCTCAGTTAGGAGTCTTGTGCAAGAGTTCAAGAAGTAGCTTGGAAAATTCCAAGCATCGTCACTGCGATCCATTGTAAGAAGTTGACGTGCTCTTCTGAAGAAAAGGCACGGGGTGTAACTTCTATTTCAAAAATAGTGGATTTAATCCTGAGCTAGAGTTCTCAGGCCTGGACTAGTCCTCCACGTGGGAAACCAGGTTAAAATCGGCTGTGTTTGCGTATGCTCTCTTGCTCCTTATTTATTTTTCGCATTTACCCTGATTAATTTTTGATTGTGAAAGAGTTGATTTTTTAATTGGCTATTATTGCTATAACTCTATTCACCCCCCTCTAGAGTTGCCATCTATTCTTCAATTGGTATCAGAGCTCTGTTCTCTTTACAAGGACTTACATCCTAGAGCTGATCCATGGTAACCACACAATTCTTGATTTCCAATAACGGTGAAGGACAGTCCACTCATAGGCCTCCCCTATTTGATGGAACTAACTACACGTATTGGAAAACAAGGATGAGATTTTATCTCAAGTCGCTAGACTTTGACCTGTGGACTATCGTCACTGACGGTTACAAAAAGCCCGCCAGGATAGTTGTCAATGGTGATCTCGTTGAGAAATCACATGACAAATATTCTGACGAGGAAAAGAAATAGGCAAGTCTAGACGCGAGAGCTATTAATGCTTTATTCTGTGCTATAGATAGGAATGAGTTTAACAGAGTATCTACATGTACCACATCTCACGAAGTATGAAAACTTCTAGAAGTGATGCATGAAGGAACCACCCAAGTCAAGGAATCAAAGATAAGCCGTCTCACTCAAGAATATGAGGCTTTCAAGATAAAGCCAAACGAGACGGTCACGCAAATGTTCACAAGATTCCTCGACATCATCAACCCCCTGTCTTCGCTTGGAAAGCAATATTCAAATCACGAGAAGATTCGTAAGCTACTTAGGGGGCTACCAAAAATTTGGAACCCTAAGGTGACAGCCATCATAGAAGGAAATGATCTCACAACCATGTCTATGAAGACCTTGATGGGAAAGCTAATGACTCATGAGCTTGACCTCAAGGACTTCGAAGAGCCTGCTCCTAAGGCTAAGGAGATCGCACTCAAAGCTCACCGACGGAGGGCTGAACCCGAAGAGACGGATGACGACAACTCAGAAGATGATGATCAAGCTCTCATGGTCCGCAACTTCAAGAGATTCCTTCGCTTCAATCGAAGAAAGACGGAACCATAAGAAGATGGAGAAGAAGAGCCAACCTGCTACGGTTGCAAGAAGACTGAACACGTCCGAAAAGACTGTCCATTCTTGAAGAAGAGCAACCGCTATGAGAAGTCATACAAGAAGACCTCCTCAAAAAAATATGCCAACACAAGCATTTGGCATGAAAGTGAAGCTAGTGACTCCGAGGAAGAAAAGAACTCTCCTCAAGATACGGCTAATATGTGCCTAATGGCGACGTCCGACAAGGTATCAAACGAAACTCTTGACGACTTCACTTTTGATGAACTTGGCGATGCTTTCACCGATTTACTTAGTGATCACAAAAAGGTCATTGGTAAATACAAATATGCCAAGGACAAAATCAAAATTCATGAAGTCGAAATATAAAGACTTTCTCTATTACTTGATAACATTAGAGACACTACACCCACGGATGTCACTGATGAGGTATCTAAGCTCAAAATAAGCTTACATGATACCGAGGCACGTATTGAACAACAAACACAAGAAATCACAACACTCAACACGGAGCTTGCAGAAGAAAAGAGTAGACACAATATTTCTATTACTAAGATGCATGGTTTGAATGCTAAGATTACTGAATTGTAAGCTGTCTCTAAGAAACTAGAGACTAAATTGGAAAAACAGGTTGCTCAACTTCAAACCCAATCACATGAGACACACACAAAGTATGACACCACTCATACTAGTCAACCACGTCATCCTCATGCTGCTCATAATCATGCTTACATGTACACACACTTTTACAAAGGACACAAACCACATGCACGTAGAAATAATCATCATATGTCACAAAATCATCATGCTACACATAGATACAATCATCACCATGTTGCACAAAGACACAATCAACATTACTCTACATATAGAAACCATCATGTCATACCATATAGACAATATCACCATGCCACTCCACATAGTCATCATCACCATGCTGAATCTACATATCATCACATTTCTCCTCATTACTCTGCTTTTAGACATCATCAGCATGCTCCTAATATAAATAGGAATGCTACATGTACTTATTGTGGTTTACATGGACACATTTCACCACAATGTAGAATTAGAAGATTAGTAGATAGAAAGATATATGCATGGTTTCCAAAAACTAACTCTTCAGGACCCTCAAGAACTTGGGTACCAAAGGCCACATCTACTCTTGATGTAGGTGGACCTTCCCTCCTCAACTAAGAGTAAGTGGATTCTCGATAGTGGGTGCTCGCGGCATATGACGGGAGACACAAATCTTTTCGCATCACTATCGATGAAGAGAGAAGGATATGTATCCTTCGGCAATAACCTAAAAGGTTATATTATAGGTAATGGTAATATTGGTCATCCTCCCTCTCCCGTAATAAAGGATGTCTGCCTAGTGACCGAGTTAAAGCATAACCTGCTCAGCATCAGTCATTTTGCTGACCATGGATATGACATTAACTTTGGACAAAACAAATGCCTTATTTATGATAGGTCAACAAGAGACATTGTTTTTGAAGGGGTAAGAGAGGATAATATTTATATTTTCTATTTGTCTATAGATACTAACAATGCAGGTAGATGCCTATATGCTCATAAAGATGAACGGTTACTATGGCACCAGCGTCTTGGTCATGCCAATATGGATACTATATCTAGGCTATCGACCAAGAAGCTAATTAGAGGTTTGCCCGACATCACATTCAAAAAGGACACCGTATGTACCGAATGTGAGTTGAATAAAGCAACCAAGTCATCTTTTCATTCCATAAACTCTGTAAGCACTACTAGACCCTTGCAACTACTTCATATGGATTTATTTGGCCCTAGTAGAGTAGTCAGTCTTGGTGGAAAACTCTATGCCTTTGTTATTGTTGATGACTTTTCAAAATTTACTTGGGTTTTCTTTCTTGCGAATAAAAGTGATACTATTTCGGTTTTCAAGATTTTTGTTAAGAAAGTTCAAAACAAAAAGGCTACATGATTACTCGTATCCGAAGTGATCATGGAGGCGAGTTCAAAAATTATGATTTTGAAAAGTTTTGTGAATCAAATGGTGTTGATCATGAGTTTTCTTGTCCAAGAACTCCTCAACAAAATGGTGTTGTGGAGCGGAAGAATAGGACTCTTGGCGATATGGCTAGAGTCATGTTGAACAAGTTTTTACTTCCGAATTTTGGGCTGAAGCTGTCAGTACAGCATGCCACATTTTAAATAGGGTACTATTCGTCCTATTACGAAGAAAACACCCTATGAGCTTTGGTTTGGAAGAACCCCAAATGTTTCTTATTTTAGAGTTTTTGGCTGTAGATGTTTTATCCTTAACACCAAAGACAACTTAGACAAATTTGATGCCAAAGCTGACGATGGTATTTTTCTTGGCTATGCAGCCAAGAGTAAGGGATATAGAGTTTTTAACAAATGCTCATTAATTGTGGAAGAGTCTACAAATGTGACTTTTGATGAAGATAATAGTGCAGCAGCTAATCTTGATGATGATGTTGAGCCATCAACGTCTACTCCAATGAACACCACAACCGAAACAAATTCTCTGGAGAGCTTGCATAAGAAATTCTTTTTCAAGCCATCACATCCAGAAAATTTGGTAATCGTCGAGGTTTCACGTGGAGTAACTACTAGATCATCATTAAGAGACTCTATTGCTAGCACTGCCTTTATCTCACAAATTGAGCCGAAAAACATTTTAGAAGCTTTCAATGATGAATTTTGGATTTCTGCTATTCAAGAGGAACTCAACCAATTCGAGAGGAGCCAAGTATGGGAACTCGTTCCTAGACCGGCTAATCACTCGATTATTGGTACTAAATAGGTTTTTAGAAACAAAGTGAATGAAGATGGTTCAGTCACACGCAACAAAGCTCGTCTAGTAGCCCAAGGATACAACTAAGAGGAAGGTATCGACTACGATGAGACGTATGCTCCTGTTGCTAGATTAGAATCCATTCGGATGCTTTGTGCATTTGTAAATTTTCAAAATTTCAAATTATTTCAAATGGATGTTAAAAGTGCTTTCTTGAATGGTTTTATTAAGGAGGAAGTTTATGTAAAACAACCCCCTAGCTTTGAAAATCATAAATTTCCCGACCACGTGTTCAAGCTAAAGAAAGCGTTGTATGGCCTCAAACAAGCCCCTAGAGCTTGGTATGAACGGCTAAGCAATTTTCTGCTTGAGAAAGGTTTTTCAAAAGGGAAAATTGACACTACACTTTTCATAAAATCTTTCAAAGACACTATTCTTTTAGTACAAATATATGTAGATAATATTATATTTGGTTCCACTGATGAAACCCTTTGTCAAAATTTTGCCAAGTGTATGCAGACAAAGTTTGAGATGAGCATGATGGGGGAGCTCAACTACTTTCTTGGGCTGCAAGTCAAACAAATGTCAAATGGAACCTTCATCTGTCAGTCGAAGTATACAAAGGACATGCTGAAGAAATTCGACATTGACAACGTCAAACCAATCAGCACTCCTATGGCTACTTCAATCAAACTTGAACCAGATGATAGTGGCAAACCCGTAGATCAACGTAAGTATCGAGGTATGATAGGCAGTCTACTTTATCTTACTGCAAGTTGCCCTGATATTATGTTTAGCATTTGTCTGTGTGCTAGATATCAAGCAAATCCTAAGGAATCACACATAACCGCGGTTAAGCGTATCTTTCGATACCTTAAGGGTACGGTTACAGTGGGCCTATGGTATCCCAAGTCAACATCATTTGACCTCATTGGTTACTCCGATGTTGACTTCGTCGGATGCAAGGTCGACCGTAAAAGTACGAGCGGTAAGTGTCATTTATTAGGAAAAGCTTTAGTCTCTTAGTTTAGCAAGAAGCAGAATTCTGTCGCACTATCCACAACAGAAGCTGAATACATCGCAGCTGGGCGTTGTTGTGCACAAATTCTGTAGATGAAGCAAACCCTTGAAGACTATAATTTATCTTTCATGCATATTCCAATCTTTTGTGACAACACTAGTGCTATAAATCTGACTAAGAACCCCATTTGTCACTCACACACGAAGCATATTAAAATTCGTCATCACTTTTTGCGTGATCATCAGCAAAATGACACGATTAACTTAGAATTTATTGACACTGATCATCAGTTAGCAGACTTCTTCACAAAACTATTATCCGAAGAGCGCTTCAATTTTCTTTGTCGTGAACTTGGAATCTTAGATGAAGCTATTGTAAATTAAGATAAACCTGCATAAATATCGAGTATATCTTGATTCTATTATGATGAACTTGCTATGGGTACAAGCCGAAAGGGTCCTTCTGACGACAAGGCGTAAAAGTCTAACCGACACGGTGCACGAGTCCTCAGGACTACTGCTAGCTGGGATCCGGCCCCTGCAGCTAACCCATGGCAGCTTCGAAATATTGAATTATGATATAATTCTTTGTTTATTATATGGTTCATTTTCATTTATCACATGCTGAAATACTATGATTTCAATTTCATATTGCTGCTTCAAACTCACTTTCTGTTATTCTTTTGTTTACTATTTGGGTCTTTCTTATCTTTTTACTCATATCTTATATTGGTTTGTCTATTACTTAACCAATATTTTTTCTGTTTCTGCCTGATTCCTGTTTTGTGACCAGGACCCGAAATTCGGGCCGAACTCTGCTCCTACCAGAGTTCGGGCCGAATTCGGCCCGACTGTTCCAGAACCGGGAACAGCCCCAGCCGTTGATCAAAATGTTGATCCAATGGTCATTAATTGACCCGACCAAGAGAAACCCTTCCCCTATATTCGGTTTCTCTTCCCTCTCCTTCCTTCTTACCACCTTTCCACCTTCTCAAACACAATTCTATCAAAACCCTAACCCTACTTTCTCCTCTTTTGTGCTCCATTCTTCCCCTAACTCAAGGAGAAGGCTTATTTTTCAATTCTCTTCCATAGTTCATCACTAGTTTGAGGTATAATTCTTTACTTTTCTATATCTCAATTTCTTTCATTATCTATTGTGTTATGGCTCCTCGTCTGCTCAACCGCGGAAAGAGACTTCGGACAGAGGGAGCATCCTCGTCGAATGCTCCTCCACGCGTTGAACCGCCCGTTGTACCACCCGTTGCATCGGCCATTGAACAACAAATCCATCCGTTGTTCAATCCTCCACGTCCCAATGATCCAAACACTTACGACGATCGAATTTTTGTATCACTAGACGCCTCAAATGATTGGTTTAGTAATTTTCGGACACATCCAGTATTTGCGGGACACCCCATCAACTTTACCATATTCTCACAATATGATGCACTATTTCATGACCTTTGTCTTGATGAACTCGTCACCTCAAATTCGGTCATTTATCGTAGTGTCATTCAAATGTTTTACTGCAACTTGACCCAGATGACACTTATATTTATTCACGAGTTGCGGGAATTGATATATCCTTTGATGATTTTGAATTGGCCGAATATCTTGAGCTTCAAGAGCCTAATTCTTGGGAAAAGCTTGTAGAAGCTAGATCTTTTATCTTTCCCGAAGGAATTTTACTAGAAAGCTTCAAGGACGACCTGTGTAGCCCTAACACACGTCCTCGTAAGCTTTTGGCAAAATTCCTCAATCCTTATTTCTATGAGCTTCATCGGATCATTTTCAACACCATTCTACCCAAAGTGGGTTCTACCGATGAAGTTACTTATTTTGAGATCTCATCTTTGTACCATCTCCACTTCCATGTTCCCTTTAACCTTCCACGCACAATGATGGATTGGATGATCAACTGTAGGAAGAAACCAAGATCTTTGGTTTATGCATTATACCTTCCTATGATCTTTCGTGCGTTCCATGTACCCCTTGATGAATGTCCATTCTTACCTGCCCCTGCCTTCCTCTCTAAGGCAAGGAGACTTCAGGCGGCCATTGGCTCACCAGTAGTGTCTGAGCATTCTGATGATGAGCCAGATGCCCCTCCTCTCGGACAGGATCCTCCACCTCCTCCGGCCACTCTTGAGTCTCTTCAGGCCATGCTCCGAGATCGTTTCACTTTGGAGGACGATCGATGGACTCAGCTGGATTATCGGACTACTTTACAGATGAGTGCTATCAGCAACTCGCTGCATGATATTCGGTATTCCATGTCTCGCCATCCTACCATGCCCGTTCCTATGGAGCGAGACCCAGATCGTGAGGGATTTCGTATTGATGACCCTTGGGTTCGTCGCTACATGGATCCGGATGCGGTATTTGTGGACCCACGTTGCTGCTTTTCTGATCCATCGGACGGCGCCGAGCCATCTCATGCTCGATGATGGATATGGACTACTTTTGATGATGCTACTGAGGATCTTAGATTATGGTTTATGCATTTTAATTTAGTTACTTTTATGTACTTATTTGTAGTAGACTTTTTATGAGTTGTGCTTTTGAGACTTTGGCAGTACTATTATCAGTTTCTATGTCATTATGACTCTAGATTATTATCTTAGTTTATATGCAGTTTCTGCTCTTTTGGTGTGTTTGCCAGTTATTATTTATATATCTCATATTGCTAAATGCCAAAAGGGGGAGATATGTGTATATTCTGTTGTGTATATTCTGTTCTGTTTGGTTTATATGTGCTTTTGGAAGACTATTATTCACAGGCCAACAAGATTCACAGCATTGTTTATGGGGGAGCTATTCTTAAGCTCGGCACTTATTATGGGGGAGCTATGTCGTTATATGTGTCCAGGTATGGATATTGAATATACAATTATTATTTTTTCAATTATCAATATGGGGAAGATTGTTGACACAAAGTCACAGTCAACCAAATATTGATAATATTGACTAAATAATACTTGTCATAATTCAATACGACACACGACGACTACATCCAGTTCAAACCAGACGACAGCTCATTTTTGCAGATGCGAGTCATTTTTCGAGTCTGTACTTTTATATTTTATTGAGTCTAGAATGATTGTAAGCTGAGTTATGCTGGGCTCTTGAGACTCAACCTATAACCTATCCAAATCCATAAAGCTCCACATCCAAAATCAGTCCACTGGACTCTTGGACCCATTCTGTGCTCTGGAGACAGAGTTCGGGTCGAACTCTGCCTCCACACAGAGTTCGGACCGAACTCTGTCCCCTAAAAATTAGCACCCTAATTTTTAGGGCTGGCTGGTTGCTAGTTGTCCAATGGCCAAATTTTTTGAAAATTCCTACCAGAATTCTGGCCGAATTCTGCCTGTTAAAACCCTATAAATAGGCCAAGAATTCTCTCATTTTCAATCATCCAATCTTCTCTTCTCTTCTCTCTTAAGCTCAATATAAGCCATACCCTTCTTCATCTACTAGCCACAAGTTTCCTAAGTCTCGAGTGCTCAGCATCTCTCAGTTAGGAGTCTTGTGCAAGAGTTCAAGAAGTAGCTTGGAAAATTCCAAGCATCGCCACTGCGATCCATTGTAAGAAGTTGACGTGCTCTTCTGAAGAAAAGGCACGGGGTGTAACTACTATTTCACAAATAGTGGATTTAATCCTGAGCTAGAGTTCTCAGGCCTGGACTAGTCCTCCACGAGGAAAACCAGGTTAAAATCGGCTGTGTTTGCGTATGCTCTCTTGGTCCTTATTTATTTTTCGCATTTACTCTGATTAATTTTTGATTGTGAAAGAGTTGATTTTTTAATTGGCTATTATTGTTATAACTCTATTCACCCCCCTCTAGAGTTGCCATCTATTCTTCATAGATGACTTGATAGGATTGGAAAGTTAAGAGCTAGTCTATTATAGAGTTTCTCTTTTGCTAAATTCTAGTTGCCAACAGCTAAATAGCTAGCATAGGTAAAACCCTAAGAAGTTGACCAGTTGATGACCAAGTACTTGGATGTTGAGAAATTGACTAGTGATTGACCCTTGACTATGTTTGACCTAGAAGGGGGTACGATCATCTTAATTTCGAGGACAAAATTTTTATAAGGTGGGTAGGATTGTAACACCCAGTTTTCCAGATGAGGATAATTTTGAAATTTTGTAATTATAATTATTATTTATTAATAATTATTTTATATTATAATTTTTGGTGATTTTTAATTATTTTTAAACTATTTAAAATTATGACTTGTGATTTTGACATTTTACTATTGTTTGGTTTTAATTTCGAGGAATTTGTTACCCCTAATTTTCAAGAACAGGGGTATTTTTATCATTTTGTGTTTTTGAAATATTTTTGAAATTTATTTTATTATTTATGATATTGTTTTGGGGTTATTTGAGTCGGATTCGAATTTTAGCTCAATCCGACTTGAAACGGGGACCCGGGGGTAGTGTTGACTTTAGTGGACCCGCACATTAGTTAGCCATGCCCCACATGATAGAAATATTTTAGTTAGAGGTTAGACTAATTATTATGGATAAGGTTAGTGTGATTAGAGACTTTAGAATGACTAATTTAGCCCCAACCAATTAGCCCTTTCCTAATACTAATAGAATAGGTTAGTGGAGGCATTTTGGACCTTACCATAATAGTAAAAATAGTCCCATATGGCCAGCCACTTTGGGAGACGATAGGCTCAAGTTTATTTCATTATTCTCATCCACACTCTCTCTCTTGTTCTTCCCCAAATTTCTAGAGAGCAATCCTTAGCAATTTCTCCACCAAATCCTTCCATTTTGTCACCAAATCTTCTTCTTTCCTGCTCCATTCTAGCCAAGGAGGAAGCTACCCAAGTTTGGGAGGATTCGGAGCTCGTTCGTATCCTTTTGGAATCTCTACGTGTCGGTATTGCTCCGGGAAGGCTTTTCTTCGATTCGATCTACCGGAAGGTATAAATCCCATCTTCTTTTCATTTCCTCATGCATATAGGTCTATTTGAATCTATAGGAATGACCCCCATGATTGTATCTCCATTTGTGTCCATTTGGAGGTCATAGGAGTGTCCTTTGTGTTGTAGTTGTGTCCATGTGGGAAAATCCCAATTTGGAAACATTATGTGTTGTTATGTATGAATGAATTATTACATGTTTAATCTCATATTTTGTATTGGAGATGTGTTCTATAGTGTCTCATATATATATATATATATTAGTGTAGAGAGTGAGTTCTTGCTATATTATGTTATATACTTGTGTTCTTTTGTCTCAAACTACCCAAATTCGTCATAATTTTATCCACGTTTTTAGTAGCAATAGCAACTTAGAAATGTCATAACTTTTAGCTTAAACTTCGATTTATCTCTCTTTTTTTTTAAAAGAACCGTATCGAAGTTAGCTTTCCAAATATATATTTTAATAAGCCAAATTATTTCTGTAACTTTCTGTAGAATTATTTGAGTGTCAGCTGTACGAAAGACGAACGTATTTCGGTATTTTCGCGATTCCGGGAGCTTCCGGACACGAAAATGCGATCCGTTTGAAGTTTCGGAAATCTAACATGAAGTAGTACAACATACTTTAATCCTAGAATTTAGTGAATACCCAATTGGTACAGTATTGGTTTTAAGTAAAAGAGTGACTATACGATATATGCATTTTGTGTAAGCTATGAGCCTATGTAGTATGGATATTAAATGAATATAGAGTATGTAATGCATGATATGTTAGATGAATGAAGTGATATATATATGATATATATCCTCTTTACATTAATGTATATATGGTTGAATGCAAGCATGTAGGAATGCAATTAATGTAATATATGTAAGCAATGCATAAATGCATGAATGAAAGAATGATATATAATGCATGCATGAAAGTATATAATGAATGCTAGATATAAATGTAAGGTATATATGTAATGATAGATATGAATGCATAATGTATAAATATTGTAAATGCAATATCAGATTTCATATGTAGACATAGAACCAATGCATAGCTGATATTTAGATTGAATGTTAGTTCATTTTAGGTTGTTCGAACACTGAACTGTCCATGTAAGCATATATACCTTCCTTTTCCTATTGCCAAGCCAATTTCAGTTTTCAATATAGTGGAATGTCTATGAATGTAATGTTAACCTTCAACCCCATAATTCGAAATGTTAGTTAATTTCAGTAGTAGACAATACATGAGCTGTATGCATATGGGATGTTGGCTTAATGGCAGATTTCAGATAACATGGTTCATTTTATGTGGTTAGTTACACCAGTTTATGGGATATCTCACTTTATTTTATATGTATATGTGGAACTAAACTGAGAATGAACTTCACCCTCTGCACAAGGACACCCCACTTTATATCAACCACCATGCCATGTAACCCTTCTCTAAATGATTGCTATAATATATATAGATTTATGTTAAGTATAGATGCATGTTAGTTATAACTTAAATAGTCTCTACTCTAATGTATATAGATGTATACTTGTAGCCATGCATGTTAAGTATAGTACATGTGTAATGTAGATGGGTTAGCTTTGTGCCATGTGTAGTGTAAACTCATAACTAGTGTTGATTTCTCTTTTCATGTACACACACACACAGGTTTCACACCCTCAAGTGACACTCTCATGTCACATGACACACACACACACATACACTTGAACACATGCACTTTCATTCTCCTTTTTCCCTATGGATATGTGTACACACACACACACATATATATATATATATATATATATATATATATATATATATGTGCATGTTAGACTCACATTTTTAATGTATCCTACAAATATATGAGTGCACTATATTATATTAGATACATTTATGGACATGTGTGTATATATGTGAGATGAATATATAGGTATCCTATATATTATAATATGTTGGTGTATTATATTTTAGATATATATATTGTTATGTATATGATATGTGAAATATGTGTGATGTGGACTATAGGACATAGGGCCTATGTGTATGATATGAATACACCAATGTTGTGTGTTGATAGTCTAGTATGACTTATGATTGGTGTGTGATTGCTAGACTAGGCTTGGTTAGGCCTAGTGAGACTTGTTAGACTTGTTTGGCTTAGGCTTGACCTAGTTTGACCAGTCTAGTTGACTAGAGTTGACCGAGAGTTGACTTTGGTCTAGTTTGACCTAGACAGCATACAGATGCATTGTAGATTACATTTATCATCTCCTGTATACATCTTGACTTGTGTTGCTCTAAATAGGAGTCAGGTATCTCATCTCGGACGGTACATTTACTTCGGAAATTCAGATAAGAGGCGAGTACATTCTCTGACCGTTTCATACTTGTCTGGATTTACATTCTTGCTCTAGATTACTGTACTTGATGCTGACACGATTATTATCCCGGATTGGTACTATATGGATCTTCTTTTGAGATGTTATCCCCTTGTATTCACTAAATACATATTGTGATGTGCGTTTCACTTACATATTGTATTTATTGAATACCCATATCCTTGTATACTCATTGTGCATATTGTACTCTCATTATCACATGAGCCCCAGGGATAGACCATTGTACATTATTGTATAACATTGTACAACTATTGTATAACATTGTACATCTATTGTATAATATTGTACATCCATTGTATAACATTGTACACTATTGTGCAAGATAACGTAACTGGAGTAGATCCTTGTGTATTGATTGGGGAGGGGGAGTAGAATTGGTTATGTAATCAAATCCTATTGTGCAAGATTGTATAACTATTGTATATGTCTATTGTACACCCATGTACAATGGAGTTACCATTGTATTTTCCTAGACCGTTTACATAACCATATTGTACTCTAAATCACAGTAGGCTTACAGTCCTTACTTATCATATATAGATATTTCCTATTATCAAATCTCTGCTGTTTTCATATACATTCTTCTTTCCTATTTCATGTACCTTACTCTATTGCATGCTTTATATTTCCTAACATGATATAAACTGAGTGAGATGTTTTGTGCTCGCTCCCGTCCTGACTGGACCTGTTGAAAATTTTACAGAGGATGATGAGGAACCCTGCACCCTTACTTGGAGCTTGCCTAGTGACACTCGCAACTTGGAGCCCTGGGGAGGTTCAGGCATGCTGCTCAGGATTACCTTGTATAGTTGTAGATAGATTAGACGTTCCTTCTTTCATGTTTAGCCGTTGTCCTTATTTTTAGAGTTGTATATTTTAGAGATGATGAGACTTGTTATTTCTTTCTGTACCTCAGTTGAGGATTTCTTATCTATTTCCCAGCTAATTCTACCTTAGTGTGATTGAGCTGTATCTCTGTGTTGGCCTCCTTATGGAGAGTATTCATATTATGTTAGTTATAGTTCATGACCTAGAACAGCGTTCTACTGTCGACACTGCGGCGTAGGCTGGGCGTTGTTACGCTCTCGTACCACAGTGGGGGGGTCGTGACACACGAACGTGTCGACATGGGATAGGTGTGATGCTATGCACCATAAGATAATCCTAAACGCAGCAAAGTAGTTCCATTGAGTCTAGAACAGACCAAATAGCCTAGTTTGATATATAGAAGTCCAAAATCAGTTTTGGTACTATAATCGATTCAAAAAAGAAAACGACTATATAGTCGCGAATATGATTTAAGGAAAACAACTTAATAATAACTATTAAAAGTCATTTATAACATTTAGAAATTATATTTCCTAAATTAAACTATTTTTGATAACATCCTGAAAATCCAAAAGAATACTTAGTACTAAAACTCTAATTGTCAAATAGAATTTTAGGTCAAAACTAAATTTTACTAGAAAAATATTTTTGGGAAAATACTTGAATCTAGGTAATCATTTAGGGCTAAAATCTACCTTTGTCAAGTACACATGTTTTTAGGCCAAGGCCGTATTTAAAATAGATGAAATAATATACCAACATAAGTTGGTTCCAAACCCATGTTCCTCTAAATAATAATCAATTTAGTTATCAAATATTAATAGTAAAGTTAATGAAAATAATAAACTTACTATTTTATAATACCGAAACTACCCCTCCGTGCGAATTGGTCATCCATATGTATTTGAATTCAAAAAACTCAGACTGGATTGCGATTTTCGTCTTCTTCTTCTTCATGGAAAATCTGAATTCTATTGTTCTCATCTTCAGCAGATCGCAAAGATCGTTCGTAGTTCGGTGCTTTTCTTTAGTCGAACTCAGATCGGCTCGTCTTCATCATCACCATCATCATCTTTCGTGGAGACATTTGAAGTTTTCTGACGATTAGGTCAATTGTGGAGAGAAGATCTTTCTTCTTCTTTTCCATAAGAATTATCATCGTTTTGAAAGAAGAACGAAACTCTTTAGTCCTGACAAAATTTTTCTAAAAAAAATATTCTCCGTGTTAAAACCACGGAGAATGACCAATGACGGAGAATGACTATTCTCCGTTTTAAAAAACACGGAGAATAGAATTCTCCGTGTTAAAACCACGGAGAATGACAATTTTCTATGGGTTTTAACACGAAGAATGCCATTCTCCATGGTATGTGACGGAGAATGGCCATTCTCCGTCATTTTTACGGAGAATAGCTATTCTCCGTGGTTTTAACACGGAGAATGGTCATTCTCCGTCTTTTCAATACGGAGAATGACCATTCTCCTCCATGTTAACACGAGATTGGTCATTCTCCGTGTTATTATCACGGAGAATGATAATTCTCTGTGTCGAAAAAGACGGAGAATGACCATTCTCCGTTGTAAAAAATGGCGGAGAATGTCCATTCTCCGTGTAAAGATCACGGAGAATTATTATCCGTGTTAATATACGAAGAATGACCATTCTCCGTGGTAAAGTGACGGAGAATGGCCATTCTCCGTCATTTAGTACGGAGAATAGCTATTCTCCATGGTTTTAACACGGAGAATGGTCATTCTCCGTCTTTTCAATACGAGAATGACCATTCTTCTCCATGTTAACACGAGATTGGTCATTCTCCGTGTTAATATCACGGAGAATGATAATTCTCCGTGTCGAAAAAGACGAAGAATGACCATTCCTCCGTTGTAAAAAATGGCGGAGAATGTCCATTCTCCGTGTAAAGATCACGGAGAATGATTATTATCCGTGTTAATATCACGGAGAATGACCATTCTCCGTGATTTTACCACGGAGAATGGCAATTCTCCGTGGTTTTGACACGGATAATGATCATTCTCCGTCATTTAGTACAGAGAATGGCTATTCTCCGTCATTTAGTACGGAGAATGTTTTTTTTTTGAAGAGTATGTTTCGCGGGTGCTTTGAATAAATTAGAAGGGTAAAAGGGTCATTTGGAACCCGCTTTGGATACGTTTCTCCAATTCTGGGCACGCGATGAAAGTTTTTTTAGCGGTGGGTTTTTCATGAAACTTTTTAGTTTTTGGGCATTTCATAAATTTTCCCAATCCCAAAATTGAGGGGAGAGTGAGAATGACGAGGGCAGAGACAAGGAGAGGAAGAAGATGAGAGGAGCTCACAAAGGAGGGTCTCGATCGGGGCAGCCGGGCAGGTCCAAGAGCCATCGACGGTTGTACAGTGGCGTCGATTCTCCGGCTAGTGCCGGAGGTCGGGGACGGCGATGCGACGAACACCGCTAGGGAGGCATTGGTCCAGGAGGAGGCGGGCACGCCAAGGCGGAGAAGAACGGATGATTTGGATTTTCAATGAAATGTTGTTTTGTTATATATATATAATTATATTATATATATATATATATATATATATATATATATATAACTATATTTTATATATATATATATATAAATATATATATATCTATATATATATATATATATATATATATATATATATATATTATATATATTAAAAATATATAAAAAATATATATCTATATATTATATAATATATATATATATAGATATATCTATATATTATAATATATATATATAATAAATATTATATATATATATTATATATATAATATTATATATATATTATATATTAAAAATATATAAAAAATATATATATATATATTATATATTATATAAATATATATATATATATAACAAAACAACATTTCATTGAAAATTTAAAAGGGCTCTAGAAGAGCATTACAGAACGGTGCGGGCCAGAAGACAAAAGGGCCCTGAAAACAAGGTAATAAACTCCTAAAAGTGGAATTCGAAATTAGGAAATTTCGAAACCATCAAAATTTCACAATACAAAGAATTTCGAAGATGTTCGAGATTTCGAAACCCAAATTAGCAAAAGTTGTGGGTCCGTTGACCGCAGCAAACGGGAGACCCTAGGGGGTGGTGTGGGAACGCAGCCCGAAGTGGTTGGCACGCGGCCCTAGGGAAGGGATATATATAAAATATATTATATATTTCTACATCTAACGTTTTTTTTTTGGTTTTTTTTCAAACGGGCGGAAATGAAAAGACTGACGCGTCCCCCCCACGCACGAGAACCAAGCGAGGGAACGCACGCGGGCCAAGGTGGGCTGCTCGCGGGCACACAGCCCGAGCGGGTGCACTGTCTGAGAGCTGGGGGAGGGGCGCGTGGCTCGAGGCCCCCAAGCGCAGCGCTCAAACCGAGGCGATGCGCTCGGCGAGGAAGGGAGCACGGGCGGGGTGGACCGCCAGGGACGGAGGGGGGACGAGACCGTCGGTGGGGCACGGGGGCTCGACCACATCGTCGAGGAGCCGTTATACGGTGTAGTGCCCCGAAATTCGTGATACGTATTTTATACGTGTTCGTATTTCTAACCCGTATTTCTCATTTTTCTTTGATTAGTTAGTTGTGGTTTATTTTCATATTTAGTATTGTGGTTTAATTGTCATTTATCGTTCATGGATTTATTTTGATTAAGTGGAGCTTGGTTTTATTTGGATAGAAAGGATTGGGTTGGTTCGGCTTATCTTGGTTTACTTGGTTCATCATGAACCAAGGTGAACCCCTACCTACCACCCCCCTCATCATTTATTACCCCCACCCTCTTTCTCTCTCATCATTCACTCTTCTTCTTCCTCACCGTTGCTCTCCACCTACCAAGAGGTTTAGGCAAGTGCAACTTGCTTCTTGAGGGATCTTGATTTTATTGTTCCATTCTTTTATTTACATGATTATAAAACTCTTTAGAACTTGGAGTTTTTAATTTTGATGGATAGATTCTTCTAGATCTACATTTTAACTTTGAGTTCATGGAGTTTTCTTGGTTTTGATCTACTAAAACTAGTTATTTTCGAAAAATAATAGTTCCATGAGCAAGAGCATGAAATTTCGTGGAATTTGGTTTTTGATTCACCTCATTTCGAGTTAAAATAAGTTTTTATGGCCAAAACAAGTTTTCTGAATTTTTGTCGGCTGAAGAATCTGGTTCTGGCGTAAAATGAAATTTTACGCAGGGAAGCTAGCGTAAAATAGAATTTTACGCTGGATTGTATCCAGAATGTGAAATTTTACGCTGGGAACCCTGAAATTACATATTTTACGCTGGATTGTATCCAGAATGTAAATTTTATGCAGGGAACCCTGAAATTACATATTTTACGCTGGATTGTATCCAGAATGTGAAATTTTATGCAGGGAACCCTGAAATTACATATTTTACGCTGGATTGTATCCAGAATGTGAAATTTTATGCTAGGAACCCTGGAATTGCATATTTTATGCTGGATATCATCCAGAATGTAATATTTTACGCAGGGAACCCTAAAATTGCGTATTTTACGCTGAATGGTGCCCAGAATGTAAAATTTTAAGCTGGAACCCTCCCCTTTTACATATTTTACGCAGAATTAATTTTTTTGGCATAAAAAAGTGCACAGAATGACTATTTTTGCCAAGTTTAGCTATTTTCTAGCCAGAATTTTGAAAAACTTAAAACATGAAAGTTTTAGATCTTTGTCTTACCTTTCCGAATATCTCTGGAGCACCTCAATATGATTCGTATGTGTAAGTTATGCCTCGTCCCCTGCGCCGCATGATTCTTCCACACTCTTGCACCCTGTTTATATTTAGTTATTGCATACACGCTTATACCAGATTAATGTTAATTTAAATAATGACATGACATGATAGTGACCCGTCGTGGTGCACTCTTGACAGTAAATTTGACATGATATATCTCGAATGCTGTTGCGACGGCTAGCATGTCATGGGAATTGAATGGCTTGGACATCGTGGGTGATTGTGGTTTGTACAAAAATGAACCGATAATATTTGCATCATGTATAGACAGGGTATTCCTGATTACCACGGTCAGGGATACCTACAGTAATTGACTAAGGCTAATAAACTAGAATAATTCAGTAGAGATGAAGAGATTTCCAGCTACAGGCAATCCCGTTATCTGGGCGCATTAGTGGACTTGTAGCCTACCGACGAGTAGGGCACATTTCCAGCACACCGTTGCGTGTTGCATTCTCCATAAACGAATATTCGACCTGGATAACCGGATGGTCTGCAGGGCTTGTGGCTATTGGGATATCTTATTGCATCTTGCTAGTAAATAGGCCTGTGATAACCCTAGTTAGTTAAAAGTATCAAGCCGTACTCTTGATTGGCCGTGATTGATTGGATGGAGTTTATCCCAGCTTAATCTTGTCCGATCCTGTAACAAGATTGTGACACGACATGATTATTGATGCTTGCCTTAACAATACGATCGGGAGTCCAGTTCTGTTCAGGAAGGGTTACAACCCCGGTCCTGTTTGGTTTAAGGGTTGTAACCTGGCTCCCGGAGCAGTTCTGTGTCCTCTCTTCGTTTATTGTCTTATTGCATCCCATGCCATGCTCGTCATGTTTTACCTTACTTCAACAGCATTATTAATTATTTATACTGGAACAGTTCTGGTGTCCCTATTCGTTATTGTCCTTACTGTACCAATAGTATTTGAGACGGGTTTCTATTCAGGTGAAGGGTTACAACTCCGGTCCTTGTTTGGTTTAAGGGTTGTGACCTGGCTACTTGAATGGTTTTCTCGTACTCAGTTTACTGTGGTTATCCCTATTATTAGCAATTCTTTATTTATTATCTTTATTATTCTATTATTGATGTGCTGGTTTAGTTCCTAGTGAAGCCTCCTTTGTGGCACTTGCTCTTTCTGGGGTTTGACCCAGTGGTTTTGTATGGCCAGATATCGGCAGCTCCAGAGGATCTACCTAACTTCCAGCAGATGGTGACCACCAGGCGTAACCTGGCAACGAGTGGGTTTCTTTTTTTGTCCTCCCACTTTATTGTAAAATTATTCTTTGAGACGTTTAGCCGGCGAGCACGTGTTAGCTCGTATTACATGTATTTACAGTCTGCCTATGGGCTGTAGCATGATTGACATATCCTAGGGTTGATCATGTACGACTGAACTCTTGCTAGTCTTGACATTTTGTACGACTAGCTTCATGATCATCCAATATGTAATGTTGGGGACGCCTTACTATTGTATATTTGGTGGTCTTACATCTTGTAACATTACTTACTTGCTTGTGATTGAGACAATAGCTTGTTCTTGACCATAGGAGACTGATGGATTGTAGTTAAACCCTCATATATCGACAGCCGTGACCGTATAGTGAGGTGGATTCCATTTCATTATACGTAGCTGGCTATTATGCCCCCGCTCTCCAGTATTCTGGTTCTGGGACGTTACATGGTTTTAGTGGTGGCCCATGCAGGTCTTGTCAATCAAGATATGTGAGGGTTTACCGAATATGTCTCAATCAGTACTCGTCCTTGATCTCTGCTCGTATCCCCTTGATTCCTGAAATTCTTGTCCTGATCACATGCTTGTAATCGTTGATCTGTCCTGGTCCTTCCTTATTGTTTCCATGTCGTCTTCTTCAGCGGCATTGAACCTGGACCTGCCGATCAGCAAGGCGGATCACCTCCCGTGGACCAGCAGCAACTAGAAGATCAGGCCCAGCACTCAGGAGCAGCATCCCGAGTCATGCCTGCCGGGGATCCAGAGCCCCAGTTCAGCCAGTTCAGCCTACAGAGCCTGATGATGGCACTTTGGTAGGTCTCATCAGACCTTGTTAGCTTCCCAAGATCGTCGAGGGATGTATACCATGCAGTAGAAGATGCTCTGAACAGAGGCGGTCATCCAAGGAACAGTGCAGCGAACAGTTTCAAGCGCCTGAACCCCCCATTCTTCGATGGCAGCGAAGATGCTATCGCTGCTGATGCATGGCTCCAGGAGACTGAAGTCATTCTAGAGGCAGCCAGAACCCCGGAGGACGAAGGTGGCCGTGGTGCATCTACAGTTACCGAATCTTGTCCGCAGCTGGTGGACAGCTCAGGCCGTTGGATTGGTGGCGCCTATTGCTTGGCGTATTCCATGAGAGATTCCAGACGAAGTACTTCGATGCGGTGGCTCGGTACGATCTACAGTCCAAGTTCACCAATCTGAAGCAAGGAGGCAGAACGGTCGACGGGTATGCGGCCGAATTTTCCAGGCTTAGTCGTTTTCTCCCACTTTGGTGGCGACCGAGCTTGACAGAGCCCAGCGGTTCCAGCAAGGGCTCCATCTCGAGATTTTGTTGGCAGTAGAACAGTTTGAGCATCAACTTTTGATGCAGTGTTGAGGGCAGCTAGGAGGCACGAGTATACCTCCCCAGGATCGTGGACAGGACCGGAGGTCGGAAGCGATCTCACGGCCAGATGACCCAGTCGACAGCACCAGCCCCGGCAGTCAGGGCTTTGACAATTGAAACTCCAAGGCAGGCAGCCTCAGTGACGTCGATCACGTCCCCTCCGCAACAGAAGCCGAAGCAGTCTTCCGCAATAGGCTGCACTCATTGTGGAAAGCCAGGACACGTTGTTTCGGAGTGTCCGCAGAGCGCAGGGATTATGTTTGGCTTGTGGGGCACCGGACCACAAGATAGGGTCCTGTCCAAATAGGGCCAGTTCATCTCGGCCCAGAATAATCCCTCAGTAAGGGGACCATCCCCAGTCCAGCAGCAGCAGTAGTACCAGCCTCTGAGGCCATTGCCGCCTCAGGCCCTAGCCTTCCAGCTACAGAGACCCCAGCAGTAGCCCAGGTCCAAGCTCAGATCCAGAATCGGCAGAGAGGTATATGTGTCCTATTATCTTGTTTTCCGCCGTCGTTATACGGACACATGTCATGTTTCATGTATCCTAATTACAACGGTATATCCCGGCCCGAGCCGTGTCCTAGATCATTCGAAACGGTTATTGGTACCAACCTTTTCGTATGAGGAGAGGCCCGTGTCCCTGTATGACCAAAGAGAGATCTCGAGCAAAAGACTATCAGTTTAGTTCGTGTTGCTTGAGTTCATCGCTCCTTGGGAGAGTCAAACATGGGAGTGGAGGATATATCCGATCACGTTATCCCAATCGGTTTGGCTCGTGAGTGTAATATCTTCTTATGCCTTGCACTTCGATTCCTTGCTTGCATGTATGATTGTATGATTGATTGGTAGCATAGATTGCTTGCGATAGTATAGCTGTCCCGACATCTCTAGCCTCTTGATTAAATTCCGAGGACGGAATTCTTTTAAGGTGGGTAGGATGTAGTGCCCCGAAATTCGTAATACGTATTTTATACGTGTTCGTATTTCTAACCCATTTCTCATTTTTCTTTGATTAGTTAGTTGTGGTTTATTTTCATATTTAGTATTGTGGTTTAATTGTCATTTATCGTTCATGGATTTATTTTGATTAAGTGGAGCTTGGTTTTATTTGGATAGGAGAAGGATTGGGTTGGTTCGCTGTCTTGGTTTACTTGGTTCATCATGAACCAAGGTGAACCCCTACCTACCACCCCCATCATCATTTATTACCTCCACCCTCTTTCTCTCTCATCATTCACTCTTCTTCTTCCTCACCGTTGCTCTCCACCTACACGGGTTTAGGCAAGTGCACTTGCTTCTTGAGGATCTTGATTTTATTGTTCCATTCTTTTATTACATGATTATAAACCTCTTTAGAACTTGGAGTTTTTAATTTTGATGGATAGATTCTTCTAGATCTACATTTTAACTTTGAGTTCATGGAGTTTTCTTGGTTTGATCTACTAAACATAGTTATTTCGAAAAAATATAGTTCTATGAGTAAGAGCATGAAATTTCGTGTGAATTTGGTTTTAATTCACCTCATTTCGAGTTAAAATGAAGTTTTTATGGCCAAAACAAGTTTTCTGAATTTTCATGTCGGCTGAAGAATCTGGTTCTGGCGTAAAAT
>JANAVB010016598.1:7650428-7847326 GCA_029216955.1 Iris pallida | reverse complement strand
CGAATTTTAGCTCAATCCGACTTGAAACGGGACCCGGGGGTAGTGTTGACTTTAGTGGACCCGCACATTAGTTAGCCATGCCCCACATGATAGAAATATTTTTAGTTAGAGGTTAGACTAATTATTATGGATAAGGTTAGTGTGATTAGACTTTAGAATGACTAATTTAGCCCCAACCAATTAGCCCTTTCCTATACTAATAGAATAGGTTAGGGAGGCATTTTGGACCTTACCATAATAGTAAAAATAGTCCCATATGGCAGCCACTTTTGGGAGACGATAGGCTCAAGTTATTTCATATTCTCATCCACACTCTCTCTCTTGTTCTTCCCCAATTTAGAGAGCAATCCTTAGCAATTTCTCCACCAAATCCTTCCATTTTTCACCAATCTTCTCTTTCTTTCTGCTCCATTCTAGCCAAGGAGGAAGCTACCCAAGTTTGGGAGGATTCGGAGCTCGTTCGTATCCTTTTGGAATCTCTACGTGTCGGTATTGCTCCGGAAGCTTTTCTTCTTCGATTCGATCTACCGGAAGGTATAACCCATCTTCTTTTCATTTCTCTCATGCTATAGGTCTATTTTGAATCTATAGGAATGACCCCCATGATTGTATCTCCATTTGTGTCCATTTGGAGGTCATAGGAGTGTCCTTTGTGTTGTTTGTGTCCATGTGGGAAAATCCCAAATTTGGAAACATTATGTTGTTATGTAGAATGAATTATTACATGTTTAATCTCATATTTTTGTATTGGAGATGTGTTCTATAGTGTCTCATATATATATATATATTAGTGTAGAGAGTGAGTTCTTGCTATATTATGTTTAATACGTGTTCTTTTGTCTCAAACTACCCAAATTCGTCATAATTTTTATCCACGTTTTTAGTAGCAATAGCAACTTAGAAATGTCATAACTTTTAGCTTAAACTTCGATTTATCTCTCTTTTTTTTAAAAGAACCGTATCGAAGTTAGCTTTCCAAATATATATTTTAATAAGCCAAATTATTTCTGTAACTTTCTGTAGAATTATTTGAGTGTTGTACGAAAGACGACGTATTTCGGATTTTCGCGATTCCGGGAGCTTCCGGCACGAAAATGCGATCCGTTTGAAGTTTCGGAAATCTAACATGAAGTAGTACACATACTTTAATCCTAGAATTTAGTGAATACCCAATTGGTACAGTATTGGTTTTAAGTAAAGAGTGACTATACGATATATGCATTTTGTGTAAGCTATGAGCCTATGTAGTATGGATATTAAATGAATATAGAGTATGTAATGCTGATATGTTAATGATGATGATATATTATATATCCTCTTTACATTATGTATATATGGTGAATGCAAGCATGTAGAATGCAATTAATGTATATTGTAAGCAATGCATGCATGAATGAAAGAATGATATATAATGCATGCATGAAAGTATATATGAATGCTAGATATAAATGTAAGGTATATATGTAATGATAGATATGAATGCATAATGTATATTGTAAATGCAATATCAGATTTCATATGTAGACATAGAACCAATGCATAGCTGATATTGATTGAATGTTTAGTTCATTTTAGGTTGTTCGAACACTGAACTGTCCATGTAAGCATATATACCTTCCTTTTCCTATTGCCAAGCCAATTTCAGTTTTCAATATAGTGGAATGTCTATGAATGTAATGTTAACCTTCAACCCCATAATTCGAAATGTTAGTTAATTTCATAGTATACAATACATGAGCTGTATGCATATGGGATGTTGGCTTAATGGCAGATTTCAGATAACATGGTTCATTTTATGTGGTTAGTTACACCAGTTTATGGATATCTCACTTTATTTTTATATGTATATGTGGAACTAAACTGAGAATGAACTTCACCCTCTGCACAAGGACACCCCACTTTATATCAACCACCATGCCATGTAACCCTTCTCTAAATGATTGCTATAATATATAGATTTATGTTAGTAGATGCATGTTAGTTATAACTTAAATAGTCTCTACTCTAATGTATATAGATGTATACTTGTAGCCATGCATGTTAAGTATAGTACATGTGTAATGTAGATGGGTTAGCTTTGTGCCATGTGTAGTGTAAACTCATAACTAGTGTTGATTTCTCTTTTCATGTACACACACCACAGGTTTCACCCCCTCAAGTGACACTCTCATGTCACATGACACACACACACATACACTTGAACACATGCACTTTCATTCTCCTTTTTCCCTATGGATATGTGTACACACACACACATATATATATATATAATATATATATATATATATATGTGCATGTTAGACTCACATTTTAATGTATCCTACAATAATGAGTGCACTATATTATTAGATACATTTATGGACATGTGTGTATATATGTGAGATGAATATATAGGTATCCTATATATTATAATATGTTGGTGTATTATATTTAGATTATATATTGTTATATGATATGTGAAATGTGTGATGTGGACTATAGACATAGGGCCTATGTGTATATGAATACACCAATGTGTGTGTTGATAGTCTAGTATGACTTATGATTGGTGTGTGATTGCTAGACTAGGCTTGGTTAGGCCTAGTAGACTTGTTAGACTTGTTTGGCTTAGGCTTGACCTAGTTTGACCAGTCTAGTTGACTAAGTTGACCGAGAGTTGACTTTGGTCTAGTTGACCTAGACAGCATACAGAGCATTGTAGATTACATTTCATCTCCTGTATACATCTTGACTTGTGTTGCTCTAAATAGGAGTCAGGTATCTCATCTCGGACGGTACATTTACTTTCGGAAATTCAGATAGAGGCGAGTACATTCTCTGACCGTTTCATACTTGTCTGGATTTACATTCTTGCTCTAGATTACTGTACTTGATGCTGACACGATTATTATCCCGGATTGGTACTATATGGATCTTCTTTTGAGATGTTATCCCCTTGTATTCACTAAATACATATTGTGATGTGCGTTTCACTTACATATTGTATTTATTGAATACCCATATCCTTGTATACTCATTGCATATTGACTCCATTATCACATGAGCCCCAGGGATAGACCATTGTACATTATTGTATAACATTGTACAACTATTGTATAACATTGTACATCTATTGTATATATTGTACATCCATTGTATAACATTGTACACTATTGTGCAAGATAACGTAACTGGAGTAGATCCTTGTGTATTGATTGGGGAGGGGGAGTAGAATTGGTTATGTAATCAAATCCTATTGTGCAAGATTGTACTATTGTATATGTCTATTGTACACCCATGTACAATGGAGTTACCATTGTATTTTCCTAGACGTTTACATAACCATATTGTACTCTAAATCACAGTAGGCTTACAGTCCTTACTTATCATATATAGATTTTCCTATTATCAAATCTCTGCTGTTTTCATACATTCTTCTTTCAGTATTCATGTACCTTACTCTATTGCATGCTTTATATTTCCTAACATGATATAAACTGAGTGAGATGTTTTGTGCTCGCTCCCGTCCTGACTGGACCTGTTGAAAATTTTACAGAGGATGATGAGGAACCCTGCACCCTTACTTGGAGCTTGCCTAGTTGACACTCGCAACTTGGACCCCTGGGGAGGTTCAGGCAGCTGCTCAGGATGATACCTTGTATAGTGTAGATAGATTAGACTGTTCCTTCTTTTCATGTTTAGCCGTTGTCCTTATTTTTAGAGTTGTATATTTTAGAGATGATGAGACTTGTTATTTCTTTCTGCTGTACCTCAGTTGAGGATTTCTTATCTATTTCCATCCAGCTACATTCTACCTTAGATTGTGATTGAGCTGTATCTCTGTGTTGGCCTCCTTATGGAGAGTATTCATATTATGTTAGTTATAGTTCATGACCTAGAACAGCGTTCTACTGTCGACACTGCGGCGTAGGCTGGGCGTTGTTACGCTCTCGTACCCTCACAGTGGGTGCGGGTCGTGACACACGAACGTGTCGACATGGGATAGGTGTGATGCTATGCACCATAAGATAATCCTAAACGACAGCACAAGTAGTTCCATTGAGTCTAGAACAGACCAAATAGCCTAGTTTGATATATAGAAGTCCAAAATCAGGTTTTGGTACTATAATCGATTCAAAAAATAGAAAACGACTATATAGTCGCGAATATGATTTAAGGAAACACAACTTAATAATATAACTATTAAAAAGTCATTTATAACATTTAGAAATTATATTTCCTAAATTAAACTATTTTTGATAACATCCTGAAAATCCAAAAGAATACTTAGTACTAAAACTCTAATTGTCAAATAGAATTTTAGGTCAAAACTAAATTTTACTAGAAAAATATTTTTGGGAAAAATACTTGAATCTAGGTAATCATTTTAGGGCTAAAATCTACCTTTGTCAAGTACACATGTTTTTAGGCCAAGGCCGTATTTAAAATAGATGAAATAATATACCAACATAAGTTGGTTCCAAACCCATGTTCCTCTAAATAATAATCAATTTAGTTATCAAAATATTAATAGTAAAGTTAATGAAAATAATAATAATTACTATTTTTATAATACCGAAACTACCCCTCCGTGCGAATTGGTCATCCATATGTATTTGAATTCAAAAAACTCAGATCTGGATTGCGATTTTCGTCTTCTTCTTCTTCATGGAAAATCTGAATTCTATTGTTCTCATCTTCAGCAGAGATCGCAAAGATCGTTCGTAGTTCGGTGTGCTTTTCTTTAGTCGAACTCAGATCGTCGCTCGTCTTCATCATCACCATCATCATCATCTTTATCGTGGAGACATTTGAAGTTTTCTGACGATTAGGTCAATTGTGGAGAGAAGATCTTTCTTCTTCTTTTCCATAAGAATTATCATCGTTTTGAAAGAAGAACGAAACTCTTTAGTCCTGACAAAATTTTTCTAAAAAAAAATATTCTCCGTGTTAAAACCACGGAGAATGACCAATGACGGAGAATGACTATTCTCCGTTTTAAAAAACACGGAGAATAGAATTCTCCGTGTTAAAACCACGGAGAATGACAATTTTCTATGGGTTTTAACACGAAGAATGCCATTCTCCATGGTAATGTGACGGAGAATGGCCATTCTCCGTCATTTTAGTACGGAGAATAGCTATTCTCCGTGGTTTTAACACGGAGAATGGTCATTCTCCGTCTTTTCAATACGGAGAATGACCATTCTCCTCCATGTTAACACGAGATTGGTCATTCTCCGTGTTATTATCACGGAGAATGATAATTCTCTGTGTCGAAAAAGACGGAGAATGACCATTCTCCGTTGTAAAAAATGGCGGAGAATGTCCATTCTCCGTGTAAAGATCACGGAGAATGATTATTATCCGTGTTAATATCACGAAGAATGACCATTCTCCGTGGTAAAGTGACGGAGAATGGCCATTCTCCGTCATTTAGTACGGAGAATAGCTATTCTCCATGGTTTTAACACGGAGAATGGTCATTCTCCGTCTTTTTCAATACGGAGAATGACCATTCTTCTCCATGTTAACACGAGATTGGTCATTCTCCGTGTTAATATCACGGAGAATGATAATTCTCCGTGTCGAAAAAGACGAAGAATGACCATTCTCCGTTGTAAAAAATGGCGGAGAATGTCCATTCTCCGTGTAAAGATCACGGAGAATGATTATTATCCGTGTTAATATCACGGAGAATGACCATTCTCCGTGATTTTACCACGGAGAATGGCAATTCTCCGTGGTTTTGACACGGATAATGATCATTCTCCGTCATTTAGTACAGAGAATGGCTATTCTCCGTCATTTAGTACGGAGAATGTTTTTTTTTTGAAGAGTATGTTTCGCGGGTGCTTTGAATAAATTAGAAGGGTAAAAGGGTCATTTGGAACCCGCTTTGGATACGTTTCTCCAATTCTGGGCACGCGATGAAAGTTTTTTAGCGGTGGGTTTTTCATGAAACTTTTTAGTTTTTGGGCATTTCATAAATTTTCCCAATCCCAAAATTGAGGGGAGAGTGAGAATGACGAGGGCAAGAGACAAGGAGAGGAAGAAGATGAGAGGAGCTCACAAAGGAGGGTCTCGATCGGGGCAGCCGGGCAGGTCCAAGAGCCATCGACGGTTGTACAGTGGCGGTCGATTCTCCGGCTAGTGCCGGAGGTCGGGGACGGCGATGCGACGAACACCGCTAGGGAGGCATTGGTCCACAGGAGGAGGCGGGGCACGCCAAGGCGGAGAAGAACGGATGATTTGGATTTTCAATGAAATGTTGTTTTGTTAATATATATATATATATATATATATATATATATATATATATATATATATATATATATATATATATATTTTATATATATATATATATATAAAATATATATATATATATATATATATATATATATATATATATATATATATATATATTATATATATTAAAATATATAAAAAATATTATATATATATATATATATATATATATATATATATATATATATATATATATATATATATATATATATATATATATAAATATTATATATATATATATATATATATATATATATATATATATATTATTATATATTAAAAATATATAAAAAATATTATATATATATATATATATATATATATATATATATATATATATATATATTAACAAAACAACATTTCATTGAAAATTTAAAAGGGCTCTAGAAGAGCATTACAGAACGGTGCGGGGCCAGAAGACAAAAGGGCCCTGAAAAACAAGGTAATAAACTCCTAAAAGTGGAATTCGAAATTAGGAAATTTCGAAACCATCAAAATTTCACAATACAAAGAAATTTCGAAGATGTTCGAGATTTCGAAACCCAAATTAGCAAAAGTTGTGGGTCCGTTGACCGCAGCAAACGGGAGACCCTAGGGGGGTGGTGTGGGAACGCAGCCCGAAGTGGTTGGCACGCGGCCCTAGGGAAGGGATATATATATAAAATATATATATATTTCTACATCTAAACGTTTTTTTTTTGGTTTTTTTTTCAAACGGGCGGAAATGAAAAGATGCTGACGCGTCCCCCCCAGCGCACGAGAACCAAGCGAGGGAAACGCACGCGGGCCAAGGGTGGGCTGCTCGCGGGCACACAGCCCGAGCGGGTGCACTGTCTGAGAGCTGGGGGAGGGGCGCGTGGCTCGAGGCCCCCAAGCGCAGCGCTCAAACCGAGGCGATGCGCTCCGGCGAGGAAGGGAGCACGGGGCGGGGGTGGACCGCCAGGGACGGAGGGGGGGACGAGACCGTCGGTGGGGCACGGGGGCTCGACCACATCGTCGAGGAGCCGTTATACGGTGTAGTGCCCCGAAATTCGTGATACGTATTTTATACGTGTTCGTATTTCTAACCCGTATTTCTCATTTTTCTTTGATTAGTTAGTTGTGGTTTATTTTCATATTTAGTATTGTGGTTTAATTGTCATTTATCGTTCATGGATTTATTTTGATTAAGTGGAGCTTGGTTTTATTTGGATAGGAGAAGGATTGGGTTGGTTCGGCTTATCTTGGTTTACTTGGTTCATCATGAACCAAGGTGAACCCCTACCTACCACCCCCATCATCATTTATTAACCCCCACCCTCTTTCTCTCTCATCATTCACTCTTCTTCTTCCTCACCGTTGCTCTCCACCTACCAAGAGGTTTAGGCAAGTGCAACTTGCTTCTTGAGGGATCTTGATTTTATTGTTCCATTCTTTTATTTACATGATTATAAAACTCTTTAGAACTTGGAGTTTTTAATTTTGATGGATAGATTCTTCTAGATCTACATTTTAACTTTGAGTTCATGGAGTTTTCTTGGTTTTGATCTACTAAAACTAGTTATTTTCGAAAAATAATAGTTCCATGAGCAAGAGCATGAAATTTCGTGTGAATTTGGTTTTTGATTCACCTCATTTCGAGTTAAAATAAAGTTTTTATGGCCAAAACAAGTTTTCTGAATTTTTATGTCGGCTGAAGAATCTGGTTCTGGCGTAAAATGAAATTTTACGCAGGGAAGCTAGCGTAAAATAGAATTTTACGCTGGATTGTATCCAGAATGTGAAATTTTACGCTGGGAACCCTGAAATTACATATTTTACGCTGGATTGTATCCAGAATGTAAAATTTTATGCAGGGAACCCTGAAATTACATATTTTACGCTGGATTGTATCCAGAATGTGAAATTTTATGCAGGGAACCCTGAAATTACATATTTTACGCTGGATTGTATCCAGAATGTGAAATTTTATGCTAGGAACCCTGGAATTGCATATTTTATGCTGGATATCATCCAGAATGTAATATTTTACGCAGGGAACCCTAAAATTGCGTATTTTACGCTGAATGGTGCCCAGAATGTAAAATTTTACGCTGGAACCCTCCCCTTTTACATATTTTACGCAGAATTAATTTTTTTGGCATAAAAAGTGCACAGAATGACTATTTTTGCCAAGTTTAGCTATTTTCTAGCCAGAATTTTGAAAAACTTAAAACATGAAAGTTTTAGATCTTTGTCTTACCTTTCCGAATATCTCTGGAGCACCTCAATATGAGTTCGTATGTGTAAGTTATGCCTCGTCTCCCTGCGCCGCATGATTCTTCCACAACTCTTGCACCCTGTTTATATTTAGTTATTGCATACACGCTTATACCAGATTAATGTTAATTTTAAATAATGACATGACATGATAGTGACCCGTCGTGGTGCACTCTTGACAGTAAATTTGACATGATATATATCTCGAATGCTGTTGCGACGGCTAGCATGTCATGGGAGAATTGAATGGCTTGGACATCGTGGGTGATTGTGTTTGTACAAAAATGAACCGATAATATTTGCATCATGTATAGGACAGGGATTCCTGATTACCACGGTCAGGGATACCTACAGTAATTGACTAAGGCTAATAAACTAGAATAATTCAGTAGAGATGAAGAGATTTCCAGCTACAGGCAATCCCGTTATCTGGGCGCATTAGTGGACTTGTAGCCTACCGACGAGTAGGGCACATTTCCAGCACACCGTTGCGTGTTGCATTCTCCATAAACGAATATTCGACCTGGATAACCGGATGGTCTGCAGGGCTTGTGGCTATTGGGATAATCTTATTGCATCTTGCTAGTAAATAGGCCTGTGATAACCCTAGTTAGTTAAAAGTATCAAGCCGTACTCTTGATTGGCCGTGATTGATTGGATGGAGTTTATCCCAGCTTAATCTTGTCCCGATCCTGTACAAGATTGTGACACGACATGATTATTGATGCTTGCCTTAACAATAACGATCGGGAGTCCAGTTCTGTTCAGGCGAAGGGTTACAACCCCGGTCCTTGTTTGGTTTAAGGGTTGTAACCTGGCTCCCGGAGCAGTTCTGTGTCCTCTCTTCGTTTATTGTCTTATTGCATCCCATGCCATGCTCGTCATGTTTTACCTTACTTCAACAGCATTATTAATTATTTATACTGGAACAGTTCTGTGTCCCTATTCGTTTATTGTCCTTACTGTACCAATAGTATTTGAGACGGGTTTCTATTCAGGTGAAGGGTTACAACTCCGGTCCTTGTTTGGTTTAAGGGTTGTGACCTGGCTACTTGAATGGTTTTCTCGTACTCAGTTTACTGTGGTTATCCCTATTATTAGCAATTCTTTATTTATTATCTTTATTATTCTATTATTGATGTGCTGGTTTTAGTTCCTAAGTGAAGCCTCCTTTGTGGCACTTGCTCTTTCTGGGGTTTGACCCAGCTGGTTTTGTATGGCCAGATATCGGAGCAGCTCCAGAGGATCTACCTAACTTCCAGCCAGATGGTGACCACCAGGCGTAACCCTGGCAACGAGTGGGTTTCTTTTTTTGTCCTCCCACTTTATTGTAAAAATTATTCTTTTGAGACGTTTAGCCGGCGAGCACGTGTTAGCTCGTATTACATGTATATTTACAGTCTGCCTATGGGCTGTAGCATGATTGACATATCCTAGGGTTGATCATGTACGACTGAACTCTTGCTAGTCTTGACATTTTGTACGACTAGCTTCATGATCATCCAATATGTAATGTTGGGGACGCCTTACTATTGTATATTTGGTGGTCTTACATCTTGTAACATTTACTTACTTGCTTGTGATTGAGACAATAGGCTTGTTCTTGACCATAGGAGACTGATGGATTGTAGTTAAACCCTCATATATCTAGACAGCCGTGACCGTATAGTGAGGTGGATTCCATTTCATTATACGTAGCTGGCTATGTATGCCCCCGCTCTCCAGTATTCTGGTTCTGGGACGTTACATGGTTTTAGTGGTGGCCCATGCAGGTCTTGTCAATCAAGATATGTGAGGGTTTACCGAATAGATGTCTCAATCAGTACTCGTCCTTGATCTCTGCTCGTATCCCCTTGATTCCTGAAATTCTTGTCCTGATCACATGCTTGTAATCGTTGATCTGTCCTGGTCCTTCCTTATTGTTTCCATGTCGTCTTCTTCAGCGGCATTGAACCTGGACCTGCCGATCAGCAAGGCGGATCACCTCCCGTGGACCAGCAGCAACTAGAAGATCAGGCCCAGCACTCAGGAGCAGCATCCCGAGTCATGCCTGCCGGGGATCCAGAGCCACCAGTTCAGCCAGTTCAGCCTACAGAGCCTGATGATGGCACTTTGGTAGGTCTCATCAGGACCTTGTTAGCTTCCCAAGATCGTCGAGGGGATGTATTGTACCATGCAGTAGAAGATGCTCTGAACAGAGGCGGTCATCCAAGGAACAGTGCAGCGAACAGTTTCAAGCGCCTGAACCCCCCATTCTTCGATGGCAGCGAAGATGCTATCGCTGCTGATGCATGGCTCCAGGAGACTGAAGTCATTCTAGAGGCAGCCAGAACCCCGGAGGACGAGAAGGTGGCCGTGGTGCATCTACAGTTACCGAATCTTGTCCGCAGCTGGTGGACAGCTCAGGCCGTTGGATTGGTGGCGCCTATTGCTTGGGCAGTATTCCATGAGAGATTCCAGACGAAGTACTTCGATGCGGTGGCTCGGTACGATCTACAGTCCAAGTTCACCAATCTGAAGCAAGGAGGCAGAACGGTCGACGGGTATGCGGCCGAATTTTCCAGGCTTAGTCGGTTTGCTCCCACTTTGGTGGCGACCGAGCTTGACAGAGCCCAGCGGTTCCAGCAAGGGCTCCATCTCGAGATTTTGTTGGCAGTAGAACAGTTTGAGCATCAGACTTTTGATGCAGTGTTGAGGGCAGCTAGGAGGCACGAGTATACCTCCCACAGGATCGTGGACAGGACCGGAGGTCGGAAGCGATCTCACGGCCAGATGACCCAGTCGACAGCACCAGCCCCGGCAGTCAGGGCTTTGACAATTGAAACTCCAAGGCAGGCAGCCTCAGTGACGTCGATCACGTCCCCTCCGCAACAGAAGCCGAAGCAGTCTTCCGCAATAGGCTGCACTCATTGTGGAAAGCCAGGACACGTTGTTTCGGAGTGTCGCAGAGCGCAGGGATTATGTTTGGCTTGTGGGGCACCGGACCACAAGATAGGGTCCTGTCCAAATAGGGCCAGTTCATCATCGGCCCAGAATAATCCCTCAGTAAGGGGACCATCCCCAGTCCAGCAGCAGCAGTAGTACCAGCCTCTGAGGCCATTGCCGCCTCAGGCCCTAGCCTTCCAGCTACAGAGACCCCAGCAGTATGCCCAGGTCCAAGCTCAGATCCAGAATCGGCAGAGAGGTATATGTGTCCTATTATCTTGTTTTCCGCCGTCGTTATACGGGACACATGTCATGTTTCATGTATCCTAATTACAACGGTATATCCCGGCCCGAGCCGTGTCCTAGATCATTCGAAAACGGTTATTGGTACCAACCTTTTCGTATGAGGAGAGGCCCGTGTCCCTGTATGACCAAAGAGAGAGATCTCGAGCAAAAGACTATCAGTTTAGTTCGTGTTGCTTGAGTTCATCGCTCCTTGGGAGAGTCAAACATGGGAGTGTGAGGATGATATCCGATCACGTTATCCCAATCGGTTTGGCTCGTGAGGTGTAATATCTTTCTTATGCCTTGCACTTCGATTCCTTGCTTGCATGTATGATTGTATGATTGATTGGTAGCATAGATTGCTTGCGATAGTATAGCTGTCCCGACATCTCTAGCCTCTTGATTAAATTCCGAGGACGGAATTCTTTTAAGGTGGGTAGGATGTAGTGCCCCGAAATTCGTAATACGTATTTTATACGTGTTCGTATTTCTAACCCGTATTTCTCATTTTTCTTTGATTAGTTAGTTGTGGTTTATTTTCATATTTAGTATTGTGGTTTAATTGTCATTTATCGTTCATGGATTTATTTTGATTAAGTGGAGCTTGGTTTTATTTGGATAGGAGAAGGATTGGGTTGGTTCGGCTTGTCTTGGTTTACTTGGTTCATCATGAACCAAGGTGAACCCCTACCTACCACCCCCATCATCATTTATTAACCTCCACCCTCTTTCTCTCTCATCATTCACTCTTCTTCTTCCTCACCGTTGCTCTCCACCTACCACGAGGTTTAGGCAAGTGCAACTTGCTTCTTGAGGGATCTTGATTTTATTGTTCCATTCTTTTATTTACATGATTATAAACCTCTTTAGAACTTGGAGTTTTTAATTTTGATGGATAGATTCTTCTAGATCTACATTTTAACTTTGAGTTCATGGAGTTTTCTTGGTTTTGATCTACTAAACATAGTTATTTTCGAAAAAATAATAGTTCTATGAGTAAGAGCATGAAATTTCGTGTGAATTTGGTTTTTAATTCACCTCATTTCGAGTTAAAATGAAGTTTTTATGGCCAAAACAAGTTTTCTGAATTTTCATGTCGGCTGAAGAATCTGGTTCTGGCGTAAAATAAAATTTTACGCAGGGAAGCTAGCGTAAAATCGAATATTATGCAGGAAGGCTTGCGTAAAATGAAATTTTACGCTGAATTGTATCCAGAATGTGAAATTTTATGCAGGGAACCCTGAAATTACATATTTTACGCTGGATTGTATCCAGAATGTGAAATTTTACGCTGGGAACCCTGAAATTGTGTAATTTACGCTGGATTGTATCTAGAATGTGAAATTTTACGCTAGGAACCCTGGAATTGCGTATTTTACGCTGGATATCATCCAGAATGTAATATTTTACGCAGAGAACCCTAAAATTGCGTATTTTACGCTGAATGGTGCCCAGAATGTAAAATTTTACGCTGGAACCCTCCCCTTTTACATATTTTACGCAGAATTGATTTTTTTGGCATAAAAAGTGCATAGAATGACTGTTTTTGCCAAGTTTAGCTATTTTCTAGCCAGAATTTCGAAAAACTTAAAACGTAAAAGTTTTAGATCTTTGTCTTACCTTTCCGAATATCTCTGGAGCACCTCAAATTGAGTTCGTATGTGGAAGTTATGCCTCGTCTCCCTGCACCGCATGATTCTTCCACAACTCTTGCACCATGTTTATATTTAGTTATTGCATACACGCTTATACCAGATTAATGTTAATTTTAAATAATGACATGATATGATAGTGACCCGTCATGGCGCACTCTTGACAGTAAATTTGACATGATATATATCTCGAATGCTGTTGCGACGGCTAGCATGTCATGGCAGAATTGAATGGCCTGGACACCGTGGGTGATTGTGTTTGTACAAAAATGAACCGATAATGTTTGCATCATGTATAGGACAGGGATCCCTGATTACCACGGTCAGGGATACCTATAGTAATTGACTAAGGCTAATAAACTAGAATAATTCAGTAGACATGAAGAGATTTCCAGCTACAGGCAATCCCGTTATCTAGGCGCATTAGTGGACTTGTAGCCTACCGACGAGTAGGGCACATTTCCAGCACACCGTTGCGTGTTGCATTCTCCATAAACGGATATTCGACCTGGATAACCGGATGGTCTGCAGGGCTTGTGGCTATTGGGATAATCTCATTGCATCTTGCTAGTAAATAGGCCTGTGATAACCCTAGTTAGTTAAAAGTATCAAGCCGTACTCTTGATTGGCCGTGATTGATTGGATGGAGTTTATCCCAGCTTAATCTTGTCCCGATCCTGTACAACATTGTGATTCGACATGATTATTGATGCTTGCCTTAACAATAACGATCGGGGGTCCAGTTCTGTTCAGGCGAAGGATTACAACCCCGGTCCTTGTTTAGTTTAAGGGTTGTAACCTGGCTCCCGGAGCAGTTCTGTGTCATCTCTTCGTTTATTGTCTTATTGCACCCCATGCCATGCTCGTCATGTTTTACCTTACTTCAACAGCATGATTAATTATTTATACTGGAGCAGTTCTGTGTCCCTATTCGTTTATTGTCCTCACTGTACCAATAGTATTTGAGACGGGTTTCTATTCAGGTGAAGAGTTACAACTCCGGTCCTTGTTTGGTTTAAGGGTTGTGACCTGGCTACTTGAATGGTTTCCTCGTACTCAGTTTACTGTGGTTATCCCTATTATTAGCAATTCTTTATTTATTATCTTTATTATTCTATTATTGATGTGCTGGTTTTAGTTCCTAAGTGAAGCCTCCTTTGTGGCACTTGCTCTTTCTGGGGTTTGACCCAGCTGGTTTTGTATGGCCAGATATCGGAGCAGCTCCAGAGGATCTTCCTAACTTCCAGCCAGATGGTGACCACCAGGCGTAACCCTGGCAACGAGTGGGTTTTTTTTGTCCTCCCACTTTATTGTAAAAATTATTCTTTTGAGACGTTTAGCCGGCGAGCACGTGTTAGCTCGTATTGCATCTATATTTACTGTCTGCCTACGGGCTGTAGCATGATTGACATATCCTAGGGTTGATCATGTACGACTGAACTCTTGCTAGTCTTGACATTTTGTACGACTAGCTTCATGATCATCCAATATGTAATGTTGGGGACGCCTTACTATTGTATATTTGGTGGTCTTACATCTTGTAACATTTACTAACTTGCTTGTGATTGAGACAATAGGCTTGTTCTTGACCATAGGAGACTGATGGATTGTAATTAAACCCTCATATATCTAGACAGCCGTGACCGTATAGTGAGGTAGATTCCATTTCATTATACGTAGCTGGCTATGTATGCCCCCGCTCTCCAGTATTCTGGTTCTGGGGCATTACATGCGGCGAAGAGATCGTCGGAGAGCGGGGGATCGGGAGGACGGGGACGGTAGCGCCGGAGGAGAAACAACGGAGGGGGTGGGAGGAAGGAGGAGGGAGCGGAGGCTCGGCCTCCGGGGACGGAGGAGAGGGGACGGTGCGGGCCGTGGAGTGAGCCAGCAGCGGAGGGAGAGGGGCGAAGCCGTTCCTGGAGGGGACCGGGCGGAGGGGCGGTGCGAGCGCCAGAGGGAGGGAGCGGGGGACTCAACCTCCGGGGAAGGCCGATCACCGGCGAGGGAGGCAGCCGTCAGGCAGGAGCGTGGGAGGATCGCCTTAGCCCGGAGAATTGGGGGAGTGCGGCACGAGGAGGGGAAGTCGGGGACGGCATCTCCGCTGGATGCTCGACCGGCGCCGAAGAGGGGGAGGCCGAGCTTGAGGGCCTCCACGCGGCCACCAGGGCCCACGAGGGGGCGGGGCCGCCAAGGGGGTTGCCAAGCGGGGCGGAGGCTGGGGAAGCCAACGCAGGAGAGGAGACTCGTAGGGGGAGCCAGCCATGGATCGTCGGAGGGGGACCGCCGGTGGGCTGAGAGAGGAGGAGGCGGAGTTGGGCCACCGCAGGGCTCTGAGTGCCGGAGCCGATGGGGAGGTGGCCACCGACGACGGGGAGAACACCGGCGGGAGACCCGAGGCTGGAAGCGGATCCGCCGTGGGCCACGAGACGAGGGCTGGGAGGGGAGGGAAGGCCGCTCCTGCAGCGGCCGGGGCGGGCGGAGGGTGCCACAGCGGGGGGAGGGGCGCTGCTGAGGACAGTGGGGCGGTGGAGGATGGCGCCGGAACGGGGGGTGGCTCACCGGACGCGGCCGACGGAGGGCCTTCCAGCGCCGCGAGCGGGGGCGCCGGGGACGACGTCGAGGGCAGCGCCGAGGGGGGTGGAGAAGCCCCCACGGCAAGAGGACGGCGAGGAGGAAACCCCCCTACTGGGGCTGCGACCAGCCGGCCGACCGACCGAGGGAAGGGGCCCGGCGGGGGGAGTGGCCGCTGCGCGATGGGAGGCCTGGCGCCGGGCCGAGGAGGCTGGCCGACCACCATCCCAGCCAACCGCACGGCAGCCGATCGCGCGCTGCGGGGAGGCCATCCCAACCAAACGCCATCATCACATATATTTTTTTTCACACACACACACACACACACACACACACACACACACACACACACACACACATATAGGCTTTATCATTTACACACACTAGCCGTCCCTTCTCTTTTGCCCGCGCTAGGCGCGCTTCTTGTATAGGCTTTATCATTTTGCGCCTGATACATCAATAAAATTTCCCCTTCTTAAATATATATATATATATATATATATATATATATATATATATATATATATATATATATATATATATATATATATATATATATATATATATACACATTAGTTAGCTACTATCACACTAGTTAGCTACAAATCCAATCCCACCTAGCCTAGCACTAACCGAGCAAACCCAACATAGGTACCAGAACCTACCAGCCCACACACACAAACTCTTCCTAATATTTTTTTTCTTCCTAAACCGAGCAAACCCAACATAGGTACCAGAACCTACCAGCCCACACACACAAAAAAAAAAAAACAAAAAAACAAAAAAACAAAAAATATATATATATATATATATATATATATATATACATATATATATATATATATATATATATATATATATATATATACACATTAGTTAGCTACCATCACACTAGTTAGCTACAAATCCAATCCCACCTAGCCTAGCACTAACCGAGCAAACCCAACATAGGTACCAGAACCTACCAGCCCACACACACAAACTCTTCCTAATATTTTTTTTTCTTCCTAATATATATATATATATATATATATATATATATATATATATATATATGGGTACCAGAACCTACCAGCCCACACACACAAACTCTTCCTAATATATATATATATATATATATATATATATATATATATATATATATATATATATATATATATATATATATATATATATATATATATTTTTTGAAGCAAAAAAAAAAAAAATATATATATATATATATATATATATATATATATAGATATATATATATATATTTGAAGCAAAGGTACTTTATTGATAAAAAGGAATAACTTACAATCTCAGTATTTCTCTATGTACAAATATCTCCTCATTGATTCTAACTACTCCAGTATAAGAAGATCGCTTGTTATGTTATTCAGAAGGACAGATAAAGAGGCGCTTCTCCCTTCAAATATCCTATTGTTGCGTTCCCTCCAGACAAGCCAAACCACCGATAATAATCGAAGCCTAATTTGTTTAAATATCTGGTCCCCTTTGCTTCGCATCCCCCTGATCTCTTCTACTATTTCTAGTAGAGTATCTTGCCCTCCACTCGACAATCCTACCTGTCCTCTGAAATGATGCCATACTCGACCTGAAAACGAACACTGAAAGAAAATAAGGTCTCACGTTTCGTCTTCTCTTCCACAAAGAACACAGCGTCCATATGGAATCTGGACCCCAAAGCGAATGAGCCTCTCCTTTGATAAGAGTCTATCCCATACCGTTTTATATAAGCACAACTTCATCTTCCCCGCTGCTCCCTTTACCCATACTACTTCCGCCCATGGGACGGCTGGAAAAACCAGTCTCTGTCTCTCATAAGCACTTCGTTGAACATATATCCCGGTTGCCGACCCATCCCACGTCCATCGGTCCGCTCTATGACCTCCAGTGATTGGAGTGTTCCTTATCTCTTCTCCCAGCAAGGTGTTAAGATGTCCATCCTTGATGCACCATCTGTTATTTTTAATAAGCATATCCACCGATGACTCATTCCCGATAAGCTCGTAGGTTGGCCATCCTAGCCGATCGACCAAGCTGCTCTTATTTAGCCAGGGGTCTATCCAAATGCTTGTCGCCCGCCCGTCATTTATCTCTCGGCTGATGCAGTTCTTCAAAGTTTGTCTATGAGTAAGAATTTTTTTGAATGTAACGGACGAGTTGTTATCCCCACTCAAAGTCCAGAAGTTCTTCTTTTCGACATATCTGGCTCTCATCCATCTTGCCCAAAGCGACTCCCCTGTGATGAGGCGCCAACCCAACTTCAATATAGCAGTCTCCCGGAGGGTCGGAAGAGACGGTAATCCGATGCCTCCCTCCTTTTTCTTCTGGCACAGCTCGTCCCATGCGAACGTGTGCAGTCCCCCTTTCCACACAAAGTTAGCGTACAGTTTTTCTATCTCCTTCATAATTCCGATTGGAATAATAATCGCCTGAAGCCAATATGAAGTGATCGCCCAAATAACCGACCTGACCAGTTTTATTCGACCCCCAAAAGATAATAATTGAGATTGCAATCCTTCGAGACGCCCTTGCACATATTTGACCAGACCCATACACTCCATGTTACCTGCATAGTTGATAGATAGAGGGATTTCCAGGTAACGGACTGGGAGCTGGCCTTGATCAATCCCGAGCATTGCCGCCCAGTGCTCCTTGTTGGGACAATCCCTGCTGAAAAATACCTGAGCTACCATCACACTAGTTAGCTACAAATCCAATCCCACCTAGCCTAGCACTAATCGAGCAAACCCAACATAGGTACCAGAACCTACCAGCCCACACACACAAACTCTTCCTATTCCTTTCTTTTCCGTTCGGAAAACCGAAACCAAAAGCCTCTATTAACCATGATTTAGTGAGAGAGAGAGTTATTCTCAGAAAATCACAGCCAACCCCAACCCATATTTCTTTCCGACACCGACGAAAACCAGGGCACGTCGGAGCGCCGCCCACCGCCGCCCGAAGCCGCGTGCGCGCACACCGCATTTAGGCCGCACTGGAACCCGTTTCAGATAACCATCTTCCCCATCTCGTATCTTCGTGCACGCTCGATCAAATCAAGATCCGTAAATTTCTACGGATAGCCGATATGACCCTCTAGGAGTCCCATTAAATATATTTTTCAATACCAAATCCTGTTGTTCAAAAATTTGACGCAAGGTTGTCGAAAAACTACATTTAAATGAACAGATTTAGGTTCCCGGATTACTGTTTTTGGAGGCAATTTCTCGTCGATCCTTCGACCGATTCAAAAATACGTTTGAAGGGACTTTTAGACAACCTATAGGGCACTGTGAACCTTCTTTTATTTCCTGATTTCGTTGACAGTGCGTCTCGGAAACTAATTTCCAAAATCAGGAAAAACAGTATTCCGAAAATCTAAAATTCAGGAAAAATTTCCCGATACGACGTGCATCTCGTCAAATCGAGCGAATTGGTTACAACCCGTAGGCAACGAAAGGCGCATACGGATGTTGTAGATGTTTGGGATTCGACGAAACATAATTTTGCTGCGTGTGCGCGACGAAATCAGTGCGTATCCGTCGAGATACCCCGTTTTGACCCTTTTACGAATTTGCTAATTACTTTGTGTACGTTCGTCGAATCGAGACGAAACTTGTGCCAATAGGACCAGGTCATTTTTTTTGGTCATGTACGCCAAGTTTGATCCAATTCTGAGAAGGTCGACCGGAACGCTATTTTGGCTGGCTCGCGACCCGATCCAACGGACAAAATTATGCACGGCCCACCGGAATCCAACTTTGGACATATAGTTGGATTCGTCTCGTCAAACCAGACCCATAGACATATATTTTGACGAATTTAGAGACCGTAGATACCGACACATTTTTTGGTGCAAAGTGGATCCAACGGCGGACATCGTTTTGGCCCAAAATTATCGTTTTGCCCCTGTGTCTAGAATTAGACTTATGGGTAGACTATCCTAGCTAATTTGACCATTCTGAACACGTTGATATTTTCTGTTTCAGCATTAGAAGACTATTGCACAAGTTGACCCTTCGAGGCTCATTGAGTGGCAGTTTTGATTCCTCAGTTTAGGACCAGGCGAGTACATTCTCTGATAATTTTTTATTCATGATATTTACTATTTTTCTTGTATCTAGTGTAGATATTCATGATTCTTGGCACATTGATCACACGGATTGGTATTTTATGGATCCTGTCATGGATTGTTATTCCTTGTTTACCTTGGTGTATCTTGTACAAGCCTTCTTGTAATTCTTATACAATGTATGGACATCGATTCTCGAGAAGACTTGCTACCTTCTCTTAGAATCTTGTGTCATAACGAGTCATGGTTGGATCCACTATATCAGTTGGGGGCTGGGGAATATTTAGTCTAGACATGTGGTCAATACCCACCTTGTGTATTGTATAGATCCTTGTGAGTGTTAATTATACACTATATCAGTAGACCTTGTGCAAGTTCCCAAGCCGACCACATGTTAAAGCTAATATTCACTCACGTAGATAGTTTTTCTTGATTCTTGTACATGACATGTTCATATATCTTCATTCTTGCTCTAGTTTACTGTTTTACCCTTGCCATGCTACTTTCATGTACATTCTATTTTACTCGTGTTTATTCTCTCTATTTACTGCTACATAGCACTTGTCATTTATTGGAAACTGTTGTTAGAAATGTGCTCGTTCCAATCCTGACTGGATATGTTGACAAAATTTTATAAATAATGGCGAGGACGAGTGTCCTACCTACTACGGTCCTCATGACGTAGTGCGCGTAGACCAGGAGACCCTAGTCCAGCAGGGGTTAGTGCCAGATGTGGAGGCTCTAGCAGTGACACAGTCAGACTATGATTTGACTGGACTTTGTCTCCAGCTTTTATATTAGACATGTTATATTATTTCAGACTTATTTGACTACTTTGTGACTCACTATCGATTTGTTAGCTACTTTGCACTCTGAGTTTATCTTTATCTTTATCCTTATTCGTGTCATATATTCTTTCTGCTAGATTGTGAATGAGTATACATCTATTCATATTATATCCTCCATTCGGAGATGACAAGTTATTATACATTGTTAGATAGTAGACCTACAGCGTATTATGCCGTTTCTGCGGCGTAGGCTGGGCGCTGTTACGCACTCGTGCCCTTACATTGGGTGCGGGTCGTGACAGTAGATGGTGATTAATGGTGATGGCGGAGTGATTTTTGGGGTGGCTGGATGGGGGACGGCCGGACGGAGCTCCGACAATGGCCGTGGAGAATGGGGAGTCGATAGCCAGGGATTGGATGGCAGCAATGTGGCGGCTCTGAGCTGTAGGAATATTTTAGGAAAATTTTAGGTTGTAATACAATGGGATGTGTGCTATTTATAGGGTAGGAAGGAAAACCCTAAAATTAATGTACATGTAATAGAAGAATAGGAAATAGTGAAAATTGCTAACTTACTAACCCACACTAACTATTTTTATTCGTTAACTTATTTAATTACTACTAAATATTTATTAGCTATTTATAATTAAGATATCACTACTAATTAATTTATGAGCTAATTATAATTTAGCTAAGATTTATAACTACTATAAAAACAAAGTCGTGGCCCACGATTCGAGCCTAAGGCTTGATAGGCTAAACTAGGACCGATATGGCCTTAGCCTGATACGAGGCGAAACAAATAACCTACCAATATCAAAATCTTTAACTAAAATAATTAGTAATAAAATATTTTTATTTACAAAACTTAATCTTTACGAATATTTTCTCTATAAAATAATATTTATAGCATAACGTGCCAGCTTGGCGGTGATAGCAGGAAACATCCACTCGATCAACTCGGCCCGGTGCAGTAGATAGAAATATGTTCGCTAGAAGACGTAATTTAGTCAGCTATATAATATGTATAAATTAGATAATTCATATTAAAATCAAATATACTTTTACCTTGAAGTGCGCAGACCAGAAATCCTTTCTATCATCCGGAGCATCAGAATAGTTCATCTAAGGGCAACCATAATTGTACCTCAGAAAATGGCCTAGGCGTATCTGTACCGACGAAGGAAGATATCTGTACATAGATAATTATATTCATAAAAAAAGTAAATTTATAATGAATATAGAAATAAATGATATATATGATGATAAACCAACACACTTACTTTTTACCGTCGGCCCAAATCTTCGTCCTCGTCTCGTCCGGAGGTACGCATGGAGGATCTCACTGATATTGAGCCGACATCGGCTCAATCTCCTCCATCTGCTCATCTGTCTTCATCATTCCCTCAGTAGGAGGAACACTAAACGAGTGAGTAGTCTCAGGTCTGGAACTGCTCGTCTTGTAAGATGCCAAAGAAATCATTGTCTGGATCGACATCTATATACTTCGAAGATTTGATACACAAACAACTATTTTTTATGGAATTAAGATCCAGAAAGCTGTCTTTGATCAGAGCATTTGTCGACTTGAACCTAAACCCATTCACACAGTAACTTGGCCATATTTTGATTACTGTAATTAGTCCATTGGCTAAAGTTCTAATTGATTCAGTCTCGTATGAAGTTAGACGATCGACCTAAATACCAAAGAAGAAATAGTAAGTTATTTATTGTGTAGTTGCATTAAAAAAAGTAATTACCGAGCTCCTTACATACGCACTCAACCAAGAAAAAAATGATGTCTCAATTCTTGTTCTAATTCTTCGCCTGTTATGTAGGGTCTAACCGACCTCAACTGATCATTCTATGTGCTGAAAAACAACGAAGCAACCACCGATTAGTAGTCTAATATTAGCTTATACTATTACATTGAGATGACATAAACCAGGTTATCATTAATTACTTATCCATCTACCTTCTCCACTTCGTCCTCGTCGTAATTGAATAATATATTCAACTAAGCAACCCTTAGCTCTTCATCTTGCAAATATCTCTTCTTTATTTTCCCTAAAGGCTTTTTGGACGCATTGAATACTTTCAGTATTGCATCATTAGATTTCCGATATCCGTTGTTATTTTTCGGAGGTCTCGTTCTATTTGTAGCAACATGAGGTTTGAAATACGTCGAACAAAAGTTTGTAATCTCCTCGATAACATAAGCTTCACAAATAGAACCCTTAATCTGTTCCTTGTTTTTTATCTTTCTTTTTAGGTGATAAAGATGTCACTCGAATGGGTACATCCACCGATAATTGACAGGCCTACCAACACGTTCCTCATAGGAAAGATGAATTGGCAATTGCTCTATGGAGTCGAAGAATCCATGAGGAAACTACTTTTCAAGCTTGCACAGTGTTACCGCAATATCGTTCTCTTGCTTTTCTAGACGATCGACAAGCCACTTAGAATAACAAAGATCTCTGAAGAATATATTGAGCTCTGTCAATGGATCGCAAACGACCTGGGGTAAGAATTTTTAAAATGCAATCAGAATTAACCTCTCCATGAATACATGGCAATTGTGGCTCTTCATTTTCGTCAGTTTGTTCTCCTTGAGGTCGACGTATCTTCTCAAGTTCGAAATGTACCCGTCAGAAAATTTTAGGCCATGAATCCACCTACAAAGTCTCACTTTATCCTCCTTCTCCACTGAGAAAATTTCCTTAGGCTACTTTAAGTTTCTATTCCCCTCCTCTATCAAATACAACGCAGGACGTATACATATTTCTTCCAAGTCCAACCTGGCCTTTGCATTGTCTTTCGTCTTCCCCTTTACGTCTATTACAGTATCAATTATGTTGTCAAACACATTCTTCTCTATATGCACAACATCAAGATTATATATAATCAAATTAGTGCTCCAATATGGCAGATCTCAGAATATACTCCTCTTCGTCTAGTTATGAGTGCGACCAAATCCGTCAGACTTGTAGCCCTTAGTAGGCTCTTCAATAGCACTTGGTAAATCTTTTATATCTTCTTATATCGTGTATCCGGGCCACATTGTCGATAGATTAGCCTTCTTCACAACGTCGACATGAAAAGCATTCTTATTCCTCTGGTACAGATGATCTTTCGACAGATATTGTCAATGACAATCGAAATAGCACGGTTTGTCTTCGAGTTTTGAATGAAAAGCCTTAGTACGGTCCATGCAATACGGACATGAAAGATGGCCATGAGTGCTCCATTCCGATAACATTTCATAGGCAAAAAAGTCGTTGATGGTCCACATAAGTGTTGCCCGCATCTAAAATTTCTGCTTTCTAGAAACATCGTAGGTGTTGGCACCTACTTTCCACAGCCGATTCAACTCATCTATCAATGGCTATAAATACACATCGATGTTCCTTTTCGGAATGTTCGGACCCTGAATAATAGCGGTAAGGAACATATACGGAGTCTTCATGCACATCCAAGGCGGTAGATTATACGGAGTGACGCATCACAGGCCAACATGAATATTGGGAGCCAGAAAGTCCGAATGAGGTAAAACCGTCAGAGGAGAGCCCCAATCTGACATTACACGGATTCGAAGCACAATCTGGATACTCTCAATCAAAGTGCTTCTATGCGTCTCCATCGGATGGGTGATCAAACAATCCTTCAATCTATTTTTGCATGTGCCCACTCATGTTTTCTGTAATCTCCTTCACCATAAACAACCTTTGCAACTGCCGCATCAACGACAAGTAGTACATCAAATCGGTAGGCTTTCTTGCACCGATAGACCTTCATCTACCAGTGCCTTTGTAGCGATCAGCACCACAAAATCTGCACGGGTCTTCATCCTTGTCGTCTTTGTAGTACAACATGTATCCGTTGCGACATGCATCAATTTTTTCGTATCCCATCCAGAGCGATCTCACCATCCTCTTAGACCGGTAGAAGTCTTTAGGCAACTTAACACCCTCCGGCAAGATCTCTATAATCAACTCCATCAGTCGGTTGTAGCATTTTTACGACATATTAAAATCGGACTTGATGCTCAATAATGTTGTAACCACCTCTAATGGTGAATGATCCTCACAACTAGGATATAATATAGTCCTTGCATTCTCCAGCAATTTCATGAAATTTGTAGCATCGGCATTCGGTGCCTCCTCAGCTGCATCATGATTATCTGGATCAAAACTAGTCCATGCCGTGTTAAAAACCATGTTCACCCAACCATCGTCGTAACCAGTGTGGTTGTGGACATCCACATAAGGCTCCGAATCTGATGCTAATGACACAAGTTCTCCATGCGCGGTCCACAGATAGTAATTCGGCATAAAACCCTTCGAGTACAAATGATATGTGACTTCCACTCTGGATGATATTTAATGTTGTGACATCTCACACACAGACACTTAATTTTAGTATCGTCCAACGCATTGGTGAACTGCATGAACGGTTGCACACCCTCTATGAATTCATCCTGCACACCGCACATGTCATTAGGATGATGGTTGTACATCACGAACGATGCCATAGGTAGTAATTCATGTCCATTTTTAGATACTTCTGTCAGATAGATACACATCCTTCAAAGGCTTGCAAATGTAATAGCACGAAGATATGATTTCAAACTTAGAAGACATGTGGCAGCCCCGATTTCAAACTCCATTATATGGGTGGCAACATACACTCTAGGCTACTCACTCTTGAAATGGCCAAGTAGGATCGGGTCGGGCTAACTCATCTAAGAAACAAACCCTAGTTTCTTAGAATTTTTGCCGAATTTAGACTAAGACTTTAATGACATATCCATATGTGATAATAAGTGCTACATAGACACTATAAGCATTTAAAGACTTCTCAAATTAAAATAAACACAAAACTTAGACACTTTTAATTTAAAATACATCCAAGGCACACAAAACTTAGACACTTTCACATAGGTATTGTTACAAATATATTAAGGGTAATATTTATACCAACTGCACACTATAATCTAAATTTTAACTTCAATACTTATGAACATCATTCCTAACAACATGTCCTAATTACTTGTGTTGTCCAATTTGTGTGTCCACATCAATATATTCTCAAATACATAACCAATTCCAAATTATTTATCGCAACATTGTAAAGGCTAAAATTTAAGTTATGCTACTCACCCTATCAATAGGTTGTGCCATATTGGGTTGCACCTATACCAGGTTACGCCAACCTCAGGTTGTGCGAGAGCTACGTGGCGCACTTCCTCGAGAAACTGTAATGGCATCATCATTGCCTGATAATTGATAGCACGTATATCAAGAAATATCTTGCACAACACGGTGCTCGAGGAGATTTAGGCAGATTTTATAACGGCTAACAGCTTTAGGAACTTGTTAGATTGCGCGAGGTTGAACTCAGGCGTAAGTTGTTAGGTTGCGTCCCCGCACAACCTGATAAAGCTCGCGCAATGCGATCGTCCAGAGCAGGGTTACATGGTGCGCAAGCAACTAACTTCGTAGAACGTGTCCACTACATTGCTCACGACCATGTGCATCTTACTAAAATGATGCCACGTGTCCACAACAATTGGTGCAACCGCTTGCGCAAGTTGCTATATTGCGCTCCGCGTAACCAGATGAAGCTCGTGCAAGGTGATCGAACAGTATCCAGAGCAGGGTGATGTGGCGCACAAGCCACTAACTTCGCAGAACGTGTCCATTACACTTCCCACGACCACGCGCATCTCAATCAAACGATGTCACATGTTCACAGCAGTTGGTGTAACCGCTCGTGCAAGTGAACAGGAGGCGCGCAACCTAGAAAACTGCTAAACAGTTATTTCAAAAACTCTATAAAAACAGTTTTAAATCAGTCTTAAAGCATCACGAATGATCATAATCTCCTGCTAAAGTGCTGTTGTATTCTGCAAAGGCTCATGTCTTCGATATCACATCATCCCTGGGATAAAGTGATCATTTTCTGACCAGATTCCTATAGTTGTACTTCCCCAGAAATCAATTATACTTTTTTTACTCTCTCTCAGTTTATAGAAATCAAAACTTCATCTTTTGTTTTTTACAAACAAAATGGTGACTCTGCTGGGGACGACTTTCTCCTTCGACGAAAAAGTGATAACCCAATGTGATACCGCATCGATCGGCAAGACGCAGAAGACCTTGGTCGTTCAAGTCGACCAGACAGCCTATGAGGCCATGATCAATGCTAGGGGTGCCAATCGCACTACTGACGCTGCTAAGAGCAAGATGCGCTATGTTTGGGCTCCTAAGACCTCGACGACACAACCTGCTGCCTCGGCACAACTTGCGCACATTACTACCCCGGCACAACCTAAGAGAAACAGCCATTTGGCTAACTCCTCTACTTCTCTGATTCTGAAATCAAAAGAGACTTTGTCTCGACACACTACTGTCCAAAACAAAGAAAAGCACCCTTTGGCCTTTTTCTTCCTGGCGCAACCTGTGCATGTTCCTGCTGTGGCACAACTTGCGCACATTACTGCCCCGGCGCAACCTAAGGAAAACAACCTTTTGGGTAACCCCTCTACTTCTCCGATTCTAAAATCGAAGGAGACTTCGTCTCAACACACTGCTGGACAAAACAAAGGAAAGCGCCATTTAGCCTTTTCTTCCCTGGCGCAACCTATGTATGCTCCTGCTCTGGCGCAACTTGCGTATATTTCTGCACTAGCACAACCTGTGCTTGTTCATGCTCTAGCACAAACTGAACATATTCCTGCATTGGTGCAACGTAAAGGGAAACACAGTTTAGTGGTTCCCTCTTCGTCATCAAGCCAGAAACTTACTGAGAAATCACTAAATCGAGGAAAACACTCTTTGGCTTTTCCTCATTCTATTCGAGTCGTTGACTGCGTGGAAAGTACTACTGATTGCACTTTTGTGCCTCTCAGCACAAAAGTAGATTTAGATAGAAATCCTACACTCCTTAACAGAGACAACCAAATCTCTATCAGGAAGATGGGTTCTATTCAGAATGAACTTTCCACGCAAAAGGGTATTATTCATACCCCAAAGAGGTCAGGACAGGATCTATCGAGCCTACGTATCTCAAGATCCCGATAAGGCAAACTGCTAGTATCTCAAGTAGATGCACAAGTAGCACCCCTGTCAGACTTGTGCACCTATATCAACATGTGCCAATTAGGGTCAACCTCGGTAAACACAAAATGTATCAAATGCAACCTGTACCAGTTGCCAACTTATGCCAGAGAAAAAATTCTGAGGTGAAAAATCCTCTGACTTATGCCAACTAGCTTAGCACGTCCTTGTACACTCAAGGTACGGGACACCTCAAGAACAGGAACCATGTTCTGAATATCGTCAAGTACTACATTCCTGCAACTTCTTCTCGTCCTGTTAGTGATATCCGTGAACTCTTGATACAGAAGCAGAAAGTTACAAATCCATCCCGTCCAGCGGTGGACCAATAGCAAGAACATCATTGTAATCACCACTATGAAGTTGTCATCAAATGTTGCTGTCAGTCAGCTAAGCGATCTGTCTTTGACCGTTTGAACTATGTTCAGACTCCTGAACCTATTATAGCGGACAAAGATGCACTACTCTATGCTTCTGCCAATATGATATATCAAAGCACTGGGGGTGGAAAACGTTCGAGACGTAATGCATCCCACAATCCTAGTCAACAATACTTAAATGGGATTCGTGAATCCGACGAAGGAGTATACCAATATACTAGATCAAGAAGCCGAGACACAATCGGTCAAAGGAATCTTCCTTCTGACCAAGAAATAATAGGTCAGAGGAACCTTCCTGATTCCAACCAAGATTCTCTCAGTCAACAGGAAACCCCCATCACTTATTCCGAGGGTGATTCCTTATATGACTTTGGTGCTAATAGTGAAAAATTTAGAAGGGCCATCTTTTTCACTAGCTCGTCTTCAATGGCTAGAGAAGTGACAGCTTAGGTCGCCACAAAAGATCAAGATGCTTCCAGTTCTAACAATCAAGTGCAAAGAATTGCTGCTTTGGAGGCTAGTTTGAAGAATATGATTGAGATGATAACAGGCATACATGCTGTAATTATGGCACAACATACAGTTCCACCGGTTGTGAATCTGGTTCTGACTCAAGAACCTGTAACAACATTCTCTCCCATCAATATTGATTTGGGGGTACAGTCTTCTCACACCGCTTCTATTCCTGTGCAGGCTATTCCAAGTCAATCTGGTGTCGGGGGGGACTTATCATGCAGTACCCCCTCCTAACATAAATCAATCTACTGCTCTACAATTATCAGGAGATACCAATCAGGCTGTAAAACTTTTACGTACTCAATTTGAAGCTCTCAAACAGAAAGACGGCTTACAGAAGCTTGCGATTAAGCAGCCTTATCCCGTAGAATGGAAGGATGTCCAATTTCCCCCCAAGTATAAATCCCCTACTATTATGTTGTTTGATGGCAGCACATTGCCAAGTCAATACCTAAATCACTTTGAGGTAATGACTGATCAACTCCAGCCAAATGATGCTAGCTCTACTCACTAGAGTATTTGTCGGATATTTAGCAGGTGCAACTTACGACTGGTAGTTTGCCAAATGGTTATATAACCTCTTTCTCTGGATTCAAATAAATATTTTTGGAACAATTTTATGAGGGAACAAATGACATGACTATGTCTGCTCTCATTAAAATTAAACAGCGACACAATGAAACAACTGAAAGGTTCATTGAACGATTCCGTCGTGAGGCACTCAAAATGCCTCTTGGGACTCCAAATGCTCTGACTATAGACACTTGCAAATCTAACCTATTGCTTATAATCAGCATGTGGACCAGATCGACACAGTTCCAGGATTGGCCTTCATTTATAGTGAATGCAAAAGCGGCAAAAGAAAGTACTGACAAGTTCAAACAATTAGGTATTCAGATGTCCAATCTTGACAACGATGAACATGTTACACCTAATAATAGTGGCCATCAGAACAACCACAAGAGTAAAGAGACTTTGGCTATCAATGTCAATGGCAAAGAAACTCTAGTCGTGAACATGGGTTAATCAACACCTAAAACAACAGCACCACCTCTGAAGGCACCACGTCCGAAAGAAGAATATTCTTTTGATAAAGATGATGTCAGGAGTATCTTTGACTGTCTGATCAAAAGCAATAAACTTTAACTGCTAGAGGCAAAACGACCAGATGAAGTGGGTAAAACTGACCACACCAAATATTGTGTTCACCATAGATTTATTCGACATTCGACTCGAGCATGCTATGTGCTCAAAGGTAAGATCCAAGAGATGGTTAATTCTGGCACAATTACTCTCCAATAAGATGAAAAGACTGTAACTGCTAATGTTGTCTCTACAGTTTGAAAATTTTCCTGCTCAACTTGTGCAGGACGGCGTCATTCTCATTCCGAGAACCACTTTGGAGATTGTTAATCTCCCACATGCCCGAACTGATAGTCTTGTTCCTTTGTCTACTAATAAAAGGGAGATTATGTGGATCCATCCTGATTTGGTGGTTGACTTTGAAGCACCTTCTTCATCCGCAAAGTCTAAGAAAGCAACCAAATACAAGTCATGTCATATGACTTCGTTGGGTGAACATTGTCCTCCACCTTTAACTACCACTTTCACTTCTGCTGCAGATCCTTCTTCTTTATCCACTTCTAAGACAACACTGTCAAAGTCAGAAGTGAAATATCAACCAGATTTCGATCTGTATAGTTCACAGTCTCATGAATTAATGACAAAGATGGGATATGATCTACAAAAGGCTCCTGGCTTGAATCATGGAAAAGGATGTCCTATATCTTTTTCTCTCTGTCTTTCACATAACCAATCTCGGGTTGGTTTGGGTTACAGGACGAACTCTTCATCTGGTCAAAAGAAACCTTCCAGAAGCAAGATCCAGGCAAAGAGTTGTAATATGGTACCCTTTGAACCTGTATCTGAAGAAGAGGCCTTAACTGGTACCAGGTCTGGAAGAATTTACCTAAAAGATTATTCAGAAGGCCAGGAGAATCTGCTTTAGCTCTAGAGAGTCCTCCAATATTATCTTCTCCTTCTGTCAATGTTCTATCGGCTTCATCTCCTCCAGTGGAACCAACTCCTCCCAAACTAACGACAGCTGACAAAGGTAAACAACCTGTCCGCTTTGACAAAGTATTGAAGAAGTCTTCAGTTCTAGGACTCGAGAAGCTATATCATTTTGATATACTGGCTCAACTGGATAATACCCCGACAAGGTTATCAATTTTTGAACTACTGCGTCTCTCAAAAGAAACTCGAGAGACAATGAGTAAAGTTAACATGTTTGTCCCGAAACTTGATGGAATCCCTTTCGGCTCTGCTTGTCAAGTCCTCGGTACCAGTCTCAAAACCAACATGATCAGCAAGGTTCAAGCCAAGATCAGTCATAACCAGCCTACGGAACGAACACTCGCCATACTTGAACAGGATAAAACCTTCTTGAAGCAGATGATTAATGATGAGAAGTTCTTGCTTGGAAGGGCAGGTGGCCAGATTCCGGGATGCCAAACAATAGAGCCCGACGTCGCTGTTCTGTACAGAAGACGAGGCTTTGATCACGGCTCTCGCGGAGGAGAAGCCTACTTTCCAGGCAAGGAAGGATGCCCTCGTTCAAGAGATCAGCGAATTAGCTTATCAGTATGGGCAGTTCAACACTGCAAGTAAGGCACGTGCTGCTTCGAAGAATAAACTGGCTGCCTAGATTACTAAGAAATATAATCACATCATGCAGATCCAAGGCGAGATTGCTCAACTGGAAGCCAACTTGAGGACAGCAACATCTGAGCAGGAGGACTATTTGGCTCAGGCTACCATGACCGCCACCACTGTCGTCCATTTAAAAGAACAGCTGGTGAAGTTGGAAGGAGAACACATGAATCTGATCCTCTTCCAGGATGAAGCTGCTCGTTAAGAAGAGGCGCGCCGACGTGCTACCGCGAAGTCCGAAGTAGAAATTGCGGCTCTAAGGATAATATCAATCGACTGTATATCCCTTAGATTTTTTGTTTATAATTGTTTCTCTTTTAGCCGTTAAGGCTCTTGTATCCCTTTTTTTCCCGTCTCTTGATAGACGTTTAAATAAGGAATAAAGAACCTTTTGGCTTTTAAAATTCATGAATATGGTTTTTTGAAAATATTAGAACTAGGGTAATGTGGACGTAGTAAGGATATTTCTAGTAGATATTCCACTGGAGAATTTGATGTAGACTTATTATCCGTTTTATATTCAGGGTTCTTGAATATAGATAATAAGTTGATAAAAGCTGCTGCTAGAGGTAATATGGACGTAATAGCAGAGGATGTTCTATATCTGACCAGAGGTAATATGGACGTGGAAGGATATATATATAATATTAGGTGGGAGTGGATAATTCAGAGGTAATATGGACGTAATTATCCTTAATAAATTCTTTGCTCAGAGGTTATATGGACGTGGCAAAATGTTTCTTAATCATTCCATTGGGGAAATAATTATCGAAAAATAATTCAGAGGTAATAGGGACGTGACTTATTTTCGTCAAACCGAGTTTGGGCAGAGTCAAAAACGGAAATGATTCCTCTGGGGAACCTTTTTAGAGGACCTATTATCCGTGGCATATTAAAGGCTCTTGAAATACGGATAATAGGTAGATAATTTTTTGGATCACATAAACATTGTACTGCACATTTACATGACTGAAAATATGTAAACACTGTTTACAAAAGGTTACACATAATATTTCTTCAGGAACTTACCGTTGATAGGCATCATAAGCAAGTCACTATCAGGCTTGGTAAGTCGGTATACACCGTTAGAATACACTGATTCTATAACGAAAGGACCTTCCTGTTTGGGCTAAAATTTTCCCTTTGTCTTATGCGTCATGAACATTGGTCTTTTCACTGCTAAGACTAGATCACCAACTTAGAAGATTCTTTCCTTCACTTTTTTATTGAAGGCTCTGGAAAGGCATGCTTGGTATAGCTTAATACGCTGCTGAGCTAACAACTATTTTTCGTCTAGTGCTTCGGGCTCCTGTAGTCGCAGACGATAGCTTTCTTCAGTAGTCAACTCATTGGCTAAGGCTACTCGAAGAGAAGGAATCTGGATTTCTAGGGGAAGAACTGCTTCGTTCCCATAAACCAAAGAGAATGGCGTACTGCCTGTTGGAGTCCGGACCATTGTACGATAGGCCCATAGACATTCGCCGAGCTTCTCATTCCAATCATACTTGTTTGAAGACACGAACTTCTTGAAAAGTTTAATGATGCTTTTATTGAAGGCTTCTGCTAACCCATTAGTCGTTGGATTGTACGCAGTAGAGGCTATATTCTGATTCGATTCTTATCGCAGAAACGATAGAATGTATGGCTTGCAAATTATGGACCATTATCATGGATAATCCTGCGAGGTAGGCTGAAGCGATAGATAACATGATGTTTGATGAAACTGATCACGTTCGACGTCTTCACTTCGGTGAGCGGTACAGCTTCTGCTCATTTGGAGAAGTAATCGGTTATAGCTAGGATGAACCAATGTCCTCTGGAAGATGGTGGGTTGATTGGGCCTATGACGTCCATGTCCCAGGCTTTAAAAGGCCAAGATGCTACCGTCGGGTGTAGAAACTCCGAAGGTTAATAAATAAAGTTAGCGTGGAACTGACAAGCCCTACACTTCTTTGCATATTCAACAGTATCTGCTATCATTGTGGGCCAATAATAACCCATTCGTTTGAGGCAATCTTGTAATTTGGGGCCTGGCGGGTGTGCACCACAAACTCCATCGTGAGCCTCATGGAGTGCATGTTTGGCTTCTGTGTCTTATAAACATCGTAACAGTAGCCTGTCGTAAGAGCGTCGGTACAGCATCTTGGTAGCTGTATCGTAGTAGAATCTGAGGGATCACCTTTAGACAGATACTGCTTCTTTTGGGTCCTCGGGAAGGATTCCATAGACAGCATAGTCTATGAAAGGAAATCTTCAGTCTTTAACGTCAACGTTTGCTTCCATTGTGTAACTGTAATGAATATGCAAGGCATCTTTCACAAAGAATAGTTCTCGACCAGACACTGTGATCGACTTCTGAGCATTGGTAGGGACGGTCAGGGAAGCAGCGAGACCGGCTAGAGCATCTGCTTCTATATTCTGTAGTCGAGGCACGTGCTCGATGAAGAATCCAGTGAAAGTAGACGCCAACTCGATTGTCGCTTTGTGATAGGGGATGAGATCTTCGTGATGAACTTTATAGTCCCCTCGGACCTGACTGACTATTAGTTTAGAATCGTCGGAAGCTTCTTGATAGTCAACTCCTAGTTGTTTTGCCAGTTGCAAGCCGATCAATAGGGTATTATATTCGGCCACGTTGTTGGTGCAGGGTTTCATGAGAGAATATGAACGATATATAACCAAATGGTCGGGTGACATGAGCACGATGCCTACTCCGGCCACGATATTTTTTTAGGTCCTGTTCTTGATGCACCATCAAAGAACATTCACCAAATGGGGATTTCTTCAGCTGTGGTATTAGACTCCACTACTTCATCGGGGATTTCGTCGTAGAGTTTGGAAGATTCTGGCACCGGATGAACTACTAGAAAATCAGCTAACGCTTGGCCTTTTATTGCCTTCTGAGGGACGAACAACATATCATATGGAGTCAACAGCATTGCCCATATAGCTAAACGGGAATAAAGAGAACCCGGTTTAGTCATGAGTATTCTGAGAGGATTGACTATAGATATGGTATGGATAGCCTTCCCAGACACATAGCGGCGTGTCTTCTGGATAGCAAATTCTAAAGCAAGACATTCCTTTTCCACAGGTGTGTATCTGTGCTCGGCACCCACCATCTACGGCTGAGATATTAGATTGCATGTTCATGGCCGCCTTCATTCTTCTGAGCTAATAATGCACCAAGAGAATGGTCCATAGAGTGGACATATAGTAAGAAGGGCTTCCCCATTATTAGAGCTACCAAAACTGGGGGGCTTGTGAGATACTTCTTGATGTCATCAAATGTGCGTTGACATTGTTCAGTCCAGACGAAAGATATACCTTTCTTCGTGAGCTGAGTAAATGGTTGACATCTTCCAGAAAGGTTCAAAATGAATCGTCTGATATAGGCTAGCCTTCCTTGAAGTCCGCGTAGCTCTTTGAGGTTTCTTGGGGATGCATATCGAGGATAGCTTTCACTTTCTCCGGGTCAAGATGTATACCCTTTGAAGTGATGATGAAACCAAGGAACTTGCCACTGGAGACTTCCAGAAAAGACTTGGTTGGATTCATCTTGAGTAGGTGTGCACACATTAGTTCGAACACCGTTCTCAAGTCTTGGAGGTAGTTGCCCTTAAGACGACTTTTAACTGCGACATCGTCTATGTAGCATTCTATTGTTTTGCACAAATAATCGCAAAAAATTGTGTTCATAGCTCGTTGGTATGTCGCCTCTGCATTTTTCAATCCAAAGGGCATCACCGTATAGCAGTATACCCCCAACAGTGTTCGAAAAGATGTGTGATTCTCATCATCGGGGAATATCGTGATCTGGTTGTAGCCTGAGAACCTATCCATGAAGGACATCCGCTTGAAGTCGTAAGTATTTTCGATCATTACGCCGGTGATCGGTAGAGGGAATTCATCTTTCGGGCATGCAAAGTTCAAATTACGGTAATCGATACAGACTCGAACTTTATCATTCTTTTTCTTGACGGGCACGATGTTAGCGACCCAGTCAGGATATTGTTCTTTGCGAATGAATCCACTTGCAATAAGCTTCTTGACTTCATTCTCGATGGCCTCCATAATATCTGGTCGGAATCATCGTTGTTGCTGCTTCACTGGCTTAACTTTAGACGAGATATTTAGGCGGTGCATAGCAACTTTCGGGTCCAAGCCTGGCATGTCTTCATAGCTCCATGCAAAGACAACAATGTATTCTCTTATAAGTTGTATAAGAGATTGTCGTTCATCGCCAGACAGACTTTTGCTGATGAAGATTGGTTTAAGAGATGATTCATCTCCTATATTGATTTGGACGACTTCGCCTTCGGTAGGTAGCTCATGTTGTTTGAAATGCAACTCCCACCTAGTATCTATCTTTTGAGCCCATTGTTCAAGCTCGATCGATTGGACATCGTCTGCAATTTGGTCAACTGATACCATATTGACGGACAAAGTTGCTTTGAACATGTCTCCAATGGTGGAGCCTGAATCCCAGAGGCAGGAATCAGAAGAATGAGAACAACGATCTGCTTCGTCATCTGATCTTTGGGGAGTTGTTGGAGGAGTGACATAACCCAAACCAACACCATTTTGTTGATAATAGTTCTCGGGTTTGCCGGGAGGAGCAAAGTGACGTATTGGCAACCGTCATCCCTGACCGTAGTTTAGCCCCTGGTCATTTTTTATGTCATATCCCATGTTCTAAATGATATTCTTGGCCTGCCAACTATATCGAAAAAGTTGTATTTTTCCAGAGTCGTGTTTGCCATTGATTGTAAAAGTACAGAACAATTATATAGGAGGACTGGACTTAGACTCACAATACAAACTCGCTCGTACAAAGAAAGCCTAGGGACGAAAACCTAGGTACAGCAGTCTAAGTACGATTGTTTATTTTTGATTCTGGAGGTGACGGTAGAGGCTCGAGAAAGCGACGGTCGCTCTGCCTTACTCCTTGGACGATCAGACGTAGCCTTGGCTCCGGTGAAGAACTGCTCTCAAGATGGAAAAACTCTTCTGTGCGCACCTTTATCTTTCTGTGTGCGTCCAGCCGGGTGGAGAGGATCTCTCTTGCAAGGGAATGGCACCTTGCTATATTTTTTTCTGAATTCTCCAGTCCTCCGTGGTTTGCAAGGGAATGGCACCTTGCTATTTATAGAAGTGGGGGTATGATCATTAGGGTTTACAATGATTCCCCCCTTGGAAAGTCGGCGGCCAATCATCTTGACCATTAATCTTAATTGTATCACATCTGGGCCATTAATTCTTGATTGCACCAAATCAGTATGGACAATTAATGCTTATTGTGTAAAATCTATATGGGCAATCAATGTTGATGATCATGAATCTTGGGAAGCTCGGATCTCCTGCCACGTATCTAATCCCTGTGATTGCCATAAATCTGTTTTGATTTGGATAATTATGATGATTGCACTAAATCAGGTTGTTGGGATTTGTTGATAACTCTTGATTGATTTAGTGCCACGTGGGAAACTGATCTTCTGCCATATGTCATAATCGCGAGCCACGGCCGCATGAGGGTAGCTTCTTAGGTTTTGGACTGCATGAAGGTGGCAGCCGCATATGTGAAATCTCTGAAATCTGAGCCGCATGGGGGTCGTTTTCAATTGAGCCGCATAGGACTTGCCACGTGTCAAGGCTGCATGGGCGTGGCCTCTCAATATTTAAGCCGCATGGAGACGATCCCCACGATCCGGGCCGCATGAGAACAGCGGCCGCATAGGGTGACTTCTCATAACATGAACCGCATAACGAGGGTCTTCACGCTCTGAGCCGCATGCGAGCATCAGCCGCATGGGATGGTGGCGGCCGCATAGGGACTTTGTAGTTGGTGGATCATACCAGCTGTAGAGGAGATTTTCTCCGTTTCCCGAGAAATATGCCGTCATATCGAAGTTCATCATTTCAGCTTTTGTGTCAGAGTTATTACTTTATGTCAGAGCATTTAATGGGAGCAGTCACTTCATGGCCAGATGTAAAGCTGCATAGGGTCACGTGATTCTCGCCTGAGCCGCATGAGGCCATTGAAGGGTTTCTGAGCCGCATGAGGTTCTGATAAATTCCTGAGCCGTATGAGGCTTCTTCTGCTTTAAGCCGCATGGGCTTCTTCTATTTTGAGCCGCATGGGCTTCTTCTGTTATTTTCCATGCTTCTACAAGACCCCCTTCAAAGTTTTCAATTTGAAAAAATTGGAATACTTTGAATAAGAAGCATGGCTATATGAGCTCCGCTGGCCGCATAGGATATTCTTGGCCGCATGGCTTGTCTGGCCGCATAACTTGTCTGGCCGCATGAACTGTTCTGGCCGCATGCTGTTCACTCTGCCGCGTAGACGGCATTAATTGCTCTTGATTCGTTATGATTTGGAGCCGTCTTTAGGGGAGGAATCCCAAGAGTCGGTTCATTAACTATTTGGATTTCGTGCTTTGATGAATCTTCTTTATGAGAGAGGGGACGAAATTCGAGGAGTCGGTTATGCCTGCAGCACACGACCCGAAGCGATTTATCGGTCCACGTGCCCCCCTATGTCAGCCTATAAATAGGGTGCTGTTAGGATGGAGAAACTTCTTTGCTTTCCTTTGTCTTCCTCTTCTCTTGCCCTAAGCTGTTGTTCTTCTTTCTTCGATCATCATCGACAATGGCCCTGAAAGCTTCAAAAGCTGTGAAAGCTTCCAAGTTCCCTGCTGCAGCGAAAGGCAAGAAGGCGACGGCTCCCTTGCCGACTGTAGCGCCTCTAGTCCATCCTGACGTCCATCCTACTATCCAGGGTAAGGACTATGTGGAAGATCGAACACTTCAAACCCTAAAACAATGGCTCTGTTGCATGTTTTTTTATGCACAAGCCTTCTTATGTTTGAGCCGCATGAGATCGTCTGAGCCGCATAAACGCCTTGAGAACTGAACCGCATGAAAGCCCTCTGAACAGAATCGCATGAGCTCCTAATGGACTGAACCGCATAGCGTTCCGCGAATCAGAACCGCGTATGAACCTACCTAAACAGAGTCACATGAGGGCTCGTCGAGCCGCATGAACTTTGTGAAGATACCATGCCGCATAAAGACTCATCTAAACAGAGCCGTATGTGCTCTGTAAAAATTGAGCCGTATAAGGATTCGTTTAATGAGCGTCGCATGAGGGCTCGTCGAGCCGCATGAACTTTGTGAAAACCCCGTGCCGCATAAAAACTCATCTAAACAGAGCCGCATGTGCTCTGTAGACATCGAGCCGCAGAAGAATTCGTTCAATCAGAGTCGCATAAACTCTGAATTTTTGGCCATCTCCTGACTTTGTTTCTTTTGTCTTTTTTTGGTAAATCTGCCAGTCAATGCTGCAGGAGAACCCCTGGTGGGTCAGGCCCAATTTGCCATAGGAGTTCGGTTTGACCATCTAGTCCGGCAGTTGGTGGAGCAACTGCCTCAGAACGAGCCTGAGGAGAGGCTGAATCTTATCAGGAACCAGCCCTTTCGCTTTCTCTGTGCCATACTGAACTCAGGGAAATTGGAAGAAAAGTACCTGAAGCCGGCGTTCTTCTTCGGGGACGCTCTGACTGTGAAGAACTCCCGGGTATTGGATATATCTGAGAATTAGAATTTTATTTCTGCTAGGATGGCGATCCACATCCCCCAGATGGAACGTCATTTTCCATTGGCGTGGTTCAATATGTTGTCGGTAGACCGGAGGATGCAGGAATCCTTGACCCCGAGCCGGTCGGGCATGATCGTGGGTAACATCCACTAAAATAAGCACATTGGATCAGCGTACGCGGGCAGGGAATCAGTCAGCTGCCATGTGATGGGGCTAGCCCCGGGTGCCTTTTTAAATGCGCAAGGTCCCAATTTCTCATTCTCTCAAGCCGACACTTTCCTGAATCAACTTGCTCGAAAAGGGTCTTATCCCATTGGCCGGCTCTCGCTTTTGAACTGGATACGCCCCATCCCTTCATGGGCCAATTTGACCGGGTAAATTTTGCGAGAACATGGGACTTTCCTGCATGAGGTTGGTCTCTACTATGCCATCCGGGACACATGTCACGGACTGCCCATCAACAAAGAGTTGTTTATGGCTCTCTTGGAGATGTACAATCGGCGGACGGGGACTTTCTTCACGCTTGGAGGGGAGATTGGTCTTGCTCTTCATGAGATGCATGTAGTCTCTAGGCTGCCCTGGGGCAATGAAGTGTTTGAAGTATATACTCCAACGAACGAAGAGTTCTAAGATTTGGAGCAACGACATCCGGGTTTCGTTGCTGACTATCAGGAGTTACTGTGTCACCACAGTTACTGTCAGCAGACGACCAAGAAGGATAGTAGCTCGGAGGGGAACCTCCCGCATACCAGGGCTTGGCTCTTCCACCTTTTTCAGCAAGGTGCCTCAGGCCGGGTTACTTCCCGGAATCCTCTGACCCGATAGCAAGTACAGGATCTAGTGTTAACTGCCAAGAAATCGCGGGCCTTGAGCGACACGTTTGGGAGTCAAACTGATTCCTTTGATTATTTTTTTCAGGATACTCAGGCGCTGTCAGAGAAGGCAATCCTGGCAGGGTTCCTGATGGTATGGCTACGGAATTACGTGGTCTCCGGAAGAGTTGGTTCCATTGAGAGGATCAGCCAAAATTTTATCCTTCCTGCCGTAAAGCGGGCCTTCGGGGTCAGACTGGCCCTTCTCCCGGCCATGGTGTGCAGTATATACCGTGGCCTCCGTATTTTTTCGTCCAAGGTTATTGCACGCGACACGGCGATGAACTTTGAGCGAATCGAGTTGCCCTACCACTATTTGATGGGGTGGCTATTAATGCATTGCCGGTCTTTGATGAGACCTGGCCCAGAAGATGGTGTTACTGACGACGATGCTTTTATCTTCCAGTACCGCCGGATGTCCTGGGAGTACAACTCTATGCCCGCCTGTCGGAGGGTGCTGGCGAGGGTGGATAGAAATAACTTCATCGTGTCTGTTCCCTATTTTTCTGCTGAGGAGGTGGGGAGTGTACATGTTGACGGTGCCGGGCCTCCTCTCCTCTTACCCGAGAGGATGCTTCTTTGGTTGCGTAACATCCGTCCCTCGTACTTAGTATATCGCAACCGCAATACCGTCTACCTGGAACCTTACTTGCCCAGTCGGTTTTCCCGCCAGTTTGGGTATAGTCAGCTGTTCCTAGAGAGTCCCAGCTCTTGCCTGGGCTTTGAAGGCAGCGTTTTGTATGGCTTCAGGGCCTGGCTTTACTATAATATTTCTCATACCCGTGCTAGTTTCTTGGTCCCTGATGCTGAGACGCAAGGGGAGATTTTGTATTTAGCGGCTCTCTACCACGTCACTGCGAGCAGGTTTCCTGTTAACTTTGACCCGCGTACCAGTTTTATTATTGGTACCGGCTTGGCAGAGAAGCCCTAGGGGTCGAAAACGAGAAAGCAGAGGGCAAACGCGATTTCCGTGCCGGATTCGGAGTCCACCACCGCGGATGAAGAAGATGGCAAAAAAGGTGTCGATGATTCTCTCCCACCTCTAGACGAGGTGGCGACGGACCAACCGCACATTGCGTTTGATGAAGTGGTGGCGGATCAGCAGCCTGATGTGCCTGGTCCTTCGCGTAAGCGAAGCATAAGTGAGTCGGCTGATATCGACATGACTTATTCTATAAAACGGGCTGCTGTCAGATCCCGTCGGTTACTTATCGAGGATGTTGATGCTATTTCTGAGGTAACTTGAATTGTAACTATCTTCTCCTTCTTTTTTCCGTATTTTAGCCAAATTGTTTTCCTTTGCTCTTGTAGGCGTCGGAGGAGTCGGTTTCTCGAGAACCGGCCGCTGAAGTTGATCCGGCTCTGACCACTTTGGTCAGTGACATGTGTACCGCTATTATTTCTGCTGGGGTTCTTCCGGAGGCGGCCGAGGAGTCCCATGTTGCTGAGGGCTCAACCTATGGTGATGGGGGCTCTACTGCACCTATCCTTGAGACAATTGAACTTCAGCAGGGTGATGCTGAACCAGTTGTATCCCTTTCCGGAGTGGCTGGGGCAGAAGAACCAGCTGAACTCAACTTGGAGGTCGCCGGTGAGGGTACCGTGGCAGCTGCGAGCGAACCTCAACCTCCACAATCCTCTCTTGGTAAGATGAGCCAAATTTTGACTAATGAGGAGGGTTATTCGCTCTATTATCACATCCTTCGGGTTACATTGATTGACGGTTGTTCTGGACATACAGGTTCTGCCCTTTCAGTGCCGATGACGGACATTGTTAAGGTAGGCTCTGCTAGCGAAGATTTGGTGGAGGGGAGCGTGCCCCCTCCTCTTTTGACTTATCTTGAGGGGCATCCCATCGGATCGAGTTCGGGAGGTCATATGGCGGCACAGCCTGGACAGGGGGCAATGGTCCTTGCATCTTCCTCTGCTCGTATGACTTTGGGGGTTGACCTCTCGGCTTTACCGAGTATCCAGGTTGTTCGGGCCGCGGAGGAAGAATTGGCCGCTATTCAAGCGTCCTTTCGCTCCGAATTTATTTCCCTTATGGCAGGGGCGGCCAGTTCTGCTGCGTCTTTCTCGACACTGCCAGCCACACTCCCTTTGACACCGTCCTCTATGGAAGTTCTGGATGAGGCATCGCAGGATGTGGTTGATAGTTTCTACCGCCACTTAAAGAGATGAGTAGAAGCTGCTGTGGAGCGAGAAACTCCTTTCGCCTTGGCCCGACAATGCGCCCAAGGCCAAATTGACATCCTCAAAACCCTCCCCGGCGGGGCAGGAATAGCTGCGCTTTTGGAGCCCAAACTGGTGGAGGCTGATCAGCTTGTGGCCCAGTTTCAAGTGCTGCGACAAGCTGATCTGTCTGCAGCAATTGATCCGGAGCGGGGGTTCCTCACCACCGCCTTGGAGAAGATAAGGCTCGTGCGGGATACATCTAAGCCAGTTATAATAAAGGACCTCGACGACCTGTCTCTCTTGTACGACCAGCTGAGCCACCGGAGCGAGGTTTGCAGGGCTCGTAAAGCAGCTGTCTCCCATGGAGTAATTGATACAAGGCAGCAGATTCTCGAACTTCAAAAGAAGCTGGCCTTCTTGGAGTCTGAGCTTGAAGCTTCTCGTACGGATAAAGAGCTGATTATTCAGGATGCCGAAAGGATTTCCAGAGCTTCCGCTAATCTGGAACGTGCTCTGAAGAAGTTTGAGGAGGGCTGGCGGGCTCACGCGCCTTTGGAAGATGCGCCGCTGCTGACTCGGGAGGCTGAACGTTGGGCCAAACAGAGGTTTGAAAGGTCGACTGTCTTGTTGAGGGATCGGCTCCGGGAACTATGTATCGCCGAACAATAGTCGACTTTTTTTCTTCCTTTTGTGTATGCTCTTTTTCTTTCTTTTTTCATCTTATAATAGGGACATAGTCCCAGATAATGTAGTACCTTGGATTCTGAATAAATTAGCATGTCTCGACTCATCCTTCATTTTTGGTATTTGTCATGTTTGTGGCGTTTTGTCCCGCTGGGGGACTGTTTGTGGACCTGTTACCCTGGGTATACCTTAGTTTTAGGTACGGGCAACAAGTTTGAGAGGGATACCTAGAACAACTTTGTAATTTATGGAAGTTCTTGGTACTGAAAGAATGCCAGGGAGCAGCTGGGCTCCCAAGACATGATTAGAAAAGAGTGGCATGTACTAGGAATTTTAGTACAGCATTTGTGGTCAGCTGTGGATATTTGTGGTCGTCGGAAGACATTTGTGGACCTATTATCTTTGGCGTACCCTGGGGTTTTTTTTGGTACAGATAATAAGTCGAGAGAAAACCAACATACTTACTCAGAGGTAATGAGGACATGGCAAATATGAGGGTTTCTTCGATGGAGCCTTCCCACTCAGAGGTAATGAGGACATGGCAGGAGTGGGCTCCATGAAGGGAATATAGAACAACTCAGAGGTAATGAGGACATGGAGGTTCTATATGAGGGGTAGTTTGTTTTTGATGGAAGGGAAACAACTCAGAGGTAACATCGACGTGGTTGTTTCGGAAATTTGTGGATCTGTTACCCTTTTTGTGCACTGAAAGTGCGGGTATTAGATCATAAGGAGGAAGCTCTTTTAGGAGGAAAGTTCAGAGGTATGATCATACATGACTTACTACCTAGGAGAGGCGATATAGATTTATCTGTAGTGACCAGAGTGTAAGTTCAGCGGTACCTGCGGGCACATAACTCGATAATCTGGGAGAGTTGGAGTCGGCATGAGAGTTCAGTGGTACGAAAGAGTACATGACTCGTCATTTCGGAAGATTTGTAGTAGGGATGTGTGTTCAGCGGTACGAGAGAGTACATAACTCGTCATTCTGAAAGATTTGTAGTAGGGATGTGAGTTCAGCGGTACGAGAGAGTACATGACTCGTCATTCTAAAAGATTTGTAGTAGGGATGTGAGTTCAGCGGTACGAGAGAGTACATGACTCGTCATCTTAGAGCATGTGTAGTAGGGTTGTGAGTTCAGCGGTACGAGAGAGTACGTGACTCATCACCCTGGAGGATGTGTAGTCGGGATGTGAGTTCAGCGGTACGAGAGAGTACGTGACTCATCACCCTGGAGGATGTGTAGTCGGGATGTGAGTTCAGCGGTACGAGAGAGTACATGACTCGACACCCTGGAGGATTTGTAGTCAGGATGTGAGTTCATCGGTATGAGAGAGTATATGATTCATCATTCTGGAAGATTTGTAGTCGGAATGTGAGTTCAGCGGTACGAGAGAGTACATGACTCGTCACCTTGGAGGATTTGTAGTCGAGATGTGAGTTCAGCGGTACCAGCGGGTACGTAACTCATCACCCTGAAGGATATCATTTCAGACGTAATACTTCTTTAGGAACTTACCGTTGATGGGCAACATGAGCAAGTCTCCATTTTGTTTTGCGAGACGGTAAGCTCCATTGGAGAATACAGCATCAATGATGAATGGGCCTTCCCACTTTGGCTGGAACTTGTCGGCGGTTTTGTGAGTCATGACCATCGGCCTTCGAACTGCTAGAATGAGGTCGCCCACTTGGAATGTTCTGGTTTTAACCTCCTTGTTGAAGGCTCCGGAGATACGTGCCTGGTATAGCTCGATTCGTTGTTGAGCCAGTAGGCGCTTCTCATCTAGAGCCTCCAATTCTTGTAGTCTGCGATGGTGATTATCTTTCGTCGTTAATCTGTATGTGAGAGCTACGCGGAGTGCGGGGATTTGAGTCTCCAGTGGGAGAACTGCCTCACTCCCGTATACTAGAGAGAATGGTGTGTTCCCGGTGGCCGTTCGTACTGTAGTACGGTACGCCCATAAGCATTCTCCAAGCTTCTCATTCCAGTCGCGCTTGTTTGATGACACGAACTTCTTAAGAAGCCTGATGATTGTTTTGTTGAATGCTTCAGCCAGACCATTAGCCGTTGGATTATATGGTGTTGAAGCAATATTCTGGATGCGGTATTTGTCGTAGAACCGATAGAAGGCGTGGCTTGCGAACTACGGACCATTATCATGGATGATCCTTTGGGGCAGTCCAAAATGGTAGATGACGTGATGCTTGAGGAAGCTGATCACGTTTGAAGTCTTTACTTATGCAAGCGGAATAGTCTCCGCCCATTTGGAGAAGTAATATGTGATTACGAGTATGAAGCGATGTCCTCGGGACGAAGGCGGAGTGATCGGACCGATGATGTCCATTCCCCACGCTTCGAAGGGCCAGGATGCCACCGTCGGGTGCAGAAACTCGGATGGCTGGTGGATGAAATCTGCGTGGACTTGACAGGCTTTGCATTTTCGTGCATAGTCTATTGCGTCAGCAACCATTGTGGGCCTGTAGTAACCCATTCGATGAAGGCGATCTTGTAGTTTCGGGCCAGGCTAATGGGCCCCATAGATACTATCATGAGCTTCACGCACGGCTTCTTTGGCTTCTGTATTTGACAGGCATCGAAGCAGTAATCCATCGTATGATCGCCGATATAGCATTTTTGTCTCTGTATCATAGAAATATCTGAGGGAATGTCTTCTAATAGAAGTGGCTTCCTTCGGATCCTCCGGCAGGATGTCGTAGACTACAAAGTCGATGAATGGTTGTCTCAAGTCTGGTGCTTCGTCGACTGTCAGGGCGGAGTAGCTCTCGGCATACTGAACATTATTCCTGGGATAGACCAACTCACGGCCTATTATGTCAACCAGATGATGAGCATGATTTAGAACTGCTAAGGAAGCAGCTAGGCCTGCTAGGGCGTCGGCTTCAATATTCTGGAGCCTGGAAACGTGTTCTATGAAGAACCCTTCCAAGGACGAGATGATGTCAATCGTTGTTTGGTGGTAGAGGATCATGTCTTCATGTCGCACTTCGTATGAGCACCGAATTTGATTGACGATTAGCTGCAATTCGACGTATGCTTAAAGTTGCTCTACCCCCAGCTCTTTTGCAAGTCGGAGGCCAATGACCAAAGCATTGTATTCGGCTACATTGTTTGAACAGGGCTCCGTAAGGAAAAAAGCTCGATTGATCACCAACCCGGTGGAAGAAATTAGCACTATTCCGACTCCAGCGACGATGTTGCCCTTGGGCCCAGTTCTAGAAGTGCCATCGAAGAACATTCGCCATATGGTACCATGGGAGGCCATATTTGAATTAGCGACCTTGTCTGGAATCTCTTCGTCTATTTGGGTTGACTCCGAACCTGGATGAGCTGCTAAAAAGTCTGCCAGTGCTTGACCTTTAACAGCCTTTTGCAGAACGAATATCATGTGGTAGGGGGACAATAATATCGCCCAGGTAGCGAGGGAGAGCTAAGTGCACCCGGCTTGGTCATAAGGACCCTGAGGGGGTTGACTCTTGATATGACCTGGATGGTTTGTCCTGTGACGTAGTGTCGCATCTTCTGAATGGCAAAAACCAGAGCCAGGCACTCTTTTTCTATGGTAGTGTATCGATGTTTCGGTCCCATCATCATTCGGCTGAGGTAATATATAGCATGTTCGTGGCCTGCATCATTATTTTGCGCTAGCAGAGCACCGAGAGAATGTTCCATCGCTCGTACATAGAGCAAGAATGGTCTTCCAGCAATTAGGGCTACCAGAACTGGAGGGTTCGTCAGATATTCTTTGATGCTGTCGAAGACACGTTGGCATTCTTCATCCCATACGAATGAGACGCCCTTCTTCATGACGTGAGTGAATGGCTGACATCGTCCGAAGAGGTTGGAGGTAAACCTCCTGATGTAGGCTAGTCTCCCTTGAAGGCCTCGGAGTTCACGAAGATTTCTCGGGGGACCAATCTCCATGATCACCTTCGTCTTCTCAGGGTCTACGTGGATACCCTGGGAGGCAATGATGAAACCTAAGAACTTTCCGCTGGATATGTCCAAGAAGGATTTTATAGGGTTCTTTTTCAAATTGTGCGTTTGTATCAGGTCGAACACTGTCCTTAGATCATGCAGATGATCTTCCTTAGAGCGGCTTTTGACGACAATATCGTCAACGTAGCCTTCTACTATTTTGCGCAAGTGGCCTCTAAAGATGATGCTCATAGCTCTTTGATAGGTGGCGCCAGCGTTCTTTAGACCGAAAGGCATGACCGTGTAGCAAAATGTGCCAATTGGTGTTCGAAATGATGTTTGCTTTTCGTCGTCAAGGAACATCTTGATCTGGTTGTACCCCGAGAAGCCATCCATGAATGACATACGCTCAAAGCCGCAGGTGTTATCGATCATGATGTCTGTGATAGGGAGAGGGAACTCATCTTTAGGACACGCCTCATTCAGATTGCGAAAGTCGATGTAGATTCGAATCTTTCCACTCTTCTTGAGGACTGGAACTATGTTGGCGACCCAATCAGGATGCTGTTCCTCACGGATGGAGCCGCTGGCTATCAGTTTGTTTACCTCGGCTTCAATAGCATTCATGACGTCAGGACGGAACCGACGTTGCTGTTGCTTGATTGGTTGCGTCTGGACGGATATTGAGTTTATGAAGTGCAATCTCGGGGTTTAGTCCCGGCATATCTTCGTAGCTCCAGGCGAACACGTCGATATATTCTCTGACGAGTTGTAGTAGTGATTCTCGCTCTTCGTCGGTCAGATTCTTACTGACAAAGATGGGCTTTGGAGAGGATTCATCACCTAGATTGACTTGTACAACCTCATCCATGGTGGGAGGCTCTCTTTGTTCAAACCGCTTCTTCCACTGCCCATCTTGTTGTTATGCCCACGGCTCTAACACAAGAAGTTCAGGAATGTCTTCATCTTCTTTGTAGGCATCAGTAAATACCATATTGACAGACCAGACTTGCCTGAGCATATCTCTGACGCTGATATCTGTATCGGAAGTAGGTGATCCGGTTGAGTGTGAGTGCCAGTCGTATTCTTCGTCAGAGCTCTCAGATGTCGTCGCGGGTATGACGTTACCTAGCCCACATCTGGTTTTATTGTAGTAGTCCCGTGGTTTCCCAGCCGAAACCGGCGATTGTAGGGGTAATCGCCGTCCAATGCCTTAGTTCAAGCCTAGTGTAGTTCCCAGATCATACCCTTGTTTTTGCATAAGGTACTTGGATTGGGGACTATACAGATAAAGGGGCAATCTCCCGGTGTCGGGTTCGAGCTCAACTTCTTCTATCTTGAAGGGCTGTGGATTATTCTTCCGGCCGAAGATTATTGGGTGATCCCCTCCCTCGATTATGCGGTAAGCGTCTTCCACTGGAGTAAGTTGGTTTGCGGTGTAGACATTTGTCACTTGTGTGTGCAGGTGAGCGCCTATACCGTGTTCCATAGCATACATTGTACAAAGCTTATTAAGCTCGAGGTAATTCAAAGATAGCCCTTTATTGATGAAATAAGGTATCTTTTCCAGTGGGATTACATCGTCTGCGAAAGGAACATCAGTGTAAGCAGCCACATAGTTGGCCAGCTCTGACTCTTCTTCAGCCACCCCTGTGTAAATGCAGACTGAGAGGCTGACTTGGGCAACTTGATTATCAGGGGCTCCATAGGTGGAGCAAAACGTGGAGTTGTTGGCATACTAGCTACCCCCAGTTTGGTGCTCGGTGCTGGACAGGGGGTTGTTGGCTGGCTAGCAGTCCCTGGCTTAGTGCTTGGTTGCCGATTCATTCTGGGAAGACGAATTATCATCGATTTGACAGAGGGATTGAGCTCCTCTGCTTGTGGCCGGCTAGCTTTAGACAGCCTGATTGTCAGTGGCTCTGTCGTAGGTCTTGGCGCTTGGCCAGTATCACGCCCCAGACCCGAAATACCGGGGGACGGGGACGGACTTGGCCAGCTACGTATTACGGGTAGAAGAAATACCGAATAATACGATCAATGCTGTAAACTAGACAAGGGGGTGCATACTACATACAAGTCTCGCTAGGGTCACAGGACATCTATTGTCTCAATCAATGAATCAAGTAGCAGTAAATAAAGAGCATATATGATAAAGCAGTAAGGCGTCCCAAACGTTCGGTCAAAATGTTCTTGAGATCTGGCTTTACAAAACATAGCCAGATGATATGATAAGGTATACACAATCGCTATCAGCTATAGTCTGAATTAATTACAATTATGTAAAAGCAAGTGCTAGACAGTCCGACTAACAGGTCGGTGCCAAAATGGCAAAAGTAAAGTAAAGAACAAGACGAGTAGGGAGTCAAGGAACCCACTCGTGGCCTCCTGCGGTCATCCTTCTAGTATTGACCATCTTGAGGGTAGAAGTAAGCTGAGTCCTCGGGAGCTGGCTCTAGATCTGGCCATGCAAAACCAGAGAGGTTAGACCTCCAATAGCAAGCACCACAAAGGAAGCACGACATGAAGAATTAAAACCAGTAATAAGAGTTAAGGATATAAATAAGATAAATAGATCTTTGCCTCTTACTAAGGTACGCCTAGCGTCTTGACACTCCGAACCAACTCCCCAACCAAACAAGGACATAAGTTGGCCCGTCATGTCAGGACGTTCAGCTTACCTCAATAGTTGGCAAAGTAGGATACAACCCACAATCAAATCAGTTTAAGCGGCCAGGCAATTATTACGGCTTACTACTAGTGAGCTCCAAGTTACCCTGGAACCATGCATTATGGAATTGCTCAGTTCTTACTATAGACAAACAAGGCTGGTCGATTCAATAATCAGTTGCTCCATGCGGGGAAACGAGTCCCAGCGGGACGCTCGTCGATCGGGAAAAGTAAACCGGATACCACTCCCTGCCCGTGTGGTAGATATGCAGTATCCGTGGGAACCAGCCGGCGTGTCGGGACACTATTTGTCCCAAGGACGGCCGTCATGTAAGAACTCAAAAATCCATTCTCTCCATGCAGTAATTATTTTATTTAACTTAGTTGGCCCTATGTTAATTGAAATCTCATGCCGTGGATCATTAGTATCTCGCATGAGTACTTTCGTACAAGGTACGATATGCGTAACTCTACAACGATGCCAGTGCGGTTAGGTTGTAGGTCCTGCATAGCGTAATGCAATAATCAAACCTATCCACGGGATAATCATGCCTTGACAGTAGGATACACGTGCTACTTTTGTAATACAAAATTAATTATCGGTGCCATAGCACCTACTCAAATTCATGTACATAATTATAAGTTGGAGGTCAGCACGGTTACGTCGTCAATGATCGGGAAAAGCCAGTCGTTCTCAATGGTTCATACATGAACGTGTCCCATTCAGTACAATAAGACGACTAGCCAATCTCTTAGTTCCAGACATAGGAACGCATGATCAATATTAAGTCAGGATAATAATCATTGTCAATTCGTGACAAGACATGGTAGTCAAAAGTTCTATATCAAGAGTAAGAGAAACTTGCATAAAATAGTTGGTAACATATTCTTGAATCCAAGTAAAAGATCTACAACTTTCATGTTGGAAGCTAGGAGAAATTCGGGCCAGAAAACAGTCAAAAAGAGTATCAAACAATCAAAATCAGCCAAAAACCAGCCTCATGCGGCTAGAAATTCTTATGCGGCTCAAAAATTCTTATGCGGCTCAAAAATGCTCATGCGGCCAGAAATTCTTATGCAGCTCAAAAATTCTTATGCGGCTCAAAAATGCTCATGCGGCCAGAAATTCTTATGCGGCTCAAAAATTCTTATGCGGCTCAAAAATGCTCATGCGGCCATAAATTCTTATGCGGCTCAAAAATTCTCATGCGGCCAGAAATGGTCATGCGGCCAGAAATTTTTATGCGGCTCAAAATGCTCATGCGGCCAGAAATGGTCATGCGGCCAGAAATTCTTATGCGGCTCAAAAATTCTTATGCGGCTCAAAAATGCTCATGCGGCAGAAATTCTTATGCGGCTCAAAAATTCTTATGCGGCTCAAAAATTCTTATGCGGCCAGACACTATTCATCGTCCCTGCCAGAATCATGACAGATGAACATAGAAGTTTGACCAAAATTGTTTTGGCCATAACTTCCTCAAATCAAGTCGGAATCTAACTTTTTAAAAGCCAAAATTGGGTAGAATTGAATTCTCTACAACATAGAACAATCAAAACATGGAAATGATGAAGTTTGATAGATCGAAACCCAAGAAAACCAAAAAAGGAGAAAAAAACTTAGATCTACACAAAGCTAACCATGGAAAACAAAAACTACATGACCTAAACATGTAGAGAAAGAATAGACAAATATAATGGACTAAAAATAAATAGAGATGCATGAAATCCTCCATGATGTGCAACTTGCCTCTCACAAGTGGGTTAGGGTTTGGTGGAGGAGTAAATGTGAATGAATGAAGAGAGAGAATGAAAGAAGAAGTTTTATAACAAGGTCAAGTGGATCTCCACCATTCATTCTCTCCACCAAATCCAAGCCATCCATTCCTTTCCATGTTGAACCAAACCAAACCAAGTTGGTTTACCATGAACCGAAATGAACCAAGAGCCAAGAAAAAGCAGAAAATAAAATACAAAAAAATAATTAGCATAAAATTAAAAGAATTAAATACAAAATAAATGCATGACAGATACTAAATAAATTTGGACAAGCGGTATACGTATAAAAATACGCATTCCGGGAACGGGAAGTGACATCTCTACCCACCTTAGATAAATTTTGTCCTCGGAATTTCAAATCCAAGCAGGTTAGAAATATCAGGGCCAGGCACAAGCAATACAGCGAGCAATCAATCACCCTATGATACCAATCAACCACTAATCTGCAACTATACTATCAATCCATAAAACCAAGCTACTAATCATATGGGGATATGCATGTGGAATCAAGACAATCAAGGCATATGGAAACAAAATATACTTTGTGAGTCAAACAAGTGCGGGTACCGCGATCGGATATCATCCTCCCGCTTCCACGTTGACTCTCCTAAGGAGTGATGGCCCCAAGCAACACGAACAAGGTTAATTGTTCGGTTCTTGAGTATCTTCTCCCTTCGGTCCAAAATGGACACAGGCTGCTCCTCATAAGACAGGTTGGTACCCACAACCAGCTCAGAATGATCGAGGATATGACTTGGGTCCGATACATACCTACGTAACTGAGATACGTAAAATACATCATGTACCTCTCTTAACGAAGGCGGAAGGGATAAACGATAAGCAACATCGCCTACCCTATCAAGGATAACAAATGGGCCCACGTATCGCGGACTCAACTTTCCGCGAACACCAAATCTAATGACTCCCCGGGTAGGCAAAATTCGCAAGAACATGTGGTCCCCAACAGAAAATTCCAACGGCCTACGATGCTGGTCTGCCCAATGACGATGTCGATCCTGTGCAACTCGAAGTCGCTCTCTAATTCTCTTAACAACCTCAACTGTCTGGACAATCATCTCTGGTCCCAACATCTTCCTTTCCCCAATATCATCCCATGCCAACGACGATCTACACTTCTTACCATACATTGCCTCGAACGGAGCCATTTGAATACTAGCCTGGTAACTATTATTATATAAAAATTCTACTAAATGCAGGTGACTCTCCCAAGATCCTCCAAAATCTAAAGTGCAGGCTCGTAATATATCTTCTAAGGTCTGAATGGTTCTTTCTGATTGTCCGTTCGTCTGCGGGTGGTAAGCCGTACTGAATCCTAACTTGGTACCTAGGCTCTGATGTAAACTCTTCCAGAAATGCGACATAAAACGGGTATCTCTATCTGACACAATACTGATAGGAACTCCATGTTGTCTGACGATCTGCTGCATGTACATCTCTGCTAGCTTTTCTGTAGTCTACCCTACTCTGAAGGGAAGAAAATGTGCTACCTTTGTAAGTCGATCCACTACAACCCAGATGGCATCCTTACCACTAGGTGACCTCAGTAATCCAGTCACAAAGTCCATTGTGATGTGCTCCCACTTCCATTCCGGGATAGGAAGTGGCTGTAATAATCCTGCTGGCCTCTGCTGCTCTGCCTTCACTTGCTGACATATCAAGCAACGGGAGACGAATCTAGCTATCTCCCTCTTCATTCCGTTCCACCAAAAATGTTGTTTAATATCCCTGTATATTTTGGTACCTCCCGGGTGAATAGAATACTGAGAACTATGGGCCTCTGCCATAACCTCCTGTCTGATATCTCCACTAGGCACACATAGACGCGTTCCATACCTAAGTGTTCCATCCTCATGAATTCTCATCTTCTTCCGGAGTCCTGACTCACATTCTGCTCTGAGCTTCTGAATCCTTGGGTCCTGTGTCTGAGCTGCCTTGATCTTGTCTACCAAGTCAGATTAAACTTGTAGACTAGCCAAGATCCCTACATCTCCAGAAAGTATAACCTCAATGCCCATCTCTCGAAGATCCTCTAAAATCTGCTTCTGTGATGTCAACATGAATGTACTGCCCCTTCTACTGAGGGCATCCGCTACTACATTAGCCTTGCCTGGGTGATACTGAAGCTCTACTTCGTAATCCTTGATCAATTCCAACCATCTCTTTTGTCTCATATTCAGCTCCTTCTGAGTAAAAATATACTTTAAGCTCTTGTGGTCGGTGAATATATCTACTCGATCGCCGTACAGGTAATGCCTCCAAAGCTTCAAGGAAAATACTACGGCAGCCAACTCCAAATCATGAGTCGGATAATTCTTCTCGTGGTCCCGAAGTTGTCTAGATGCATACGCTATCACCTTTCCATGTTGCATGAGGACACATCCAAGTCCCTTACCTGACGCATCACAATATACAGTAAAACCTCCGGGTCCAACGGGCAATGTAAGTATAGGTGTCGAGATTAATTTCTGCTTCAAACTCTCAAATGATGCCTGACACTCTGCCGACCAGACAAATGGCACATCCTTGCGTGTCAAACGGGTCATGGGTGCTGAAATTCTTACAAAATCTGACACGAACCTTCGATAATATCCTGCCAATCCCAAGAAACTCCGTACAACTGCTACTGTCTTAGGTACTGGCCAACCTTCCACGGCCTCCACTTTCTTAGGATCTACTGATACTCCTGCCCCTGATATGATATGCCCCAGGAATGAAATTCGATCCGACCAAAACTCACATTTACTGAGCTTGGCGTACAACTGGTTTTCTCTCAAAACCTGCAATACCTTCCTAAGGTAACCTTTATGCTCTTCTTCGCTGGCTGAGTAAACGAAAATGTCGTCGAGGAACACAACGACAAATTGATCCAAGTATGGCTTAAAAATACGGTTCATCAAATCCATAAATATTGCTGGAGCATTGGTCAATCCAAACGGCATAACTAAAAATTCGTAATGCCCGTACTTCGACCTGAATGCTGTCTTGGGAATATCCTCCTCCCGAACTCTAACTTGATGATATCCTGACCGAAGATCTATCTTGGAAAATACTCTGGCTCTGCTCAACTGATCAAACAAGTCGTCGATCCTCGGTAGTGGGTACTTGTTCTTTACTATTGCCCCATTGAGTTTCCTATAGTCAATGCACAATCGGGATGACCCATCCTTCTTCCCTACAAGTACCACCGGTGCTCCCCATGGTGATTCACTGTCTTGAATGAACTTCTTCGCCTTCAATTCTTCTATATGCTGGTACACCTTAGCCTGCTCTGAATCTGGCATTCTTTAAACTCGATCCGACACCGGTTCGATCCCTGGCACCAATTCTATACTGAACTCGACATCTCTCTTCGGTGGTAAACCTGGTAGTTCTTCCAAAAATACATCAAGAAATTCTTCCACTACCCTCGGGACTTGAAATCCTTCCAATGCTGCTACGACACCGCCTGCCAACTGTTCTGTTCCCGGCCTGACCAAAGCGAACTGTCCCATGCCTGGAATATCAAAAGATATGCTCCCTCTATGGCAATCTATTGTAGCATGACTGTCTTTCAGCCAGTCCATGCCCAAGATAACATCAAAATTTCCCATAGGAAATTCTATCAACCTAGCGGGTAAGGAACGCCCGCACACTATGACTCTACCTGCTGGAACAATCCTACTAACTCCTACAAGCCCATTACCAGTGAGTATATTCAACCTCTCTGGCAATGCCTCAAATTCCAATCCTAGTCGTGTTGCAAATCGTGTAGATACAAATGAATGTGATGCTCCTGAATCAAACAATTCTACTGTGGGAGATGAGAAGACGAGAATGTTACCTGCCACAACGTTCCCCGATGCCAATGCCTCCTCCAACGACAGATTGAACGCCTGCCCTTGGCCTCCATGCTGATTTCCCTGCTGCGGCCCTGCCCGGTGTTGCTGCTGGCCCTTGCCTCGATGATGCTGGGGTGGTCTCTGGTGTTGCTGCTGTATCGGCGGTTACTGTTGCCGAAACATCTGAGCTTGTGTCAATAACGGGCGTTGAGCCAATGGTTTTACTGCTACCGCTGGCCCTCGATACTGGCTTGCCCCTGGTGTTGGCAGGACAGGAAATGGTTGCACTGGCCCTCCTGGCCTCGAACTCATGGGGCAAATGGAAACCCGGTGATCCGGACTCCCACATACCAAGCATAACCCATTAAATGCCCGACATATAATCTTAGTGTGCCCTGCCTTCCCACAATAAGCACAACCCACGGGTGGCAGCTGATTCTTCCTCTGCTACTGTTGCTGTCTGGCTGGTGGTGCTGGCCCTCGCACCGCCACATCATGAATGCGGACGCCAGGGGACGGTGCTGTCGATCGGGGTGCTGCTCCCCCTCCTCCTTCCATCTGGTTGTGAGACCTTTTCTGGCCCCCAGCCCTAGTCGCCATCCTCTGGATAGTGATCTCATGCCTCCGGGCCGCCGTCAGTACCTCATCAAAAGTCTGGTAGTTATGCCCCTCTACCAGTTGCAAGAGTTCAAGATGAAACCCTTGTTGGAACCTCATGGCCCTCTGGCTCTCCATGGCAATCATCTCTGGGGCAAACCTACTCAATCTGCAGAACTCCGCTGCATAAGCATCCACGGTCTTTCCAGCCTGCTTGAGGCTGATGAACTTCTGTTGTAGCTCGAATTGAGCTACTACTCTATAGTACTTGGTCTTGAATCTGGTAAAAAAATTGTCCCATGCAATAGGACGCCTGGCACCTACTTCCTCCGATTCCCACCAATCACGGACGAGATCCTGGAGTAACAACTTTACTTGCTCCTCCGCTGGAACTTTGGCTGCCTTCAAAATGGCCTCAATATCCTTGAGCCACGCATCTGCTGTGATAGCATCTTCTGTACCTTCGAAACGTCGGGGGTTGTACTTACAGAATCGGGACGACGCTCCTGAATTAGTCCTCACTCCTCTTTCTAATGCCGTCTGCAAGCCTTGATTAAGTAACACATTCTGCTCTTGTTGCCGAGCATGCATCTGTTGCTGGACCATCATCTGATGTTGCTGCGTGGCCATCATCCCCCTGATGATCTCTAGGAGGGCTGGGGTATCTACTGCCCCCGGAATGGACGGAATCATCGGTGAGATCGGAACCTCCGGATATTGCGGTCCAACGGCTGCCTCTAATATCACCAATGCTTGGACGTGCTCTTGGGGAAGCACTGGCCTTTGCTGCTGACCAACATGGTCCTGCTGCTCTGGTTGTTGCTGCTCTGACGCGGACGAGGAGCCACTAATACAAGGGATAAGAGAACAATCAAACGATCAGACAGGAAAGATCAACGAAGTCAAGGGATACCGGGGTGCCAAGATGGGATCGAGAGCAACGAATCATGAGATCAAAGGGAGAACATGTGTGATTGAGACCTCCTATAAAATAAAAGCACCCCACATGTCTGAAAACAGACCTGCATGGGCCACCACTAAAACCTTGTCACGCCCCAGACCCGAAATACCGGAGGACGGGGACGGACTTGGCCAGCTACATATTACGGGTAGAAGAAATACCGAATAATATGATCAATGCTGTAAACTAGACAAGGGGGTGCATACTATATACAAGTCTCGCTAGGGTCACATAACATCTATTATCTTAATCAATGAATCAAGTAGCAGTAAATAAAGAGCATATATGATAAAGCAGTAAGGCGTCCCAAACGCTCGGTCAAAATGTTCTTGAGATCTGGCTTTACAAAACATAGCCAGATGATATGATAAGGTTGTAGGCCTCAAAAATGAAGTCATGCTGAGTTGATCAGAACAAGTCACGCAGAGTGATCCAAGAAGCAGCACAAAAGATACGCTAAGTTCTGCCTGGCCATCTCCTTTAGAAGTCACACAGAGACAGCTCAGCCATACGTCAGAATCATAATGACTGACAATACAACAGTCGAGAAACGTCTCCTCGTATGCCACGTATGCACAGAACTCGAGAGATCATCGCCGTCTTTTGCGTGATTTTCAAAATCTTCCTTAGCAAGACTCACTCTTCACCAAGTTGGCGTGACTTTGGGTCTTATCTTCATTTAATGCGGCTGACAATATAATCAATGTCAGAGATTTTGTGTCAAACGAAGCGTGCCAAATCAAGACAGCTGGCGGTTTGCGTGGATTCTGAACCTTCTCCTTCCTCAAAATATTGCGTGACTTTTGAGTTATTCTTCTCAAAGCCTGCGTGAATTCTGAAGTATTCTTCTTCAAAGCTTGCGTGGATTTCGCCTTCAACGAGTCTGCGTGGATTTTTGCCTTCAGCAAGTCAGCGTGGATTTCATTTCAACTGGAGTACGTGGCAGCCATGCCACCGATCTCTCTCTCGCGTGCCCAGTAACTTGCACACGACCCATGCACTGATGCCATGTGTCCAACCGTTACGGGCCATGTCCAGTAACTACTCACTAACCCTGCGTGTATTTAGAGTCTGCGTGACTTTTCAAGTGCACCAGTGGTGAGGTAGTTATCTTTTCAGTTATTATTTTTGACTCTATAAATAGAGTTCTTTTTCTTATTCATTGTACAGATACATTGATATCTACTGTCAAAATTTTGAGAGCTTTTCTTCTTCGCATAGTCCAAGGGATAAAGCGATCGTCTTCTAGATCAGATTCCTACAGTTGTAATTTTCCCAGAAACACAACAAATAAAGAGAATTTCTTTATGGAAAACAAATTGGCGACTCTGCTGGGGAAAACCATCTCCTCTTCTGAGATGGTAACAACTCAATACGACACTTCGTCAATCGGCTCAACGAAGAAGGTGATGACGATCAAATTCGATCAACTCGCCTATGAAGAAATGCAGCGGGCTAAGGGTGGCAAGCCCACTCCAGCCTCCATCATCACTGCCAAGTCGAAGGGACACTCTGTCTATGTCCCTAAGAATCAGTTGGCAGTCAATGGTGAAGTCTCTGCCACAGTGTCTACTCCTAACACTGGCAAGAACTCCACTGCAAGCACGCACACTCTTATGCGCTCGAAGATGACAGTAACTAAAAGTCACGCTGACAGTACTGGCTCCTTAGCCGAATCTGTTCCAGCGTGCAAATTCAACTCTAAAAGTCACGCTGACAGTACTGGCTCCTTAGCCGAATCTGTTCCAGCGTGCAAATTCAACTCTAAAAGTCACGCTGACAGTACTGGCTCCTTAGCCAAATCTGTTCCAGCGTGCAAATTCAACTCTAAAAGTCACGCTGACAGTACTGGCTCCTTAGCCGAATCTGTTCCAGCGTACAAATTCAACTCTAAAAGTCACGTTGACAGTACTGGCTCTTTAGCCAAATCTGTTCCAGTGTGCAAATTCAACTCTAAAAGTCACGCTGATAGTACTGGCTCCTTAGCCAAATCTATTCCAGTGTGCAATCCCACATTCAAAAGTCATACTGACAGTACTGGCTCCTTAGCCAAATCTGTTTCAGCGTGTAATTCTAAAATCAAAAGTCACGCTAACAGCTCTGGTTCTTTAACCAAGTCTGTTTCAGCGTGTATTTCATCAGAGAAGAATAACTCCTTAGTTATCTCTTCTTCTTCACCGAGTTCTACTAGAACTGGGGGTGGTCTTCCACACAAAGTTCCGTCAAAAAGGAATAACTCTTTAGTTGTTTCTTCTGCTCCTGTAGTTTTTACTTCAGGAACAGCTTTGACTGATACTTTTGTTAGTCAAAGAAAAGGAGATGGTCTTTTGACTACTCTTCCTTCTGGACATTCTATGTCTCAAAACTTGAATGAGTCTAAGAAGAAACATTCCTTAATGTCTTCTTCTTTGATTTCTTCAAATTGGGCACAGAATCTGTCCATTAAAGAGGGTCTGTTACCAACTCCTAATCAAGGGAGTGGTTTAACTCTTCCTTCTCTGCAAATATCCAGATCAATGGAAGGAAAACTCCATGTTTCCAAAATTAATGTGTTACCTTCCACTGATTTAAGAACAAAACTCAGCACTTCTGGTGTTAAGAAACTATACCAATTGGATATGAAGATAAAAGATCCAGATGCAGAGTATGCAAGAAATTATGTGGCTCACATTAATCACTCTTTGTATAATCAAGAGCCATCAAGACCCAAGAACAGGAAGTATACTCCTCAATCTTCACAAACAGATTTACGGGAATATCTTCAACAGAAGAGAAGGAGTAATTCTATATCAAAGGAACATGCTGAATGTGACTTCTATCCAAGAGTCATAATTCAGTGCAGATGTGAATCAACAGTTCAAGACCATAGTGATCATGAATGTGACTTCCAGCCAAGAGTCACAATGCAATGCAGATGTCAAAATAAACGACAGTCTGTCTTCAATAGGATTCAGTATGAACCTATGCCTGATGAAGATGAGCCTTTGTTTGCCTCTGTCAACATGACTTCTCGGGACACCGGGGGTAGAGTTGATAGTCCAGATGGAGTATATAGAAACACCAGAGCAAGAGTCCTGGCTTCTAGTCAAAGAAATTTGATCCCTGAAATTGATTCTAAATTTCTCGGAGAATCTAACTTCCCACCTCTTCCTACTGGAGGTAATTCTCCTATAGTTGACTTTGATACACGATACAATGATTCAGAGTATACAACATCTACTAGTTCATCAATAATCCCTCATACAGTCACGACTTACATGGTTGATGGGAATACTGATGAACCTTCTTCTTCCTTGACTCCTCAAGATCAAAGAATTGCTTCTTTGGAACAGCAAATGAAGTCTATGACTGACACAATGAAGTCGATGTATGAACTCATGACAGCTCAGTTGCAAAATCGACAGACTGTATCAGATGCCATACCAGTTGATACAGATATAAGTCCAGTACAAGTTCCTCCAGCAGTACAATCCAATACTCCTGGACCAGCTCAACCAAATCCTAGTCTCTCTGGAGCTGGGGGTAGTGTTTACAATGCTGTTCCTCCTCTATACTCGAGCAATGAGTCATTCATTGGGTGCATTACTCGCTCAAAAGAATCAAAATGGCCAAGAACAAGCCATTTATTATCTCAGCCGCACTATGACCGGAGCTGAACCTCGATATTCACCGGTTGAAAAAGAATGTCTAGCCTTGATGTTTGCTGTCCAAAAGATACGTCATTATATCATTGGCCAGACTATTCATGTCATCTCCAAGATCAATCCTATACGGATCATGATGAAGAAACCCAGTGTTTTGAATTCTCGATTGGCTAACTGGGGAATCCTACTTGCTCAGTATGACATACACTATATTCCTCAGAAATCAGTCAAAGGACAAGCTTTAGCTGATTTTCTGGCTGCTCACTCAATTCCAGAAAATTCAAAACTCTATGATGAAATCCCAGATGAAGTCCTAGATTCAAATCAAATTGCTGAAGAAGATCCTACTTGGCGTCTATTCTTTGATGGAGCATCAAGAATTGGTCCTAATGGCGATATTGTCGCTGGAGTTGGAATTGTTCTTGTATCGCCAGAAGGTCTTGCCATCCAAAGAGCTTATTCTCTCGATCAGTCGTGTTCAAACAATGTAGCTGAGTACAACGCATTGCTTATTGGTCTTCAACTCGCTAAACATCTGAATATTCAACATTTGGAGGCGTATGGAGACTCTAAACTTATTGTCAATCAGATCAGGGGTACTTATGAAGTTCGCCATCAAGATCTGGTTCCTTATCATAGCGCGGCCATATCTATGGCCTCATCATTTAAGGAATTCTTCATTGAACATGTTAGGCGAGCATGTAACACAGAAGCTGATGCCCTTGCTAATCTTGCAGCGGTGCTGGCTATCCCAATCAGACGGCAACAAAAGATTGTTGTTCGTAATCGAGAGTTATTTCATCTTGAAAATAACCTGACTCTAGGACTTCCAGTTGACATTGAAGAATCAACATCTCATGACGTCAACACAACAAGAGGATTTGGATTCAGTCGTAAATCGATATCATCTTCATCCGATTCCAGCATGGAATTCATCTTCAGTAACTCGACCGAGAATCAGAATACGGATAAAGATTGGAGACTTCCTTTCTTAGATCTCGTATTATATGATATTCTTCCGGATGATCCGAGTGAAGCAGCATCTATCAGACGACGATCACTCAGATTCTATTACAATCATACAACAAAGACCTTATATCGTCGAGCTTATGATGGTTTACTCCTTCGGTGCATTGCCGGTGATGAAGCCCAACAAGTTATTCGTGAAGCACATGATGGAATTTGTGGAGCGCATCAACCTGGGCCAAAACTTCAAGACCGTATTCGACGGATGGGTTATTATTGGCCAACTATGGTATCAGATGCCATTGAATATGCAAGAAAATGCAAAGCTTGCCAAATCCATGTAGATTTTATACATCAACCTTCGGAATTTCTACATCCGACGGCAGCATCATGGCCCTTCGAAGCTTGGGACATGGACATTGTCGGCCCGATCAATCCACCGTCATCTAAAGGTCATCGGTTCATTCTCGCAATAACTGATTACTTCTCCAAATGGGCCGAAGCCATTCCTTTATCTGAAGTTAAGACGTCTAATGTCATCAGCTTTATTAAGCACCACGTCATCTACAGATTTGGTGTTCCTCGACGTATTGTTCATGATAACGGACCACAGTTCGTCAGCCAGAAATTTACTCGATTCTGTAACGATCACCGGATCAATAATGTTGCTTCTACCGTATATAATCCAGCAGCTAACGGATTGGCAGAAGCTTTCAACAAGACTATCATCAAACTCCTAAAGAAGTTTGTCTCCACTAACAAACGTAATTGGAGTGACAAGCTCGGGGAATGTTTGTGGGCTTATCGCACTACAGTCCGTAATGCTACTAAGTGTACACCTTTCTCTCTGGTGTACGGATCTGAGGCTGTTCTCCCATTAGAGATTCAAATTCCTTCTTTAAGGATAGCAATCGCTAATGAACTCACTGCTGAAAATAATGATCGTCTTCGACTTCAAGAATTGGAGGCTCTGGATGAAAAGCGGTTATCTGCTCAACAGAATATTAAATTCTATCAAGCGAGAATTTCAAGGGCTTTTAACAAGAAAGTCAGAATTCGAACATTTCAGAAAGGAGAACTTGTGCTTACTGTCAGACGCCCGATGACTATGACACATATGAGTAAGGGCAAGTTTGATGCAAAATGGGAAGGTCCATTCATTGTCAATAAGATCTTTTCTAATGGGGCTTATCAACTCACTACTCTAGATGGTAAAGCCACTATGATGCCCATCAACGGCAAATTCTTGAAGAAGTACTACATCTAATATTTCTATCAAGATTGTCCTCCCATCATTCTCCAGCTGTTTTATTGTTCTTTCCGAAGCATCATTCTGATATCTATTATCCCCAGTGGAGATAGGTATTCTACTTTGTATCATTTTCTCAACAAATTTGATATCCAGAAAATCATGTCCATATTACCTCTGAATTTTCTATCTCAATATCATATTTATGAAAATGATATTTAGTCTTTCTGATTTCTGAGTCAAAAGATCAATGAATAAAGGCAAAAAAATATAAAGTGGGAAGGATATATCGTAAACAAAGTTTTCTTAAACGGAGTTTATTTGAGACAAATTCCTCAAGAAAAAGAGTATATCATCATGGAAGATCACTGTAATCCCTTTCATATTTGGGACGAGGACCACATACATAATCAGCAACAGAATTGAGTACATATTTTCCTGACCGCACCAAGAATTGACAGGCAGCCAGCCTCATTGCTTCTTCTTCTTCGGTTTCTCCTGGTTCGACCAGGAAGTCCAGGATATCTTTCGGCGGCTTGGGAGTAGACGAGCTTTCGCCCATTTCCTTCTTCTGCGGAGGTGGATGTTCTTTAACACCTTCAGTAGCTTCGGGGGCGACTTCAGCCTTCTTTATATTCCCTTCAGAAGACATTGTGGATAAAATGCGATCCTTCTATTCAAATATATGCTCTATTTATAGGCATATGGTTACAAGGATCGAAGGGACGTATTCTTTCCCGATATTCAGTTCATCCATTCATTTCTCACATTCATCCGACGTTTCACATGTTCATTAATACTTGACGGTTCATCCGTTCATTTATTACATTCATTCGACAGTTCATCTATTTATTATTTCCTAACGGTTCGTCCGTTCATAATCTTCTATCAATTTATTAAGTGGGGATTCGTTATTTATCATGTTTTCATAACCTCTGAATCAATTCCGAATCTACTTACTCATTTGTCATGTTTTGACCTCTGCATAGAAATCAATCTATTTTCTTTCGAGTTCCTATATATTATCATGTCCATAATACCTCTGATAATATCATATACTCTAAAACAGAAAAGATGATTTTATTATCTATCATGTCCACAATTCATCCACAAATACAAATCATTGAGCATAGAAGAATTGTCATTTCCATTCCCATTTCACCACAAAAAGTCTATTACATTTTCTTAGACTTTCTTACAAATCATAATGGAAATCTATTACAAATCTTGGATTTTTATTCTATGTACAACTGAGATCTATTTCTTCTTGGATCTTCTCTGGCAATCTCGTTGTTTGTGGCAATTCCTGGGTGTCCAGCAGAAATCAAACTCTGGTCTTATCTCTCAGACGAGAGGAGAACCACAGAGTAGGGCAACACGAAAACATGTTGCTGCCAATACAACTGGTGGATTAGGAGCGACCTTTCAGAGGAGACAGGAATGTATCCAACCTTGGGATACAATTCCTAGTTCTTCCGTAAAAGGAACTCTACTACCCGATTTCTCGGTAGTAGAGTTAACTCCACCATCCAACTCTCGTGTATAAAGGCTCTTCCTACCATCTAAGGAAGACCCTTCTATCTCACGAAGAGTTCTGAGTTGTCTAATTTACGCGTCAAAGGCGTATGAGCTCCCTGATGTGGGTGTCAGAAGAACATTGTCCACAGCATCCACATCACCAATGCCAGTTCTGAAGAAGGCTTTCAGCCAAAATTCTACAAGAAACAGTAAGGAAAAATCAGCCAACAGAAATTGGCTAAGCATAGACAGATGTATTCTGTTCATTTCAGGAAGATGAATTTGTCTTTAGCAAACAAAAAATTCGATGCGTGTATATTGAACTTACCGCTGAGTTTGCTGCTAAGGATTGATAGACCCATGTCTGGTAGCGTGCACAGAGATTTGACATCAGACAACATGGCTTTCCTATTTTCTTCTCATAGAAAATTCATTCTCAGAAGAGAGGAAGAAGAATGGGAAGATGAGTTTGCGTGGAGTTCATCCATCTATTTAAAGGGTCAAGTGCAGGTCTATTCTTGGAAAAGATCCGCATAAATAGCGCTCGTAAATTGTGGAATGAGTGTCACGTGTGCTTCAGGAGACAGTGCAACATTGAAACAGTCAAAGTGTGCTAATTAATATTCTTCATTAAAAGGCACGCAGATCAAACACAAAAGTTGTACTTCATTCTTTAAACAGGCACTGATGGCCTTACAAAAAGACAAAAAGTGCAACAAAAGTGTAGAAAGTTATGCTCTATTTTCCAGAGCGGCTAAGTTTGATGCCTAACTCCTCTACGCTCTTAACTCCCAGGCGATGCAACAGAGTCTCGAGCATTTTACGCTTCTCCATAAGGCTCCGCCCATCAGAAGAGGACGAGCCATCCAATCCAAAGTAGCTCAAGAGATTCTTGGCTAACTGCGTGGAGTCGTCCTTGAGCTCGATGACGACAGGTTCGGGTTTTTTGCCCCCAAAAGTGGGGTCACCATGGGAACAAAAGCCCAACTTTCGTGCTTCCTCTTCGGCTGCTTCCTTTGGGGTCATATTTTCGAGAGATGAATATCAAAACTGAGAATCTCTTCCTGTTTATATAACAGATCTCGTCGACAGTTCATATTCCACCATAAATTGGACGCAATCAGTCTCGGAGAACGAAGAGTCATTATGATATTTAATAGGTTCATTCGGGTGTTTTCGAAGAACTTCAAAGTCTTTTCGACTTTCGAAAAATCATTTAAGTCATCTCAGCGTGACTTTAACTCATTTCATCATCTTTATTTCAAAGTATTTCGAAATATTTTATCATTTTTCGAAAACTTTGAAGGAGGTTTTGTAGGCCTCAAAAATGAAGTCACGCTGAGTTGATCAGAACAAGTCACGCAGAGTGATCCAAGAAGCAGCACAAAAGATACGCTAAGTTCTGCCTGGCCATCTCCTTTAGAAGTCACGCAGAGACAGCTCAGCCATACGTCAGAATCATAATGACTGACAATACAACAGTCGAGAAACGTCTCCTCGTATGCCACGTATGCACAGAACTCGAGAGATCATCGCCGTCTTTTGCGTGATTTTCGAAATCTTCCTTAGCAAGACTCACTCTTCACCAAGTTGGCATGACTTTGGGTCTTATCTTCATTTAATGTGGCTAACAATATAATCAATGTCAGAGATTTTGTGTCAGACGAAGCGTGCCAAATCAAGACAGCTGGCGGTTTGCGTGGATTCTGAACCTTCTCCTTCCTCAAAACATTGCGTGACTTTTGAGTTATTCTTCTCAAAGCCTGCGTGAATTCTGAAGTATTCTTCTTCAAAGCTTGCATGGATTTCGCCTTCAACGAGTCTGCGTCAACGAGTCTGCGTGGATTTTTGCCATCAGCAAGTCAGCGTGGATTTCATTTCAACTGGAGTACGTGGCAGCCATGCCACCGATCTCTCTCTCGCGTGCCCAGTAACTTGCACACGACCCATGCACTGATGCCATGTGTCCAACAGTTACGGGCCACGTCCAGTAACTACTCACTAACCCTGCGTGTATTTAGAGTCTGCGTGACTTTTCAAGTGCACCAGTGGTGAGGTAGTTATCTTTTCAGTTATTATTTTTGACTCTATAAATAGAGTTCTTTTTCTCATTCATTGTACAGATACATTGATATCTACTGTCAAAATTTTGAGAGCTTTTCTTCTTCGCATAGTCCAAGGGATAAAGCGATCGTCTTCTAGATCGGATTCCTACAGTTGTAATTTTCCCAGAAACATAACAAATAAAGAGAATTTCTTTATGGAAAACAAAGGTATACACAATCGCTATCAGCTACAGTCTGAATTAATTACAATTATGTAAAAGCAAGTGCTAGACAGTCCGACTAACAGGTCGGTGCCAAAACGGCAAAAGTAAAGTAAAGAACAAGACGAGTAGGGAGTCAAGGAACCCACTCGTGGCCTCCTGCGGTCATCCTTCTAGTATTGACCATCTTGAGGGTAGAAGTAAGCTGAGTCCTCGGAAGCTGGCTCTAGATCTGGCCATGCAAAACTAGAGAGGTTAGACCTCCAATAGCAAGCACCACAAAGGAAGCACGACATGAAGAATTAAAACCAGTAATAAGAGTTAAGGATATAAATATGATAAATAGATATTTGTCTCTTACTAAGGTATGCCTAGCGTCTTGACACTCCGAACCAACTTCCCAACCAAATAAGGACAGAAGTTGGCCCGTCATGTCAGGACGTTCAGCTTACCTCAATAGTTGGCAAAGTAGGATACAACCAACAATCAAATCAGTTTAAGTGGCCAGGCAATTATTACGGCTTACTACTAGTGAGCTCCAAGTTACCCTGGAACCATGCATTAGGGAATTTCTCAGTTCTTACTATAGACAAACAAGGCTGGTCGATCCAATAATCAGTTGCGCCATACGAGGAAACGAGTCCCAGCGGGACGCTTGTCGATCGGGAAAAGTAAACCGGATACCACTCCCTGCCCGTGTGGTAGATATGCAGTATCCGTGGGAACCAGCCGGCGTGTCGGGACACTATTTGTCCCAAGGACGGCCGTCATGTAAGAACTCGGAAATCCATTCTCTCCATGCAGTAATTATTTTATTTAACTTAGTTGGCCCTATGTTAATTGAAATCTCATACCGTAGATCATGAGTATCTCGCATGAGTACTTTCGTACAAGGTACGATATGCGTAACTCTACAACGATGCCAGTGCGGTTAGGTTGTAGGTCCTGCATAGCGTAATACAACAATCAAACCTATCCACGGAATAATCATGCCTTAACAGTAGGATACACGTGCTACTTTTGTAATACGAAATTAATTATCGGTGCCATAGCACCTACTCAAATTCATGTACATAATTATAAGTTGGAGGTCAGCACGGTTACGTCGTCAATGATCGGGAAAAGCCAGTCGTTCTCAATGGTTCATACATGAACGTGTCCCATTCAGTACAATAAGACGACTAGCCAGTCTCTTAGTTCCAGACATAGGAACGCATGATCAATATTAAGTCAGGATAACAATCATTGTCAATTCGTGACAAGGCATGGTAGTCAAAAGTTCTATATCAAGAGTACGAGAAACTTGCATAAAATAGTTGGTAACATATTCTTGAAGCCAAGGAAAAGATCTACAACTTTCATGTTGGAAGCTAGGAGAAATTCGGGCCAGAAAACAGTCAAAAAGAGCATCAAACAATCAAAATCAGCCAAAAATCAGCCTCATGCGGCTAGAAATTCTTATGCGGCTCAAAAATTCTTATGCGGCTCAAAAACGCTCATGCGGCCAGAAATGGTCATGCGACCAGAAATTTTTATGCGGCTCAAAAATTCTTATGCGGCTCAAAAAATGCTCATGCGGCCAGAAATTCTTATGCGGCTCAAAAATTCTTATGCGGCTCAAAAATTCTCATGCGGCCAGAAATTCTTATGCGGCTCAAAAATTCTCATGCGGCCAGAAATGGTCATGCGGCCAGAAATTCTTATGCAGCTCAAAATGCTCATGCGGCCAGAAATGGTCATGCGGCCAAAAATTCTTATGCGGCTCAAAAATTCTTATGCGGCTCAAAAATGCTCATGCGGCCAGAAATTCTTATACGGCTCAAAAAATTTTATGCGGCTCAAAAATTCATATGCAGCCAGACACTATTCATCGTCCCTGCCAGAATCAGGACAGATGAACATAGAAGTTTGACCAAAATTGTTTTGGCCATAACTTCCTCAAATCAAGTCGGAATCTAACTTTTCAAAAGCCAAAATTAGGTAGAATTGAATTCTCTACAACATAGAACAACCAAAACATGGAAATGATGAACTTTGATAGATCGAAACCCAAGAAAACCAAAAAAGGGAAAAAAAAACTTAGATCTACACAAAGCTAACCATGGAAAACAAAAACTACAAGACCTAAACATGTAGAGAAAGAATAGACAAACACAATGGACTAAAAATAAATGGAGATGCATAAAATTCTCCATGATGTGCAAGATGTACTTGCCTCTCACAAGTGGGTTAGGGTTTGGTGGAGGAGTAAATATGAATGAATGAAGAGAGAGAATGAAAGAAAAAGTTTTATAGCAAGGTGAAGTGGATCTCCACCATTCATTCTCTCCACCAAATCCAAGCCATCCATTCCTTTCCATGTTGAACCAAACCAAACCAAGTTGGTTTACCATGAACCAAAATGAACCAAGAGCCAAGAAAAAGCAGAAAATAAAATACAAAAAAATAATTAGCATGAAATTAAAAGAATTAAATACAAAATAAATGCATGACAGATACTAAATAAATTCGGGCAAGCGGTATACGTATAAAAATATGCATTCCGGGAACGGAGAGTGACAGCCAGACTTTGGCAGTCGGATTATCATTTGTTCCTCCTGTGTAGAAAGGCTAACTGCGTCCTTACGCAGAGTGGCTGTAAGGGGCGCAGTTATGCCAGGCTTGCGGACTTGGAGGTGGATTATCAGAGGTTCTTCTGATCCAGATGCTGCTTTAGTTTAAGCTTGAGTATCTTCTTCGGCGAGATGCTTCTTTGACTTCTCATACAAGCACGAATCTGAGTAGTAGGACTTGACCCCTTTAAAGGGATCGATGTCGGCAAATTCTGTTCTCACGAAGACTTCTTCTCGACGTACTTGAAGCACTGGTGTAGTGTGGAGGGCACGATCATGTAATCGTGTATCCAAGGACGCCCTAGGAGAATATTGTAGGAAGTGTTCGCATCTATGACATAACAGGTTACTTCTGACGGAAGGTCGCCGATTTGGCACTTTAGGTGAATCTTTCCGATCGGGTAGCTCCTGCCCGAATTGAAACCGCTGATAGCGGTGCTTGTCGGCATCAGGCGATGCATTAGGATGCGCAGATGGTGTAGTAGGCTCTTCGGGATGATGCTTATGGAGGACCCGGGATCAATATACATTTGATCGACCTTGATATCGCCAATGTACCCAGTATAGTACAGAGGGCGATCGTGCAGGTTAGTTTTGACAAGCATATCCTGCGAAGTGAAGACAATGTTTGGCATTGACCCTGTGCAAGCGCTGTCCTGGAGGTCTGCCGGCGAGTCCTCCCCAGTGAGATTGGACTGAGCCAGGTATGCGTCGGCATTCTGGAGCGCTTCGTTTAGTGCGACACGGACATCCTTGGAGAGTCTAAGGAGCTATATAGCGACAATTTGGCCGGTGTGTTGGCCAATTGTGCCAGGATGTCAAAGTTGTATGGCCTCTCTAGCCCATGAGTCGTCTCTTTTCGGAGTGGTTTGTCGAAGCGAGTCTCCTTCGGCCTAGGCTTGTCGGTCGTCGAAGGCTGCGGAGGTCCTGGAGCATCAGCAGCCGTCGTCTGCTGATCTGCAGCCGAGTTACCCAGTGGAGGTTGGATTTGTGCGCCGGAGCGGGTAACAACAGCAGCAGCTTCTTCGACCTCTGTCGAGATCGTACGGCATGATTTGACTTTCCCATTCTTCTCCTTGCTGGTGGAGGGAGACGCGGACTGAGTTACCTCAGGTACCAAGTCCGGATGGACCCACATGATCTTTCCTCGTGATGTGGTAAGGGATACTTGATGAAACTAGGGATTCCCAGGACCCTTCCTTTGGTGTGCGTATTGATCGATAGAAAGTTAAACAGATCTAATACGTGTTCTAACCCTTCATAGGCGGAAACTAGGGTTCACGAATTATACCTGCGGCGGAAAGGAGACAAGTAATTCCTGGCAATCTCGAGCGGACGACCCCAAGATCTTCTGCACGTATTTCTGCCTCGAGTTGGACGTCGTGTGGGCGACGATCTCCCAATCTTTTCTTCTCCTTGGCAGCCCTCTCTTTCTCTCCTTACGTTAATCACGAATTTAGAGAAAATTTCAGATTTCTGATCAGTAATCTGGCGGCCAGAGAATAGAGGATATATATAGGCTACGGCAGGAACCATGAGGAGAAATTAGGGTTAGGCCTCCTAACAGATCTGGATATCTCGTGTTCAGCCCGAACACACAATCTAGGCCCATTAACAATAGCTCGGTCCACTAATGAGCTATTGTTGCACTACCTTCCTAATCCCAAATTATGTTTGTGGACTCCTTTTATTATATGCTCGTTTGGCTCCCCATGTTAAGATATCGTATGTCCGTCGATCAAATTAAGTTACTGACAACTATATTGATTTGACATCTTTTATCCTTAAGTAGTACCGCTCAACTTTATTTGTCATGTCGGATATAATCCACCTGCAGGGTTTACATGACAATCCTTATGAGCTCCTTAAGAGAACATCATCAACCCGATGTATCGGGACATAGATTCCATTTATAATCAACAGCCAATCATACATACAATGTTATTACCTAATTCATAGAGGTTGTTGATCCATAATGAATCTCACTCTTTTATGAGTCAAAGTAATATACACTGCATATATATGTCCGTTATTATATTCGGATTAAGAGCACAAGCATCCATAATAACAGAGGTGTTTGTTCTCTTATGTAGTCAGTACAAAGAGAACAACCTCAAGTGGTCCTGTTCAATACACACAAAGTGTACTAGTGTAAACCTATAGTCAAGATAGACTAATACCAGATTACACTACAACCTTTTCAATAGATTGTCTAAGTCCAACTAGGTTGTGAACTATTTATATACTCCATAGGAAACTGATAATATGATCTTCTGTGTGACACCACACACCATATTATCTACAATATAGAATATCAGACATTTACATTAACACTTGCAACAAATACAATATACAAACATTTGCCCATATGATTCTCATGCAAAATTTAAGGAAATAAGGTTACTACAAAAGTGATGCTTTTAGTATATAACCCTAACAGCAATAGACCAGCAGCTTGGTCTCGGGGAGGTGGAAGGTTGGCGACCTCAATCCTTGCTCGGAGGATAGGTACTACTCCGTCTTGAGTCCTTGTCGGAGGGAAGTTACCGAATTGTACTGACACCATGTTGGCTGCTACGGTTACCTCTTCGAAATCAATGGCCAGGGCCTTAGAATCGATGAGATATTGGATGTATCGCTTCAGCTGATAGCAGTCTTGTGTAGCATGGTGAATATAGCGATCGTAATGGCAGTACTTGGGACTCTCCATATCTGCAGGACGAGGCTCACGCCTGGAAGGAGGGAGCTAAATTTGTCCTTCTTGGATGAGCATGTCTAAGATGGGTTTAACATGGCCATCCTCGAAGGAGTAGGTCATCTGAGGCCACTGCTTTTCCGTCGGCATTGATTCGGGCTTTGGGGCTGTATCGGTCACCATAGCCTGCTTGCCCTTGTTGTCTCGGTTGCTGGAGGAATTACCACCGTTGTTGTTGTTGACGTTAGGGCGTTTGCCCCTGTCTTCTCCTTCCGAGATGTGCAATCCCAGTTGACGGGCTTTTTTCACCTTTTTTTTGCGATAGTGGCACTGATAATGAACGTCTTCCAATCCTTGAATTGACTTTTGCCCATCCAGAGGTTGATTATGGAAAGCAGTCTCTTTTGGCAAATTTCAATCAAGGAGGAATCAGGGTTACCAGAGGGCAGCTTTATCGCGGTTTGGCGAAACCGCTCGATATAATTTCTTGTTAGCTCCTTTTCACCCTGAACAACGTCCATGAGAGTGGACATTGTCACGTCTTGTCCTACTTCATAGAACCTCTCTAGAAACATGCGTTTGAAGCCGGTGAAGGAGTGGATGCAACTGTCTGGCAAGTTACGGTACCAGTCGAAGGCGACCCCTTCCAAGGCTCCGATGAACAACCACGTAAGGATGGCGTCGTCATGAGACAGATGGTCGGTTGTGACTTCGAAGTAGGTAATGTACCTGCTTGCAGATGTCTTGCCATCATATGGGATGATATGGAATGGTTTATATTTTGGTAGGAAGGGAACATCTCTCCATGCGGCGGGATACGGTTGTCGTATCCTGAGGTCATGGCAGTTTTCCCGGGCATGGAACATGGCCCGGAGCTTCTGGACTTCTCTTCTTGCCTTCCTGGCCTCGTCTATAGCGGTAGGAGCCGATATTTCAGGAGGACTATCGCCCGGGTTTGGTGCAGCTGAGTTCGAGTCCGCATTGACCGCGGGACCCAAGCTTGTTTGGCCAGCCGTTCTTCCCTGCAGAGTTGGAAGAGCTGCCTTAATCTCGTCCACAGACTTGACCAAAGCATGTAGTATGGCCTCCAGAGTGTCGATGCGGTGGCGATCACTGGAACCTTCTTGGTTGCTGTCTGTCATGAACACCGTCCTCACATGAGGAAAGATGGAAGGAACGGTAGAGGACGTGCCCTCTGAGTCATACTCTTGTACAGAGAAGTCGTCTGGGTATGTAGGAATGCCCTTCTCTGGTTTTGACTCAAAAAGAATGGTACCCCCAGCTTCAGAGCTTGCCTCGTCTTGGGAATTGTGGACGTCCTCAGGGACGTCGGGATCTGCTGCATCTGTTAGGTGAACCATTTCCCCCGGACCGTCTTCTTGGAACACCGGGTTATTGTGGATATTTGGAGGAATGCTACCCCCGGCTCCAGTGTCTCCTATAGATGTGGACGAATCTCCCAGTGTGGCAGATTTTGTCTTTGAGCGGGTACCTTGGTAAACTCCTCCTGCAACGGCGGTAGACAGCCGTTTAGAAGAAATTTTCTTGGTTACGCCGGTTGAAATTTTCGGGCTGGAGACATTTGTTTTCTTCCCTCTTCCGCTGCCAAGAATCTTCATAGCAGAATTGCAAGAGACGACGAGAAGTGCCTCATCTTCTGAGCTTGGATGTTGCAGCCTATGGAAGACGGATCGCCGATCTTTCTGTGCTGCTGCCTTGTTGCAGCAGCAGTTGACTATGACTTGGGTGCATTGATGTACTTGACAGGAATCTTTGTAGGTCAAATCTTCGTCTTATTCCTTACGCTTGTGAAGAATCACATTGCGCTGGTCACCTGCTTTATGGGCTGATAAGTGCATTGGCCTCCTGCCTGCTCTCTGACGTGGGGGTGGCGTGAGTACTCGCCCCTGATCCTTGTTAGGAGATTCTTGATAACTATCCCGTTCGTTGGCCGCCGAGGGCTGGATACGGGTAGTTCTGTATAACTCCCATCAGGGGTCCGAGTAATAGTCATCGGGACGCCCTGGTAGTCAGAAGTTGGGACAGTCGACTGAGCTCGTCGACCCCGTGCTGCCCGAGACTTCTTTCTTCTAGCACCTGAGAGTACGTAGTAGGAAGAGTCCAAGCTGGTCAAAATAGAGTCTGGCATATGCTCCAGAGAGCCTTCATGGTCAGGACCGTATAATAGGCGGTCAAAGACTGATCGCGAGCCGCATGGAGTAGATGCTATACGGCTAGGATTGGTGGCCGTACAGGCTGTCTGTATGCGGCTGGTATGTGTGGCCGCATGACTTTTCTGTATGCGGCTAGGAGTCGTGGCCGTACAGGCTGTCGGCATGCGGCTAGATGTCATGGCCGTACAGGCTGTCTGCATGCGGCTGGCAGTTCTGGCCGCATGAGTTTTCTACATGCGGCTGTCTGCATGCGGCTACTTGGTCACTTGCTTAAGACGACTTTTAACTGCGATATCGTCTACGTAGTATTCCATTGTTTTACACAAATTATCGCAAAAAATTATGTTCATAGCTCGTTGGTATGTTGCCTCTGCATTTTTCAATCCAAAGGGCATTATCGTATAGAAGTATACCTCCAACGGTTTTCGAAAAGATGTGTGATTCTCATCATCGGGGAATATCGTGATCTAGTTGTAACCTGAGAACCCATCCATGAAGGACATCTGCTTGAAGTCGCAAGTATTTTCGATCATTACGTCTGTGATCGGTAGAGGGAATTTATCTTTCGGGCATGCAAAGTTTAAATTTTGGTAATCGATACAGACTCGAACTTTATCGTTCTTTTTTATGATGGGCACGATGTTAGCGACCCAGTCAGGGTATTGTTCTTCGCGAATGAATCCACTTGCAATAAGCTTCTTGACTTCATTCTCGATGGCCTCCATGATATCTGGTCGAAATCATCGTTGTTGCTGCTTTACTGGCTTAGCTTTAGACGAGATATTTAGGCGGTGCATAGCAACTTTCGGGTCCAAACCTGGCATGTCATCATAGCTCCATGCAAAGACATCAATGTATTCTCTTATAAGTTGTATAAGAGATTGTCGTTCATTGCCAAACAGACTTTTGCTGATGAAGATTGGTTTTAAAGATGATTCATCTCCTAAATTGATTTGGACGACTTCGTCTTCGGTAGGTAGTTCATGTTGTTTGAAATGTAACTCCCACCTGGTAACCATCTTTTGAGCCCATTGTTCAAGCTCGATCGATTGGACATCATCTGCAATTTGGTCAACTGATACCATGTTGACGGACAAAGTTGCTTTGAACATGTCTCCAATGGTGGAGCCTGAATCCCAGAGGCAGGAATCAGAAGAATGAGAACAATGATCTGCTTCGTCATCTGATCTTTGGGGAGTTGTTGGAGGAGTGACATAACCCAAACCAACACCATTTTGTTGATAATAATTCTCGAGTTTGTCGGGAGGAGTAAAGTGACGTATTGGCAACCGTCATCCCCGACCGTAGTTTAGCCCCTGGTCGTTTTTTATGTCATATCCCATGTTCTGGATGATATTCTTGGCCTGCCAACTATATCGAAAAAGTTGTATTTTTTCAGAGTCGTATTTACTATTGATTGTAAAAGTACAGAACAATTATATAGGAGAACTGGACTTAGACTCACAATACAAACTCGCTCGTACAAAGAAAGCCTAGGGACGAAAACCTTGGTACAGCCGTCTAAGTACGATTGTTTATTTTTGATTCTGGAGGGTGACGGTAGAGGCTCGGGAAAGCGACTGCCGCTCTGCCTTACTCCTTGGACGATCAGACGTAGCCTTGGCTTCGGTGAAGAACTGCTCTCAAGATGGGAAGACTCTTCTGTGCGCACCTTTGTCTCTCTGTGTGTGTCCAGCCGGGTGGAGAGGATCTCTCTTGCAAGGGAATGGCACCTTGCTATATTATTTTTTCTGAATTGTCCAATCCTCCGTGGTTTGCAAGGGAATGGCACCTTGCTATTTATAGAAGTGGGGGTGTGATCATTAGGGTTTACAATGATTCCCCCTTGAAAAGTCAGCGGCCAATCATCTTAACCATTAATCTTGATTGTATCACATCTGGGCCATTAATTCTTGATTGCGCCAAATTCGTATGGGCAATTAATGCTGATTGTGTAAAATCTGTATGGGCAATCAATGTTGATGGTCATGAATCTTGGGAAGCTCGGATGTCCTGCCACATGTCTAATCCCTGTGATTGCCATAAATCGGTTTTGATTTGGGTAATTATGATGATTGCACTAAATCAGGTTGTTAGGATTTGTTGATAACTCTTGATTGATTTAGTGCCACATGGGAAACTGATCTTCTGCCACGTGTCATAATCGCGAGCCACAGCCGCATGAGGGTAGCTTCTTAGGTTTTGGACTGCATGAAGGTGACAGCCGCATAGGTGAAATCTCTGAAATCTGAGCCGCATGGGGGTGGTTTTCAATTGAGCTGCATAGGACTTGCCACGTGTCAAGGCTGTATGGGCGTGGCCACTCAATATTTGAGCCGCATGGAGACGATCCCCATGATCTGGGCCGCATGAGAACAGCGGCCGCATAGGGTGACTTCTCATAACATGAGCCGCATAACGAGGGTCTTCATGCTCTGAGCCGCATGCGAGCATCAGCCGCATAGGATGGTGGCGGCCGCATAGGGGCTTTGTAGTTGGTGGATCGTGCCAGCTGTAGAGGAGATTTTCTCCGTTTCCCGAGAAATACACCGTCATATCGAAGTTCATCATTTCAGCTTTTGTGTCAGAGTTATTACTTTATGTCAGAGCATTTAATGGGAGCAGTCACTTCATGGCCAGTTGTAAAGCTGCAAAGGGTCACATGATCCTTGCCTGAGCCGCATGAGGCCATTGAAGGGTATCTGAGCCGCATAAGGCTCTGATAAATTCCTGAGCCGCATGAGGCTTCTTCTGCTTTAAGCCGTATGGGCTTCTTCTGTTCTTTTCCATGCTTCTACAAGTCATATTCAGCTTCAGTATTGTGATCGGGAGAAGTATAGTCCGGGACGAACTATCTTTTGCCAATTACTCAACCGAAGATGATTAGTTCTTCACCTTTCTTTTAGGCTGGAATGATGAAGTAGTAGATATCTTCTAGACGGAATTTTTCCCGCAGATGAGGCGTCATGACCGGTATGCAGAGGTGTGGTCATATGCTGTGCTCTAGAGCATATATCGTATCTATGTAGTGGTTTACAAATTGGTAGACATCGAAGTAATTCAAAGATAAACCTTTACTAAGAAATTACGCAAGTTTTTCTTCAGGGATAACATCATCCGCTGAAGGTACATTATTATGAGTATTGATATACTCATTCAGAGGATCATTATCTGGAAGAGGAGCCACAGTCTTGGCTAAGTTTACTACATAGGGTAACTCTTCAGGATTGGGAGGATGGACTTCAGCAGGTTCCACCCGAGGTGCCTTGCGGAGGGCGATGGTCAATGGTTTGACCTTATCAGGGTTCTTCTTTTTAACCCAGATTATGAGAGGCTTTGGAGTACTTTTTGGAGTAGTACGTACTTTGACTCGGATAATTAGGGGACCATTGCTGGAGGATGAACTTGCTTCAGCTTCATCATCAGCTTTGTTGTCATCATCCTTGGAGGGCTGAGATTGATAAAGTATCAAATCTTCATAGTAGGCTTCAATGCCTTTAAAATGATCGACATCGACAAACTTCGTCTTCACGACACCATCGATGTTGACGTACTTGAAGCACTGGTGAAGTGTGGATGGAACAATCATGTTCTCGTGTATCCACGGACGTCCCAATAAGACGTTGTAGGATACATTGGCGTCGATTACATAACAAGAAACTTTTATTCGGAGATCACCAATCTGGCACTTGAGGTGGATATTGACCAGTGGGTGGCTTCTCCCAGCATTGAAAGCCATGATAGTTGTATTGGTTGCAGATAGCTTGTGTAGAGGAATCCCTAGAATTTGGAGTAAACTTCTAGGAATGATGCTGAGGGAGGAACCTGGATCGATGTGCATCTGATCCACCTTAATCACCCCGATATACCCTGTATAGTACAGAGGTCTATCATGACAATTATTTTTTAGTAACATGTCCTCTTGTGAAAAGGTGATGTTAGGCACCACTTCCATAGTACTGTGGCAGTGAGGACATGAGACAGGGTCTTCAACGTGGGCTTTGACTTCAGTGAGATAAGAGTCGGCATATAGTAACGCCTCACTTAAGGCCGTCCGCGTTTCTTTGGAGAGTCGCAATAGATCGAACATAGAAAACCTGGCAGGTGTATTGGCCAACTGTGCCAGTATGTCAACGTTGTAAGGTCAATCCATGCCTTCGGGAGTTGGTGTGAGTACCCTAAAATTTGGGTTGATTTTTTTTAAATTTTTTTGATTGATTTAGTTTTTTTGATAAATAATTTATTCTGTATTTTTCCTTAAGTGTACTTTTTCGTGCCATTGATATTTGGAGTGTCAGGGATGTTCAACTCTGGAAATCTTCTTCACGAGTTTTGGAGTGGACAGGATTACCTTCATGATGGTATATAGTGTCCCATCCAAACTTCTTCCCTTGTACTCTTTTTGCTTCGCTGAATTTCGGGTCGAATTAGACCATTTGATCATTAATTATTTTTCCCACTCTTTTTCTTGATCATTTTTAGCACGTTACCGTGACTTTTAATTTGGGAGCGCATGACCAGTCAGTTTCTTGAAACCAACTTCTCATTGATGATCTACTCGAGATGCTCGTCACCCATGACCTTCGTGTCCCACTCAAGCACGCCATTTTGTGCTCCTTTGCTTCGCACAACTTTCCTGACACGTGACCCGATTTTATTTCACTCCACGGTGTCACATTTATTTTCTAATTTGATTTGTGGGTCCCCTGTCGACCAAAACCTGTCAGCCCCAATTATGGACATGGCCCACATTGAGCCTACTACCCGTCCGCCACTTGTGTCCCATTTATTGGAATCTCCATGTGCTACTTATTTACCCATGATCATCAACACCTATTTTTATTCATTTAATTCGCAACGTCTGATTTGACCCAAACCAGCTTGATCGAACCCAGCCCAGCTTCGTGTTATTCTCCATCACCATCATCCTCAGCCTCATTGCCCTTGAAAAATACTAAATATCCATGCTACCTATTTTTAATTATTATTGGAAATTTTTGTTGATTTAATCATATTGGGATAACCTATTTTCCTACACATTTAATCCTAGCCTTTGGATTATTCCATCTAATCCTCACCATTTATTCTCCTCACATTCACACAGCCCCCTCCCCTATAGTGTGCCGGCCCTAAAATCTAGGAGCAACTTTTCCCTCTCTCTCTCTCTTCCTCTCTCACATTTATTATCATCCAACTCTCTCTCCTTCCTTATTCTTTCTATTCAAAACAACCTTACTCCTCACAGCAGCTTCAACACCACTCCCACACCAACTCGACACCACTACCACTTCATACCCGATCATCCCCTGGCAGGCCTCCGCCGTGCCGCCGGCCGTCGGCCTCCACTGTCGACCACCCACAACACCACCTTCCTTCTCTTCTTCTCCTTCTTCAACCGCAACCACCATAGCAACCCCACGACCACCTCCATCCCGCCGCCTCGCCGATCGCTGTGGTCGCACCGCCCAGTGCGCCACCGCGCGATAGTGAGCACAGCAGCAGCGGCTGTACCGCTGCATGGCGAGCACGTGCGCGCGTGGACCACCGTCATGCACCGCCGCTCCGTCGCACGGCCGCCGTGGGTGGCCCCCCCCTCCGACGAACTCCAGCGAGCCTTCCCCTGACGGCCACCGTCCTCCGGGATGCACCGTCGAGGCGATTCGTACGTTTTGCACGACGTCCCGTCGTGACGCGCGCGGAATCGAGTTCATTTTGGTGTTCCGTCACAGCAACTTCACACGCATTTTCCCGGAAATCCGACCGTTGGATCGGCGATTTCTTCGCTCCGTCGCAATCTCGGTATATTCACCTTCACTCATGTCAATTTTCGTCCGTTAAGTTTTTCGTTTGATACATCAAAACCGGCCACCAAGTTGACCGTTTAAATTGTATTAATTTTGGACAGTTTCGTGGGGCCAACTTCGTCAGCTTGTATCTCCTCCACCGCAGCTCCGTTTGGCGTGCTACCTATTCCGGTGCGAAGCTGGTATAACCCTCTTACTACCGCTCCAGTTTTGTTTCATCGTGAGCTTGTTTGATTGGTTGAATTCGACGCCAAAGTTGGTCGTCCAAATTCGTAATTTCCAACTTATAAAATTCCATTTTTGAACACGGGACTCCAGATTTTATTTCTGACACCACCAGTATACTTGTGGCGTCGTTCTGGCATGTTTTCATATAAAATTTGTTAGATTTGGAGAACGTGGGCCCTGGCACGTTTTTCGGTGCAAAGTGGGTCCCACATTCTGGGTCAACGAAACTTTTAGACGCCGGCTCATCGAAATCCAATTACGGAGATACCGTTGAGTTCGTATCGTCATTCTGGACTCGTTGACATATAATTTGCTAGGTTTTAGTGGATATTGAATCCGGCACGCATTCCGGTGTAAGTCGGATACCAATATCCAGGTCAACGGGTCATTTTGAGATCGGCTCATCGGAATCCAATTCCGGAGATACCGTTGAGTTCGTATCATCATTCTGGACCCGTTGATAGGTAGTTTGCTAAGTTTTGAGAACATTGGCTCCGGCACGCATTTTCGTGTAAATCGGAATTCCAAGTTCTGGTCAACGGACCAAATTGAGATCGGGTCAACGGAATCCAATTCTGGAGATACCGTTGGGTTCGTATCGTCATACTGGTTTCGTGGACATATAATTTATTATATTTTATAGACTAGTTTTTTTGCACATTTTTTGGTGCAAAACGGCTCCGACACGGACACCGTTTTGACCCGAAATTACCTTTTTGCCCTTGTATCCAAATTGGACCGTTGGGTAGGCTATCCTAGCTAATTTGACCATGTTTGTTGATAATTTCTCTGAGTTTAACCTTTTTATAATTAATTAATAATTAATTCTTATAATGTTCGTATTTTGGGATTAGTACAACGAAACTGAGCTCAGTCAATTCCAGTGATCGCACATCGCTGAAATTGACAAGATGGACACGTGGATCACTATAATAAGATTATCAATTTTACCGATAATCTTCTTATCTCAATTTGCGTGACGTAAGTTTCGACGTACAAATAACGAAGTATACTTTATATTAGACTAGAATTGACCCTGTTTGACCAGAGTTGACCCAAAGTCAACTGTAAGTCAACACTTGACCTAGTTTGACTAGATTATTGACCGGAGTTGACCTAGAGTTATTTTGACTTAGAAGAACCTAGGATAATGTAGATTGATTATAGAGATTCTTTTATTACAACTTGAACACCTTGTAACCTGTGTTGCTTTAAATAGGACTCTATGGCTTCAGTTGGACCCCCCAATACTTATCAGCTGTTCAGGTTATCAGGCGAGTACATTCTCTGATCATTTCATATCCTGCTTAGAATTATTTCCTGCAGTAGATTACTTTACTTGTACTGTCACGTTGGTCACACGGATTGGTACTATATGGATCCCTTTTTGAGATGTTATCCTTAGGGAGCATCGGGTACTCTATGTTCTGTGCGTTTCACTTACATAGCGTATCACTATGCTTCGTTGATTCTTCGATCACTTGTGACATATACTCTTATGATCACAGAGTCTTCCTGGAATCTTTATCCCATTTATGGGTCTACTATGTACCTCCCTTCGGGGGCTTACCACCCTTCGGGGGCTACCACCCTTCGGGGGCTTATCACCTTTCGGAGGCTTACCACCCTTCGGGGGCTGTTACATAGTATCATAACATAACCTGATTGGATCCTTGTGTATTGATTGGGGATACGGGGGAGTAGAAATAGACATGTGAATACTATCCAAGTAGTGTAGTATCAGAATCTCTTCTATAGTGTTGCATCAGAATCTCCTATGCCATTTACATGTCTATATTGTACTCTGACTCACTAGCCACTGTTAGTCTCTATTTATAGTAGATATTTCTATTACAGCTCTCTCTCTGTTTACATACTGCACTTCTTTCAGTACCTGTATCTTACTTTACTGCATGATTATATTTTCTAACCTGCTATGATCTGTTGAGATGTACTGTACTTGCTCCTGTCCTGACTGGACCTGTTGATAAATTTTACAGATGGCCTGGGATTGCCTGCTAGCCTAGAGGAGACACAGTAGAGGTTGTTTAGGTAGTTATTTCATTTTTCTAGAGTTGTATTTACTTTATGGATTACTATATCTGTATTTGAGTTTTGAGATGTATTTCTGGATTTATGTATCTTAGACACTTAGACTTCTATCTCCTGTATCTCTTTTGGATTTTATATTTTATCTATCCTTATCATGCTCTACCTTAGATGTGATTGAGTCTGTATCTGCTATGTCACCCCCATTCGGGGAGTATAAACTGCTTAGCATTATATTGTTAAATGTTGTGACCTAGGACAGCGTTCTACCGCCGACACTACGGCGTAGACTGGGCGTAGTTACGTTCTCGTAAGCTAACAGTGGGTGCGGGTCGTGACACGTTTTTAGTGGTGGCCCATGCAGGTCGAGACTAAAAGTGTAGTGGTATTTGAACTAGAGTACCACTACAGCCTGCAGTAGGATTAGGATATATTTTGAAGGTACTCAATCACAGTTAGGATCCTTTGAGAGATTCCTGGGACGACCCTCGAGAATCTTGTTTAACTCCGATTTGAAAAATCTTTTTCCTTGATTTGATTTATCTTTACTTTCTGTTGTTGAATTTGATTTTGATGGATTATTATTGAATTTGAGTTTGTATTTATTGATTTTGATGAAGATTGTGGAATTTTGAATCTTGATGTTAGCTGTAGCATCCGAGTTTGTAGTTATATGATTTGAAGGATTTTGTTCATTTTTGAATTTTGATGTTCGTTGATAAATTTGATTTTGTTTTTCTTTTCGGTATTCATTGTTGATTTAATTTAATTTTTGGCAAGATGAAATTATATGGGCTAGGTCATCTAAGTTATGGAAATCTTGTCTTCTATAGTCACATTAGCCAGCATGGTGAGGACATATAGTCTAATTTTGGATATATTTCTCGGGTGTAGGAATTTAAGGTTTTTGCAGCCAAGCTAGCGGCATCGCAAAAATGTTAAATACCATGATTCTAGAGGTATGTGCATAAGTCAAGGACTCTGTGATTATCGTAGCCTTGCTAACTAGTATGACGAGGATTTAGAGTACCATGATTTTGGATAGACGCATATGATTATCAGATGGTACCTTAAATGTTTTCGAACATATTTTTGCTACTTTTGTTTCAATCATTCAAAAAAAAAAGGAAGAGGAAATTATTGTTGTTTTGTTTTGTTTTGTTTCTCATTGTTTACTTAGGATGTAGCTTTAGCTATTTTTATAAACCTTGTGTAACTTCTTACAAATTTATTTCTTCTTAATACAATAAATCAGTGATTTTGCTAGGCCTTATTTTGGATTTGATATTATAGCTCTGATTTCGAAATGGGTTCCTCTTTTAAATAGATAAGCAGAACAGATTCTATTATCATTCTTTTCCTGCCAATATTTTTACTACCATCATTCCTTGTCTTATATACTTGTCCTGATTATATCAATTCCCTGTCTCGTATATAATTCTGTCAGCTATACCTTGAAAACTCTTGAATCTTTATATCGTTTTTATCTGAGAAATGTTGAGGAAGTGACGTAAATCATCTAATTGGTTATCATAAAATGATTTATAGGAATCAGAACGTTGGATGTCAATTATGAAAAAAAAATTGAGAGGAAGATGTGGTAAAGGTTTAGAATGGAATCAAGTGATAAATGTTATCAATTTAGAAACAATCGCAGAAAATTTTGGTTATGAGTAATTCAGGGATATATTTCAAAAAAAAAAACTAATGAGGATATCAGAGGTCAACCTAGTTTTGAGAACTTAAAAATCTTTGTTATTGATTCTTGGGAACTATTACAAGGCTATGTAGAAATTTAGAGATGGAAAGGAGAATTTAATTGAATAAAATGATTATACGAAATTGAACTAGATATTGTAAGAGTGTGACTAGAGACAGAGAGAACACAAGAATTTTAAGTTATAAGAATTATTTTAGATGATTGGGAGAAAATTTTAGAATTCAAAAGGATAATATCTGAAGGTGAACGTTGAAGAAAATATGAAGGTTGATTTATAAATAAGAATAAACTTTGTGTGACATAGTGGTATTGGAGTTAATTAAATACGAGACTTGATTTAAACAAATTCAAGGATTTCATAAACTGGGTTTAGAGGTTTCGGATTAATTTAGAACAAGGTGAAGGAATTTAGAAATTTGATTAAATGAATAAGTGTTGATACCTAATTAAGAGGAGTATGCTTCGTGGGAAATGTTTTAGAAGTTTGAATTTTGTCTATGGTGATCATGGTAAAATTTAGATGACTGAAGGTTATAAAATTTCGATGATAGTCATATGAAGGTTGATTTTCATATTGGGACTTGTGAGAGAAAATATATATGGTTTGGCAAATGATAAACTGATAGTATTAGAGAGAGATGATTTACTGACTTCGTATGAAATCTTCTTGTTTTCCACGAAAGGGTTTTTCAATATCATTGAATCCTAGTTTCCTTAATCACGACCAAATCGACTTCGATCACCTTTTCTTATCATATTTATATCTTGGGTTGTACTCAATTGACTTAAATTTGATTGTGACCTGAATCTCCATCCTTGTATGCTCGATCTCAGACTTTGTTGAACCTGTCCTCCATATTGCCTAAATCTTAATTTTCCCAATTTGATCAACTTAGGTCGTATCGAGACTAAATATTCTTAATATGTATTGTGATTGAAATTTTCCATAAAATTGGCTTTAATTCTTTAACTTTGATTTTGATTTTTTTTTCTGAACCATTTAAAGATAATGGGTAGTTACTTTTCTTTATTTTTATGATAAGTACCAGTTTTCATATAGGATGGTAGACTGCCTTACAGTTTTGATGGTTTGTTGTTTTTGTAACTTTTGTTTAGCACCCTAGATTGCTTGTGTGTTTTGATACCCTATGACCGTTTTGGTATTAGCACGACTAGTATACCTAGATGAGACTTTCACCACCACCATATGCCATGATCCTGTATGTCGTTCTTTTTTTTGATGGTATGATTTGTTTAAGTTCTGGGACTTTGATTGTGGGGGTTTGACCTAGAAGGAGTATGGACATTTTAATTTCGAGGACGAAATTTTTATAAGGTGGGTAGGATGTGAGCACCCTAAAATTCGGGTTGATTTTTTTAAAATTTTTCTGATTGGTTTAGTTGTTTTAATAAATAATTTATTCTGTATTTTTTCTTAAGTGTACTTTACCGTGCCATTGATATTTGGAGTGTCAGAGATGTTCAACTCTGGAAATCTTCTTCACGAGTTTTGGAGTGGACAGGATTACCTTCATGATGGTATATAGTGTCCCATCCAAACTTGTTCTCTTGTACTCTTTTTGCTTCGCTGAACTTCGGGTCGAATTAGACCATTTGATCATTAATTATTTTTTCCACTCTTTTCCTTGATCATTTTTAGCACGTTACCGTGACTTTTAATTTGGGAGCGCAAGACCAGTCAGTTTCTTGAAACCAACTTCTCATTGATGATCTACTCGAGATGCTCGTCACCCATGACCTTTATGTCCCACGCAGGCACGCCATTTTGTGCTCCATTTGCTTCGCACAACTTTCCTGACACGTGACCCGATTTTATTTCTCTCCACGGTGTCACATTTATTTTCCAATTTGATTTGTGGGTCCCCTGTCGACCAAAACTTGTCAGCCCCAATTATGGACATGGCCCACATTGAGCCTACTACCCGTCCGCCACTTGTGTCCCATTTATTGGAATCCCCATGTGCTACTTATTTACCCATGATCATCAACACCTATTTTTATTCATTTAATTTGCAATGTCTGATTTGACGCAAACCAGCTTGACCGAACCCAGCCCAGCTTCGTGTTATTCTCCATCACCATCATCCTCAGCCTCATTGCCCTTGAAAAATACTAAATATCCATGCTACCTATTTTTAATTATTATTGGAAATTTTCGTTCATTTAATCATATTGGGATAACCTATTTTCCTACACATTTAATCCTAGCCTTTGGATTATTCCATCTAATCCTCACCATTTATTCCCCTCACATTCACACAGCCCCCTCCCCTATATTGTGCCAGCCCTAAAATCTAGGAGCAACTTTTCCCTCTCTCTCTCTTCCTCTCTCACATTTATTATCATCCAACTCTCTCTCCTTCCTTATTCTTTCTATTCAAAACAACCTTACTCCTCACAGCAGCTTCAACACCACTCCCACACCAACCCGACACCACCACCACTTCACACCCGATCATCCCCTGGCCGGCCTCCGCCGCGCCGCCGGTCGTCGGCCTCCACCGTCGACCACCCACAACACCACCTTCCTTCTCTCCTTCTCCTTCTTCAACCGCAACCACCATAGCAACCCCACGACCACCTCCATCCCGCCGCCTCGCCGATCGCTGTGGCCGCGCCGCCCAGTGCGCCACCGCGCGACAGTGAGCACAGCAGCAGCGGCTGTACCGCTGCATGGCGAGCACATGCGCGCATGGGCCGCCGTCGTGCGCCGCCGCGCCGCCGCACGGCCGCCGTGGGTGGCACCCCCCTCCGGCGAACTCCAGCGAGCCTTCCCCTGACGACCAACGTCCTCCGGGACGCGCCGTCGAGGCGATTCGTGCGTTTTGCACGACGTCCCGTCGTGACGCGCGCGGAATCGAGTTCATTTTGGCGTTCCGTCGCAGTAACTTCGCACACATTTTCCCGGAAATCCGACCGTTGGATCGGCGATTTCTTCGCTCTGTCGCAATCTTGGTATATCCAGCTTCGCTCATGTCAATTTTCGTCCGTTAATTTTATCGTTTGATACATCAAAACCGGCCACCAAGTTGACCGTTTAAATTATATTAATTTTGGACAGTTTCGTGGGGCCAACTTCGTCAGCTTGTATCTCCTCCACCATAGCTCCATTTCGCGTGCTACCTATTCTGGTACGAAGCTGGTATAACCCTCTTACTACCCCTCCAGTTTCGTTTCATTGTGAGCTTGTTTGATTGGTTGAATTCGACGCCAAAGTTAGCCGTCCGAATTCGTAATTTTCAATTTGTAAAATTCTATTTTTGAACACGGGACTCCAGATTTCATTTTTTGACACCACCAGTAGACTTGTGGCGTCATTCTGGCTTGTTTTCATATAAAATTTGTTAGATTTGGAGAACGTGGGCCCTGGCACGTTTTTCGGTACAAAGTGGATCCCACATTCTGGGTCAACGGGACTTTTTGACGCCGGCTCATCGGAATCCAATTCCGGAGATACCGTTGAGTTCGTATCGTCATTCTGGACTCGTTTACATATAATTTGCTAGGTTTTGGTGGACATTGGATCCGGCACGTATTTCGGTGTAAGTCGGATACCAATATCCGGGTCAACGGGTCATTTTGAGATCGGCTCATCGGAATCCAATTTCGGAGATACCGTTGAGTTCGTATCATCATTCTAGACCCATTGACAGGTAGTTTGCTAAGTTTTGAGAACATTGGCTCTGGCACGCATTTTTGTGCAAACCGGATTTTCAAGTTTTGGTCAACGGACCAAATTGAGATCGGGTCAACGGAATCCAATTCTGGAGATACCGTTGGGTTCGTATCGTCATACTGGTTTCACGGACATATAATTTGTTATATTTTATAGACTTGTTTTCTTGCACGTTTTTCGGTGCAAAACGGCTCCGACACGGACACCGTTTTGACCCGAAATTACCTTTTTGTCCTTGTGTCCAAATTGGACCGTTGGGTAGGCTATCCTTGCTAATTTGACCATTCTGGACACGTTGGCGATGTTTATTTCATCGTCCGACAATGTTTGTTGATAATTTCTCTGAGTTTAACCTTTTTATAATTAATTAATAATTAATTCTTATAATGTTCGTATTTCGGGATTAGTACAACGAAACTGAGCTCAGTCAATTCCAGTGATCTCACATCGCTGAAATTGACAAGATGGACACGTGGATCACTATAATAAGATTATTAATTTTACCGATAATCTTCTTATCTCGATTTGCGTGACGTAAGTTTCGACGTACAAATAACGAAGTACACTGTATATTAGACTAGAATTGACCCTGTTTGACCAGAGTTGACCCAAAGTCAACTGTAAGTCAACACTTGACCTAGTTTGACTAGATTATTGACCGAAGTTGACCTAGAGTTATTTTGACTTAGAAGAACCTAGGATAATGTAGATTGATTATAGAGATTCTTTTATTACAACTTGAACACCATGTAACCTGTGTTGCTTTAAATAGGACTCTGTGGCTTCAGTTGGACCCCCCCTTTACTTATCAGCTGTTCAGGTTATCAGGCAAGTACATTCTCTGATCATTTCATATCCTGCTTAGAATTATTTCCTGCAGTAGATTACTTTACTTGTACTGTCACGTTGGTCACACGGATTGGTACTATATGGATCCTTTTTTGAGATGTTATCCTTAGGGAGCATCGGGTACTCTATGTTCTGTGCGTTTCACTTACATAGCGTATCACTATGCTTCGTTGATTCTTCGATCACTTGTGACATATACTCTTATGATCACAGAGTCTACCTGGAATCCTTATCCCATTTATGGGTCTACTATGTACCACCCTTCGGGGGCTTACCACCCTTCGGGGGATACCACCCTTCGGTGGCTTATCACCTTTCGGAGGCTTACCACCCTTCGGGGGCTTACCAGCCTTCGGGGGCTGTTACATAGTATCATAACATAACCTGATTGGATCCTTGTGTATTGATTGGGGATACGGGTGAGTAGAAATAGACATGTGAATACTATCTGTAGCCCCTCTTTCCAGATTTTTGATAATATTCTTTTTTATTCATTTGAATTAAATGGTGATTTTTAATATTTTGTAAATAATTATTTAGTTAATTATTACGGTGGATGATTTAACTCTTTGTGGAGTTATGGAGCACAAACCGATTAGGAATCATGGCGGATAGTGAAATGGCATGCTTTGACTAGTGTGTTAGCCTTGGTAGGGGAATGCCGAGCCATAGGTGTGTTCTAATTAGGAAAACCAGGCCAAGTTATAGCATGACCATTATAAATAGTTTAATTATTCATTATAATTATTATTTGACGTTTAGGAGACCTGATTGTACCAAACCAGCCCGGACTGAACTAAGCACGAGCCCGTGTAAGCATGTAGTGAGACCAATACGGTGACATATTTTGATAAGTGCAAATATTTTTTATAGATATTTTTGGGTTTAGCAGATAAATCCCTCAAAACCGATTATACGAATTATTGTATTAATATTTAGTGGTGCTCGGATTATTGCTAGGTTTTGTATTTAGAATTTTCTGAATATCTATTTATGGGTATACATGTATATTACTTGTTATCCTATATGTGTGTGTACAAATATTTTCTTATTTATTTTTAGGACTCGGCAAATACCTTCTAAATATATTAATGGTTAATTAAAGTGTTATTAGGACTATTATTATTATTAATGTTAATTTGGAGTTATTAGATAAATAGATTATTTATTATTAATGGTTATTATTATTTTATCAAAAGATACATATATATAATATGTGGGCAGGTATATGTAAATGTATATAAAAGTGGATGTGTATATTAAGGATATATATAATATAAGTGTATACGTATACGTATATATAAATATAGGATATTATACATGCCTGTATGTGTATTTACATAAATAAAATATGGGTGAATACGAGTAATGTGTATAAATACATATTAGACGGGAATATATGTATGGATGTATATGTTTGTATATAAATAATTTTGTATACAAAGATATATATATATAAATATACTTAGATAAATATATAAGAAGATGAAGTAGCAGTAGTAGCCTTCGGCCAGGCCAGAACAACCAAATCCTCACAGTCCCGGCCCACTTGATTCTCCCAGCCAAACCAGGCCTGTCCCAAGACCCGAGCCCACAAGCCCGAGATGACCAGCCAACTGGGCCGAGCCCAGCTAAAGCAGACCCAGCCCCCACGGGAACAAGACCCCGAGCCTCTCTTCGCACAGTGCCCTCCCCCCCCCGAGCGTGTATAAAGAGAGAGAAAGAGGGGATTTCCCAAAAACCTAACTATGCTACCGACCCCAGCCACCTGGGCGGCGCACCCCGACGGCCGTGCACCGCCGACCGCCGGCAAAGTCGCGACAGGGTCGCGCGCGCACAGGCGCGTACGGAGTTATCAAAACGACAGCAGCCGCGAGGAGGGGTTCGCGACGACGTTGCGTCGTACACATTCGTCCTTTTGACGAACCGTTTCTTCAGGTATGACCCCGACATAACCAACTCCTATTCCCTTCAAATACTTCGATTTATTTTACGTCATGTACGTCGGAAAACGAGCCCGAAGTCGAGCAAAAACCTGTCCAAAAACAGGATAGTTTCGCAGTCCAGGAACCTACATTGACGGACCGATTTCGATCAATCCAGTAACTTTTTAGAAAATCCATCTGAACACGAATATTGACAACATATACGAGATGGAAACCCTGTTTATAGATTTATTTTTCATCAATTATATTGCTGTTAATTTAACTTCAAAGTTCGGGAAAAATCTGTTTTAAAAATAATAAAATCGCACCACACGACGTGCGTCACGCCAATCCGGATGACGTGGTCGCGAACCGAAAGCATCGAAAGCTGCGTAACGGCTTCGTGGTCGTGTGGGCTTTGACGGAATTCAAATTGGTCGCGTGTGCGCGACGAATTTGATGCGTATCCGTCGAAATTCACCGTATCGTGCACTTTACAAATTCTCCAATTACTTTGTGCATGCTCATCGGATCGAGACGAAACTTGCGCCAACAGAACCGTACCATTTTTCTGGTCCTGCATGCCAAGTTTGGTCCAATTCTGAGACAGTTGAATCCGACGTCGTTTTGCGGGCCCCACGGTCCCACTCAACGGGCGATTTTGTGCACGGCCCGCCGGAATCCAACTTTGGACATACGGTTGGGTTCATATCGGAAAACCGAATCCGTAGACATGTAGTTTGACGACTTTAGAGAGACCGTTGACTCTGGCACGCTTTTCGGTGCAAAGCGGGTCCAACGGCGGACACCGTTTTGGCCCGAAATTACCGTTTTGTCCCTGTGTCCAGAATTGGACTTAAGGATAGGCAATCCTAGCTAATTGGACTATTCTGAGATCATTGGTATTGTTTATTTCAGCTTTCGGGGACTGTTGTACGAGTTTTGACTATAGTGACACATTGAGTAGTTCAGATTGTCGGTTTCACCAACAAAGGACCACAGGCGAGTACAGTTTATTGTTTGCATTTCGATATTGATCTTTACTATATTTCATTGATTAGTCATTGGTTATGTGATTATTTTCTATTATAAATTATTGAGTCGGGAATGAGAAGTACCAAAGATGTGTGATCTGACCTTAGACCGTGTAGACCGTGTAGACCGTATTGCATTTATTTTTTGTAGACCATGTAGACAGTGTTTTATTTACTTCTTGTAGACCGTGTAGACAGTGTTTTATTTATTGCAAAGTAGACAGTGTAGATCGTGATTTTTACTGCATTTAAACTGTGTAGATCGTGATTATTATTTTGTAGACAGTGTTTCTTTACTGTAATATTTTCTGTAGACCGTGTAACTGTAGACCGTGTAACTGTAGACCGTGTAACTGTAGACCGTGTAACTGTAGACCGTGTAACTTTAGACCGTGTAGACCGTGTCGCATAATTGTCCCAAGATCGATCACATATCAAAGGTACTTCTAATGGTGGAAAAGTATATTGGTCTATTTATTACTATTGATTTTTCTTACGGCTTTACTGTTTATTTTCAAACCCATGATTGATGTCTAACCTTTGTTTTATAGTCATTTTCTTTATTTGAAATTGCATTCAATGAATTGTGTTCGTTCCATTCCTGACTGGAAACCAACATTTTCAGGTTAGCCGTGGATTCATTTAGCTTGGGGAGTGACGGGAATACTTGCAGACAAAGGCCTAGAGACTAGCTAGATAGTTGAGTTGTAGTCATTCATTTATTTGTACAAGTTTATATTTTTCTACAAATGTAAAACTTGTGATCATTGTAAGTTAAATTAATTATGTGAATGAGTATTATTTGTGATTCTGATCTTCATGGCCGTGACAGCGTTCTACCGCCGACACTGCGGCGTAGGCTGGCTTGGACACGTCTCGTATCCGTTTAAAAAAAAAAACGGGTGCGGGTCATGACAAGTTTTAATGGTGGCCCACGCAGGTCTGTCTTCGCAAATCATGCGAACTCGTGATAGTACTTAAGTTAGTTGTACTATTACGAGCCTGCGACTAGAAATGCTCATTCACGAATTAGAAATTAATTTAATTTAAGAGAATGACTAGGACTAGGAGTCCCTTATACAAATTTGCCGATGGGTAGTCTAGGCCATACAATTTAGGATAAGAGTTATTAACTTGATAGTTTGTCAAATCCCCATAGGTACACTATTACCTCTTGATTGGAAGATATGGTCCAATGTGGATAGATTATTCACTTGGAGAGGCAGAGTTTCCTGGAATTGATGATCTCACCTAGATGAATTATTCAATTCCTTCCCGTTGCCTCTTTAGATATCATCCTCATATTTAGTCCAAATTGCTTATTTAGTTTCTATTTTGCCCCAGGAATTATTATTTCTGATTGGGTTATCCATATGCGAACCTCGAGTTAGTTTCGATTCAAGTTTTTCCTCAAAGGCTTGAATACACATAGAATAGTTAGAATGTTCCTATTTCTTTGTCTTCAGTTATTTCCTCCATGTTCACCTTTTATTTTTTAAGGGTTGTGACTGATAGATACCTACGCTTTACCTCATAATCGACTTGCTTGAACCTCTAGAAGCTCATGAGTTTTTATATATATAGTTAAAGGAATATTAGTTAACTTATAATAGCAGGACAGTAGCGCACTGTCGCCATTTAATTGAATTTTGGAGTCTATGGATACATTGCAGCCAGCAGCGCACTGGCGAGACACAACCCCTAGAGGTGAAATTAGTTTGGAAAAAAAAATATAGGTGATGGGACATTGCCAAAACTATGGCTAACGGCCCTCTCTTGATCATAGGTACCCTTGAGCCAATATTGGATAGAGTTAAGAAGTGTTCGATTTTGTATCATGTTGAGTTACGAAACCAAGGGTTACCACAGCCCGATTTTACGGGCGAGGCGTAGTCCTCGGTGAAATAACTTCAGACTTGATTACAAGTTTGGGATACCATAGAGGATAGGACGATGTTATGTATGTCCCATAGGATCTAAAGCCGATAGTAGTGGAAGTTTTGTAAGTTGGGTAGCATGTCTCCCGACCCAGCATTTTGTAGTCCTTGTGACTTACTACGAGGAATTGATTGACACTAATAGGTTTACCTAGAATATGGAATTTAGAATGTCCATAAACCATTAGACGACCAAGGCCTTAAGGGTAAGATGATAGTGGGATGTCTATAGAAGCAAGAACACCAGGTAAGTTTTAAATCTCTCTAAACTCGAACTACTTGTACCTCTTTTCAAAAATCTTGCGTACTTGTATCTTGACTATTTTGACCAACGCTGCTACTACAGCCTAGTTTTTGCAAGCTTACTCTGTTCTCGAGCTTGATTCGAAACATATGTTTAGTGGGGACGCCTGCTAACTTATTGTCTAATCAGAATCAGTGCATTATGGTCTGATCAACCATGATGCATTTGGTTCGCTCTTCGTTTAATTACACTACGTGGATGGAGATATATAGGTATCTAGGATCTCATCCGCGACTGCTTTGACAATTCCTCTTGAATTATATGTTCGCCTTTGAATCATGAAATTATATTCAGTAACATCTCCCTTGAATTCTTTATTGTTTTGTCTTTCACCGATTTGGAAAGACGAAAGCTCGTGATGGTAGAGAGATACCGCGTATCCCCATGGCTATGGTAGTTGTATACACAAGGGTAATTATCGTCAGCCAGCCATGTGATCGAGTTACTCGTTCTCCTCTTGACCCCAAACTGTTATCGGGACTTTCAAGCCATCTGAACTTAAGAATGATTAGGATTTTACCCTTAGTTGAAATGCCTACCTAGGAGACTACCTATTCTTTAGAGACCAAAGGTTGCGAGTCTCTAATTATTTGCTGGAAGCTTGCCTTAACTAGCAACCCTTAAAGCCTTGAACCAACCCTTCCTCGACCGAAGCCCACAGTTAGACATGAGATGAGCGGACAATAGGGTAATCATTTACCGTGACACTCCTCCCGAGATTGGTTTCCAACAAATATTAACCTAGTTATGTAAATGTTTTATATTAAGACCTAACTAGTGTTGGAACACCACAGTCACTTGTTTAGCTAATACCATAGATTAAATACCATGTCAAATTGTGATATACCAGTTGTCAACAACAACGCATGATCACTACAGCCCATACCACTAGAACCCTTATGACAATAGTCTGACAGGTTTGACAACTAGAGATTCACGACTCAGTTGTTAGAAATCTCTTCATAGGACATGCCTTGGGGCTGGTTACCCCGTCGATAACTCTTGTACACTATGGATGGGTATATCCTCTATGTTATCGACCATGTATTATTGCACACACTCGTTCTCCATTTATTGAGGAACGATCCTTGTCTTGACTTATATCTACCGTATTCTGATACGTCGTACCTTATTCTTTATTACCGAGAAGCGAGGTGCGATATCCTGACATTGAAATCCTTCTAACCTTATTATTCCTAAGACCATGCCCTAACTTCTAAGGTGGGTAGACTGTGAGCCTTCCAAAATTTTGTGATATACAAGGACTACCGATTGATTTGAATAACTTCCATTAGGATGATGATTAGTGCCCTTGGACTCCCACTTTTCATTTAGATCATTTTGTGTCCCCGGCCGTGTCATTAATATTCGGAGCACGAGGCCAGTTGTTACCTTCCAACAAATTTCACATGTAAGATCTAGATGAGTCCATCTTCATCTAGGTATATCATGTCCCACTCAAACCTGTCCCCTTGTACTCTATTTTTGTGCTACGATTTTCAGGTTAAAAAGGACTAGCTACAACCCTTACCATAGTACCGGTTTACTTCCCGACTTCCATTAGAACCTCAACCTCGACTCATTCAACCCAATATATGGTTGTAATCTACTTGAAGTCCACTAAACACGTCCTTAGTGTACCACTCAATTGTGTTTTCTCGTGCTACTTAAACACAAAAGTCACGGAAGACGCATTTTGGACTTAAGACCTGGCTAACTAACCCGACTGGCAACTAGTTCAACGACTTGGGTTGGAACTTATTCTAGGTTACCTTAACCTAGTAAAAATAGTTTTGGGGCCTTGACCAGTCAATATAGATTGAAATACAAGGTTCATCCAACCAGCAATTGATGTCCAATCAAGGAACCCATTAAGACCCTGTATAGTCCATCCATGCATACCACCGTAGTTGGACTATAAAAACTGAACTTTTGATATAGGTCCCTATACCTATTACGTAGTCTCCCTCTCTTAAAATGTGAAGTCATTCGTAACCAATATTCCATCTACCTGGAAGTCGCGATACGAACTTGTATTGCACTTTACCCCTTACTCGTGTGGTTAAATAACCACGAAAAAGATCACAATCTTGATTTCTCCAATTTTTGTTCAATTATGGAACTTAGTTTAGAATTTCGAGAACGAAACTCCTGTATTGCACGGATGGCAAGCTCCTCTAAGAACGAAGGGTCTCTTCGAAGTTAGCTAGTGATTGGAACGGAGTAGCCCCAATCTAGCTAATAAGTCAATGGTTCATGAGGTCCATTTTATCGGTATCATTTGATATCCTCTACCGCTCTTGAAACTTCGTGCTTGTTCACAGTTATTCTTCCTCGTCCTTTAGAGATCATTGACTATCGTCCTTCCTATTTTGGGGGTCGATAATTGTGTTGCTTAGAATTTAGTAGTGGTTATAGTATAAGGTAGTTGATAATTGAATTTTGGGTTGCTTGATAGATATGCAAGGATTATAGATACCATAGGCGATAGATATCCATTGGAAGATTTTGAGCAACTAGTTGGATGATTATAAAATTTTAGTGACCTAGCTTTGAGAGAGTAGTGTGACCAAAGGTGGGTAGAAGTCCTCGATATTTTTGTAGTTGCCAAAATGGACAAGGAGAAGGATATGAACTATTTTTGAGGAATTAAAAATTTGAGGAGATTAGGGTAATGGTAGAGTTCTTTTTGAATTTAAGGAATAGTTATGAATTCGAATTTCGAGGACAAAATTATTTCTAAGGTGGGTAGATTTGTAGCCCCTCTTTCCAGATTTTTGATAATATTCTTTTTTATTCATTTGAATTAAATGGTGATTTTTAATATTTTGTAAATAATTATTTAGTTAATTATTATGGTGGATGATTTAAGTCTTTGTGGAGTTATGGAGCACAAACCGATTAGGAATCATGGCGGATAGTGAAATGGCATGCTTTGACTAGTGTGTTAGCCTTGGTAGGGGAATGCCGAGCCATAGGAGTGTTCTAATTAGGAAAACCAGGCCAAGTTATAGCATGACCATTATAAATAGTTTAATTATTCATTATAATTATTATTTGATGTTTAGAAGACCTGATTGTACCAAACCAGCCCGGACTGAACTGAGCACGAGCCCGTGTAAGCATGTAGTGAGACCAATACGGTGACATATTTTGATAAGTGCAAATATTTTTTATAGATATTTTTGGGTTTAGCAGATAAATCCCTCAAAACCGATTATACGAATTATTGTATTAATATTTAATGGTGCTCGGATTATTGCTAGGTTTTGTATTTAGAATTTTCTGAATATCTATTTATGGGTATACATGTATATTACTTGTTATCCTATATGTGTGTGTACAAATATTTTCTTATTTATTTTTAGGACTCAGCAAATACCTTCTAAATATATTAATGGTTAATTAAAGTGTTATTAGGACTATTATTATTATTAATGTTAATATGGAGTTATTAGATAAATAGATTATTTATTATTAATGGTTATTATTATTTTATCAAAAGATACATATATATAATATGTGGGCAGGTATATGTAAATGTATATAAAAGTGGATGTGTATATTAAGGATATATATAATATAAGTGTATACGTATACGTATATATAAATATAGGATATTATACATGCCTGTATGTGTATTTACATAAATAAAATATGGGTGAATACGAGTAATGTGTATAAATACATATTAGATGGGAATATATGTATGGATGTATATGTATGTATATAAATAATTTTGTATACAAAGATATATATATATAAATATACTTAGATAAATATATAAGAAGATGAAGTAGCAGTAGTAGCCTTCGGCCAGGCCAGAACAACCAAATGCTCACAGGCCCGGCCCACTTGATTCTCCCAGCCAAACCAGGCCTGTCCCAAGACCCGAGCCCACAAGCCCGAGATGACCAGCCAACTGGGCCGAGCCCAGCTAAAGTAGACCCAGTCCCCACGGGAACAAGACCCCGAGCCTCTCTTCGCACAGCGCCCCCCCCCCCCCCCCCCCCGAGCGTGTATAAAGAGAGAGGAAGAGGGGATTTCCCAAAAACCTAACTATGCTACCGACCCCAGCCACCTGGGCGGCGCACCACGACGGCCGCGCACCGCCGACCGTCGGCGAAGTCGTGACAGGGTCGCGCGCGCACAGGCGCGTACGGAGTTATCAAAACGACAGCAGCCGCGAGGAGGGGTTCGCGACGACGTTGCGTCGTACACATTCGTCCTTTTGACGAACCGTTTCTTCAGGTATGACCCCGACATAACCAACTCCTATTCCCTTCAAATACTTCGATTTATTTTGCGTCATGTACGTCGAAAAACGAGCCCAAAGTCGAGCAAAAACCTGTCCAAAAACAGGATAGTTTCGCAGTCCAGGAACCTACATTGACGGACCGATTTCGATCAATCCAGTAACTTTTTAGAAAATCCATCTAAACACGAATATTGACAACATATACGAGATGGAAACCCTGTTTATAGATTTATTTTTCATCAATTATATTGCTGTTAATTTAACTTCAAAGTTCGGGAAAAATCTGTTTTAAAAATAATAAAATCGCTCCACACGACGTACGTCACGCCAATCCGGACGACGTGGTCGCGAATCGAAAGCATCGAAAGCTGCGTAACGGCTTCGTGGTCGTGTGGGCTTTGACGGAATTCAAATTGGTCGCGTGTGCGCGACGAATTTGATGCGTATCCGTCGAAATTTACCGTATCGTGCACTTTACAAATTCTCTAATTACTTTATGCATGCTCATCGGATCGAGACGAAACTTGCGCCAACAGAACCGTACCGTTTTTCTGATCCTGTATGCCAAGTTTGATCCAATTCTGAGACAGTTGAATCCGACGTCGTTTTGCGGGCCCACGGTCCCATTCAACGGGCGATTTTGTGCACGGCCCGCCGGAATCCAACTTTGGACATACGGTTGGGTTCGTATCGGAAAACCGGATCCGTAGACATGTAGTTTGACGGCTTTAGAGAGACCGTTGACTCTGGCACGCTTTTCGGTGCAAAGCGGGTCCAACGGCGGACACCGTTTTGGCCCGAAATTACCGTTTTGTCCCTGTGTCCAGAATTGGACTTAAGGATAGGCAATCCTAGCTAATTGGACTATTCTGAGATCATTGGTATTGTTTATTTCAGCTTCCGGGGACTGTTGTACGAGTTTTGACTATAGTGGCACATTGAGTAGTTCAGATTGTCGGTTTCACCAACAAAGGACCACAGGCGAGTACAGTTTATTGTTTGCATTTTGATATTGATCTTTACTATATTTTATTGATTAGTCATTGGTTATGTGATTATTTTCTATTATAAATTATTGAGTCGGGAATGAGAAGTACCAAGGATGTGTGATCTGACCTTAGACCGTGTAGACCGTGTTGCATTTATTTCTTGTAGACCGTGTAGACAGTGTTTTATTTACTTCTTGTAGACCGTGTAGACAGTATTTTATTTATTGCAAAGTAGACAGTGTAGATCGTGATTTTTACTGCATTTAAACTGTGTAGATCGTGATTATTATTTTGTAGACAGTGTTTCTTTACTGTAATATTTTCTGGAGACCGTGTAACTGTAGACCGTATAACAGTAGACCGTGTAACTGTAGACCGTATAACTTTAGACCGTGTAGACCGTGTCGCATAATTGTCCCGAGACCGATCACATATCAAAGGTACTTCTAATGGTGGAAAAGTATATTGTTCTATTTATTACTATTGATTTTTCTTACGGCTTTACTGTTTATTTTCAAACCCATGATTGATGTCTAACCTTTGTTTTATAGTCATTTTCTTTATTTGAAATTGCATTCAGTGAATTGTGCTCGTTCCATTCCTGACTGGAAACCAACATTTTCAGGTTAGCCGTGGATTCATTTAGCTTGGGGAGTGACGGGAATACTTGCAGACAAAGGCCTAGAGACTAGCTAGATAATTGAGTTGTAGTCATTCATTTATTTGTACAAGTTTATATTTTTCTACAAATGTAAAACTTGTGATCATTGTAAGTTAAATTAATTATGTGAATGAGTATTATTTGTGATTCTGATCTTCATGGCCGTGACAGCGTTCTACCGCCGACACTGTGGCGTAGGCTGGCTTGGACACGTCTCGTATCCGTTTAAAAAAAAAAAACGGGTGCGGGTCGTGACACTATCCAAGTAGTGTAGTATCAGAATCTCTTCCATAGTATAGCATCAGAATCTCCTATGCTATTTACATGTCTATGTTGTACTCTGACTCTCTAGCCACTGTTAGTCTCTATTTATAGTAGATATTTCTATTACAGCTCTCTCTCTGTTTACATACTGCACTTTTTTCAGTACCTGTATCTTACTTTACTGCATGATTATATTTTCTAACCTGCTATGATCTGTGGAGATGTACTGTACTCGCTCCTGTCCTGACTGGACCTGTTGATAGATTTTACAGATGGCCTGGGATTGCCTGCTAGCCTAGAGGAGACACAGTAGAGGTTGTTTAGGTAGTTATTTCATTTTGTCTGGAGTTGTATTTACTTTGTGGATTACTGTATCTGTATTTGAGTTTTGAGATATATTTCTGGGTTTATGTATCTTAGACACTTAGACTTCTATCTCCTGTATCTCTTTTGGATTTTATGTTTTATCTATCCTTATCATGCTCTACCTTAGATGTGATTGAGTCTGTATCTGCTATGTCACCCCCATTCGGAGAGTATAAACTGCTTAGCATTATATTGTTAAATGTTGTGACCTAGGACAGCGTTCTACCGCCGACACTGCGGCGTAGGCTGGGCGTAGTTACGTTCTCGTACCCTAACAGTGGGTGCGGGTCGTGACAGTTGGCGCCTTCAGAGACTTGTCAAATAGCGTCTTCTTCTGCTTGGCTTTACCGGTAGTTGAAGGCTTAGACTGACTGACTTCTGAACTTTTTGGGATAGTAGGAGCTTGAGAAGGTACTGCTTCTTCTTGTGCGAGGTCGTAAGTCCATAGGTAAGCCTTCCCAGATGTCATGCCCCGATTCGTAGAGACATTTATTCGTATATTTTATCTCTTGGAATCGATCGTCCTCGCTTGGGCGTGATGCCGTACAAGTCTGGTATTGCACTTGTACAAGGCAAAGATGGTACATAATTGATTATCTTCATATAGGAACACATCGCAGCAGCAGAAGCAGATAAATTGAAGTTAATGAGAACAATCTTTCTTTTTGAATAGAAATACATCACTTCTTTATAGCAACGGAGATAAAAGGATAACTTGAAGTCACACAGAGATATATAGAACTTTAATCTCTTTATTAATAATTGAAGAAGAGTACAAGACTCGTATTGAAGTACACTACTTACAACACATCTCACTTTACATTGGAACCCAGCTGAACAATGCTATAAAGCTTACATTTGATACTTTGATACAGTGGATTACAACTCGATATACCGACTTGGCTTACAACTCACTAGTACAACTGATTACAATGTTCCATACATTATGTCCTTTATAAACAGAAGACATCATCTTGTACAAGGAGAGCTTCTGTATGCCCAACAAATCTTTGATGCCGCGGGACCTGTCACGACCCGGTCTCAAATTGTTGGGTCGAATCGGATCATGCCCAGCCTGCACCGTTGTGAGACAGCGGCAGTAAGCTGTATCCACTTGCAGATAATCTCAATAACACGATAAATTTGTCACAACTTCTAAAATTACGAATATTAAAAACTTTGTCCAACAGAAAGATACATCTGATGCATCTGATAATATAAAACTGAAATAAACTGTCTTAAATTCAAACATAATAACTAGAAAGGAAATGTTATCATCTAGAAAGTTGGATCATCTGCCCCGAGATCAATATCCTCCGATTGGAACTCTGGCAGCACAGTTGGGTAAAGCTCAGGATCATAATAGCTATTAATCAATAGCTCAGCTTCATCAATGGGACCTATTGGGGGTGGGGGATCCAGTCAGGAAAGGAGTAAAGTACAATTATGAATATCTAACAATTCAACTAATAATTAGAAATTTGCAATTTCAAACAGTTTGAAATACTTGAACAATATTTTCCAGCAATTTTTCAACAATTGAAAACAATGTGATTTGAATAGGTAATGTATATGACCGGCTTGGGTTACACAATAGTATCCTAGCGATACGATACGGCTTTATTCCCGTGTGTAAGAGGGGTAAGCTCGCACAATTATGCAATATGAGGGTATTGGTCATAAAACACTACACTACTCCCCCAATATCCCACAATCAATAACAATTACTACTCTAGAAGAGAGGTCAGTGTAGCAATGTGGTTCAAGCTTGCAATATTACAATTACTACTTAAATTGAAAAATAAACACAACCGTACTTACCTTGGTTTATGACTGGATTGGAAGTCGGTACCGAAAAAGTCAAACTTGTCCTCGAAATCCTACAGTTGAGAAGTTTTGACTTAGAACCATCATCATTGAACCATATCTAGGTGTGCTAGTTACAATCTCTAAAATTGATCCTAGTCAAGTTTAACATTTATTGGGAAAATTCGCATTTTCCGATTATTTGCCAAAATTTTGTATTTTGTAATATATCTAAAACTAGATTTTTCTTTAAATGAAAAAAACGTGAATTTGTTTAAATAATACAAACTTATATTTTATTATTAACTAAATGTGGGGAAATTTATTTAATTTTCTATATAAAATAAATATTCAATTTATTATTCTACGCGTTTATCAATAACTAACGAAACCAGAAAAATCAAAAGAAGCACAATTACAAAACAACAGAGAAAGAAACAAAGACTGGGCTTATGCCCTTACAACACTTTACATAAATTAAATGAATTAAAGTAATTAAATTTATGGTGAACTCTGAACGCCGGGAAGCGGTCCATTCAGCAGGCCGAGGCCCTGCACCCAAAATACTATTGGCCAGTAATACGTTCTAAAATAATAATTTAATTTAAAATATAAAAATATGGTAAGTCTCAGACTTGGTCCAAAGTGTCATGTTGCATTCTAGCTTATGCCTCCACGTCCGAAAATTTTGGTTTCGTTTGCATTTCGCTAGGGCCCATGGACCGATACGGTCGTCGCCCAAAAAGATAATTGAAAACCAAACAACAAAACCGATTGGAAATCATTTTAATAAATCTTTTGCAAAGGCCGGTTTGGAAATAATATTTTAAAATCATTAAAGAAAAATTGGGCAGCATCTCCTCTGTAACTGGGATAACCCAAATAATGGGAAGATAACAACCAACACCAAAATATTCCCCAAACCACACAAAATAATCCCAAATCAGAGATACCAAATATCCAATCTAAATATAAATTTTTATTCCAAAACCAAAATCAGTAATCACAGCACACAGAACTCTTTCCGAAAATAAAATTCGGAAAACCGAAAGCACAGAACCATTCTAAGAAGAATGTGTAGGAACGAAATAGTAAAGCGTAATACTCTAGAGGGGGGGTGAATAGAGTTGGCAGCGGAATAATGCTAATTAAAAAATGTTAGCAGCACAATCACAGAATATTAATCACAACTGAAATAAAGTAAAGACAAAGTTAAGAGAGCAAACGCAAAGACAGCGTTGTATACTGGTTTTCCTCTGTTGAGGACTAATCCAGTCGGTAGAACTCTTGCTACCAGTTGAATCCACTATTGGAAAAACCGCAAGTTTTCTTACGAAGTCCTTGCAACTTCTACAACGCGAGCTTTGATACGAAGAACTCGTCCAACTTCAAATGTGAAGAGGTATTCTTCAATCAAGCCTTCTGATTACAATCTCTCAGAAACTTCTAGACCGTACCGCACTGGCAAATTGACTAGAGGATTGTAATTGGCTTGGGATCTGAAATTGAAAGCTCTAGAAAACTCTTTGGAAGACTGAAAGCTTTAGATAGAGAGAAGATTGAAAGTGAATGAGTGAGTTGAAATGATCGAAATCCTTCTCTATTTATAAGAATTCCAAAGGCAGACTTCTGACAGAATTCGGGCAGAATTCGGACAGAACTCTATGAGCAAATCTCGGTCAAATTCGTAACTGCAGGAGGACCAAGTAACAAAGATTCAAAATCACAACGGCCACCAACCGAACTCTGGCCGAACTCTGGCCGAACTCGGTCCGAGTTCTGTCAGGGTTTAGTCAGGGTTTAGTTAGGGTTTTAAAAAGCTTTTTGGTGATTTTTGAAAACCTTTTTGAAAACCTTTTTGTAAACCTTTTTGAGAGGTCATTTTAAAAACATTTTGAACTCATTTAAGGGTAGCCTATTCGCCAGTACGACTCGGTGTACAACATATTCCTAGACTCAAATAAAATAAAAAATACATTGCATAAGGAATTACATACTCGAGTAGGCAAACAGATCTTCGGTCTTGAATTCAGTGGATAGCCATTCTTGATCATGTCCAAGAGTCCGAGATGTCCCGACTAGCTTTGTATATCCAGACAGAGTTTAATCAATTATTAAAATCAGGTTTGACCATATGACCAAATGGGCCAACAATCTCTCCCATTTTGATAATTGACAAACTATGAATGATATAACATTAAGCTTGTTCAAAATATCAAAAAGTAGAATTGTTCATATCCTATATTATCTAAAAAAAAATGTTAGATCTTTAAACATGATCAAGAATGGCTATCCACTGAATTCAAGACCGAAGATCTGTTTGCCTACTCGAGTCTGTAATTCCTTATGTAATGTATTTTTTATTTTATTTAAGTCTAGGAATATGTTGTACACCGAGTCGTACTGGCAAATAGGCTACCCTTAAATGAGTTCAAAATGTTTTTAAAATCAGGTTTGACCATATGACCAAATGGGCCAACAGAATGTTCACATAATGATTCCAAAAGGTGTTCGGGAAAATTCGAAACCACAATCGCAACGAATCGATCCGATTCCTATAGCGGGATCGGGGACAATATTATCATCGACACTATGGGAGGGACACAGACACTCGGGAATATACCTCGGATGCTCGGCTAGAGCTCTCAGATGCAATTTAGGGAAGAAATCAAAATCCCGCGAACTTGGAATAATCCAGAACACGCGGACAGTGGGGCGTGGCCACAAAAACAGCATATCAGAACCCGCAAAACACTGTGGAGAGTGGGTCGGGGCACTGGACAGCCGCGGGGACAGGGGCTCGGCCCGGAGGGGCGCGCGCAAGGCGGCGGTCGGCCGGTGGGCGGCGGTCGGACTGGACCGCGGGTGGCTCGGGGACAGCGGCTAGGCCGCTCTGTCGGGATCGGCAGGCGCTGGCCTGGGCGGCCGGAGGGTCGCCTGGAGGGCACGGGCCTGGGGTCGTCGAGTGTGGCACGGCCGGGATCCGCCGGGAGGGGCACGGTCGGGATTCGGCTAGGGCTTGGGAAAATTGGGAAAAGTGAGAGGGATGATGGAGAGGGAGAGGGAAAAGGGTTTTATATGGAGTATAGATTGGGGTTACAGAAATGAAGGGTTGTCGGAGTTACGGGAGGGGAAGGGGCTCGAGCGTTAGGGAGAGCCAGGGTCGGCCGAGACTTCAACGAAAAGGAAAGGAAAAAAAAATTGTTCTGTTAAGGGAAAGGAAAGGAATTGAATTATTTTAAAAAGAAATTATGATAATATATAAGGGTCAGCACATCATCTATGTACGAGTACCTGCCCACAAAACATGGGTCAGCACATCATCTATGTACTGGCAAGCAGAATCCAACCCACTCTCCTAAACCAACATGTATTAATCAATTTTAGCAAACATTTAATAGAATGATCTTTCTAGTTGGGGCCTAGCATCAGTTTACAGTTCATGCGCAATAACGATAGTGAAGCATGTAAACATATTCTTAGTAGCGTTCATGTGAAAGCATCATTAAAGCATACTAGTGTTATCATGAAAAGGCATCATTGGTTCTAACATCTTGAACATGTTATGACAATTCTCATAGCAGGCGTCACTTAGCATGTAAGTTATGTTTAAGCAGTGACTATAACATAGCATCTTTCTAGCATACTGAATTTAACATGTTAAGCAGGTTCTCATACCGAAAGGCTACATAAAAAATCATTTAATTGGCACGTTAAGCACGCAAGTTAAACCAACACAGATATTGAGTATATCACACTTAGGTGATTTCTTACCGATAGCCAACTCCCTCGTACCTGTATCAAATACAGGCTCGTAGATATACTTACTCTGCCTGCACAAAACATTCATTAGCATCTATCCTGACTACATGGTCACTGGTGTTTAACCATACGGACGTTGCCATATAGGTCTTCATCGGTAATGCGATGACTCCAGAGAAGGTAGCTAGCACCAAAGGATGCCTCGTAAAACTCGTGCCCCTACTGGCACGCCAATATTTCCTCCTAGGCCGGATCGGTCGCCCTAACGTCCCGAGGTACCGTCCGAGAAAACATATCCCCATCTCTTATGCATAAATTGTCCCATTACGATGCGAATGCGTGTTCGACTCGATCGTGAACATAAAATGCATGGTAAAATATTGAAATAATGACAACAGTGCATCATCATTCATCTCATTCAAGTCATGTTCAATGACTTATTCATTCCCAACATTACCATCATTTCTCTTAGTGATCTCAACGATCCCAAGCCTCATCAATTCTCATTGGTTGCTTCATTGCAACATTTCTTATTACGTTCCTTCTAAGAAGGAACAACTGCATTCATTTATTTCGAAGGGACCTGTAGCATTTTATTCATTTCATAGGAACAATAGCATATTCAATTCTTTTCTCATGTATCATTCATGCATCATCTCATTATTCAAGTGATTCATTCATTTCATCAACATTAAGCATAAGGGACATTATCAATTCATTCTCAGGCATCATGTTACATTAGCAGTTCAAGTGTGATTCGTTCAGCAATTCAAAGTTCATGTGTTACTCATTCAATAATTTCTAGCATATGCATCTCTATCGATTTAGCAACTAAAGCATCGTATCACAATTATTCAACATTCAAGGTAAGAGACATTAGGGACATATTCATAGCATCATATTATTCCATTTATTAAGCATGTAGGAATAAGGAGGAAGGAGGACAGTTCCACTTGCCTGCATAAAATGGTCTTCTTATTCTGGTTGGACACATTCCTCTTAAGCGTAGCTCCACCAACGAGCCACGTTCCAACACTTAATCCGTCTAGCCAGCTAAGAGAGACTGCATCAGTCTTAACTCTCTTGATCTCCAACATAAGTCACGGTCTAATATTCTGATCCCATCCAACAAGCCAACCCAAATGACTCATGCGGAGCGGGGCATTACATAATATACCACTCAGAAAAAGTTTCATCTTCGAAACTTAAGGAATCAACTCATCCTACTATTTCACTTTGTCACAACAAGTTACTCATTCACCTTCCATTTAATATTCAGTCCATTACACTCGGCCATCTCAAAATAGCTATCCAACTGTACCATTTTAATCCATCAACGATTCGATCTTTCTATCTATTTTTCAGTTACTTGTATCTTCTCATTGATTCACCAATATTTTTCTTCCATTTCTATCTTGGTCGCAACATACCACTTAGTTTGGATCCAAACACATATTTTAGGCGTCCCCAAAACATATGCATTTCAGCCAAAGTCCGCGCTAGTGCGATAATTTCTTCCCATAATGTTATCTTAGTCGCAACCTATTACTTCAGCTGGATCCATACACATATTTTAGGCGTCCCCAAAATATATGTAATTCAGCCAACTTCCATGTTAGTGCGATTCGATCAGCCATGATATAACTCTCTTTTCTAAATTTGACTTAGCATCCTTTCAATTGACTTATTACTTTATCCACTTGCCACAATCACTATCTTTCAGGCCACAATACTTAATATCAGGGACAGCTCTCTATCCAAGCATAATATTTCTAACATTCGGTCAAGGGTCCAACTTAGAGCCAATCATATCGAGAGTTCACAACATGCAATCATATTCCTTTTCAAATCCAACAATATTTCTCACCGAGGCAATTCAGCTTTCTAAAAGATATAATCCGACTTCATCCACTATCGATTACCCGAGTCAGGGAACAATTCTATACAACAGTCAAGGTTAACCCAGCTACCCGACTATAGATATCGATCAATCATCTCCAAGGCACATGTTGAAGCATACATTTCCTTAGGTCAATACTCATCACCACCATCTCTCGTTCAATGCCACAAGGTCATCCTATAGGTCTCCAATGGTCACCTATTATTCAGTCGATCTCTAAGGTCAGCTACACTGACAGCTAAACTTAATCATTCAGGTGACTTTCCTAGAGTGGACAACAACTAAGGTTATACTAGTTCCTTATTCTTAGGGCCAACAAGAAACCGACTGTTCGAGGCAACTCTACCCAAACCTATGGGTATCAATTCAGTCTGAATAACTAATCGACATTGTTGGCTATGCCAATAATTTGCAAGTCATCAACTGGTCACTAGGGTCAAGTCTATCTATCCAGGGTCTTCCCCAAGGAAATAAATTCCTACAGAGGCTCATTCTAGACTTACCCAAAGATCGACTAAGATCAATCTAGCAATATTATGGTCATATTCTAACCCGACATACGATTCTCATCGTTCTAATAATCTATCAAGTAAAATATCCAATGATCCAATTTCTAATCTAATTCCTTTGTACCCACACGAAACCATAAGCCAAGGCTAACTATTCAAGGGTCATCGATTCCGATAGTCTTAACATAACTATAGAATTATACTATTCGATCTGTATGACAGAGTCACACCATTAAGACATAAGATAACAATCTATATCCCAACCAACAGTCACCTATACCGACATTATCCAACACGTTTGCAATTCCTCAATCCCATTCGTTTTATCAGTCATCAAACTATTATACGGGCATTCTTAAATTTCATGCAGCAAGGGTCGAGTAGTTTATCCTATTCTTTTCGACAATTTATGTATCACTTAACCATCCTCCAGGCAACAACAGTATTCAGAGTCACTACTTGTTATTTTTCTAGTATAATTAAATTCCTCAGCATACATGCACATATACAACGACTATCCTTTGGTGATCAAGATAGATTAACATCTATTACACCTTAGGCTCAAGGCACAGGTTTTGAATATTCCTTTGGTTCACCGACAATATTTATAAACTTCCAGCTTAGCAACCAACTTTGTATTAGCCACATATGATTTGCATCCAACCAGTCGAAGTCAACATTCAGATGTTCTAATCCACAACGTTCTCTAGCCAAATCCATTTACCCATAGTATACTAACTGTCTTACTAGTCTGAGTCCTCACTCGACTAAACAATTTCTAACTAAGCCACCCGTTACCATTTCGAGAAATCTTGCTACCCAATATAACATCACCGTCAAGGGACACTCGAGTCATCTAGCAACAATACATGACTCCCAGCTAAGTCTCAGCACTACCCAGTACCCACAGATAGTCGCATTGTTATCCTATGAAAAGGGTCAAGATACATCTAGTTCTAAGGTGGAAGAGGCAATATACCACTTAGAAATGAAACCATTCCCAAACAATACCAACTCAAATCTATTCCGGACATTCGTGATCTATAATGATCATAACACTTAGCCAACATCTCGGGGTCTCAATATCACAAGCCAACATTCTTAGGGTTCCAAAAGCACTAGCCAGCACATATGAGTCAACTCACCAGTTCCGTTGAACTCATCCATCAATTACCCTATCCACAATTTTTTTTCCAACATCACATGCAATTTTCAACTTGTTACAGCATACATTGCCACGTTCCTTTATTTCCATAATTCCAAACAGCATTCACACTATAGCATACTATGGCATCGAGTCATTGTTTGGTTATTTGTGTCCAAACCAACAATAATTATTCATTCATGGGCATCACAATATATATAGACTTATTGTATAGAACATCCAGTGAATAGCCAAGAGGGTCAACGATCTTTCAGACACGAACAACATAGGATGATTACAGAACAACAACAGCATAATCACGGAAGCAATCTTTGATTTAATCTCGAAAGCAACGTTGAGTGATCGCGGAAGCAACTTTGGTTAATCGTCGATGCAACTTTGATTTGAAACGAATCAAAGAAGAGACCAAGGACGTAAAGCCGTGCTCTGATACCAATTTATCACATCCTGATTCGTAGAGTCATTTATTCGCATATTTTATCTCTTGAAATCGATCGTCCTTGCTTGGGCGTGATGCCGTACAAGTCTGGTATTGCACTTGTACAAGGCAAAGATGGTACATAATTGATTATCTTCAAATAGGAACACATCGCAGCGGCAGAAGCAGATAAATTGAAGTTAATGAGAACAATCTTTCTTTTTGAATAGAAATACATCACTTCTTTATAGCAGCGGAGATAAAAGAATAACTTAAAGTCACACAGAGATATATAGAATTTAATCTCTTTATTGATAATTGAAGAAGAGTACAAGACTCGTATTTAAGTACACTGCTTACAACATATCTCACTTTACATTAGAATCCAGCTGAATAACTCTATAAAGCTTACATTTGATACTTTGATATATTGGATTACAACTCGATATACCGACTTGGCTTACAACTCACTGGTACAACTGATTACAATGTTCCATATATTATGCCCTTTATAAACAGAAGACATCATCTTGTACAATGAGAGCTTTTGTATGCCCAACAAATCTTTGATGTCGCGGAACCAATCAAGCCAATCTTCGTGTGCAGAACAACCCAAGCACGAGCACCTGCCCACAAAACGTGGGTCAGCACATCATCTATGTACTGGCGAGCAGAATCCAACCCACTCGTCTAAACCAACATGTAGTGATCGATTTTAGCAAATATTTAATAGAATGATCTTTCTAGTTGGGTCCTAGCATCAGTATACAGTTCATAAGCAATATTGATAGTGAAGCATTTAAACATATTCTTAGTAGTGTTTATGTGAAGGCATCATTAATGCATACTAGTATTATCATGAAAAGGCATCATTGAGGCATCATTGGTTCTAACATCTTGAACATGTTATGACAATTCTCATAGCAGGCGTCACTTAGCATGTAAGTTATGTTTAAGCAGTAATTATAACATAGCTTCTTTCTAGCATACTGAATTTAACATATTAAGCAGGTTCTCATACTGAAAGGCTACATACAGAATCATTTAATTGGCACGTTTAGCACGCAAGTTAAACTAACACAGATATTGAGTATATCACACTTAAGTGATTTTTTACTGATAGCCAACTCCTACGTACCTGTATCAAATACAGGTTAGCAAATATGCTTACTCTACCTGTACAAAACATTTATTAGCATGCATCCGACTACATGGTCACTGGTGTTTAACCATACGGACGTTGCCATATAGGTCTTCATCGGTAATACGATGACTCCAGAGAAGGTAGCTAGCCCCAAAGGATGCCTCACAAAACCCGTGCCCCTACTGGCACGCCAATATTTCCTCCTAGACCGGATCGGTTGCCCTAACGTCCCGGGGTACCGTCCGAGAAAATATATCCCCATCTCTTATACATAAGTTGTCCTATGACCATGCGAATACGTGTTCGACTCGATCGTAAACATAAAATACATGGTGAAAAATTAAAATAAAGACAACAGTGCATCATCATTCATCTCATTCAAGTCATGTTCAATGACTTATTCATTCCCAACATTACCGTCATTTTACTTAGTGATCTCAACGATCCCAAGCCTCATCAATTCTCATTAGTTGCTTCATTGCAACATTTTTTATTACGTTCCTTCTAAGGAGGAACAACAGCATTCATTCATTTCGAAGGGACCTGTAGCATTTCATTCATTTCATAGGAACAATAGTATATTCAATTCTTTTCTCATGTATCATTCACGCAGCATCTCATTATACAAGTGATTCATTCATTTTATCAACGTTAAGCATAAGGGACATTATCAATTCATTCTCAGGCATCATGTTACATTAGCAGTTCGAGTGTGATTCATTCAGCAATTCAAAGTTCATGTGTTACTCATTCAATGCTTTTCAGCATATGTATCTCTATCGATTTAGCAATTCAAAGGTACGGATGGACCCACGTGATCTCACCACATTCAGTCGTGAGTGGCACCAAGGTTGAGTTGCGAGCTGGCGGCAGGTTGACAACTTTTATTATTATCTTGGAGATCAGGACTACGTCGTCTGGGACTTCTGTGGGAGAAAAGTCACCAAATTGAAGAGAGATCATGTTAGAAGATACGACCTTGTCTTCAGCTTCGAGGTTGATCACTTGGCTGTCGATAAGTTGTTGTATCTTCTTCTTCAGGACGATGCAATCCTTGGTAGAGTGATGCACGTACTGATGATAAAGACTGTACTTGGGATCATTAACTTGGTTCGCCTCCGCAGGACGTCATGGTGGAGGCAATGTCAGTTTATTACCCTTCGTCAATGTGTGAAAAATGGTAATAACATCGTCTTTGTCAAAGGAGAAAGTCTTCTTAGGTTTGTCAGAGGCGCCCTGAGAATTGGAAGCTCCCTTGGAAGTGTCGACCTTCAAGACTTCTTTCCCTTTACCCCCACGGACTGGGATAGTTTGAGGGTGCTTGTCTTTGTCTTCAGATTTGGGTGTTTTCAACCCCAGTAATTCCATATTAGGGACATCGTTTTCAGCAGCATCAATAGCCCCAATAAAAGCGGGCCATGTATCATACTTATATATACCCAGACAAAAATTCACTGTAGGAAGGAAGTTATGTCGACAAGTATACATAAGTTCTGAGTTTGGTATACCGAAGGGCTTCTTCAATGCTAGTCGCCTGAAGCGTTCGATGAAGGCAATGACAGACTCAGTCCTCCTTTGCTTGGTCTCGATTGTTGGTACAGTTTATTTTGATAACATTAACAGCATCTTCGTAGTCTAGTTTTCTCTGTATTTCAGATAGATATTCTTTCAAAAGCTTTACTACATAAGCTCTGTCCATTCAAGCCGAGTCATCGAAGCCTTATGGAAATTCCTAAAAGAAGATTGAAGAAAAGACCAGCGATCCTTAAAAACGGCTCTCAACAAATTCAAGATGTCGAGTCTGTACAAGGTCTAGGTCTTTCTGTAAATACCTAAGGTTGGATGACAAAACGTAAAGCTCTTCTATGTTTTTCAGTCAAAAATCGATGTCTAAAAGAACGGCATACCGACGGTATACCGTTTCTGAGCCACAAGAATGTTCTGTGACAAACATCGGCGTACCGACGGTATACTGCAGTATACCGACGGTAGACCGTTTTGTGAGCCACAAAAATATTCTGTGACGAACTTCGGCATACCGACGGTATACAACAGTATACCGATGGTATTCCGTTTTGTTAGCCACGAAATATTCTATGACGAACATCGGTATACCAACGGCATACCGCTACATACCGACGGTATACCGGTTTATCTGATTTGATTTTTGAATGGACAAATACTAGCATTAAATGCTCCCCAACGGATATAATTATTACCGTTACTGTTCCAAGCGGTATACCGATGGCAAGTCGGTCCAGACCGACAATATACCGTCTGGGTTATATTCAGGAGCATTAAATGCTACCTACTCTTGGTTTTCTATATAAATGGATTCCTTCTCTCTCATGAAGGTCATCCACTTAAGCCATAAATTTTTCAACAACCAAGAGCTCCACCATTACTACTCTACCCAAGCTTTTAATTGTCATCCAATCCAAAAGTTTTAGAGTATTCAAGTGTTGTACTTTTCGATCTTCAAGTGTTAGAAGATCAACAAGTTCTTTTCCTTTCCTTTTGAAGTTGGCGAGCCTTCGTAAGAAAACTCGTGTGTAAGAAGTTGGCGAGTTCTTCGGATCCAAACTCGTGTTGAAGTTGGCGAGTTCTTCGGATCCAAACTCGTGTGTACAATTTACTCAATAGTAGATTTAAGTCGGAGAGAGTTCCAGGACTGGATTGCCTCTAGGGAGGAGACCAGGATACATCACGTGTTTGATTTTCTCACTCTCTCATAATTTTATTTCAGTGATATAGCTTAATTGTGTTTAGTTTTATTTTATTTCCCTATTAACCCCCCCTAGGGTTCTACAATTGGTATCAGAACTTTGTTCTCTTGATTTGGATTTACACCCTTAGAGTGATCCATCACTACAAGAAAAATGACGATTCTTGACGGTTTATAAGTTGACAGACGTCGGAAACCATCAATAATAGGGTTTATCTTGACGGTTTTAGGCTTACGTCAAGAGACGGCCTTTTTTTGTTACTTTAGCTCATTTATAGCATGTATATTGACGGTTTTGAGGGATCCGTCAAGAAAGAGAATCTTTTATATTGACGTTTTGTTGATAACCGTCAAGTAATGCATGTACAAAAAAATTGTCGCTGTTTTTTTCACTGCCATTATTGTAATTATTTCAAATTTTTAATCTATTGACGGTTATGATTCTATTTTTTTATTGGAGAGCACAACAACTTTTTTCTGATCTCTCGTAAACTCTCCCTACTCAATAACTCTCTACTCTCCCTTCCCCTCTCTCTGCTCTCCTTTTCTCTCTTCCTTCTCTCATTTGCAGTAGATAGAGAAGGAAAGCCCTTCTTCATCCTCTTTCTCCTCTTCTTTCTCTTCCTCCTCCTTTCTCTCTCATATAACCCTAATCCCCAAATCCAACCGATGTTATCTCCAAACCCTAACCCTAGATCAAGGTCTTTCCTCAAGGACTATGTCGATGGTGGCGGCAACCGTGCGAAAGAAGGTCCGGGAGCTGGTCTCGCACGTGAGGGGGCGGACGGGCCGAGCGGTGGACGTCGGGGGCGCGGTGTTCGACACCGCGCTCAATCTGATCTCCGCCACCGCCTTCTCTTCCGACTTGGTAAGCCTCGATCATCATTCTGATCATTCTCGCAGCAGTTTCAAGGAGGTTATCTACAGGATCGTAGAGGAGGTCGGCAAGCCGAACCTCGTCAATTTCTTCCCTTGCTCGTGCCGATCGATCCGTACGATTGCAGGAGAAAGGTGACCAAGTGCTTCATACGGCTTTTCGAGATGATCGACGAGATCATAGATCGACGAAAAAATGTACCAAAGAAACGGTTTAAACATCATTTCTTCTTTCCTTTCTTCTTCTAAACTTGGGGTTTTCCTGCTCCTCCCTTTCCCCAAACACCAAAAAAGCTTCCGATTTGTCCTAAATTCTTAGGGTTTGCATCGATCGAGGTTTGATTTATTGTTTCAAAGGTGGAAGGAGCCAGAGATGGGGGCATTAATGTCAAGATTATGGTTCATGATGTTCCCGACGAAGGAGTACAAGATCGTGGTGGAAGGGCTGGATAATGCCGGCAAGACGACCACCCTCTACAAGCTGCACCTCGGCGAGCTCGTCACCACCAAACCTACCGTCGCAGCAACGTTGGGGATCTGTCTACAAAAACATCATGTTCGAGGTGAGCGCCATATTTTTATTGCTATAATACTATCAGCAGCATAGCTATGTTCAAAGTTTGGTTTGATATGAAAATTGACTATAAATCCATCATCACTTTCTTTTCATATGTTCCATACTTTGTTATGGTCCATCAGAACACTAGTATCACTTCTTTAACTATTGCCTTGCACCCAGATTCATGAAGGCAATGGGGACTGTAATTTCATAAAACTAGATGACCAGCTGATATTTTGCGCTGTTATGGTCCATCAGAAGAGATGCAGCTCTCTCTTTTTTTAAAAATTTTGCCAACAAACTAGGAGTATAGTATATTAAGTACAGTTGTCACTAAGAATTATGGGATATCTGTTCAATAAATCATTTATGGATTCTTGAAAGAAGCAGGTTTCAGCGAAACTACATGAATGCATCCTTAGGTAAACTTGATGGCAGCTTATCTCTGTGTATTTTGATAGGATAGCAGTAAATTCAATAATAAAAACATGTTTATGCAGGTTTTTCCAACTTGGGACTGTCATCCTCGCCTTTCATGATACAAGTGATGTACTCGAAACAGCTAAAGTGTTGAAGTATTCAAAGGAGGAGATGGGAGTAAGTGTGTGCTTTGGGCTTTTTGCTCTCTCACGGCTTGTACTACGATTGATGGATAAACTTGATGGCAGCTTATCTTCAGTTATCAGTCTATCGAATCCTTGATGGTGATGGGCAATTTCTCCATAGGCTTATACTATATGTTCAATACAATGCTTCTCATGCTGCTTGGAGAGGATATTCGATCAGGTAAATAGTGCGTTTTGGTGTACAAGTCAAGTATTTTCACGAAGTAAAATTCTATAAGTTTAGAATAGCCATTCACAAATTTATAAGGTCTGTTAATAAAACTGCATATCCTTCTTAGGTGCAATTGGTTATAATTTTGTATTAAAGTTGATAGTTATTTTTCATCCATCATCATTGAGATGGAGTTTGTGACTTGAAGTATATAAACTGTCCAGTATTATCATCAAATTAGAACTTCATAATACATGTGTGTTTATATCTTTTTTCTCCTTCTGTTTCCTTATTTTAAGTATTAAAAAAAAGGAAACCTAAACACCAAAAATTTGGCACCAAGCTAACACACACTCTCACATATTTAATAAGTATAAATGATACGATATCTGAAAAGTTACAAGAAGATGTCCCATCAACAGAATCATAGATTCTAAATATATCAAGAAAATATACAAGAGACATGGTCACCTGCTACATCCAAATGTATAAAGAGTCTTAATTGTACATCGATGTCACGCCCCGCTCCCGTAGGAGCGATCGTCCTCGCTAAGGCGTGATGCCGCACGAGCCTAGATTGCGCTCGTGCAAGGCAATTCCATAACGGCCGATTACATCGGCGGCGACGGGGTCGTCGCACAGAAGTCCCAAGCAGAAAACATTGAATACATTGCAGCGGAATTTAAAGAAGAACACATGAACTCAAGTTGTCCAAAAGAATCTCTTTATTGATATTGAATACAAGATTACATTTGTGGGCGCAAGGCCAATTTACAATGTCTCTAGTGCTCACTTTTCTCTCATTTACAAGTCACTCTGCTCTCTCTCATCTCTCGATACAATACTTGAATCCAGCAGAAGCTTCGGAAGGCGATGTCCATACATTATGTCCTGTATAAGTCTTCAGTTCACGCGGCCGCACGCTTCGAATCGCCAAGGAACTCCGTGCCTCGACGCATCCAAGCGAGCTCCGCACGACGAGCTTCTACCTGTGCCTGCACATGAAACACTGTGTGGGTGTCAGTACCACTGTACTGGTGGAGTGAGCTCCTCGCCCACCCATACAAAACCTACACGTTCATTTACTTTGTGCAGCTTAAATCCCTTTTCGATTGTCTTTCTAGTCTTGCCTTAGGACCAATTTTAGGACCGGCGCCTTGGCGCAACTTGTGTATCAGAACCATCCCGTGCTTGTAATGTCAACGTTAACTCAGTCTTTGCCTCTAGACCCCTTCTTGTGCCAACAACGTAACCTATCAAGTCGTGTTTGCCCTACGGCCAAAATCAAGGACGCAACTACACGATAGACTTCATTTCCGTGTGACCGTGCTATCGTACTGATAACATCCTTATCTTTAAGTCTCGAAACCTTGTCGTTTTCTTACAATGTCAACATATCGACTCAGACTTTGTCTTGTGACAACGCGGCCGTGCCTCGTATTTTGAGGTCGTGCCCAGCAACTCGACATAACTTTCAACCAACTTGCCCTACGGCCCTTCTCGACTTTACACTCGACGCCACAACTCGTGCCGAAGCACAATGCCTACGTTGATACCCAATCTTAGGCCCAACATTATGCCTTTAACTTGTACACACACACACCTTCAACTCGACTCCTTGATATAGCACACTCAATACTCGACTAAATCCAAAGGCACACTCGCGGATTGTCGCCGCCATGCCGACATCTATATGAACTTGGTCACTAGCACGACAAGCTATATTGGACCTCCGTTGGATATTAGGGTACGTTCGTATATAACGAGGCGCGAACTCGCCGAATTTCCCCTAATACCCGCTCTACGGCGCACCCCTTGGGTAGGTCGCACCCCGTCCAAGGGTCCCGTAAGCACGTGTTCCTCCTAGGCCAGATCAGTCCCATGGCAGCGGCAACTGTCTGAGGAACAAAAATCAAAACCCTTGTGCACCGGTACACAAGTTGTCCAATGACCATGCAGACTCGACCCACTTCCTCATTTCTGGACCGTTTCGTACTTTTCAACGCGGATAGGAACGCGAGACTCCCGACCGAGGGACCGCCTCGAACTACTTAACGTGGATAGGAACGCGTGACTCCCAACCGAGGGACCGCCTCGAACTACTTAACGTGGATAGGAACGCGAGACTCCCAACCGAGGGACCGCCTCGAACTACTTTGAACTCGAGGGAACGACTACTACGTAGCCTTCCAACTTAACTTAAACCAAACGTGTTCCTTAGATGCCATAGACCGTGGCTAACTTTCCAATAAACCAACCGTGGCTCGTGCCTCTAAACCGACTCGTGTTCTACGTAACGCTATCGCCCAAGTCATACTTCATATGATGGGCCTTGGGGTCGTGGGACTATTTATCTTGACAACCGCAGAATGAGCGGGACAGCACGTAGAATCACTTAGGTCGACCGACATAACTTGCCTAACCCTCTCAAGCCTACAACATAACCCAAGGGACGAGCAAAGGCTATGCCAAGCTTTGCGGGACAGGACCGTGCATGCTTTAGCAAGCATTTGTGCGGGCGACGCCTATGACTTAGGCTAACTCTCAGCTTTTGCACCGAAGACCAACTTTCCTTCTCCCAAGCCACGGGACGAAGGACCGAGTGTCATTTTCAAAGCACGTCGTGCACCAACTCTAAGCCGACCGTGGGACGTTTTCCATGTTCTAACTCGATTCAAACCGTCGGGATTATTCCCTTAGCTATGTGGATGCATAGCTTTTATTATCAAGCCTAACTTGTGCAAGTTGAAAACACGATTTATTATGTGAAGGCAAAGATGAGGAGAGTTCACCGAAACTACCCCACCTGAGCGAGCGGTCGCCTCGACCGAGCGAGCCTTCGAGCAGCCGTTGTAAGGCTAATTCCGAACGCCGTCGGCGTTTCGATTCCTCCGATTGACTTTGTGGGACGGGGCACTACAATCGATGTAACTTGAAATCGTCTTCTCTTACCTGAAGAATACGGACCTTGTTATCATCCCGTAATAAGATCTACTTATTGCTAAATTTTGAACAATTCTTCAGAAGAAGTTTGACCAACTTAAAATTGAAATTTAATAATGAAGACCATATAAACATGTTATAAATGACTTTATTATAAATAAAAACATAGTACACTTAAGGATGTTATATGCCTTTCCAAATATTGCATTCCCTTGCCTTACTTTCCAGTCTAAAAGGCATAAAAATAGAGTAAAATTGGAATATAATAATAAAGACCATATAAACAAGTTATAATGGATGTTCAGTTATATCGTTCTCTTGACAATATATGTTTTGGAAAGTCCGATATGATTGTAGCTGACATGAGATGGTATATTCCACTTCTCTGTCGAAGATGACATGAGATCACTAAGAAGTGCAATTTCTTGAAGAATGGATACCTTGAACATCTGAGGATATTTCTATTTAGTAATGTTATTATTATCCTCTCCATAGTTTCAATTTAATACTCAAAAGTTTTGTGTATATACATGCATTTACTTCGGATATTTACTTCGGATGATTTTTAACCCATGCATGGTGTAGATTCCATTTACGGATTTGTCTATATAGATGCATGTTCAGAAGTTTGCATGTTTGTAGCAAGACAAGGCAACACAATTTAAATGCTTTCTTGAATAGTGTGCTTAATTACCAAGTGCCTACCAATCAATGGCACTGCTATGCCCTGCTCCTTTAATAATTTCCTGAAATGAGGGAGATGTCAGTTTTCCTCCAAAAAGGTTCTGCTCCTTTAATACTCAGAAAATGACATTATTTCAGCTTCTACAATCTCTTAAAGTTTGCTAGCTACAAGGGCCCTAGTAGCTTAAGGACTCTTCAAGTCCTGTTTTGAGAAGAGGAGGATTTTCGCAGCCAACTGATTTTATTATTCATTTAGAAACTTGAAATTGAAACTTCTTCGCTTGAAACTTTGACCACGAGGATAAGATATAATGCAAACTATGGTATGTAACTGAAATGTAAGATTTATGTGCACTATGAAGAAATAATGTGCTGAGAGAAACCTATCTATAGTGTGTAAGACTAGCAATTACTGCCCCACCAAAACTTCTTTGCCTTGAATAGACTTTTGTAGTACCAAAGAAGTGGATCCAAAAGCTCCTAATTTACATAGTGCTCATTATTTCTCTTGGTGTGTAATGTCAATGAGGCACACAAACTTTGTGGTTCCACATATTTAGATATAAAGGTATTAGCAATACTTGGTTCTGATCTTCTGTTTTTCTTTTCTTTTTTCACAGCTCTATGATATTAGATCGATGAAAGAATTGTAAGGATGGAGAATGGAGTGGTGTGAAGCTATTGTAAGGATGGAGATGCTCTTAAGTTATAAATTCAATAATATATATTATTTTGGTTACGGGGCTGGAGTAGTGTGAAGCTATTGTAAGGATGGAGAATTGCAATCCACATAAAAACTACATACAATGCTGTGATGAGATATATGCTTTGAAGCATAGGTATGGGTACGTTGATACAACAATTTGGCTACAGTGGCTTACAAGGTACATCTTCTCATTAGCAGATATACAATGGTTACATATATGGCTATGTATAAGTAATGGTTTCTTGATATCTATACACACACACTGACACCTGTTTTCAACTCATGATAGTAGGCCCTATTGTAGCATCATGTATAGATTTTTATTATTTTTGTACAAGAGATCTGGTTTTCATTTTTTTTCTTAAACCTAAAAGTTATTATTTGCTTCTAATACAAAACTATGCACTGATTGATCAATCAATTCTTCTAATATGCCTGTTTTGGTGTAGTGTATACTGAGTACTGATACTCTTAGAGAAATTATACTTATGTATTGATACTCTACTGGAATACTATCCTTCTGATATTGCTACCAAGCTATATTACTGAACTGATACTGGATGTCACTCTACTGATGCTGATTGCTTCACTGACTGATACTAAGACTGAGCTGAACTTCACAGGCTAATACTCTACTGGAATACTATCCTACTGATATGGTATATTTTACTGGTAAAGTGCTCAAATTGCATTGCATCAAAGTGCCTCCATCTCTTGTATGTATCACATGCCCAATATGTTTGGACACATCTACTTTAGATGTGTCTGATCTGAGGTTGGTTCCGCATGTCTATATGTTAAGCACATTGGTATATTACCTGTAGCAAATGTTTTCCCAAAATAATTGGAATATACATGCTACAAATCTGACTGGGAGCCTAAATATGTGCACACTGGAAAGATATTAAGGCGAACACATTCTGTATGCGTAATATAGTGACAAGCTTCTTGGATGAAACATACATATAGGAAAATCCATGCTCCAGGTTCTATTTTTGCATCGTGCTAAAAGTAATGAATTCATAGCAGTTGTATTTCATCATGAATCGTGTGAACAATTTGATACTATTTTTTTCTTACTCATTGATTTATGATGCATGTCGTGGGCTCTCTCTCTTGCGAATATGTATATTCTAATTTTTGCTTGAATACCCCCAAACTATCACATTTTTCATTTTAATACCCCGACCTTTGTTTTTTTAATCTGGTAAATACCTAGAATCATTTTAGTTTTTGACATTTCCAAGTTCCTCTGTAAGCCAACCATCATACTTAACGGATGCATTGCATATGACTGTTTATGAGCTTTTATCCATGAGGAGATTGTACCCATAAAAAAGGGGAAAAAAAAAGACAGATATTATGAGCTTTATCCCTGAGGAGATTATACCCATAAAAAAGGGGAAAAAAACAAACAAAGACAACTATTATGTTTATTTTTTGATTAGGTTATTTTCATTTTACATGTCATAAGGTTGTTTTCTTTTTTTTACATACCATATATGACTAGTCCAACTTGATTTGACCTAACAACACATTTCATCCTATGAACTCATGCACAATCAAATGAAATGATTGAATTAGGTAGAGCCCCTAGAATGTTGAACTGAGAAAGTGAACCCATCATAGACAATAAAGCACGACCACTCAAGAAATCCATTCCGTGTTAGATAGTGTCTCACATGAAATGGACACTCCAAATTGCACTGGGGCACAACAAATAGGTGTCGAATTCATGTGGTCGTGTCGGAACCCAGTCATATCATGATGGTAAGCATGCACTTATGAGAAGATGGTTCTGAATCCCAGAGGTCTAAAGCATTTAATTTATGTTAATGATCACCTTTTGCCTATGGAAATTTTAGACGAGAATGCAACCTCCAAGAGGCAGGTTTCCCCAGAAAAGATGTATCGAGCAGCTCTATTGAAACCGCTTTGCCAATACAATCCTTAAAGCTCGTGAGAAAACAATAAACCGGGTTCGCTACACAAACTTGTACTATGGCAGGTATAACTTTTAAGTTTTTGTTGTTAGGTTAGAACTGCTTGTATGTTTCTTGCTAATAGTCACAAACAAATTGCACATTTAGTCAAAATATATTGATAATTCTGTAATAGTGAGTTGATACTTTGTGTTCTTGTTCTCTCAGAAACTAGCTGAAAAATGAAGGTGCTGCATGCTGTGAATAGGAAAATGCTGTGGATATGGAGGGATGTGCTCCGATATGGTTTGCTACTTTTTTTATTTCATTTTGTAGTGTTGGTGGATTATGTTTTGTGGTGACAAGTGATGGATATTTGTGGTTTGGATATTGTTTAAGTGGTATGGAAACAACAGATATGGGATGTGTACTTTATGGTTGGATTATGTTGTGGTTGGACAAGTGAAGAATACTTTATGGATGTGTATTGGAAGTTTTTGTTGTATGAACAATACAGTTTGTTAATATGAAAATTGGGTTTTATAGTAATTTGATGTGTGTAGCTTCTGGATTGATATAATGTGTGGTTGATTAATATTATATAATTCTTGACGGAATTTTGGCATGCTTCTCTTGATGGTACTTTGGATAGCTTCTCTTGACGGTTGTCGAACGTCAACTTTAATTCATATCATGCTGCACAATATTGCTGTGAATTAGTGCTTTTTATGACGGGTTTTGTCCGTCAAAACAAATGCTTTTATTGATGGCTAAAGACCGTCAACTAGGCCGGAGTCAAGAAAAGTTTTTGCCTATGTTGATGGTTCCTAAAAAGAGCTATCTTGACGGCTAAAAATAGTCAAGAAAACTACATAAAATGACGGCAAAAAACTGCCAAGAAAAGTTTGTCAGGGACCGTCAAGAAAAGGGGAAGACTTTTCTTGACTCCGGCCTAGTTGACGGATCTGCAACCGTCAAGATACCCATTTCTTGATGGAGAATCACCGTCAAGAAAAGCCCTTATTCTTGTAGTGCATGGCCACTAACCCTAGTATCAACACATTCCACAATGAGGGACTCTCCACAAATAGACCACCTCTATTTGATGGAACCAACTATTGTAGGAACGAAATCGTAAAGCAGAATACTCTAGAGGGGGGGTGAATAGAATTGGCAGCGGAATAATGCTAATTAAAAATTGTTAGCAGCAAGATCACAGAATAATAATCACAACTAAATAATGTAAAGGCAGAGATAAGAAAGCAAACGCAAAGACAGCGATGTATACTGGTTTTCCTCTGTTGAGGACTAGTCCAGTCGGTAGAACTCTTGCTACCAGTTGAATCCACTATTGGCAAAACCGCAAGTTTTCTTACGAAGTCCTTGCAACTTCTACAACGCGAGCTTTGATACGAAGAACTCGTCCAACTTCAATTGTGAAGAGGTATTCTTCTATCAAGCCTTCTGATTACAATCACTCTGAAACTTCTAGACCGCACCGTACTGGCAAATCGACTAGAGGATTGTAACTGGCTTGGGATCTGAAAATTAAAGCTCGAGAAAAACTCTTTGGAAGACTGAAAGCTTTAAGTAGAGAGAAGATTGAAAGTGAATGAGTGAGTTAAAATGATCGAAATCCTTCTCTATTTATAGGAGTTCCAAAGACAGAATTCTGACAGAATTCGGGCATAATTCGGGCAGAACTCGATGAGCAAATCTCGGTCAAATCCGCAACTGCAGGAGGACCAAGTTCCAAGGAATTCAAAAACAAAACGGCCACTAACCGAACTCTGGCCGAGTTCTATCAAGGTTAGGTTATAGTTTTAAAATTAGTTTTTAGGGAATTTTGAAAACCTTTTTGAAAACCTTTTTGGAGCTTTTGTAAATACGAATGTTTTTCAAAACTAAGAACATTTTAAAAACATTTTGAAATCATTTTGGAATAGCCTATTTGCCAGTACGACTCGGTGTACAAAGTATTCCTAGACTCAAATAAAATGAAAAATACATTGCTCAAAGAAATACAGACTCGAACAGGCAAACAGCGCTTCGGTCTTGAACTGAGTAGATAGCTGTTCTTGATCATGTCCAAGAGTTTGAGATATCCTGACTAGCTTCATATATCAAGACAGAGTTTGATCAATTATTAAAATCAGTTTGACCATATGACCAATGGGCCAACAATCTCCTCCATTTTGATAATTGACAAACTATGAATGATATAACATCTAAGCTTGGAATCAAATCAAAAATAGTAATGTAAAATTGTTCATATCCTGCATGCATTTACTCAAAAGATGTTAGATCCTTATTTCTCCCCCGTTGTCACTTAACAAAATAATTGCAAAAGAGAAAGCTCCCCCGCAATCAATGTATAAGTAACAAACAGTGAAGAAACACATAAAAAAATGACAGATGGTAGAGACAGTAAAAAAAATAATAACATCACAGGCATGTATTTGTCTCAGGCAGTTTATAATATAAAAGCATATAAAGATGCTATAAATAAATAAATAAACTGATGTGAAAGATAAACTATGAATCCCATAAAGATAAAATGATGTTCAAGAGACATCAATAAATATCCAGTACAAGTCGGATAATAAAAAGATAAAAAGACAGAAACTTGGAATGTCGGAGCATTTCCAAGTATACAGTAGACAATATCCAAAAATCAGCTAATATATCACATCTCCGCATCATCATCATCATCATCATCATCAGCATGACCGGCATGTCCAGATGGACCAGCTCCAGAGGTACCAGCTCCAAAAGGGTGAGGAGGAGCGCCAGTGTAAAACTCATCGACATAGTCTCGAGGAGGAGCACGGTCAGAATGGCACCAATCATATGCGTTACCGGGCTGAAAGTAGGCATGAACAGCCTCATCCTCACAGCGGTAACCAGAAAAGGCTGGATCTCTAGGAATAGAACCGGCAGAATGTCCAGTCTGAGCAAATCGGAGATCAGCGAGAGAATTTGCTATCGCCTGATAACGAGTGACATCGCGAAACTCACGTTCGCGGGCCATATCTGTCATCGAGACGTGCAAATCAGAAAGATGCTGGTGTATGCCTTCAAATGTCATAGCATACTGCTGAGTAGGTGGAGGAGGTAGAGCAGTAGGAGGAGTAGCAGCAGTCATACTACGAAGAGATAGCTTAAGAAACTTGGGCTCAGGGTCTTGAGTACAAGTTGACAAATCAATATCAAAACGCTGGAAGATGCGTGGGAGAATCATCGTATAAGAGAGATTTCTATCTCTTGCACGACAACGTCCCATCATCTGGATAATAGTCTTAGGGGTAGAAAAGGGAATCCCCTTAAGAATATGATACATAGCAGATAGTTCAAGTGATGTGACATCATCCTTTGAAGTAGACTTCGGAAGGAGAGTGGAGTAGATAATGCGGTGTAATTCATAATTAAACAAGTTCAAGTTGTTTGCCTTGAACTTTCCAGAGCAAACTCGATCAGGTGCACAGAGTTCAGCTTTGAAACTAGCAAGTGTCGTGCCATCGGGGAAATCAAATTCAGTGATATCAACAAGCGATGCACCTTCGTTAGATAGACCAAGGATTTCTGCTAAGAGGACATCATTGAACTCGATGTCTAGTCCGCCAACATGAGTACTTACGTCAAACGTGTTTAATATGATATTGCAGTAGAAAAGTCTAATGGTACTAGTAGCTACCGGAAAACAAAGTTTAACAACGTGTTATAACCCTAATGCCTCAAAATAAGGGCGGTGTTCTGAAAACACAGTCCATTTGATAGGAGCGCATGTGCATATGGATCTCATAGAGAAGTCTCCATACCACAGACGGGCTTGATCTAGGGTTTGAAAATAAAATCCATCGAACGCGCCATCGCTCGATTGAACTGGTGAAAAGAGGGAATCCGTGGGTGGATTCGAAGATGATCCTTCCTCACTAGGATTGGTCGTCTTCTTCCTCTTGAAGGGGTTAAATCCCTTAGGCGGCATTGTACAATAAAAGTAAATATGCATAAAATTGAAAGGAAGAGAAATACGGAGTTATACCTCCCGAGATTCAAGTATATTGTAGAGAACAACGATCTCCGCACGAATCCAAAATTTGGATGGATTTCACCACGTAGATAGGAAGAAACGGAGTGGTAAAGAACTAGGGTTTGAGGGCTCTCGCGCGGCTGTTGTTGCTGTGATGGTGGTGTTTAGAAGCAACGAAGAAGAAAGGCTCTCGGGTTCTGGTTATATAACCAGATACCTTTAACCGAACTCAGGCCAAATTTGGTCCGAATTCTGGCCGAATTCGCCTGGGGTTGGTTTGGAACACTTTCTTTTTCATTGACTCATTTCAAAGATTTAATTCAAAGATTAGTAATTTCAACATTCAATTAATATAATTAATATTATTTTATAGATTAAATATCGTACACAGCGACTGTCTCAGATTAGCTGTAGGAGTATTGTCCCAGCTGGCAGAGGTTCACCGGGGAACTCTTAAGTACCGCTTCGCTTCAACCGTAGTTGTGGTGATAGACAGACTCTTTATTGGCTTGTCTCTAACACAGTTTTTGCGTATTGAAATAAAATCATAAAACAAAATTAATTAACATTATTGACGTCCAAAATTCCTAATTCTCGACATAAATAATTGAAACGATCTTCTGCTAGAGGTTTTGTGAAGATGTCAGCTAATTGATTCTCAGTATCTATGTACACAAGGTCAATATCTCCATTTTGATGATGATCTCTAAGAAAATGATGTCGGATCTCGATATCCTTATTACGAGAATGACATACTGGATTCTTAGTCAAATTAATAGTGCTCGTGTTGTCATAGAAAATGGGAATGTGTGTGTAAAATAAATCATAGTCTTCTAAGGTTTGTTTCATCCACAAAATCTGAGCACAACAACGTCCTGCGGCGATATACTCAGCCTCTGTTGTTGATAGGGCTACAGAATTTTACTTTTTACTAAACCATGAGACTAAAGCCTTGCCTAAGAAATAACATGTGCCGCTGGTACTTTTTCTATCAACTTTGCATCCAGCAAAATCTGCATCCGAGTAACCAATAAGGTCAAAGGACTTAGTTTTGGGATACCATAAGCCAACAGAAGAAGTGCCCTTAAGGTATCGAAAGATACGCTTAACTGCGCACAGATGTGATTCCTTTGGATTAGCTTGAAAATGTGCACACAGGCAAACACTAAACATAATATCTGGACGACTAGCAGTTAAATAAAGTAAACTACCGATCATACCTCGATACTTACGTGTGTCGACCGGCTTGCCTTGTTCATCAATATCAAACTTTGTTGAAGTTGCCATTGGAGTGCCAATAGGTTTGACATTATCCAGATCAAACTTCTTTAGTAAATCTTTTGTGTACGTGGCTTGATTTACGAATGTCCCATTGTCAGTTTGTTTGATTTACAGTCCGAGAAAGAATTTTAGCTCTCCCATCATGCTCATCTCAAACTCATTCTGCATACACTTAGAGAATTCTTGACAAAAAGATTCATCAGTAGATCCAAATATAATATCATCAACATAGACTTGTATTAAGGGAAGCTTGCCATTAAAAGACTTAATAAAAAGTGTAGTGTCAACCTTGCCTTTTGAAAAACCATTGTCAAGTAGGAAGGAGCTTAGACGATCATACCAAGCACGAGGGGCTTGTTTTAAACCGTATAAAGCTTTCTTCAACTTGAAAACATGATCAGGGTTTTTAAAATCTGTGAAACCTGGAGGTTGTGCTACAAAAACTTCTTCTTTTATAAAACCATTTTAAAATGCACTCTTGACATCCATTTGAAATAATTTGAAATTATGAAAACATGCAAATGCACATAACATGCGAATGGATTCTAATCTCACAACTGGGGCATAAGTCTCATCGTAGTCGATACCTTCTTCCTGATTGTATCCTTGAGCTACGAGTCGAGCCTTATTACGAGTCACTAAACTATTCTCATTCAGTTTATTTTGGAATACCCAACAGGTGCCAATGATTGGATGATCAATAGGCTTGGGAACAAGTTCCCAAACTTGATTCCGTCCAAATTGGTTTAATTCCTCTTGCATAGCATCTATCCAAAAATTATCACTACATGCTTCATCAATAGTTTTGGGTTCTAGCTGTGAAATGAATGCAACACTAGAAATAATATCTCTACTGGATGTACGAGTACTTACACCTTTGGTAATATCACCAATTACCAAATCCTTTGGATGATCAGCCATAAATTTTAATCTTTTCGGCAGACTCTGAAGGTAGCTGGTTTCTGGAACTTCTCTAGGAGGATCAGCTAGTGCCGAGCTTGGTTGAGAATCAGCTGGTGTTGAGCTTGGTACAGTTAGATCTTCGTCATTGTCATCGATAGTCATTTGATTCAATTCATCAAAGGTGACGTTGATTGATTCTTCGATGATCATAGTTCGTTTGTTGAAGACTCTGTATCCTTTGCTCTTGGCCGCATAACCTAAAAATATACCTTCATCGGCCTTTTAGTCAAACTTTCCCAAATTGTCTTTTGCATTAAGAATAAAGCATTTACAACCAAATATTCTAAAATATGAAACTGATGGAATTCTATCAAACCATAACTCAAATGGAGTCTTCTTCGATTTGGGTCGAATTAGAACTCTATTGAGAATAAAACAAGCTGTATTGACAGCTTCAGCCCAGAAAAATTTGGGTAGACTAAACTGGTTTAACATTACTCTGGCCATTTCGGATAGAGTTCTGTTCTTACATTCCACAACTCCATTTTGTTGTAGAGTCCTAAGGCAGGAGAACTCGTGTACAAAACCGTGTGTGTCACAAAATTGCTCAAACTATGCATTTTCGAATTCGCCACCATGATCGCTTCTAATACGAGTGATCATGTAACCTTTTTCATTCTGTACTTTCTTGTAAAAGGCAACAAATTCGGATAATGCATCATTCTTGCGTGTCAAGAAGTATACCCACGTGTATCTAGAGTAATTATCTACAATTAAAAAAGCATATAGCTTACCTCCGAGGCTAGCAACTCTGCTAGGACCAAATAAGTCCATATGTAACAATTGTAGAGGTCTAGTAGTACATACTGCGTTTACTGACTTGAATGTGGATCTGATAGCTTTGTTCTTTTTATATTGGCTGTATACCGAATCCTTCTTGAATGTTATGTCCGGTAAACCGCGTACTAGCTTCTTCATGGATAATCTTGAGATTGTGTCCATATTTGCATGACCGAGTCTCATATGCCACAGATGACTCTCATCACTTTTAGCCATTAAGCATCTACCTGAAATGTTAGTTTCTTCCAACAAATAGAAAACATATATGTTGTCTTCCCTGATACCTTCAAAGATAGTACTACCAGTTGAGCCATCAACTATAGTACATTTGTCTTTGCCAAAGTTGATGCCATAACCATGATCAGCTAAATGACTTATGCTGAGTAGATTATGTTTCAACTCAGTAACCAGACAGACATCCTTAATCACAGGATAGGGAGACTTACCAACATCACCGATACCAATGATATACCCTTTCAAGTTGTTACCGAAGGAGACATAGCCTTCCTTCTTTTTCTTCGACAGTGTTGCAAATAGTGTAGCGTCACCGGTCATATGCCGTGAACAACCGCTGTCAAGAATCCATTTGCTTTTAGCATGTGAAAGGTGTTCTACCTACAAAACAGTTTACAGATGAAACTTTTGGTACCCATTTCTTGTAGGGTCCTGAAATGTTAGCTTTTGGTATCCATGCATAAATATTTAAATCAACAAGCTTTCTGATTCTACATACAGGAGAAAGATGACCAGTGTGGCCACAATAATGACATTGTGCATGTTTAGTGTTGAAAGCTGAGTGATGTGTATGGTTGGTAGGTTTAGGTTTTCTAGTATAGAAGAAAGCATACCTATAATCCTATTTGGGCTTAACCTTTTGGGGTAAAGGTTTGATATGGTTAGGTCTGACAGTGTTTGGTTTGGGAATGTTCCGATTATTCGGTAAGTGACACGTGTTAAGGTAGGAAGCAGCAGTCTCAGGCTGTTTTCCTAACCTAATTTCTAATCTTTTGGAAGTGTCATACAACTTAGTATAGTCAGAAGTGAGTGCTTCCATTCTGACTTGTGCACATTGAAGACTTTTCTTCTCTTTAGAAAGTTCTTCTTTCAGTTGGTCAATAACCTTGTCTTTCTCTTCAGATGACTTGGTAGTCTCGTGTAATAAGAGCTTGACAGATGAAAGCTCACCAGACTCACTAACATTATTTCTAACCTCTGCTAGTTGGTCGGTAAGTCTTCATATTTCACCTTTGTACTCTTTAAGTACCTTCTTAGAGGTCTGATATTTGCTACGCAGTTTCCTGTAATCACTTATCAGTTCACTGAAGGCATCTCCTAATTGCTCAAAGGTGAAGTCATCATATGTATCAACTACAGGTTCAGAGAGTACCTAATCGGATGCCATAAAGCATACATTTGCAGCGTCTTCTGATTGTTCATCTTCTGATTCGTTGGCTTCACTTTCATGCCATATGCTGGAGTTGGCATTTCTCCGAGATGTTGATCTCTTCAGGTTCCCTTTCTCATACCTGTTGCTCTTTTTGCTTGATGATGAGTTTGTAGACAAATCCTTCTTCAAGTGTCCCTTCTTTTTGCAGCCATAGCAGACAGCATCATCTTGATACCAGTTGTTGCTGCTATTGTTTTCTTTAGCTTTCTTCTCATATCTCATGAATCTTTTGAATTTTCTTGCTAGGAGTGCTTGATCTTCAGCATCAGATTCACTGCTGTCTGAATCACCTTCAGCAGCTTTTCTGTGCTGAGCCTTGAAAGCGATCGTCTTCTCCTTTGGTGCAGGCTCTTCAAAATCTTGTAGCTCCAGTTCATGAGTGAGTAGCTTACCCATGAGTACTTCGAGGGACATAGTTGTGAGGTCGTTCCCTTCAATGATCGCAGTAGCCTTTGGAATCCAGTTCTTAGTAAGTGCTCGCAGGAGTTTGCGAATCTTTTCATGGTTACTGTAATCTTTGCCTAGGGAGGACAAAGGATTTACAATATCCAAGAATCTTTCGAACATCTGAATAACTGTTTCGTTGGGCTTCATCTTGAATACCTCATACTCTTGAGTAAGTCTGCTGACCTTTGATTCTTTGACTTGAGTCGTGCCTTCATGTGTGACTTCAAGAAGCTTCCATACTTCATTAGCAGTTGTGCAGATAGACACCCTGTTAAATTCAGTTCTATCTAAAGCACAAAATAAAGCGTTAATAGCACGTGCGTCAAGACTGGCCTTTTTTTTTCTTCCTCTGTATATCTGTTATGGGGTTTTTTAATTAAAACTCCATCAACATTTATACGAGGTGGCTTTTGATAGCCATCAATAACAATAGACCATAAATCAAAGTCAAGTGCTTTCAAGAAGAAACTCATCCGTGTTTTCCAATAGGTATAGTTCGTACCATCAAACAGTGGAGGTCGGTTTGTGGCCTGGTCTTCACTTATGAATTTCACAGTTGCCATGTGTTGTGCTGTGATCTATATAACAATTAGTTAAATGAATAAATAATTGCAATGTTATCTTGCTTTACCTGTAACACCCGCTCTGATAACAATTGTAGAAACAATTGGGATCAGAATATAATACCTCTAGATGGAGAACCTGCTCTGATACCAATTGTAGGAACGAAATCGTAAAGCAGAATACTCTAGAGGGGGGTGAATAGAGTTGGCAGCAGAATAATGCTAATTAAAAAATGTTAGCAGCAAGATCACAGAATAATAATCACAACTAAATAATGTAAAGGCAGAGATAAGAAAGCAAACGCAAAGACAGCGATGTATACTAGTTTTCCTCTGTTGAGGACTAGTCCAGTCGGTAGAACTCTTGCTACCAGTAGAATCCACTATTGGCAAAACTGCAAGTTTTCTTACGAAGTCCTTGCAACTTCTACAACGCGAGCTTTGATACGAAGAACTCGTCCAACTTTAATTGTGAAGAGGTATTCTTCTATCAAGCCTTCTGATTACAATCACTCTGAAACTTCTAGACCGCACCGTACTGGCAAATCGACTAGAGAATTGTAACTGGCTTGGGATCTGAAAATTAAAGCTCGAGAAAAACTCTTTGGAAGACTGAAAGCTTTAAGTAGAGCAAAGATTGAAAGTTAATGAGTGAGTTAAATTGATTGAAATCCTTCTCTATTTATAGGAGTTCCAAAGACAGAATTCTGGCAGAATTCGGGCAAAATTCGGGCAGAACTCGATGAGCAAATCTTGGTCAAATCCGCAACTGTAGGAGGACCAAGTTCCAAGGAATTCAAAAACAAAACGGCCACTAACCGAACTATGGCCGAGTTCTGTCAGGGTTAGGTTATGGTTTTAAAATTAGTTTTTGGGAAATTTTGAAAACCTTTTTGGAGCTTTTGTAAATACGAATGTTTTTCAAAACTAAGGACATTTTAAAAACATTTTGAAATTATTTTGGAATAGCCTATTTGCCAGTACGACTCGGTGTACAAAGTATTTCTAGACTCAAATAAAATGAAAAATACATTGCTCAAAGAAATACAGACTCGAACAGGCAAACAGCGCTTCGGTCTTGAACTGAGTAGATAGCTGTTCTTGATCATGTCCAAGAGTCCGAGATATCCTGACTAGCTTCATATATCAAGACAGAGTTTGATCAATTATTAAAATCAGTTTGACCATATGACCAATGGGCCAACAACTATAACTATTGGAAGATTAGGATAAGCATTTATCTGAAGTCCATAGATTTCGATTTATGGGATTGTGTGATAAATGGTATTCCTCCTCCTTCCGGAGTTATTGAGGTTGTTGTTTCTGACACCCTTAGGGTTAAACTCACTGAGAATGTCAAGAAGCTTGCTAGTCGAGATGCTAAAGCTATGAACGCTCTTTACTGTGCTCTCAATAGAGGTGAATTCAATAGGATCTCTACCTGTAAGACTTCAAATGAAATTTGGAAGTTGCTAGAAGTCACTCACGAGGGAACATCACAAGTAAAAGAATCAAAGATTAGTAGACTCACACAAGAATATGAATCTTTTAAGATAAAACAAGATGAGTCTAGTACTTGTATTTTTACTCGTTTCGGTGATATCATTAACCCTCTTTCTTCTCTTGGTAAGGAATATCCTGCTCATGAAAAGATCAGGAAAATTTTCAGAGGATTGACTAAAGGATGGAGTCCTAAAGCTACCAACATCATTGAAGGGAACGACTTGACGATCATGAACCTTGAGACCCTCATGGGAAAGCTTATGACTCATGAACTTGACATGAAAGATCAAGAGGAATCATCCATACAAGAGAAGGAGAAGGAAAGGCCAAAGAAAAGGAGAAGTCTCTGGCTCTCAAAGTTACAAAATCCTACTCAAAGGATAGCTCCGACGACAACGAGTCGGATGATGATGAAGAGATAGCTATCACAGCAAAGCACTTCCGAAAGTTCCTCAAGTTCAATAAAGCCAACCGCTTTAGATGGAACAACGATTAAGACCCTACTTGCTACCAATACAGGAGAACCGGTCACATCAACAGAGATTGTCCTATGACAAAAAAAAGACTCCAGTAAGTACAAGAAGCCTAACAAAGGAAGATCTTCCTCCAGAAAATACGCCAACACCAGCATCTGGTGTGAAAGTGATGCTAGCGGTTCAGACAACGACAAAAAATGCAAACATAATACAAATGTTTGTCTCATGGCAACCGATGAGGTACTCGATGATCTCTCTTTGAATACTCTCACTTATGATAATTTGGAAAATTCTATTCTTGAACTACACGAGGAACACAAAGGTGTTAGAAACAAGTATAAGAAATCTCTAAAAGAGGTTGATGTACTTAAACTTGAAGTAGAAAGACTCCCCAACATCATTATTGATGTAAAAGGGAAATCTCATGCTTCCGATACGGATGAGATAGAGTCTTTGCGACTCAAGTTACAAGAATCTCAAATTATCATTGAGAAAAAGGATAATGAGATTCAATCCCTCAGAAGGGCTTATGATTTTGCTATGCATAAGGTTCAAGCTACAAATAGAAGAGAATATGATACTTCTACTAAGTATAATGATCTTCTTGTGCAGGGTAAGAAACTAGTTGATAAGAATACTACTCGAACACATGCTCCAAGACACGCCTACACTCATCACAATACTAGTCACAATTCTTACATGAACATGAACATTATACACAAGTCCTAACACAAGGAAAGGACCCTTTGTTAAGAAGAACACATCACATCATGCATTCTATTATCATTATCATAACACTCATGATAGAACTCCTTGCACTAAAGCTTCACATGTGCATAACACTCACACTTTTTCTTCTAAATCTTCCATGATGTGCAACTATTGTGGCTTACTTGGACATACTTCTAATTATTGTCTAACTAGGAAACAAGTTGATATAAAAGTTTATAAATGGGTCCCTAAGACTAACAATCAATGACCCAAACAATCATGGGTACCAAAATGTTCATCTTTACCTTATGTTGTAGGTGAAGAATTATTCTCATGCTAGAAGCAAGTGGATCCTCGATAGCAGTTGCTCACGGCACATGACCGGTGATGCTTTACTTTTTACAACGCTATCGATGAAGAAAGAAGGACACATATCCTTTGGTAACAATATAAAAGGCCGCATCATAGGAAATAGTAATATCGGTTCCCCTCCTTATCCGTGTATTAAGAATATTTGTCTTATTACAAATCTCAAACACAATCTTCTCAGTATTAGTCAACTTACGGATAATGGTTATGATATTAAGTTTGTTAAACTCAAATGCTTCATTACCGATAGCTCTAGTGGATCTATAGTGTATGAAGGCATTAGAGAAAACAATATCTATGTTCTCTATCTTGTTGAAGGTACTAACAATGACATGTGCTTAGTCGCAAAGAACGATGAGAGTTGGCTTTGGCACATGAGGCTCGGACACGCCAACATGGATACCATCTCCCGTCTTGCAACCAAGAAGCTTGTACGAGTACTTCCAAGTATCTCCTTCAAAAAGTATATGGTATACTAAGAATGTGAAAAAAGTAAGTTGACCAAGTCATCTTTCAAATCCATCAACTCTGTGAGTACTACTAGACCACTTCAACTCACTCATTTGGATTTATTTGGTCCTAGTAGAGTAGCTAGTCTTGGAGGCAAACTTTATGCTTTTATTTTGGTTGATAATTTTTCGAGATTTACTTGGGTCATTTTTCTGGCTAGTAAAAGTGATACTTTTCATGAATTTATTGCATTTTGTAAACGTGTTCAAAATGAGAAAGGCATTTCTATTAATAAGATTAGAAGTGATCATGGAGGAGAATTTGGTAATGCCGATTTTAAAAGATTTTATGAAAAGAATAATTTTGGTCATGATTTTGCATGCCCACGTACTCTTCAACAAAATGGTGTTGTGGAGAGAAAGAATAGAACCCTTGGCGATATGGCTCGGGTTATGTTAAACCAATATAAGCTCCCCCAATACTTTTGGGCGGAAGCCGTAAACACGCCATGTCATGTTATAAATAGGGTCTTGATTAGACCTATTTTTAAATAGACTCCTTATGAGCTTTGGTTTGACAAAATTCCCTCTATTGAGTATTTTAAAGTTTTCGGATGCCAATATTTTATTTTGAATACCAAGGACAACCTAGGCAAATTTGAAGAAAAAGCTTATGAAGGTATTTTCCTTGGCTACTCAATTCATAGTAAAGGTTTTCGTATCTTTAATTGTCACGCCCCAGAACCAGAATACTGGAGAGCGGGGGAATGACTCAGCCAGCTACGTATTACGGGTAGATGAATACCGTATAATACGATCAATGCTGTCTAAAAGACAAGGGGGTGCATACTACATGAAAGTCTCACTATGGTCACTTCACATCTATTGTCTCAATCATTCAAACAAGAAACTGTAATAGAGAACATGTAAGATAAAGCAGTAAGGCGTCCCAAACGCTCTGTCAAAATGTTCTTGATATCTGGCTTTACAAAATATAGCCAGATTGATGTAGCAAAGGTATACACAATTGTTATCAGCTGCAGCATGACTTTAGTTACAATTATGTAAAAAGTAAGTACAAGACGATCCGACTAACATGTCGGTGCCAAACGGCAAGGTATAAAGTAGATAACAAAACGAGCGGGGAAGTAAGAAACCCACTCGAGTCCTCCTGCGATCATCCTTCTAGTGTTGACCATCTTGGAGGTAGAAGTAAGCTGGATCCTCGGGGACCGGCTCTAAATCTGGCCATGCAAAACCAGAGAGGTTAGACCTCTAATAGCAAGTACCACAAGGAAGAACGACATGAGAACTAAAACCAGTAATGAGAAATATAATAATAGATCTCTGCTTTCCACTAGAATTCACATCACATCACGATACTTCGAACCAACCTCCCAACCAAACAAGGACAGAAGTTGGCCCGTCATGTCCTGACATTCTGATCATCCCAGTTAGGTAACGGAGTAGTATAGTACATAAACAAATCATCTTGAACGGCCAATCAACTCCTACGGCTTGCTATTGTGAGTCCCAAGTTATCCTAGAATAATGCAATTAGGGATTCCGTAGTTCTTACTATGTGCAAGCAAGGCTAGTCTATCCAGTCAATCATGTGTGCCATGCATGAATTAGACGAGTCCTAGCAGGACGCCCGTCAATATACAATATACAATAATAATAAAAGCAGATACTGTTCCCTGCCCGTGTGGCAGTTTTACAGTATCTGTAGGAACCAGCCGGCCCGTCGGGTACTACTTGTCCCAAGGGGGCTGCCATGTAAGAACTCGGGAATCCATTCTCTCCATGCAATCATTATTTTATTTAACTTAATAGTCCCTACGTTGAGTGAAATCCCATGCCGTGGATCATGGTCATTCAAATGAGTACTTTCGTACGGGGTACGATATGCACAACTCTACAACGATACCAGTGCGGTTAGGTTGCAGGTCTTACATAGCGTAATGCAACAATCAAATCTAACCACGGAGTAATCATACCTTGACCATAAAGTACACATGCTTCTTTTGTAGCAAATAAATAAGTAAATAAATAAATAAATAGATTGAAGCCTGCATGTGCATGTATGTCAATATTCGGGATCAGCCAGTCGATTACAATAGTCCATAACATGAACGTGTCTCATTTATTTATTTCAATAAGACGACTAGCCAGTCTCTTAGTTCCAACTAGGAACGCATGATCAATTTAGTCAAGATAACCATTATTATCAATGGTGACAAGGCATGAAAGTCAATTAGTATTAAATGGGGTCGAGTCTATAACTCTCAAGGTTTAATTCCAGTCAATCGGGGTATCTATAACTCAATTCATGACACATGGTACATCCCACGTAACAATCTATATTTAACAGAAATATTAACATATCATGATTATATCAAGTTTATGCAAAAAGGCGTAAGGATATAAAATGGACGTTAAATATCTAATAAAATATCAATATACAGGACTATAGAAGATCATGGTAAGTAAGGTCAGCGTACGCTCAAGTCAGGCTATACTCAAGTCAAAGAGGCAGCGTATGGGCTCCATACGACTCCTCACTATCCAAGTGAGCGTATGCAAGTCATACGCTCCCCAAAGGCAGCGTATGAACTCCATACGACTCCTCACCATTCAAGTCAGCGTATGCAAGTCATACGCTCCCAAAAGGTAGCGTATGAACTCCATACGACTCCTGATCATTCAAGTCAGCGTATGCAAGTCATACGCTCCCAAAAGGTAGCATATGAACTCCATACGACTCCTGACCATTCAAGTCAGCGTATGCAAGTCATATGCTCCCAAAAGGTAGCGTATGCAAGACACACGCTTCCTAAAAAGGTAGCATATGGACTCCAGACTGTGCAGCGCTAAAGAGCGCGCACATCTCAGTGACGCAAGCTAAAAAGCTAGTGTACACTGCTCACTGTCTTCTCCAAACAGCAAGAACTCTATGGTTGCACCCCAAAGCTTCAAAAGTCCATAACTTGGTCAAAACAAGTCCAAATCCAACTTTTCAAAGGTCAAAATTGGGTAGAATAAAACTCTCTACAACATAGAACCATCAAAACTTGAAAACAAAGAAGTTTGATAGATCAAAACCACCAAACTTCGAAAATAACTCATTTCTAGATCTACAAAAATTAAGACTTCGAAATGAAAAATGCCAAGTTCTAAACTCTCTTAGGATCACGAGAGGAAGATAAATGAACCATAAAAATATGGGTTCTCATGTGGAGCAAGTTGTACTTGTCTACAGTTTGGTAGGTGGAGAGAGTAATGAAGAAGAAGAAGAGGAGTAATGGTGAGAATGTGAGTTTATGAGGAGAGAGAAAGAGATGTAAGCTTTAAATAGAAAAGGGGGTGGTAGGTGGGAGTTGGACCGGGTCCAATGGGTCGGGTTGTAGGGGATCCAACCAAGGCTAACCCGAACCCAAATAAGCAAGACTAAGGCAGGGAATAAGAGCAGAAAATAAAGTGCAAAAATAAAATTACAGAAATAAAATTACAGGAAATAAATTAACATAAAAATTTAAAGAGCAGATTAATTGATTAACATGAAATTAAAAGAATTTAAATACAGGATAATACATGATAAATATTAAATAAATACTCATGAGTTGTACATGTATAAAAATATGTATTCTGGGAACGGGGAGTGACATTAATAAAAGAAGTCTCGTTTTCGAAGAGTCAATTAATGTCTCTTTTGATGAACTTAATTCTTCTACATCCTCCTCAACCGATGATATTGATGACATCTTTTTTGGTTTTGAGAACTCTTCTATTGGAGATCCCTGTCCTTCTTCATCTAATAATGAAATTGTGACCCCTCCAACAAAAGACTCTCCCTCACTCGAGCCTCCTCAAGAGGATCTCCCAAAGGAATGGAGATTCGTCCCAAATCATCCTAAGAAACTTATCATTGGTGATCCTTCATCCCGCGCAAGTACTAGATTCTCCACTCGTGATCTTTGTACAAACGTGGCTTTTATTTCTCAAATAGAGCCTAAAAATACTAATGATGCTTTTTATGATAAATTTTGGATGATAGCGATGCAAGAAGAGCTAAATCAATTTATGCGAAACAAGGTTTGGGAACTTGTCCCTAAAACTAACAACCACCCCATTATTGGAACTAAATGGGTGTTTCACAATAAACTTAATGAAGATGGGTTAGTGACTCGTAACAAAGCCCGATTGGTTGCTCAAGGCTATAACCAAGAGGGAGGCATTGACTATGATGAAACCTATGCTCCGGTTGCTCATCTTGAATCCATTCGCATGCTATGTACTTTTGTTTGCTTTAATGATTTCAAACTTTTTCAAATGGATGTTAAAAGTGCTTTTTTTAATGGCATTATTAAAGAGGAAGTTTATGTTAAGCAACCTCCTGGATTTGAAGATTTTTAATTTCTTCATCACGTCTTCAACTACACAAAGCCCTTTATGGCCTCAAATAAGATCCTCGTGCTTGGTATGAGCGCCTTAGTTTCTTTCTTATTTCTTAAAAAAATTTGATGGGCAAAGTCGATACCACACTTTTTATCAAATCCTTTAATGGCACTCTTTTATTGGTACAAATTTATGTCGCTGATATTATCTTTGGTTCTACTAACAATGCACTTTGTGCAGAATTTGCTAAAGTAATGCAGGATGAATTTGAAATGAGCATGATAGGCGAACTATCATTCTTTTTGGGCTTGTAAATCAAACAAGGGCCCAAAGGAACCTTCATCAATCAAGCCAAATATACAAAGGATCTCCTCAAACGCTTCGAGCTTGACTCATCCAAATCAATGAGGACTCCTATGGCAACAACGACAAAACTTGATAATGATGAAGATGGTACTTCGGTCGACATTCGTAAGTATCAAGGTATGATCGGTAGCTTACTCTATCTAACTGCTAGCCGACCTGATATCATGATTAGTGTATATCTTTGTGCACGATACCAAGCAAATCCAAAGGAGTCGCACTTATGTGCTGTTAAGCATATTTTTTGATATCTCAAAGGCACCATTAATATGAGACTTTGGTATCCGAAATCTTCATCCTTTGAGCTTCACGGCTTTTCGGATGCAGATTTTGCCGGATGCAAAATTGATCGAAAAAGCACTAGCGGCACATGTCAATTCCTTGGAAAATCCTTGGTATCGTGGTTTAGTAAGAAACAAAACTCTGTTGCTCTTTCAACCACTGAGGCCGAGTATATAACGGTCGGATGCTGTTGTGCACAAATTCTTTGGATGTCACAAACACTGGTAGACTATGGCATTTCTTCTACTTGCACTTCTATTAAATGTGATAATACTAGCTCGATAAATCTCACAAAAAATACGATTTGTCACTCCAGCACGAAACACATTGAGATTAGACACCATTTTCTTCGTGACCATCAACAAAAGGGGGATATCCGCCTTGATTTTATTGACACTACTTATCAATTGGCCGATATTTTCACCAAACCACTTCCGGAGGATCGTTTCGTATTTTTCTGCCAAGAATTAGGCATCATTCATTTTGACTCTTAGCTCCCCTCCAACGGCACACCGTCGGCATACGGTGACATACCGACGGTAGACCAATTTTGGTTCAGAATTATGTTCTGTACACAAAATTGGCATACTGCCGGCATGTGCCGGTATACCGACGGTATGCCGTTTGACGCGGGCACTGACTGTCAAATCTGTCTCGGGCCCCACCATATCTTCTACTCACTTTTTCACCCTATCTCATTAACTACCCATCAAATCACATCTTATCCCTCTTAACTTCCCATCCATCCCAACCCTTCAACTCCTTTCATTAATTACTTTCATCATCACCTTTTTTAAAAATCCCCCCCCCCCATTTATTTCTTTCATTAATTCACTTATTTTTTCAAAACTCTTCCACCCTTTTCAATTCCTCATTTTCCTTTAAAACCCAACCTTCTTCTTTCTCCTCTTCATTCTTTATCTCTTCTCCATCATACCTCTCCATCAACCCTAATGGCCACTCACAAACGTCCTCGCTCCTCCTCTACCGATGCAAATACGTTCACTCACGTGCCTCTTTCACATGGCTATGATCCAAAAATATTCACCTCCGTCCTAGTTTTCGACGCCTGGTTCCAACATTTTGCCAACCACAAATTTTCAAGGGCAAGGTCATCAACTGGAATCTTTTCTCCGGCCATCTCTCCCACTTTGAGATGGTTGGCCTCTCATCTCTTCTACGATGTTAGGTGCCCGTCTACCCGACAGCGGTGCGCCTATTCTAATGCAATCTCCTTTCCGATCTCCAAAACAACGCCATTGAGACCATGGTGAATGATCGCCACTTTCGTCTGACGGCTCATGACATTATTGAGATTCTCGAAGTCCCTAACAAAGAAGATGCTCTGCCGACCTTGGCCGGTCTCTATCCTTCTGCCGAAGTCTCCTTTGACAATTTTTGTACCATCATTTGCAAGGGACCCGATCCTCCGGCCATTCCGGCCCTTTCCAACCAGTTGGAGCCCTTCTACTATGAGCTCTATCGGATTATCTGCCACACCATCTACCCCAAGGCCAGCAACTACGATGCGATCACTAATGACGCACTCGTATGCATGTACTACTTATACTCCAAGAAGACTTGGTCCTTTCCCAAGACTCTTCTCAATACATTCTTCTCTGTCCTGCCCGCTGGGAAGCAATCCCTCAATTATGGCACCTTCATCACTCTTATCCTTGAGGCGAAGAATGTGGATCTCTCCCTCTGCCATTGGGACGGTGTTCCCTCCTTCCTTGCTATTTTTCGTTCTACCCTTGGTGCATCGGCGTCTCGTGCGTCTTCCTCCCATGACCTGCTGGCTGATTCTCCTGCTGTGCCATCTTCTGCGCCTCCTCTATCTGGGCGATTCATGTCGCTGATCCAACAGCATTTTGACATGCGCATGGCTCAGACGGAGGAGTAAATGAGGGCCAACACTCGGGGCCTTGGGAATCTTATCCAGAGCCGCTTCCATGACCAGGCTTATTTCATCCAACGGACTCTCCAGGACCGGAATGCCTATCTGGATCTCAACCTTCAGGATCCATAATACCAAGGCTCCCGCTTCTCTGACCCCACCGCCTACGGATTCATGTACCCGGACGGCATAGATCCCTTTGGTGCATTTTACGGTACTCAGGGTGGGGAGGACGATGATCCGACGGATGAGTAGTTGTGGGCGCCTGTTGATGGTGGTAGAATAAATTGGTGACATTTTAGTGCGTGTCCTTTGAGGTCCTTCGGGGACCAGTAGTTTATTTTTATGTTGTGTGTGGTCCTACGGGGACGGTTTCTTATGTTTTGCTATGTCTTGCTCACTCTTGTAAAGGAGAGTTTTATCGGTTTTTTTATGTAGTCTCAAGCATGTACCCTATTTCCATATCCAATATATGCATGCTTTTTGTCCACCACATTGCTTTCACTATTTATCGATACAATTTTTTTACTTAATTCCCATCTTTGATTAAGTGACAAAGGGGGAGAAGACGTATTGAGGGGGAGTTGTCTACCTACCGGGGCGTCACTCCCTGAAGATGCTATCTCTCTGTTTTATCAATTATCAAAATGGTCTCGATTGTTGGCACAGTTTATTTTGATAACATTAACAGCATCTTCGTAATCTAGTTTTCTATGTATTTCAGATAGATAATCTTTCAAAAGCTCTACTACATAAGCTCTATCCATTCAAGCCGAGTCATCGAAGCCTTATGGAAATTCCTAAAAGAAGATTGAAGAAAAGACCAGCGATCCTTAAAGACGGCTCTCAACAAATTCAAGATGTCGAGTCTGTACAAGGTCTAGGTCTTTCTGTAAGCACCTAAGGTTGGATGACAAAACGTAAAGCTCTTCTATTTTTCAGTCAAAAATTAATGTCTAAAAGAACGGTATACCGACGGTATACCGTTTCTGAGCCACAAGAATGTTCTGTGACAAACATCGGCGTACCGACGGTATACCGACGGTATACCATTTTATGAGCCACAAAATGTTCTGTGATAAATATCGGCATACCGACGGCATACAACAGTATACCGACAGTATACCGTTTTATGAGCCACAAAAATATTCTGTGACGAACTTCGGCATACCGACGGCATACAACAGTATACCGACGGTATACCATTTTGTTAGGCACGAAGTGTTCTGTGACGAACATCGGTATACCGACGGCATACCGCTGCATACCAACGGTATACCGGTTTATCTTATTTGATTTTTGAATGAACAAATACTAGCATTAAATGCTAGCATTAAATGCTCTCCAACGGATATAATTATTATCGCTACTGTTCCAAGCGGTATACCGGCGGCATGCCGGTCCATACCGACGGTATGTAGTCTGGGTTATATTCTGGAGCATTAAATGCTACCTACTCTTGGTTTTCTATATAAATGGATTCCTTCTCTCTCATGAAGGTCATCCACTTAAGCCATAAATTTCTCAATAACCAAGAGCTCCACCATTACTACTCTACCCAAACTTTTAATTGTTATCCAATCCAAAAGTGCTAGAGTATTCAAGAGTTGTACTTTTCGATCTTCAAGTGTTAGAAGATCAACAAGTTCTTTTTCTTTCCTTTTGAAGTTGGCGCGCCTTCGTAAGAAAACTCGTGTGTAAGAAGTTGGCGAGTTCTTCGGATCAAAACTCGTGTTGAAGTTGGCGAGTACTTCGGATCCAAACTCATGTGTACTATTTACTCAATAGTGGATTTAAGCTGGAGAGAGTTTCGGGACTGGATTGCCTCTAGGGAGGAGACCAGAATACATCGCGTGTTTGATTTTCTCACTCTCTTTTAATTTTATTTCAGTGATATAGCTTACTTGTGTTTAGTTTTATTTTATTTCCCTATTCATCTCCCCTCTAGGGTTCTATATCGATGAGGGTAGACATACTAACATGCATGCCACTCTCATAAAATCTGTTAAGGAATAATCTCTCTAATTCCTTAAAAGAATTAATACAACCGTCAGGCAGACTGCAGAACCATTCAAAAGCTACCTCCTGTAAGGTGCTAATAAACAGCTTTGAAAAGAACGGATCGCCCCTGGGTAAGTGTAGAGTCTGCGTGTTGAAGTATGTCATGTGTTGGCGAGGAGAAGTCATCCCGTCAAATAAATTTAGCGTCAGCGGCATGTAGTTAGGAGGGCAAGTAGCATTCTCCCATTCAGGAGGATAAGGTTGAGATATCTCTATCTTCTGAAGCTCGTCTTTGTGTGAAATGGTGTCAAGACGGGCAACAAGAGAATCAATTGCATCCTGTTAATTGAGTAGGTGTTAAGAAACGATTGTTGTACGGTTGTCAGGCGTCATTGGTGAAGGACCACCCCCAGCATTTGCAAAATTTGGAGGAGGCGCAACAAAATGATACTCCTTCTGTAGCGAAGGACGGTTGTTGCTATGAGCCGGACTAACATGTGTCGAGACATTTTGTTGAGGAACAGCCCCAGCAGCTTGGACCGCCATGATATTAGTAAGCATATCAGTGATCTTGGCAAATACTGTTTCAAGACCCTCTAGCCGCTTGTTGGTTTGATCACTGGCTTCTTCAGGTCTTTCTCCATCCGCCATGTATGTAAATAACATGCGAGGAAGAACAGAGAAAACAGTACAACTTGTGCTAACACTGTCTGTCTCTGAGTTGAAAAGTCTCTCGTCTTCAGGTAGGGGAGGTAGATAGTCGCCATCAGACTCAGAGACATCATCGTCATCCGGAAGGCTACCCCCAATATGAAGGTCATCTGCTTCAGACTCTGAGGGAATACCACCCCCAGCTGAAGGATCATCACCTCCAGCTCGGGAGTCCTCGTCATCTATACTGAATCTCGTCCTCGATCGAGTACCCATATAGACTCCTTCAGATGTGACAGCCTGTTGGCTATCTGTTGGCAGACTTCTTCTTCTTCTGCTCGCATAACTGAGAAAAAAAGTTGGGTTCGTGGTCCACCTTCTTTTATTGGGGCTCCTGTAAGGGGGACCCTATGACGCCATGTTGGATGAAACACACAGCGGCTTTTCACCATCAGAGCAATACAGTCGTCAAAACATGGACTACCTTTGAGGCACTCTCATTGCTTTGGAGCAGCAATAGTTGATGACAATACTGGTGCATAGATGTACACCATGTATTTTTGTATCTTCCCTCACTTTACGTTTATAATTTATCATGTCACGTAAGTCAGCAGAATAGAGTTTTGCCTTAAAACTCATGTCACATGCATCGCCGAGCTTTGCATATGGGTTTATAAGGAGAGTTGGTACATTCGGACTTAGTTCACGTGCAGGGGCAACCCCCACACCTAAGTTCTGTGATGACCTTGAAGACAACCATGTGCTATACGTATTGGGACCTGTCTTTTTGCTGTGGAAGCATCGGCCCTAGAATCCGACTTTGGGTGCATGCTTCTTGGCAGCATGTTTAAGATTCCTCGATGTGGTATGCATAGTATGGGTCAGTTGAGCTTGGGCGCATGGCCTTGGGCATATGACCCTGTATGCATAATATGTCGAAGACAGAAGTCTTCTGGCCAGATTTATGTGCCCACACACCCTCTTGGGCAGATAGCTTTGGGCGAATGCTTGGTGGAGCATCGCTATTTTCTTTCAGCTTTGCCTCCTTCGTTTGTGAGCCTCGCTGAGTTTGTCCAGAGTGTCGAACACTCCGATTATTGGCATCGTAGTATTTTCTTTTGTCGAGTCTCGAGCGTTGAACACTCTGTTGTTGGTTGCATAAGAGAGAAGTCGATAGGCTAGTAGAGCCCGAAACGGTGTGCGCCTTCTTCAATTGTGGAGCTTCTGTGGCAGAGTCATGCGCCCATGTGACAGAGTCCTTCAGTTGCATATCTGCTATGACACTGGCAGGATATTTACTGCAAGCCTTCGGAAGCCAAGTCTTGCGAGACTTGTTTGGCTTTACTGATTTTGAGGGAGTAGAGCCGTCCCTCGAGAGCATCTCTTCAAACCCCTGCTGATCGAACTTCACGATCAACATCTTCTGATTGCTCCCCACTTTGTCGGTATCGGATTGCGTCACCACCTTCTCGTCAGAGAAAAAGGTAGTCCCCAGCAGAGTCGCCGCTTTTGTAGACACACACAAAAAAGAAGAAAAAATAATGTATTTTCTTATTGGCACAAGGCACCACAAATAGAGTACGCCTGAGAGATCCTGCGCTGAGGATCCCCGAGTACAAAAAAAATTCTGGGGAACGGGACGATGGAGATCGAGCGGCAGTTGCTCCTTTACTTTATTGACACTATGATTGCAAAAGTGGGAGAAAACCAAAGAAAATTGCTAACTCTCGGATCACTGGCAAGAAGTGCAGCAATTTGGCTCTTGAAAATGCTCTATGTTCTATGTTTTGAAGAGGAATGAGACCCCTTTTTATAGTTGTTCGTATGCTGGAATGATGTTATCGCCCACATGAGAAAACACACTGGTTTTCATGTGGGCGCATGGTCCTACTTTGGGCACATAGGGTGTAGGCGCATGCAGACTACGTGACCGTGGATTGATCGTGGTGTCGACGTGGCCGCATGCTTCGGTGTATAACTGCTCGTGGAGACTGACGTGGTTGTATACTTCGGTGTACGATTGATCGTAGGTTTGACCGAGTCGGGGGCTGTTCTGGCTTGGGCGCATAGCCTGAAACAGGGCTATGCGCCCCCTTCTGGATGAGCCTAAAGTGGGCGCATGGGCAAATAGCTCACTCTAGTGACTTGGGCGCATATGACCTCACTGGTGGCTTGGGCGCATATGACTTCACTGGTGACTTGGAATCATATGAGTTCACTGGTGACTTGGGCGCATATGTCTTCCATGGCTTGGGCGCATGGTTGTCAAGTCTGCTAAAATTTTTATGCTTCTACAAATATGTTGCTGGAAGATAATCGGCATAACCGACCCCTCTACTTCACAGGATATGTTGATACTATGATGGTTGATCACATCTTGATTGACCTTGGGTCTGTGCTCAGCATCATGCCAAAGACTTTACTAGATGCCTTGAAGATTCCTGTACATAATCTTTCAACAACCATCACGCCAATCCTGGGATTTAATTCTGGAAGAAGTGAACCTTTGGGAAAGATCTGCCTGAAAGTTCAAATAAGCAATCTTCGTACAAAGGTTACTTTCTATGTGATTGACAATCATGGCTCTTATAATGCTTTGCTGGAAAGACCCTTTCTACATGAGCATAACATTGTACCATCCACTCTACACCAATGCCTCAAATATGTGGACGTCAATGGAGAGGTCCAAAAGGAAGTAGCTGACCTAAATCCTTTCAAGGGCATTGAAACATATTGTACTGATTCTCGAATGTAGAAGGAAGAATTCATGAAGGTTGTATTAGCGATGGATAGTGAGGAAGAACAGAAAGGTATTTTAAAAGATGTTCTCACAATCCCTGCCAAAGGACGTACTACTCATCCTTCTTCTTCTCGGAATTTGACTATCCATCTTTCCTCTCATAACAAACAGCTTCCTGTTGTAGAAAGGGAACAAAGAGAGCTCACCTCTTCTGAGACTCTTATTATCGACCTTCGTCGTAACAAACCTTCTCCTTCTTCCCCTCTGGTTATCAACCTGCGTAAGCCTTTTATTAAGGACAAAAATCCTTCCTCTTCTCCTCTAGTTATTAACTTCACTAAACCTTCGGTTAAGGCTAAGAATATTATTGTAAATGTTGATGTACAAATCAATAAAGTAGCATCTCCTTTACAGTATACTGATATTCTTTATTATACTCGATGTTGTTTAGAAATGCTGGATAACTTTGAACCACTTACAATAGGAGCAATTCAACCTCTCCAAGACGAAGTATTGCTCGAGCCAAAGCAGGACTCCTTCTTCTTAGTTCCTTCCAGGAAGAAAGATGAACTTCCTATACTTTTTAGTAGGAACAGAACAGAAGATCACGCCCAATGGTGACGAAGAAAATCATGATAATGGAAGACTTCAACTACGTCGTTATAGTCAGCAATCAAAAGATATCATTCAAAAGATGGGCTATAATTTTAAAGTTGGTCACAATTATGGTAAGGAAAGACGAACTCCTATTCTTATCCCTGCTCCAAAAGGGAAATCACAACAATATTATAGCAAAACGAAGCGGGAATTGGGTTATACTTCGCCAATTCCGACTTCAGAAGCCTCTGAACCCGATGAAGAAGAACGATCTAACTCTTCTGATTCTGTCTCATGGGATTCAGACACCAGTTGGGTACGTCCATCGAGTGACTTTATCTTTCAATATGGTAACTACTGAGTTCTCGAAAGACGACGAAGACTTTGCTGAAGCCTCTGAATCTGATCTTTGGCCACAAAGGATGGATACTCAATGTGAGCTTCGCTTCGAGCAACGTGAGCCACATACCGAAGATCAGTTGGTTCAAGTCGATGTTGGAGATGAAACTTTCCCAAAACCAATATTCGTCAGCAAAAGCCTCCCTGAAGCGGATAAACAAGAACTGATCTAACTCATTAAGGAATACATTGATATATTCGCTTGGAGCTATGAAGACATGCCGGGATTAGATCCCCAGATTGCTACCCATAAACTCAATATTCTGCCAAATGCAAGGCCAGTTAAGCAACAACAGCATCGATTTTGATCTGATATGATGGACGCCATAGAAGTCGAAGTCAAGAAGCTCATTGCCTGTGGCTTCATCAGAGAAGAATAACATCCAGACTGGGTAGCTAATGTTGTCCCTGTTTTGAAGAAAACAGGGAAGGTCCGAGTCTGCATCGACTTCAGAGACCTTAATGAAGATTGTCCCAAAGACGAATTTTCTCTTCCAATCACTGATATCATGATCGACAATACTTGCGAATTTGAACATATATCTTTTATGGATGGAGTTTCAGGATATAATTAATCAAATCAAGATGCATCCAGAAGATGAGAAACATACATCTTTTCATACTCCTCTTGGAGTCTATTGCTATATTGTCATATCATTTGGTCTCAAAAATGCTGGTGCAACTTATCAGCGGGCCATGAGTACTATCTTCCGTGATCATTTGCAAAAGACGGTTGAATGCTATGTAGACGATATTGCTGTAAAAAATTGTCTAAAGGAAATCCACATTTAAGACTTGAGAACTATATTCGATCTAATGTGCCAGCATCAACTCAAGATGAATCCTACCAAGTCATTCCTTGGAGTCTCTAGTGGAAAATTTCTTGGATTCGTTATTTTCTCTAATGGTATACACATTGACCCTGAGAAAATCAAAGCCATTCAAGAGATGCGTCCTCCACGCAACCTAAAAGAGCTACGAGGATTCTAGGGATGACTTATGTATATCAGGAGATTCATCTCAAATCTCTCTGGATGCTGTAGACCGTTCACTCAACTCATGAAGAAAAGTGTCTTTTATTTGGACTAAAGAATGTCAACAAGTATTTAAAGACATAAAGTGGTACTTAATGAACCCTCCAGTTCTAGTGCCTCCATCCTCAGTAATACCCTTCCTGGTGTATGTTCACGCAATGGAGCATTCATTAGGTACTTTATTAGATCAAAAGAATAAAGAAGGTCATGAAAAGGCTATCTATTATCTTAGCCGTACAATGATTGGACCCGAACATCAATACACCCCAGTGGAAAAAGAATGTCTAGCTTTGATGTTTGTTGTTCAAAAGACGAGACATTACATCACTGGCCAAACCATTCATGTTATTTTTAGAGTTAACCCTCTTCGGGTCCTGATGAAGAAGCCCAGTACACTCAATTCCAGGCTTGCAACATGGGCCATATTGTTAGCACAATATGATATGGTTTATGTTCCTCAAAAGTCTGTTAAAGGTCAAGCTCTTGCTGACTTTCTGGCAGCTCATCCAATTCCCGAAACGTCTAAACTCTACGATGAGATTCCAGACGAAACTTTGGAGTCCAATATGATTTCAGAAGAAATTCTTACCTGGCATCTATTCTTTGATGGTGCATCCAAAATCGGACCAAAATGTGCTATTGTTGCTGGAGTTGGAATCGTCATCGTCTCACTAGAAGGGTTAGCTATTCAAATAGCTTTTTCTTTAGATGATTCATTTCCAATAACGTGGCTGAGTATAATGCCTTACTCATCGGTCTCTAGCTAGCTAAACAATTAGATATTGAGTGTCTTGAAGTTTATGGAGACTCTAAACTGATCGTCAATCAAGTTAGAGGTACGTACGAAGTTCGACATCAAGATCTTGTCCCATATCATAATGCAGCGATCAGGATGGCTACTTCATTCAAAGGCTTCTTCATCAAGCATGTATGCCGAGCGTGTAATACAAAGACTGATGCACTCGCTAATCTTGCAACAGTGTTAGCAATTCCAGTAAGATGGCAACAAATGATCGTCATCACTAATAGAGAGTTATTTTGTGTTGAGAATAACTCAAATATTAAAGTCAACAACTCAAACATGGAATTCAACAATTCGGTTAAAGTTTGTACCATCAGTGAAGACTGGAGGACTCCTTTCATAGACTTCGTGGTCTATAATATCTTACCCGAAGATCCTAAGGAGTCTACAACAATTCGTCGGCGGTCACTCGGATTCTATTATAATCATGCTCCAAAGACACTCTACCGACAAACATTTGACGGCTTACTCTTACGTTATCTCGCAGGAGAGGAAGCAAAACAAATACTTCGTGAAGCTCATGACGGTGTTTGTGGCACACATCAGCCTGGTCCTAAACTATAGGATCGTATTCGCCGTATGGGCTACTGTTGGCCCTCGATGGTATCTGATGCAATCGAGTATGCAAGAAAGTGTCGAGCTTGTCAAATCCATGCTGACTTCATCCATCAACCATCAGAATTTCTTCACCCGACGGCAGAATCATGGCCCTTTAAAGCTTGGGGCATGGATGTCATTGGTCCTATTAACCCTCCCTCGTCTCGAGGACATCGGTTCATATTAGCCATAACTGATTATTTCTCAAAGTGAGCTGAAGCTATACCTCTAGCTGTGGTCAAGACAAACAGCGTTATCAATTTTATTAAGCATCATGTGATCTACAGATTTGGTGTTCTTCGGCGAATCATTCATAATAATGGGCCATAATTTATCAGTCAGAAGTTCACTCGATTCTGCGATGACAATAGGATCAATAATATTGCTTCTACAGCTTACAATCCTGCAGCTAACGGGTTGGCAGAAGCATTTAACAAGACCATCATCAAACTCCTCAAGAAGTTTGTTTCTACCAACAAACAGAACTAGAGTGAAAAAGCTTGGAGAATGTCTGTGGGCTTACTGTAGTGCCCCATCCCGCTCAGTCAATCGGAGGAATCGAAACGCCGACGACGTTCAAACTTAGCCTTGCAACGGCTACTCGGAGACATCGCTCGGTCAAGGCGACCGCTCGCTCAGGTGGGGTAGTTTCGGTGAACTTGCCTCATCTTTGCCTTTACATAATAAATCGTATATTTTCAACTTGCACAAGTAGGCTTGATAATAAAAGAGACGAATCCACATTGATAAGGAAATAATCCCGACGGGTCGAATTGAGTTAGAATATGGAAAGGTCCAACGGTCGGCTTAGAATTGGTGCACGGCGTGCTTTAAAAATGACACTTGGTCCTTCGTCCCGTGGCTTGGGAGAAGGAAGAATTGGTCTTCGCCACAAGCTAAGAGTTAGCCAAATTTATAGGCGTCGCCCGCATAAATGTTTCATAAAGCATGCACGATCTTAACGTCCAAGGCGTGGCTTAGCCTCTGCTCGCCGACGGGTTAAGTTGTATTGCACGGCTTGTGGCATAAGTCTAGGCACTCCAAATGACTTGGTTGTCCAAAGTCGAACGCGTGCACGGCACGTTCCCACGGCGCAAGGCTTGACGTAGCCTTTGCTCGTCAAGTTGTTGCAAAGTAAGTTAGGCAAGTTATGTTAAGCTATCAGGAGTAGTAGCAGACACGGCCCTATGAGTTCTACGGCCGGATATAACCACATAGTCTCACGATCGTAAGGCCCGTCATATAGAGTATTGTTGACACAAAGTCACAGTCAACCAAATATTGATAACATTGACTAAATAATATTTGTAATAATTCAATACGACACACGACGTCTATATTAAGCTCAAGTCAGAAGTCAGCTCAGTCTCAACTTCTCAGTTATTTTTGAGTCTGTATTTTATACTTTTGTTGAGTCTAGACTGATGTAAACTGTGTCATACTTAGCTCTTGAGACTTGACCTATAGCCTACCCAATAATCCTCAAACTCTACCATCCAGAAAAATACCCACTGGCCACTTAGAACCATTCTGTGCTCTGGAGACAGAGTTCGGGCCGAACTCTGCCTCCACACAGAGTTCGGGCCGAACTCTGTCCCCTAAAAATCAGCATCCCTAATTTTAGGGTTAGCTGGTTGCTAGTTGTCCAACGGCCAAATATTTGAAATTTCCTACCCGAATTCTGGCCGAATTCTGCCTATAAAAATACTATAAATAGGCCATGAATTCTCTCATTTCAAATCATCCCTTCTTCTCTTCTCTTCTCTTCTTTCTTAAAAGCTCAGAAAAGCCATACCCTTCCCATCTACTAGCCACAAGCCTCCTAAGTCTCGAGTGCTCAGCATCTCTCAGTTAGGATTCTTGTCCAAGAGTTGAAGAAGTCGCTTGGACAATTCCAAACAAATCGCCACTGCGATCCTCTGTAAGAAGTTGACGTGCTCTTCTGAAGAAAAGGCACGGGTTGTAAACTACTATTTCACAAATAGTGGATTTAATCCTGAGCTAGAGTTCTCAGACCTGGACTAGTCCTCCACGAGGGAAACGAGGTTAAAATCGGCTGTGTCTGCGTATGCTCTCTTGATTCTCTCTTTATTTTCCGCATTTACTCTGATTGGTTTTATTTGTGATAGAGTTGAATTTTTAATTGGATATTATCTCTATATACTCTATTCACCCCCCTCTAGAGTTGCCATCTGTTCTTCAATTGGTATCAGAGCTCTGTTCTCTTTACAAGGATTTACATCCTAGAGCTGATCCATGGCAACCACACAATCTTTCATTTCCAATCACGGTGAAGGACAGTCCACTCATAGGCCTCCCCTATTTGATGGAACTAACTACACGTATTGAAAAACAAGGATGAGTTTTTATCTCAAGTCTCTAGACTTCGACCTGTGGACAGTCGTCACTGACGGTTACAAAAAGCCCGCCAGGATAGTTGTCAACGGTGATCTCATTGAGAAATCACATGACAAATATTCTGACGAAGAGAAGAAACAGGCAAGTCTAGACACGAGAGCTATTAATGCTTTATTCTGTGCTATAGATAGGAATGAGTTCAACAGGGTATCCACATGCACCACATCCCACGAAGTATGGAAGCTTCTAGAAGTGACGCATGAAGAACCACCCAAGTCAAGGAATCAAAAATCAGTCGTCTTACGCAAGAATACGAGGCGTTCAAGATGAAGCCAAACGAGACGATCACACAGATGTTCACAAGATTCCTCGACATCATCAACCCCTTGTCTTCACTTGGAAAGCAATATTCAAATCATGAGAAGATTCGCAAGCTGCTTAGGGGGCTACCAAAAATTTGGAACCCTAAGGTGACAGCCATCATAGAAGGGAAGGATCTCACAACCATGTCAATGGAGACCTTGATGGGTAAGCTCATGACTCACGAGCTTGACCTCAAGGACTTCGAAGAGCCTACTCCGAAGACTAAGGAGATCGCTCTCAAAGCTCATCGACGAAGGGCTGAGCACGATGAGACCGAAGACGACAACTCGGATGACGAAGACCAAGCTCTCATGGTTCGCAACTTCAAGAAATTCTTTCGCTTCAATAGAAGAAAGAAGGAACCACAAGAAGACGATGAAGAAGAGCCAACCTGCTATGGTTGCAAGAAGACTGGACACGTCCGAAAAGACTGTCCATTCTTGAAGAAAAGCAACCGCTATGAGAAGCCATATAAGATGACCTCATCAAAGAAATATGCCAACACAAGCATTTGGCATGAAAGTAAAGCGAGTGACTCCGAAGAAGAAAAGAACTCTCCTCAAGATAAAGCAAATGTGTGCCTAATGGCAACCTCCAACAAGGTATCTAACGAAACTCTAGACGACTTCTCTTTTGATGAACTTGGCGATGCCTTCACTGATTTACTCGATGATCACAAAAAGGTCATCGGTAAATACAAACATGCCAAGGACAAAATCAAAAGTCTTGAAGACGAAATACAAAGAATTTCTCTATTACTTGATAACATTAGAGACACGTCACCCACTGATATCACTGATGAAGTATCCAAGCTTAAAATAAGCTTACATGATACTGAAGCACGTATTGAGCAACAAACTCAAGAAATCACTACACTCAACACGTTGCTTGCTGAAGAAAAGAGTAGACACAAGATTTCCATGACTAAGATATATGGCTTAAATATTAAGGTTGATGAACTGCAAGCTGTTTCTAAGAGATTAGAAACCAAATTGGGAAAACAGGTTGCTCAACCTCAAACCCAATCACATGGGCACAACACCACTCAAGCTAGTCATTCATATCATCCATCTACAACACATAATCATGCTTTCATATACACACAATTTTACAAAGGACACAAACCACATATACGTAGAAATAATTATCATAGATACAATCATCATGTTGCACAAAGACACAATGTCATGCCATATAGACAACATCACAATGTCATGCCACATAGACAACATCACCATGCTCCATATAGACAACATCACCATGCTCCATATAGACAATATCATCATGCCACTCCACAGCACTCTATGCATAATCATCATCATCATGCTAATCATCATACTTCTGCTCATTACACTGCTTATAGACATCATCAGCATGCTCCTAATGTAAATAGGAATGCTACATGTACTTATTGTGGTTTGCATGGACACATATCACCACAATGTAGAATTAGAAGATTAGTTGATAAGAAAATATATGCATGGTTTCTAAAAACTAACTTTTCAGGACCCTCAAGAAATTGGGTACCAAAGGTCACATCTACTCTTGATATAGGTGGACCTTCCCTCCTCAACTAAGAGTAAGTGGATTCTCGATAGTGGATGCTCGCGGCATATGACAGGAGACGCAAATCTTTTCGCATCACTATCGATGAAGAGAGAAGGATATGTATCCTTCGGCAACAACCTCAAAGGGTATATTATAGGTAATGGCAATATTGGTTATCCCCCCTCTCCCGTAATAAAGGATGTCTGCCTAGTGACCGAGTTAAAGCATAACCTGCTCAGCATTAGTCATCTTGCTGACCATGGATATGACATTAACTTTGGACAAAACAAATGCCTTATTTATGATAGGTCAACGGGAGACATTGCTTTTGAAGGGGTGAGAGAGGATAACATTTATACTTTCTATTTGTCTGGAAATACTAACAATGCAGGTAGATGCTTATATGCTCACAAAGATGAACGGCTACTATGGCACCAGCGTCTTGGTCATGCCAATATGGATAATATATCCAGGCTATCAACCAAGAAGCTAGTGAGAGGATTGCCCGATATCACATTCAAAAAGGACACGGTATGTGCCGAATGTGAAATGAACAAGGCAACCAAATCCTCATTTTATTCCATCAACTCTGTAAGTACTACTAGACCCCTGCAACTACTCCATATGGATTTATTTGGTCCCAGTAGAGTAGCTAGTCTTGGTGGTAAACTTTATGCGTTTGTTATTGTTGATGATTTTTCGAGATTCACTTGGGTTTTCTTTTTCACAAACAAAAGTGATGCTATTTCAGTTTTTAAGATTTTTGTCAAGAAAGTTCAAAACGAAAAAGGCTACATGATCACTCGAATCCGAAGTGATCATGGAGGCGAATTCGAAAATTCTGATTTTGAAAAATTTTGTGATTCTAATGGTTTTGATCATGAATTTTCTTGTCCAAGAACTCCTCAACAAAATGGTGTTATGGAGCGGAAGAATATGACTCTTGGCGATATGGCTAGAGTCATGTTGAATAAATTTTTACTTCCGAAATATTTCTGGGCAGAAGTTGTCAGTACAGCATGCCACATTTTGAATAGGGTACTTATTCGTCCCATTACGAAGAAAACACCCTATGAACTTTGGTTTGGGAGAACCCCCAATGTTTCTTATTTTAAAGTTTTTGGATGTAGATGTTTTATCCTTAACACCAAAGACAACTTAGGCAAATTTGATGCCAAAGCTGACGATGGTATTTTCCTTAGCTATGCTGCCAAGAGTAAGGGATATAGAGTCTTTAATAAACGCTCACTAATTGTGGAAGAGTCAACAAATGTGACTTTTGATGAAGATAACAGTGCAGCAAGTACTCTTGATGATGACGTTGAGCCATCAACTTCTACTCCAATGAATACCTCAACCGAAACTAATTCTCTGGAGGGCTTGCCTAAGAAATTTTCTTTCAAGCCTTCTCATCAAGAAAATTTAGTGATAGGTGAAGTTTCACGTGGAGTAACTACCAGATCATCACTAAGAGACTCTATTGCTAGCACTGCCTTTATTTCACAAGTTGAGCCGAAAAATATTTTTGAAGCTTTTAATGATGAATTTTGGATTTCTGCTATGCAAGATGAACTCAACCAATTCGAGAGGAGTCAAGTGTGGGAACTAGTTCCTAGACCGACTAATCACTCGATAATTGGTACTAAATGGGTTTTTAGAAACAAAGTAAATGAAGATGGTTCAGTCACACGCAACAAAGCTCGTCTAGTAGCTCAAGGATACAACCAAGAGGAAGGTATCGACTACGATGAGACGTATGCTCCGGTTGCTAGACTAGAATCCATTCGGATGCTTTGTGCATTTGTAAATTATCAAAATTTCAAATTATTTCAAATGGATGTGAAAAGTGCTTTCTTGAATGGGTTTATTAAGGAGGAAGTTTATGTAAAACAACCCCATGGCTTTGAAAATCACAAATTTTCCGACCACGTGTTCAAGCTAAAGAAAGCGCTATATGGCCTTAAACAAGCCCCCCAGAGCTTGGTATGAAAGGCTAAGCAGTTTCTTGCTTGAGAAAGGTTTTTCAAAAGGGAAAATTGACACTACACTTTTTATAAAATCTTTTAAAGATACTATTCTATTAATTCAAATTTATGTTGATGATATCATTTTTGGTTCTACTGATGAAACCCTCTGTCAAGAATTTGCCAAGTGTATGCAGACAGAATTTGAGATGAGCATGATGGGAGAACTCAACTACTTTCTTGGTCTGCAAGTGAAACAAATGGCTAATGGAACTTTCATCTGTCAGTCGAAGTATACAAAGGATATGCTGAAAAAGTTTGATCTTGACAACGTCAAACCAATCAGCACTCCAATGGCTACTTCAACCAAACTCGAACCAGATGAGAGCGGCAAATCCGTTGATCAACGTAAGTATCGAGGTATGATAGGCAGCTTACTTTATTTAACTGCTAGTCGTCCCGATATCATGTTTAGTGTTTGCCTATGTGCTAGATATCAAGCAAATCCTAAGGAATCACACTTGACCGCTGTTAAGCGTATCTTTCGATACCTTAAGGGTACGGTTACAGTGGGCCTATGGTATCCCAAGTCAACATCATTTGACCTTATTGGTTACTCTGATGCTGATTTCGCTGGATGCAAGGTCGACCGTAAAAGTACAAGCGGCACGTGTCATTTATTAGGAAAGGCTTTAGTCTCTTGGTTTAGCAAGAAACAGAATTCTGTCGCACTATCCACAATAGAAGCTGAATACATTGCAGCTGGGCGTTGTTGTGTACAAATTTTGTGGATGAAGCAAACCCTTGAAGACTACAATCTATCTTTCATGCACATTCCTATATTCTGTGACAATACTAGTGCTATTAACTTGACTAAGAACCCTATCTGTCACTTACGCACAAAATACATTGAAATTAGACACCAGTTTTTGCGTGATCATCAGCAAAATGGCACGATTAACTTAGAGTTTATTGACACTGATCATCAGCTAGCAGACTTCTTTACTAAGCCATTATCCGAAGAGCGCTTCAATTTCCTTTGTCGTGAACTTGGAATTTTAGATGAAGTTGTCATAAATTAAAACTCACCTGCGTAAATATCGATTATATTATGATTCTCTTCGATGAACTTGCTATGGGTACAAGCCGAAATGGCCCTTCTGACAACAAGGCGTAAAAGCCTAAGCGACACGGTGCACTAGTCCACAGGACTACCGCTAGCTGGGATCCGGCCCCTGCAGCTAACCCATGGCAACTTTAAACTATTGAATTATGATATATTTCCTTATTTATTATATGGTTCGTTTTGATTTCTTACTGGTGATTCATTATTTTTTCAATTTCATTCTGCTATTATTCTATTTGATTGAATCTTTCAAGCTATTGTTTTTATCTAACTTGATTTCCCATACTTAATTTTCTTTTCTAGTCTGTTTTCAGTTCTGGAACAAGGACCCAGAATTCGGGCCGAACTCTGTCCCCAACAGAGTTCGGGCCGAATTCGGTTCCCCTATTCCAGAATCGGGGGCAGCTTCAGCCGTTTGATCAAATGTGGTCCTACGGTCCAGATTTACTCCGACCAAAGAAAACCCTCCTCTTATATTCGGGTTTTCATCTCTCTCCTTCATTCTTACCTTCTTCTTCACCTCTCCAAACATATTTTCACAAACCCTAACCCTAGTTTTTCTCTCCAAAGTGCTCCACTGCTCATCAAAATCAAGGAGAAGGGCTATTTTCTCATTCTCCTTCACTGTTCATTGTTGATTTGAGGTATAACTCCTTCTCCCTCTCTATTTCAAGTTCTCTATTTGTTTGCAAATAGCTCCTCGCTTGCCCAATCGTGGGAAGAGAATTCGAACTGAGGGTGCTTCCTCTTCGAATACTCCTCCTCCCATTGAGCAACCCGTTGAACAACAACAACCCTTTCATCCGTTGTTCAACCCACCTCGTCCCCGCGACCCTACTACATATGACGACCGATTATTTGTATCGCTAGACACATCCAACGAGTGGTTTAGCGACTTTCGGACTCGTCCGGTATTCGGGGGACATCCTATTAATTTTACCATCTTTTTTCAATATGAATCAATGTTTCAAGATCTTTGCTTAAATGAGTTAGTTGCTTCAAACTTTGTTATTTATCGTAGCGCCATACAAATGTTCTATTGCAACTTGACTCACGATGCCACTCACATCTATTCCCGGGTTGCCGGTATTGATATTGCTTTTGATGCTTCTGAGTTGGGCGAGTATCTTGAACTTCAAGATCTCGATATTTGGGATAAGCTTGTGGAAGCCCGCCAATTCCAATTTGTTGGTGAAACTTCCCTTGAGAGCTTTAAGGAGGAACCATGTGCTCCTAATATATGTCCTCGCAAGCTTATGGCCAAACACCTCAACCCGTATTTCTATGAACTTCATCGAATTATTTTCAATACTATTCTGCCAAAAGCTGGCTCCACCGATGAAGTAACCTATTTTGAGATCTCTGCTTTGTATCATCTTCATTATCGCATCCCGTTCAATCTTCCACGTTCCATGATGGACTGGATGATTAACTGTAGGAAGAAACCACGAGCCCTGGTTTATCCTTTGTATCTTCCTATGGTTTTTCGTGCGTTCATTGTCCCTATTCATGATTGTCCTTTCTTGCCTGCTCCTGCATTTCTTTCCAAGGCACGACGTCTTCAGGCAATCGTTGTCTCTCCTGAGACTTCTAAGCATTCTGATGATGAGGAGCCCGATGCCCCTCCACTTGGACAGGATGCGCCACCTCCTCCTGCTACTCTTGACTCCATCCAGACCATGCTCAGAGATCGTTTCGCATTGGAGGACGATCGCTGGACTCAGATGGACTACCGGACTACCCTGCAGATGAGTGCCTTCAGCAACTCGCTGCACGATATTCGGTATTCTATGTCCCGTCACCCTTCCATGCCCATTCCCATGGAGCGGGATCCTGGTCGAGCTGGATATCGCATTGACGACCCCTGGGTCATGCGCTACCTGGATCCGGATGCTGCTATTGTGGACCCCAGCCGTTCATTCACTGATCATTCAGATTCCGCTGGGCCTTCTCGTGCTCCATGATGGAGATGGTGTTTACTATCTGCTGCTGCTGATGATGATTCTAGTTTCTGTTTTCTGATTTCCAGTTATTTAGTTTTATTTGGATTTATGTACTTGGGTTGTACTAAAACTCTGGTAGTTTGATGACTCTGGTTTTGTGTGATGACATTTTATGCTTATCATAGTTTATTATTCTATGCTAGTTGCTCGTTTTGATCATTCATATACAGTTTCTTCTCTATTTGGTGTGGTTGCATCATTATTATTCATATGCAGTTTATATTGCTAATACCAAAAGGGGGAGAAATATGTATATTCTTGTCATACTACTTTTAGTATATATGTGCTATTTGGTGCTTTTGGGAGATATTATTTATCAGGCCAACAGGTTCCATGCATTATTTATGGGGGAGCTATTGGTTCTAGCTCGGCACCGTTCACCGGTTACGGGGGAGCTATATTTCTGTGATCAATTGTGTCCAGGTATGAATATTGAATATACATATATTATTTTGTCAATTATCAATATGGGGGAGATTGTTGACACAAAGTCACAGTCAACCAAATATTGATAACATTGACTAAATAATATTTGTAATAATTCAATACGACACACGACGTCTACATTAAGCTCAAGTCAGAAGTCAGCTCAGTCTCAGCTTCTCAGTTATTTTTGAGTCTGTATTTTATACTTTTGTTGAGTCTAGACTGATGTAAACTGTGTCATGATGAGCTCTTGAGACTTGACCTATAGCCTACCCAATAATCCTCAAACTCCACCATCCAGAAAAATACCCACTGGCCACTTAGAACCATTCTGTGCTCTGGAGACAGAGTTCGGGCCGAACTCTGCCTCCACACAGAGTTCGGGCCGAACTCTGTCCCCTAAAAATCAGCATCCCTAATTTTAGGGTTAGCTGGTTGCTAGTTGTCCAACGGCCAAATATTTGAAATTTCCTACCCGAATTCTGGCCGAATTCTGCCTACAAAAATACTATAAATAGGCCATGAATTCTCTCATTTCAAATCATCCCTTCTTCTCTTCTCTTCTTTCTTAAAAGCTCAGAAAAGCCATACCCTTCCCATCTACTAGCCACAAGCCTCCTAAGTCTCGAGTGCTCAGCATCTCTCAGTTAGGATTCTTGTACAAGAGTTGAAGAAGTCGCTTGGACAATTTCAAGCAAATCGCCACTGCGATCCTCTGTAAGAAGTTGACGTGCTCTTCTGAAGAAAAGGCACGGGTTGTAAACTACTATTTCACAAATAGTGGATTTAATCCTGAGCTAGAGTTCTCAGGCCTGGACTAGTCCTCCACGAGGGAAACCAGGTTAAAATCGGCTGTGTCTGCGTATGCTCTCTTGATTCTCTCTTTATTTTCCGCATTTACTCTGATTGGTTTTATTTGTGATAGAGTTGAATTTTTAATTAGATATTATCTCTATATACTCTATTCACCCCCCTCTAGAGTTGCCATCTGTTCTTCAAGTATGACTTGGGCGGTGGTGTCACATAGAGTTTCAAGTTGGTTTAAAATACGATGTCACAGGCTTAGTATTTTAAGGCACGGGCCACGGTTAATTCATTAAGTTTGGAAAGTGTTTCAAATAGTTGTTCTTGAGTTGAGTGAAATGATAGGACAAGAAAGAAGAATGCTCGCAACTGGGTCGTAGAGACAAGACAGAAGAATGCTCGCGAATACGGGTCGTCGAGGCGGTCTCAGAATTGAGAAGTATTGAACTTGGCCCTGAAAGAGATGATAACACTAGAGGTAGAATGACTGTGTGAGATGTCAGTTTGAGTCGAGTCTTGCATGGTCATGGACAAGTTGTCGACAAGGTAGAGTTTTCTCGAACGGTCACCCAAGCGGACGGGGACCGGTTCTTGAGAAGCAGGATTAGCATGTGCTGGATGACCGCACAAGTTAGCACAGAGTCTTGCAGCGGAGCTCGCTACTCGCGCTGGCAAGGGCGGCCGCCTAACAAGCTAAAGGAGTCCACGATGGCTCTGGGAGTCAGTGACCAAATTCATATAGATGAGTCAACATGGCGGCAAACCCGCATGTGTGCCTTGGATTGAGTTGAGTTGAATGTGTGTGTATAGTTAGAACACAATGTTGGGCCTAAGATTTGGCTGCAGCGTAGACACCATGCTTCGGCACGAGATGTGGCGTCGAGTCTTATGTTTTCGGCATATAAGTTGTATGTTATGATTGAGTTGTCTTGAGTTTAAGTCAGGAGATGCCGCAAGGCAAAGTTGGTCGAGTGACACTTAGTTCACAAGTTGGAGGGGTCAGTTGATGATTTAGTAGCAAAGGACCGCGAGGCGACAATATGATTGAGTCATATTTGAGTTGCGAGGCACGGCCTCAAAAGGACTTATAGCACGGTCACACGGAAATGATGTCTTATCGCGTAGTTGCGTCTCTGATTTTGGCCGTAAGACAAGCACGACTTGATAGGTTAACGTTGTTGAGTCGTCGTTGTTGTTGCAAGCACGGGATGGTCTAGAGACACAAAATCGGCCAAGGCGTCGGTCCGAAAACTGATCCTAAGGTAAGACTAGAAAGACAATCATAAAAGGGACTATGTCACACACAAAGTAAATTAACGTGTAGGTTTTGTATGGGTGGGCGAGGAGCTCATTCTACCAGTACAATTGAGTAATGACACCCACATAGTTTTCATGTGCAGGCACAGGTCGAAGCTCGTGGCGCGGAGCTCGCTTGGATGCGTCGAGGCACGGAGTTCCTTGGCAATTTGAAGCGTGCGGCCGCATGGAGTCAAGACTTATACGGAACAAAATGTATGGACGTCGCCATCCATAGCATCTGCTGGCTCAAGACATGTATTGAGAGATGAGAGAGAGTTGAGTGACTTGAATGTGAGATGAGTGAGCTTGAGTGAGCATGAGAGACTTATAATCTTGGCCTTGCGCCCTACTGTAACCTTTGTTTCAATACCAATAAAGAGCTTCTTTGAATAATTTGTGTTTTGTTCTTAATTTTTGCTGCTATTATTCAATGTCTCTGCTTGGGACTTCTGTGCGACGACCCCGTCGCAGCCGCTGAAATTGGCCGTTATGGAACCTGTCTTATACGAGCACAATCTAGGCTCGTGCGGCATCACGTCTTAGCGAGGACGATCGCTCCTACGAGAGCGGGGCATGACACTTACCGTACTACTGTACGTACTCCTACAGGCTGTACACCTTTATCTTTGGTATGTAGATGCGAGGTTGTCTTACCATTGGAAATCCAGATCTCTTTCCTAAGGATTGCCATTGCCAATGAACTCACAACCGAAAACAATGATCGTCTGAGACTTCAGGAGCTTGAAGCGCTTGACGAGAAATGACTCCTAGCTCAACAACATATTGAGTTATACCAAGTTCGTCTATCAAAAGCCTTCAACCGCAAAGTCAAAGTCCGAACATTTCAGAAAGGAGAACTAGTTCTAACCGTCAAACATCCTATGACTATGACGCACATGAGCAAAGACAAATTCGAAGTGAAGTGGGAAGGACCGTATGTTGTAAACAAAGTTTTCTCCAACGGAGCTTATCAATTAACTGGTATGGATGGTCGAGTCTCCATGATGCCCATTAATGGCAAATTTTTTAAAAAATATCACGTTTGAAGACAAAGAGATATCAACACAGAGAATCAGAATATAAATAAAATTACTTTTATTGCATAACTCAGATAGAAAGAAATACATAAAATTAACGATGACCAGAGCCCTCTTGATTAAAAACATATTTTGCAAGAAGCTCGAAGACATTATTGTCCGATGACACCAGTAGTTCACAAGCAGCCTTCCTCAGAGCTTCTTCCTTGACAGTACTTCCAGGCTCCACTAGTTTGGCAAGAATGTCATGTTTTGATTCAGGAATAGCCGAGCTTTCTCCTACTTCTGGCTGAATGGGTGGCGAAGGCTCGTCGAAATGAGTGTCGATGGGGGCTTCGATCTTTGGGATGGACTCGGCCTCCTTGGGTACATCTTCGGAAGACATTTGCGATGAAAGGATAGGTGTGGATAACATTCTCAAAAGTTTCGCACTATTTATAGACAGAAAGGCCAAACATTCTGTCTCGGGAATCGAAACAACCTTTCATCGAAAATAAATGTTCCTTCATTCATCCATTTTCATCCATGAATAGGTCTCCGTTTATTGTCTGTCGCGGGAACCGAAACGACCTTTCTTTGAAAAGGCATGATTTTTCATTCATCAATCTTTTCATCTCTATTCATTTTGCGAATAGGCCTACATTTATTATCGTTTATAAAGCCACAGATAATAAATACTCAAAATCCCCAGTGAGTCCATCAAAATCATCAATTCTGTATTTTGAAACCCAGCTGTTTTAAAATATATCTTATCTTTATGCAAATTCGTATTATCACAGATATCATCTTTTTAGACATGATATCATGTCTTTGAGTCCCAGATAACTTGAAGATCATCAATAGAAAAATGAGTTCACGTCCACATTACCTCTGAATTCTATTTTCTATATCATCACATCAAATCAAGTCATAAAGGAGAGAAAAATTATTCTTTATTTCTTCTTTAAAAACATAGATACATCTTAATAGAAATCTATTACATCTTGAATTTTCATTCTAAATATAACAAATGGAGGTCTATTACATCTTTGGGTCTTCTTGTTGGTGCCAGTTCCTTGTCGACTCAACCTGAAACAGCGAGCAAGGCAACGGAATCAACTCTGGTCTTCTCTCTCATACAGCAGCTCGAAGACAAGTTATTGTCAATATAACTGGTGGAGAAAAGACGACCCTTCATGAGAAGTAGAAATGAGATTACCCTTGTGATACGATTCCTAGTTTTATGTCTCCACCATCCAACTCTCATGTATAAAGGCCCTTCCTACCATCTCGAGGAAACCCTTTTAAACATGAATAGTTCAGAGATCTTTGATGTGTGTGTCAAGGTGGTTCAGCTCCATAGCATCCAAGGTCACCGATACCAGTTCTGCGGAGTTTTATCGGTCGGTCCCCTGCAAGTATTAGAAAGAAGATGAGAATATAGTAAATGTTCTTTTCTTCTCGCAACTATTTATATGCAATTGAAGCTGAAACATTATGCGCGTCCATAAGCGTATATTTCGGGAAGAATAAAGTACGAAAGCATGAGAAATGCACATGTCGTTCAGAAGTTTGTGTTGTCAGGACCGAGAAAAGTCTAAAATATGTGTGGGACGTGTCAAGACAGTTATACAATAAAACTCAAATGCGCCAGGATTTAATAAAGTCTAATATTTCATTTCATAATAGAAAAGAGGACAGACACTACAGACATAGGCGCTATGGCCATTATGTGAAATGACGCTCTCGTATCACGTCACTTCTTCTTCCCGTCATTAGTCTGACGCAAGACAGCGATCAATTCCTTCATGTTATGGATTTTCGAGCGATGCATCAAACAGAGGAGTCCTTCCCTATGTTCTAATGCGCCACACTCCTGGAAAGGAGACGATGGACCACCTCTGGAATGAGCGAAGACTGTTGAGGTCATGCCAAAATAGTCGAAAAAGTTCCACCCTCAGGGACGGGTCAGCTTCTATCAAATACTTCGTAGGCGCAGAGTGTAACTTCTCCTCAGAAGCTTTGTTGTTGTCATTATCGTTCACCCCCTTCTTCATGTTAGGTGCCATAAGAGTGAATGAAGATGAAGGTTGAACGTCATGCTCATATATATACAATGGAGATCGGCCCCCGCCAACCCTTCGTATTCCCCATAAATGGGCGGGTAGCGTTTAACGAGGAAGAAGAAAGAAAGATGTTTCGGAAAAGAGTTCCCCATAAACAGGTTTATTGTTGGGAATGAACCGAATACTTAAATGATCGTGTGGTTAACAGTGCACGATTTGCTATGATGCACAACCCGCATGTTATGCGACCCATCAGTTGCACGACACTCACATTCGCAGCAATCAGGTTGCGCCGCATCATTCTGCGCAACATATAGAAAGTTACACCCAAAAGACGCACAACTTTTCGAAGAGCTGCACAACGTGGGTCGACAGCAACCAAATCCTAAAAAGGGAGGCACAAGTTATGAGGTGCGTCCAACTCTAAAAAGAGTGGTTGCACGATGTCAGAATCAAGCCAAACCCTAAATAGGCTGGCCGATGATTGGTAGGATGGTCGATAATCAGGTCTATAGTCGAATACTTACCCTCTATGGTCGGGTTGGTCGTCTCTCAGCTTGACGAAGGCGAAGCACGTGTAGAGGATTCGGCAACAGTCTTGTCCTTCTCAACAGCAGAGCGCTTGGGTGCCATTGATGCTAGTCGAAGCTCTCAAAGATCGGGAAGAATGAGAGGAAATAGGGTTCTCGAGAAATCTTAAACGATGGTAAAGAATAAAAAGTCCAAAGAGTACGGTTATTTATAGCTTTGTAAGTGAAGCTAAACCGCACAACTTGCGCTGATGAATCAGGCTCGAGTTGACAGGCGCAACCTAGACATAGTCGTTTCTAAATTCAAAGTATTTTGAAACTTTGAATTCTTTTCAAGTTTCGAAAACTTTGAAGAGGGTCTTGTAGAGGCTAAAAATTCAGTTATGCTACTCACCCTATCAATAGGTTGCGCCATATTAGGTTGCACCTATACCAGGTTGTGCCTACATCAAGTTACGCTACATCAGGTTGTGCTCATCTCAGGTTGCGCCAACCTCAGGTTGTACGAGAGTCACGTGGCGCAATTCCTCAAGAAACTGTAACGACATCATTATTGCCTGACAACTGACAGCACGTATATCAAGAAAAATCCAGCACAATACTGCGCTCGAGGAGATTTGGGCAGATTTTATAACGGCTAGTAGTTTGTGCAACGTGTCAGATTGTGCAAGGTTGAACTCAGGCGCAAGTTGTTAGGTTGCGTCCCCGCACAACCTGATGAAGCTCGTGCAAGCCACTAACTTCGTAGAACGTGTCCACTACATTGCTCACGACCATGTACATCTCACTCAAATAATGTCGCGTGTCCACAGCAGTTGGTGCAACCGTTCGTGCAAGTTGCTACATTAAGCTCCGTGCAACCTGATGAAACTCGCGCAAGGTGATCGAACAGTATCTAGAGCAGGGTGATATGGCACGTAAGCCACTGACTTCGCAAAACGTGCCCACTACACTGTCCACGACCACGTGCATCTCAATCAAACGATACCACGCGTCCATAGCAGTTGGTATAACCGCTCACACAAGTGAACATGAGACGCACAACCTGAAGTGTGCGCAACCTAGAATAATTGCTAAACAGTTATTTCAAGAACACTATAAATAGGGTTTGAAATCAGTCTTAAAGAATCACGAATGATCATAATCTCCTGCTAAAGTGTTGTTGCATTCTTCAGAGGCTCGTGTCTTCGATATCACATCGTCCAAGTGATAAAGTGATCATCTTCTGATCAGATTCCTATAGTTGTACTTCCCCAAAAATTAATTGTACTCTTTCTCAGTTTGTAGAAATCAAAACTTTTACTTTTATTTTTTGCAAACAAACAAAATATAATTTCGTGTCCAAGTCAAAGAGAAGAAGGAATGTGTGTCCCTGTCCAACACAAACAGACTATGTATCTTGTCTATGTCCATGTCAGAGTTAGGTTAGCGTGTATGTCATGTTTAGTGTCTGTGTCAGAGTGTCATGACCCGCACCCGCTTTTTGGATACGAGGCGTGTCCAAGTCCAGCCTACGCTGTAGTGTCGGCAGTAGAATGCTGTCTAATATACACAAGTCACAGAGTCTAGAGAACTAACATGGCAGTCTAGATCTCATCCACAGAAATATGATACCATCAACTAACTCCAAATGAGACTAAATAATGAATGATATTATAAAATAAAATATCATGTTTAAAAAGAATTTATGTCACATCTGGTGGACACAAATCCACTACCAATAGACGGAATAAAGTAAAGACATGAAATAAGTAAACGAGAACAAACTGCTAATCAAGACAACCTCAGCTGCAAGGGTACCATGGTCTGATGCTGACTCAAACCCGCTCGGCAACTCCTGACTCAAACTCGGCTAAAACTGAAGAGATCATCAGGTCCTCAGAGGACTAGCAAGATACATAAAAATATGCCCTTCTACAGTTTATCATGCACGAAAAGAAAATAGGATATAAGCAGGAAAAGACCAAGTAAACGTGACACAAGAATATAAGAATAACTACGTATAAATGAACTGCTAGAAGAAACGTGCGAACAGGAGATCAACAGATACCAAACCCTCGTCCCGAGTGTGGACTCGCAGGTTTGAACTAATTACTAACCCTCGCCCCGAATGTGGACTCGCAGGTCAGTTCAAGACAAATCACCCTCGCCCCGTGTGTGGACTCGCGGGTGCAAAAGGTCAACCCTCGTCCCGTGTGTGGACTCGCAGGTTGCATGAATCAAAACAAAGAAATAGCAGTTCAGTTTATAACGCAGTCATCCTATGATACAACTCAATCAAGTACAGATGAAAAACATGTCTGATATGGCTACAAGGCTGACTATATAACAATGAAGAAGCACATGTCAGCAATCAAATCAGAATCAACTGGATAATAAAAGAAGATAATCATGTACATAAAGCTGTAAAGTAATAGCAAGGTATACTTGCCTGTGGTCCTGAGCTGTTGGCACGGGCCAAGTGCTGAGTCAAAGTCCAATGAACATGTTTTATGAGTTACTCGTGTCAATAATGATATTAGAACATTAAGATTTACCTTATCGATTTCTTTAATTTCTATACTCAATCCTAGCTTATGTCCATACGTAGCTTTTCCTTTTGACACTTGGATGCAGAAGATAGGTATCTACTTATGTCTAACCAAATACCTTGCTTATAGCATGTGTATGCATTTCTTTTCCTACACAACTGTTATTAACTTATAATCTACACTAATTACTGGTAATTGCAACCTATACTTAACTGATGCAAGGAAAACTCTAACTGCTAGACCTGGGTAGTGTCTTATGCCTATTGTATAGTCCAACAATTGATATTAGGCTCAACTATTTGGTTATCTCCTACAGAAACAGAGCAATGCATATCTGTGTAATGGGTATCCTAGTTGTATCATAACCCCTTTCCCTTCTTATGTGATTCTGTTACAAGTGTCAAGAGGATGAACTTCCACCTTCTATTTGGGAATTCCTGACCCGGTTCTGTTATACAAGCATTTACATGTGAACTAGTGTGATTCTTTGTCTATATAAGCATTCAGTTGTATGTTCACAAGGAAATATGTATAAATAGTAAAATACAAATAAATGATCCTAATCTAGGTTCCTAGCAAGATAGTAGCATATACTCTAACTCTCAGATATTTATCTATCTATCTCATTCACAACTGAACCTTGATTCACAGCTAATGTACCATGTGTATAATGATACATGAATGTATCTACTGACAAGGCCACATATGCCTATGGATGCTTCTGTTGGCATAGCAGCTAGGACTCCCTTCACAAGTCTACACCTGTACCCTGTATGTATTTGTAATGATTACTCTATGGTACAAGGATATTCTATAAATACTGACCTATACCATATATTAGTCCTAGGGACACAGCCCCTTCCCGATATTCGAGGCACCAAAATGCTGTTTCCAGCTACACTAAAACCTATATTTTCCTACAACCAAAACAACTACTACTAAAAACCATCTTACTGATGTAATAAGGACACTCGTAGGGAGGCCTTGCTGGTTACTCTGTACCTAGGACTCTTCCTACTGCTCTGGTGACACGCATACTGGTACACACCTCAAACCTTGTACACTTCCTATTGCCTTCTCAAACACCCCATATATTCATGTGACATGGGATGCAATTTATATGTCAGAGATACATTACAGGATATGCAAACGTATAACAGAGCAAGGACATCCTATTGCACTCCATTCAATTTTCCTACCTTATTCTGATACTCAAAATATTATCAGGGTCACTCCTGTCCTGATACATGAGTACTTGGCTAAAGGCTATATTTAAGGGTCTTCCTCCTATCAACTTGTTATACCCATATCTGAACCAGGTTTCTAAACTGAAAGGGAGAAGCATACATTGAAAACTCACACTACAACCCCTATAAAGTATAATCAGGTGTCCCCAACCATTCGTGCCTACGGTCCTGCTTGCCATTTATCTCGACAACTGAGATAGGCTTGAACCCCAAGATTTGATGTAGAAGCTTCGTGGAACAGAACTCGGAGTCGTTGAGGCGTGTGAATCACTGTCCTCAAGAAAAGATTCGCCCCTTATCGATACTGTAAGGTTCGAACGGCGACTTTCCTCCAGGATACAACAACGAGTTACAGATAGCAGTACCTATCTGCAACCTACAGTCGAACAGGGAAGAAGACGAACGGCAGCGTTTCAGTTCTTTCTCTATTTGGTAGTTTTGGATCTCAGCGGTGTGTTCTTTCAATGAAGAACGAATGAATATATAGAGTTGCAAAACTCTAATACTGTTAGATCGTGAACCAAATCTCAGGAGAAGAATCAGGAACGAGAATGAGTCGTGTTGAATGAGTAGGGGCGGTTACGCATAAATTGCGGGCTCACTTACCAAGAGAAAATGCAAAAAGTAGGGTCGTGTCCCGCCTACGCGCGAGGCTAAACGGCCCGGATTTGCATCCCCCCTGCGCGTGCGACGTGCCCGCACATGCGCATTAAGGTTTTCTGGAGCTTCCCTCCAACCCGGGTGCATTCTAGCCCAATGCCCCCGGGCGCGCGAGCACCCCTCTAGCTTCCCACTCATCACAACCATGTAGAAGGTGTAAACATATATATACCCACTCTCAAGTGTGGGTTTTAAGCGATGTAGGACTAAACAAAAGTCTCTTCCCTTTTGTCTATGGTGTATTTGAAATATCTATAAAGTGGAACTCAAAAAACCAAAAGTTCCAACAACAGAGAATGAAGCTTCAAAGTCGAGAGCAGGGCCAAGGCTGATAATGATTCGTCCTTATTTCATATTGATGTCTAAAATCCTAATATGGAATATGAGGGAGATTGGTAACAAGAAAACATTCAACAGAGTGAAGATGTTATGCAAGATTTATGAAGTGGTGATTTTAGCCATCATTGAACCAAAGATACAGGTGAAGAAGATGTTGGCTCTTAAACTTAAGCTGGGTTTCCAGGAAGGGGTGATCGATTGCAGGGATATATGGATTCTGGCAAGGGGAGGTTTCAATCTGCATACTGAGGATGACAACGACCAGGCACTTTCGGTCCTGGTGGAGGATAGCAGTTCGGGTAGTCGATTCATATTATCGGTCACTCACGGCGGCAAAATGGTGAAAATATGAGCAACATGTGGAAAATTTTGTTGCAGATATATGGAAATAGTCAGGGGGTCCCATGGATCTGCGGAGGGGATTTTAATATGGTCTTGTGCTCGGAGAAGAAGGTGGGCAGGTTACCACTGATTGCAGCATCGATGGCTGACTGCTCCAATTTCATATTCCAAGCTAGTCTGAGTCAGGTTTCTTTCTCTGGATCCTGTTTCACTTGGTGCAACAACCGGAGGGGAACAAAAGGCAAAGATCACGTTTGGATAGAGTACTAGTAGATCCGTTCTAGAATAAAGCTGTTTTTCGTACGACGGTAATGCATTTGAGCTATACGGAGTCGGATCACATCCCTCTCTTGGTGGATGTTAGGCGTCACAAACCTAGTACCTTAAAGTCGTTTAGGTTCCCGGATCTATGGATTAAAAACCATAGTTTCCTCCCTACGGTGAGTAGAGTTTGGGGAGTCGAGCAGCACATCAACCCTCTGATTATGGTGGCTAATCGTCTGAAGGCGGTTAGGCGGGAGTTGGGAAGATAGAGTAGAGAGGAATATGGAGACATATTTCAAGAGGTTAAGTTGGCCAAGGATGCAGCATTGAGGGCGAAGATGGAGTTCGAAGCGACAGGGAGTGAAGGCAATAGGGAAGTTATGCATAGGGCGCAGGCGTTGCGCAAGCGATGTATCTCTACGGAAAAAGAATATTGGAGACAGAAGTCAAGGATTAGATGGGATATGGAGGGTGATAGGAATACTAAGTATTTCTACGAATATGTTAGAAGCAGGAGGCAACATCTGCACATTCACCAAATTGAGGGGAAGGATGGAAGAATTCTTCATCAACAGAAGGAAATACTTGAGGAAGCTAACGATTTCTACTCCAATTTGCTATCGAAGGAGGTAATTTACAAAGACACTGATCTGTTATAGGCCATTTCGAAGCTCATCTCGGAGGAGGACAACTCTGGACTCGAGAAGCCCCTACTGCCGAGGAGGTGAGGAACACAGTTTTTTCAATGAAGGCGGACAACACTTCTGGCCCAGACTGTTTCTCGGGCTCTTTCTTCCAATCTTGCTGGAAGATTGTTGGAGCGGACATGGTGGAAGCGGTGGTCGCGTTCTACGAGGGTCTTCACCTACCCAGAGCGGTGGGGAGCACGCTGCTAGTTCTGCTTCCAAAGTCGAGCAATCCCCAATCCTTCGAAGACTTTTGGCCGATAAGTTTATGTAACTTCTTCAATAAGATTATTACTAAACTAATTTCCAATAGGATGGAGACCATTCTTCCGATGATTATATCGACGGAGAAGAGTGGATTTGTAAGGGACAGAGAAATAGTCGACAATATCATGATGGCGCAAGAGTTGGTCAGCTACATGGGGATAAAGAAGAGGGGGAGAGTAGCCATGAAATTGGACATGGAGAAAGCGTACGATCGGCTGGATTGGAACTTCATCAGTTGGGTTTTCAGGGATCTTAGTTTCTTGGAGACGTGGACGGACATCATCTTCAGAGCGATGTCCAATTGCTGGTTCACGCCTCTCGTGAATGGTGAGGCGACGGGGTTTTCCAAATCGCGGCGGGGCGTGCGTCAAGGGGACCCCCTCTCCCCTACTATATTCATATTGGTGGCAGAAGCATTCGGTTGGAGCCTAAATAGGTTAGCGGAGTCGTCGTATTGTGGGAGGTATTTCTCTACTAAGGGCTGCCCGATCGTGAATCATCTCGCATATGTGGACGATGTGTTGATCTTATCTGCTAGCGACAAAGTATCGATGTCGATGGTGATGGACATGATCAAGAAGTTTGAGCGGTCATCTGGGCAGCAGATTGATGCAAGCAAGAGCAAAATTTTCTTTTATCACTCAATCTCGGCTGTAAGGCACAGGGAGTTGGAGTCTATTACCGACTTCCGGTCGAGATCCCCTCCTTTTATCTACCTAGGCTGCACATTGGCCTGTGGAAAAAGGTGGGCTGAGCTTTTCCAGTTATTGATATCGAAGCTCAACACGAGGATTGAGTGTTGGCATAATTCTGTTCTCTCGTTCGGAGGGAAGTTGGTGCTGATCAAGAGCATCCTGTGCTCCATAGCGATGTATACACTTATCGCGTACAGCCCGACGGGAGCGGTGGTGAAAGGGCTCGAGCGTATGTTCGTAAACTTCTTGTAGGGGAAAAAGAGGGTCAGGAAAGGAGGGTGTGGGCCAGTTGGCGGAGCATGGCCAGGACGTATGAGGAAGGGGGATTGGGGATTCAACGAATCAAGGAAGTCATCGATGCGTTGTCAATTAAGCTCTGGTGGAAGGTGAGAAGCCAAAGCTCGCTTTAGGCCAGGTTCATGAGGGGAGGTACTACAAGAGACGGCATCCATCGGTGGCCATTGCCAACTGCACGGCGTCGCACATATGGAAGCATCTGATAGCGGGGAGGGAGTTGGGGGAGCACTGCATTAAAATGCAGAACGGTAGGGGGAATGCGACATTTTGCAAGAGAATTGGACGGGGAGCGGGAGGCTCAGGTCACCGGCGGAGGGGACAGTTCCTTCCTGTGTTGCCGAGCTTTGGTCAGAAGATAGGGGTTGGGATTTTGCCCAAATTGTAGGTCTATTCGGGGATGATGTGGCTGCTGCTATCAGGAGTAGGGGATGCGCGATCAACAACAATGAAGATAGGTTGTTCTGGTCGACACCGACGTCAGGTACATTTTCCCTTAGGTCAGCATGTGAGGTAACTCGAGAGAGGTACGCCACTAATCCTGTTTTCGAGAACATTTGGGTGAGTGGCTTACCCATCAAGTGGAGCATCTTGTTGTGGCGTATTTTGCATGGTAAACTCCCGTAGGACGACAATCTTAAAACCATGGGGTTTCGATTGGCGTCCCGCTGCCACTGTTGTGAGAATGGGGCAGAGTCATTGAGCCACATCCTTGCAGAAGGGGAGAATGCCATGGAGCTTTGGTCTGGCCTAGAGAGGAAATGGGAGGCGGAGGACGGAGGGAAGAATATCATCCTTGATCGTATTGACTTCTGGTGGCACCTGACTAGGAAAGAGGAGGCTAGGGTGGAGGCGGCAACTATTATTTGGGTTATTTGGAAAAATAGAAATAAACATAGGTATTATTCATATTCGAAGATACAATTGTCTTTCGAAGCCAAACGTCAGAAGGAAAAAAGTTTGGAAGATAAAGGATTATAGCTTAGATTTCCTTTTTCTTGTTTTTGGTGTCTATTGGGGGTATACTCGTTTTGCTTTTGGCAGCCTGCTTGGTTTGCCTTCGAGTTTCAGGGGGTGAGAACTCATTTTATATTTGCCTGCTTCCAGTTTACGATTTATAAGATATGTCTTTCTTTATATATATATATATATATATATATATATATATATATATATATATATATATATATATATATATATAATTTTATTTTATTTTATTTTTTATCTATTTGCCTGCTTACAGTGTGTGTGTGTGTGTGTGTGTGTGTATATATATATATATATATTTATTTATTTATTTATTTTTTTTTTGGTGTCCATTTTTTGAGGCCGTCAGCTTGGGACCGTGGCCGTCCTGCGACCACGCAGCCATCCCATGCCCACGGGGGGGGGGGGGGGGGGGGGGGGGGGGCTCGAACTTGGGACCTCCCCTAAGTGAGCCCCCCTCCCTAACCATTTGGGCTAGGGAGCTTGAACTATATATATATATATATATATATATATATATATATATATATATGGCTAAATTACAACATGATACCCTCAACTATCTAAAATGTTCAACTTGATACCCTCAACTTTGATAGGTACTAACTTAATACCCTCAACTATATAATAATTTTATATTGATACCCAAAATTTTAAATATGACAAAATTACCCCTCCCTCTTTCTTCCCCGCGAGCCCCTCCCCCCCCCCCCCCCCCCCGGCGTCGCCCCCGTGCACCCCTCCCCGTGGCTGTAGCCCCGTGCCCCCACCCCCCCCCCCCCCCCACCCCCCGCCTCCGGATGCTTCCCAAGCGCGCGATCCCGCCGCCTCGCACAACTCCGGTCTGGCCAACGCGGGGTGGGGGGAGGGGAGTTCTTGAGCTGGAGGGGGAGGGGAGGTCGCCGACGGGAGGGAGGGGGGAGGGGGTGGGGAAGGTCACCGGCGGGAGGGAGGGGGAGGGGGTTTGGGTGGAGGGGGGAAGGTCGCCGGCGTGGGGGAGGAAGGTCGTCGGCCGGAGGCAGGAGGGGCCGGGGGGGGGAAGTTCGCCGGCGGGAGAGGAGGGGGGGGAGGTCGTCGACCGGGGGCAGGAGGGGGGGCGTTGGAGGGAGGGACAATTTTGTCAAAAAAAATTTCAGGGTATCAAGTTAGTACCTATCAAAGTTGAGGGTATCAAGTTGAAAAACTGAAATAATTGAGGGTATTAAGTTGTAATTTAGCCTATATATATATATATATATATATATATATATATATATATATATATATATATATATATATATATGGAAGCGGATCAAAGTCTCCCTTAGAAAACCCCCTAAAAATTTTTCTCACTTTAATCCGTAATTTAATGTTAATATTAATGTTAATATTAACATTAAATACTAAAATTACCATTAAACTTAACATTAAAATTAATATTAACATTAATATTAACATTAACATTAATATATATAAAAAATAAAAAAATTAAAATTAACATTAATATTAACATTAATATTAACATTATGAATTAGAGTGAGGGAGGTTTTTAGGGGGTTTTCTAAGGGGAGCTTTTGATCCGCTCTATATATATATATATATATATATATATATATATATATATATATATATATATATATATATATATATATATATAAAGTTTTAACGAAAAGTTATATTAATTATATTTAAGCTTTAACATAAATTTTGAATTAGATTTTTTTTGTTTAGTAAATTTAACTAATAATTCTTGCAACAAAATGGAATATTGTTGTCTCATGAGTATCTAATTTATGTTCTAATTTAATATAGGTAACAATTTAGATTTCAATCCAAATTTATTAATCCTTTAATTAGCATTCTTTTGGATCGATTTATTGATTTTAACTATTAAAATTAATATTATGTTGGATTCAATCTCATTCAACCAGTTAATCCTACGAGGATTCACTCTCTGATCATCATAAATGAATAATGATCTTTCTATCCCTAAATAGTCTTATTTTAAGTAAAAAAAATGTTACACACAAATTTAATAATACCCCTTTGGGTTATAGTATATAGATACAAAGTATATATATGTTTTAGTAGCAGTAAGAGAACATCCATATAATCTCTCTCCACATTGCTTGTAATATATTAACACAAAATATTCTTCAATTTATTAAAAACCCATCAAGAAGCCTAATAATCTCAACCTTTGTTAATAATTTATAATAGAGTTAAGTCATTAACTCATAGACTATTGAGGGACATTGTGTTCATTCAATCATACCTAAAAATATGACCTATATAATACATAGATATCAGCTGTACATGCATTATTTATATACTAAGCACACCATGACAGCAAAGTTTCAGAATAGATTTAGCCACAAATATGAATCACTTTAGTACATCCATGATTATGTTGGATCAGCAGAATCAAGTAACGAAACAAATTAGCTGAATGCATGATTAAGTTGGATCAGCTAACATAACCAACCATCTTATTGTAATCTCTCTTTTCCATATAGGACGTTCGAGTGTCAAAAGGTGACCGTTTATACATAACACGTGCATAAAAAATTACTAATTATTTTAACATAAACTTATTATAAATCCTATAGTCTGTCTCTAGAAATTAAACTCAAGCAACCAAGAAAAATACCTTCCACCTTAATCATTTGAGTTTGAATTGTTTAGTTATAAATAAATTATATTAGGTAGTTAAATAAGTAGTTATTTTTTTAAAATATTTACATACACCTTGATTCGTTTCTAAGCCAACTTATATTAGTAGAGATGGGGAGGAGATGTATGCAACTTTATCTTATATATATTTTCGAATATGGTAAATATAAAGTAATGCTATTTGTACCTCTAAATTGTTCCTTCAAATCATTCATCCTCATGTGGCAGCTAACATGACATGTTAAATAATATTATGTGTCATCTAACATGGCAGATGACATCCAAATTTTGTTCATGTTAATATTAATGTTTATGTTTGTGTTAGTGTTAATGTTAATGTTAATGTTAATATTAATATTAATATTAATGTTAATGGTAATATTAATTTTAATGTTAATTTTAATTTTACTTCTAATTTAAAAAAATCTACCATGCCAGCTAACACATCAAGGTAAGGAGGGATGGCTAGCTTGAAGGGATAATTTGTAGGGACAAATAGCATTATTCGTAAATATTATAGATAAAATAATAATTACAACTATAATCCATCCCAAATTATAAAATAGGTCATCTGGGGTCAAGTATATCTATGTCAACATCTACATTTATTTGTACAACAAAAAATACTAAGGAAGAGACCCTCAAAGATACGTCGATTGCGTTCCTTCCACACATGTAATTCTGCGACGAAGGTATCCGCTCGCTCATTTTCCCTTATGTGCTTTAATTTCGTTCAAAGTAGAGAAAATATATAGCTCTAGAATACGCGTTAGGGAAGCCAAATTTAGACCTCAAGGTGCCCAAAGCATCCCAAGCAATGTCACAAGCGGAAATAGATGATCTCTATAGACTCGTCATCTTTCACGCATAGGCAGCACTTTGTGTCCTCGCACGGGATAACAAACATAGAAAGCATGTCCCGAGTAAGTAGTTTGTTCAAGATCATTTTGTATAGGCACATGGAGAACTTATCTGTCGTACCTTTAGTCCACACCACCTCACCCAATCTACCTCATCATGGTAGATCCTAATCTGGTTCATAGTCGTCCTGAACTTAAATGTGTCTCTCCCCATATATTTCCATATCCAGTAGTCCTCCGTTCCATGCCTATCAAATTCCATCGCGTTAATGTCTTCAGCATGAGCATCCTCAATCAATCGGACTTGCAACATCCACCCCTTCCTGAATAAGACTACTCACCGTATCGATTGCACCATCTTCTCATAAACATACCATATCTCTCTCTCTCTCTCTCTCTCTCTCTCTCTCTCTCGTGCTTCATCTTATATAAAACAACAAAATGTCCTCCAACATGCAAACAATGAATCTTAATATATATGTTTGTGCTTGGTGGCCAATCTAGCTACTGCTGCTGCATATGTGCACAGTCTACATGATCAGAATCCAGACACTGTCCATGAGACGTAGCATAGCTTTTCTCATCATCAGAAGGGACCTCGACATGTCAACGTCACATTTGTTGGAAAGTAAGACGAGCTCAAACATAAAAGAGCATGCATGCAAAGGGATAAGACCCACATATGTGGTGTACACCCCCCCACACCAACTGAGGCCAGGCCAAGGCCAAGGCCAAGGGCCAAAGAGTCATGAGAGAGGTGGTCACTCAATGCAACCATCCCCGTTGCAACAATATATGTGACAGCTCTACTATGGGAACAAAACAACCGACAGCTAGCTTTGCTATTGCACTCATTTTGGCCTCTTTTCCCATCCATGTTGCTATTGCACTCATTTTGGCCTCTTTTCCCATCCATGTTCCTTCTGCCCATCCCTCTCTCTCTCTCTCTCTCTCTCTCTCTCTCTCTCTCTGATGGCAAGTTCTGTGCCCACTCCCATCAGCGCACTTTGCAAGCTAGCTCCTCATAAAATACATTACATGGTAGATCTCCATGTACTGATGTACACCGAGGGTCGGCCAACTGTCCCATCCAGAACTAGTTTTGATTGTCCTTAAACTTTATTATAGATCGGTTCTGGAAGGTCATCCGTGACCCCCACAATGTGGGCAGGACGGATCTACTGGTTGGCTGGAGTGGGCTCTAGCCCACCCAACCGATCCAAAATTTTCTTATATATATATAAACACACACACTACAGATCTGTCAATATTTAGCCCACCCAGAGAATAAGGAATATCAGCTATACACACCAGTGTTGATTTGATCATTTGATCGGTTCATTGCAGTTAATAACTTCCTTGATCTATTTATTTTGTGCTACTTATACATCTTATTTGGTTCTTTCATATCCTTCAGACATACTTTTGTTTCCATACCAATAATTTATTCATCTACAACATTTGGATTCATTTTTAAGTCCTAATATTTTTTTAGACCAATTTTACTTAGTAGATTTTTGTTTGAAATTTATTTTATTTTTTCCGAACTCCCACATCCTAGGCAAGTTTTGTCCCATAGTATGGGTGAAAAGTAATATTAAAGGTTCTTAGTATTCGAAATTATGCCTAAAAGAGTTAAACCGGTAAACTAAACTTTTTTATGTCTGGTTCTCTTTTTTTTTTTAATGTTAGAGACGGTTCTACATTGGCTCAAACATGCTACAATATGGACATGATGAGATATGCAGATGACGATATTGACACAACATTTATTTGTTAAAAAAATTATAGGGCACATTAAGTTTTCGGGGTAAACTAAAATCCTGGTTTCGTCCTTGATTGTGGGGTCATGCTATGGGTTGTCCAATTCCGAAGTCTTATCTTACTTACCTGTTGGCTGGCACTGTGTACACGTGATGTGTATATATATATATATGAATAGATATGTTTATAGCTATATAATATGTACATATTGGTGTGTATGTAGCATATTATTTTATACAAAACGTATCTTTTTTTTTGCTGATCATGTATGTAGAAAGTGAGAGGGTGCAGATAGTAGCCCATACCAGGGACCAGGGAGAGGATCACTGGTCATAAAGTGAGTGCCATGAAGTCCTCAGACTTGAAGTTGACTCACTGTTGAACTAGAAGTGGAATAGTTTTCCTCTCCATTGGACAGTAGCTGCATTTTTGCTATTTGCTACCATACGAACCTGTTACAAGGGACCCACACACGTACATTGTCATACAAGCATTGAGATCATAGGGCTATCAATCATCCAACACTATTGCCAAGCGAGTTGAATAGGATTTCCGATGGATGCCAGGTGTTCAAATAATAATCAATTTTTGCTATTTCTGTAGGAACAGTACAATAAAATGATGTATGTATTCGTATCGTATTTACATTTGTGCTAGTATAATCAGAGGCGGAGCTATCAATTGGCCACGACCGCACTACAACAAAAAATTCTTTTAATGACGGCTAAAAAACGTCATTAATGACGAACCATGACGCTTTTTTTTTTACAGCAAGCGTTATAAAAACGGGTGTTATAAATATTTTTTAAAAGCGTCATAAAAAAACCGTCATGAATAGTTTCTATAAAAGTGTTATGAATAGTTAATATATAGTGCACAATTCAGAACAATTTTAAAACGTCATGAATAGATAATATGTATAGGCTCAATACAGTACATTTATAACACTTTATACTATTCAAATTAGCATATTTATAATGATCTATACTGCACAGTATATATTACATTCCAAAACTTAATATTATATATCACCATCTTTATTACATTTCTCAAATAGAGTACATATCAACATCTCAGGGCCGATCCTGAGCTGATAGGGGCCCGAGGCAAAACTTCCAAAATGGGGCCCCATACATAATGTAAAAAAAAGTGTAAATAAAACAAAATTTCGTTGTAGTCAAGATTTGAACCAATGACCTCTTAAATACAAGTCTAACATTATTACCACTACACCACAATATTTTTTGTTAACAATGATACATGATATGTACTAGTTCTATTGTAGATAATTTTATGTTGGTGTCCCCTTTCGACAGGGGGTCCGGGGCCGTCGTCCGGCCTGTCCTGGACCAGGGCTGCCCCTGCAACATCTTCATTACATTGAATATCCAAAACAAAATGTACCCAAAAAATAGGAATAAATCTCTCTTTTGCTAACCAAATTATTAGAAATATTTACTTAAGTAGATTCTGACCATGGATCTTCTCTCTGCCATCTCTTGAAGATATCGGGAGTCCCAAAGAGAAGTAGTGTCGCAGCTGAGCGACGACTTGGTGCTGCTGCAGCCGGCGTCATCGTGGGAGAGCCTCATCCTCTGATCCCTTACACTCACCTGAACCCTCACCAGCGCCTGCATGCACCTCAGCGTCACGTTGTGCCCTTTTTGCAAAAAATCGAAAATGTCAGCTTAGCACTTTAGTAATCAACGCTGAAATGTGAGCCTAGCAATCAACCTGGATTTTACCAAGCCAATAAATTAAAGAAAGTTAACAAGAAATTTATATATTAGAAATCAAAATCGAAAATGCATAATTAAGAAAATGCATAATTAAGAAAGTTAACAAAAAAGTTATGTACCTGTGGTTCATAAATTAACAACTTAGAATACTACATGCGGTGCTAGAAAAATTGATTTTGAAAATTAAAATCCATGGCCTTCCAGGAAAAAAAAAAGACATGCACTCTAAAAAAAAAAAATTTGGACAAATGTATAGCTGACAGCAAAGGAAAAGGGTTGTTCAACAGAAAAGGTGAAACAAACTTGTACACATACAATTTTTTTAACATGCAACAACATGGCAAAACTTTAAATATACTGTGCCTTTGATGTGCCATTCTTTCATGTCACATTTAAATTTGTAAAGAAGTCTTTGATACTACTTTCCTCTTGTTGCGACAAATTCATTTAAAAATGTAGAAAAGAAAATCCACGGGACTAGAAAAAGGTAGAGAATTGGCATAGTAGGAGGAGGAACCCAAGGCAAAAAGAAAACAATGTTATCCCATCTTCCATTTAGCTCTCCCATAGGACACCTTCTCCGTCACATTAGCAACTTCTTCACTGCCTCAATACATGTTACTTGTTTGAAGAAACCTAATCCTAATACTAAATTAAAAAGATGGACATGAATTATAGCACCAACAACAAAGCAACCCTTATTAACTCGATGACTCAGAGAGGGGAAGTAAAACTCAGGGGCATGGCCACACGAGTATTAAAAACATCATATATGCACTTGGCTTTCCTAAATCTAGTGCACATAGAAAAGAAAGAGCAGTGTCTAATGAATTCGACCCTTCAATTATAGTGACAAAAACTGGCACCATAGTTTTCTTTATGCAGAATATGCACAATTTCGGTAGTTAAATTGAAAACAGAATTGCACAATGCACAACTATATACCCAAAAGTGAATTGATCAAGTGACCTAGCATTCAGTTCTCAAATTTTTCTAGCTATATGAGCAACACAAAATTGAAAAGCAACCCATCAAACAAACAACAAAAAGTGAGGAAGCAAGCTTATCTATCAAGACTCAAGATTCGCACTCGCCTTAATACCATGGTTCCTTGACTAGAAAAAGGATAGGGAATAGAGACAATTTTGTTTCCTTCATGTGATTGTTTCCTGTCTCACAAACCAGGGCTCTCTTACTTGGCTGAGTTCTTTCACAACACACTCATAAAAACTAAACAATAAGAGAGCCTACTCCCAGAAGTTTGGTTTAACTGGTTCTGAGGATTCATTCCATTTGGGCTTTTCAATACCAATCCTTTTTTTTTTTGCAGCAATTCTTCATTTTCTTTCTATCATTATTAGATAATGATACATTGTATTATGATGTGATGTGCAACTAAATTGAACAAATGAACTCAATTTCTATGACACAATTTTTGTGAATTGCTAACACTAACTCAAAACTAATAATAAGTTATAACATTTATTCGTATAAAACATAATCTCTATGAACTCAATCTCTATGACTCTATGACACATTTCATCAAACATAAGAAGGACAGATTGAAAAGAAAGAAAGAAAAAACCTCGAGGCCCTAGAAATAGGATATAGTGCTCCTCCATCCATGATCCTCACATACTTCTCCAACATCGCCACTCGCCACCACCAGCGCCTCCCTGGACTTCCTCTACCTTGAATAAATATGAAATATAAGAAAAAAGATAGAAGATGAATCTTTCTAACTAATGCCTTGAAAATATATGAGAAGATCGAAAAAAATGTTGGACGATTACATTGTATATTGCTCTTGTCAATGTCATGCATTCCTTGACGCATTTTCTGTATTTATAGTTTGTACACAATAGTTTGGCTCTTTATTATGCAACTGCTTATAGTTACGTGTTGCTATGTGTTTTCTTCAGTATTTCATAGCTTTGCTCTTTATTAATATGTTTTGAAGTGGGGACTCGACTTATAGTATTGTTTTCTTTTTGGATGCTATGACCGAATTAATTGATATGGTGCACTTAAATATGGTTTTGACATTAGCAGTGCGAAGAGAAAGTACTAAACAACTAAACAAAGAAAAAGTTCATGATGGCACCGGTGACGTTGGTGACTGTCGGAGACAGTGACGGCACTGTTACCAGCTTCGACGGATGTCATCGTAGTCTCCAGGAAAGATGCGACAATGACGTCGGCAGTCGACGTAGACGTTCGTGAAAGCTAAAGTTGCTTTATGGAGAAAGACAGAGAGAAAAATATGAAGGCTAGGGCTTCTGGTCTTCTAATTTTACGATGCAATCAATTAATTATATCAAAAAAAAATCGATTCTAGCGCCAACTCGGAAGAAAAGAACCAATTTAACCCTAAAACTACGAAGAAGAGCTCACCTGACGATTGACGGTGTCGAGGTACGGGCAGTCCCTCCTGACCTCCACCAGCCGCTGCCTCTTCCCCGGTGGCGCACGAGCCGGCGGCGACCGATCCTCGTCCTCCTCTTCCTCTTCCCGACCGTCGTGGCTGTTCCCTCTCGGCTCTCCGTCCTCGTCGTCGCTGTAGCGAGCGATTGAGAGGAGGGAGTCATTCTCCTGGTTGGGGTAGAACAGCCCGTAGTTCCTCTCGGACGTGGTTAGGGTTGAAAATTGGGGAGAAGAGGTTTGAGGAGGAGAGATGCTGCTCGTTAGAAAATGGATGAGAAATGAATTTTCTCTCCCCCACTGAGCTTTTATATAGTGAAAGAATTACAAGTTTGCCACCGCTCTAAAATATTAATGACGTTTTGTTTTATAAACGTAATAAAAAGCCCAGAATTAGCCCAAACCGTTAGAAAAAAGGTATTTCTCAACTTTGATAACGCTTATGTATCAGCCGTCATTAAAACTCCTTGTCGAGCGTCATTAATAGGTCTTTTTGTTGTAGTGACCGGACTGTAACCCGGCCAAATTTTGGAAAATAATTTTGGGATTTTTTTTAATGATTTCTCAGTTTTTTTTTTTTTTTTGAAGTATTCAACAATTAAGTGAAAAATAAATTTTTAAAAAAGTGCTATTTTAGGTACCATGGTAGTGTCCTCGTGTCGCTCAAGCTATTCCTTCCTACTTTTTTTAGAGGCTAGCTAGCTCCGCCAACACATGTAATGTAAATAAAAATCCATGTTAAAAATCCATGTTTTCCTATTCATAATTGAATGTTACTGCTGGTGGAGTTATTTTTTTTTTTCTTTTCTTCTTCTAATGTTATCATGTATAAGGAAAATGATAGTTTGTCCGCAGGCGGACTAGCCTGTCTACCACGTGGCCGAAGCCCATTGGCCTCCCTCTATATGCATGGATTTCATGTCGGTTGACATGCCAATGGGACGGCGCCATGTGAGGGACGGACTGGCCTGCCTAGCAGCGTCCTAAATATAAACATATATATGTAGCAATAGCAATTATAAGATTAATTAATGATAATGCAAGAATGAAATATACTAGCTTGTTTGGCATCCTCAAAACTCACATTCCAAAGCTCACCAGCACCCACAAACCGATCGAGGAACAAAAAAAAAATTTGAAGATTAAAACATAACAAATGAGAAACCCTAGCTACCTAGCCAGCAGCAGCAACACTACTCTCATATAACAGGAAAGTACTGGGGAAAAAAATGTCATCCATCCGAATTTTTCTTTTGCAAGTTTCCTACTTTTCAAAAAAATCAAGAAGAATGATCATATCACGTGCATGCAATGAGCTCGATCCGAGAAAAGTCGGAACGATCGGAATTTCGAACAGACTAATCACGAGTCGTCGCTCGTGCTCATTGTGTCGTGGCGATCGCCGCCGCCGCCCCCCGGGGGACCCTGCTGGCGGTGCTGCTGGGACGGCTCCGCCGGTGCCACTGCCGACGATCGGTAGGCATTGATGGCGGCAAGGATCCCCATATTGCCCTCCCCGCCGGCGGCGGCGCCGCCAGAGGCCAGCCCCAGCTGCTGGCTGGGCAGCAGAGCCACCGGGCTCGGGAAGTTCATGAAGTGAAGGCCGGTGCTCGTCACCGACCCGGCTGCGGCCGCTGCGCGGAAGCCCATCGGCGGAAACGTCGTCCAAATCGAAGACGAGGAGTCCCCTGCGGCTCCCGCCATCGCCTGGTTCCCGACATTAGGGTTAGGGTTAAGGTTAGGGTTGCCGACCATCCACAATGTCCCGGGCATCTGGCCATGGTGATGACCACCCATGCTGTACCCAGCCATTTGTTGCTGCTGCTGCTGCTGGTGCTGTTGCTGCTGCTGCTGCTGATGATGAAGAAAATCCTGCTCCCACCGACGCTTCCGGAAGCTTCCGGTTGCGTCGGTGTCCGTCACTTCCAGGCCCAGAGACCCTCCGGTGCCGAAGCTGAGGAGCTGCGGAGCGGAGGGCTGGCTCGGGAGCGCGGAGTGGAAGTAGCTGGGGCCGGCGGAGAAGGAGGAGCCGGAGCTGCGGAGCGATATGTTGAGGGAGGTGAAGTTGGCCGGGATGGTGCCGGTGCCGGTGGCGGCGACGACGGCGGGCTCCGCCTGCTGGAGGAGCCACTCGATGGTCTCCCCGTCGGACTTGTGGCCGAGCTCCCTGGTGAGCTGGAAGACGCGGGCGGCGCAGAGGGCCGGCATGCGTATGCGCCGCCCGCGGCCCTCGACCTTGGTGTGCCGGTCCTTGGTGGAGCTCCGCTTGGGCGGGGGCTTCTTCGAGGGGTCGGAGGAGGAGGAGGAGGCGGCGAGGCTGTCTTGGGGCTCGGCCTTCTTCTCTAGCAGCTGGAGAGGGAAGTTGGGCCTTCGCCCGCCATTGCCGCCGCCTTCGCCGCCGTAGATTTCTGCTCGATCGTCCATGTCGTGTGGGAATTAGGCCATGGCTTGAGCGTGGGAGAGTTTGTAGCTAGTAGTGGGGATCGAACTAGAGAGAGAGAGAGAGAAGAAGTACTACTGTTGTTGTTGTTGTCTCAAGCTATCGACATGGATCGCCAGTTCAAAGTGGAGAGTAGAGAATTGATTGATTGATAGCCACTGGAGAGAGAGAGAGAGATAGGAGCTCAGGAGGAGAGGAAGATAAGGAAGAACTGGTAGTTAAGTCAAGCTTTAAGCAACAAAGACAGACGAGTAGTGAGTAGTAGAGGAAAGGAACATTTTTATTTTATTTTTCTTAGGGAAATGTTTGTTTTTATTAGTAACAGTCTATATGACACCCATCTTTTTCACTCCTTTTCTTCCAACAGTTCTTTTGCATACAAGTCCTCTATATCACATCTTATTTAACCATTTTGAATTTAGGAGCACCTCAAATCAATGTTCTAAAAAAAACTGGACAGATGATTAAACCGAAAAGTTTGGTGCATGTCTGGCCGTGGTTCAATCGGAATTCAACCTGGGTTCAAAGGTTCAAATATGTTTTGTTTGGTTCAAATATATAAGATATCAATATTTACTTCTTGATTTGGTTTGGTTTGGTTCTTAATATGTTTAATTTAGTTTTACAACTATATGCTCTCTCAAAACCAAACCAATAATCAATGGTACAAATCTAACGTGATAAATTTTTGAGTTTTTAAAAAAAAAATCAAAATCGACCGTTTCACTTGTGTACTGGTTCGGATGATTATCCGGTTAAATCCCCTTTTTGGGAAGAAGAAAAAAAACTATCGCTTTAAAAAACTCGTTTTGAGTTCCGATGGACCAATTTTTTGGGCAAAATTTGGTCAAATCCGGTCCAACTGTCGATCATGTCCGATTTTGACAACACTGCCTCAAATCAATGATTAACTTTTAACCCTACAAAATATTTTCTCAAACTTACAAAAATAAAGAGAGCTTATTATCCTTTGATCTCTCCGTCTCTTTTCTTCCTTAATGGTCGTGCAGGCATCCAATAGAAATAAACTCCTAAAGGATCCCATTGGAGACGGTATAGGATAAGTTAGTAGCAAAGACACGTGTTAGAGACAAGCGTTAAAGGGTTATATACAATGTTTAATTGTTCGTAACGGTTCGAGGTTTTGGAAACGTTTCGTGACCCAATGTTTTAAAATTGGACCGGTGTTTGACCCAGTCAAGGCACTAGATCGGGTCAAACGGGTTCAACCAGTGGTTCAATCAGTGGGTTAATCTAAATGGTCCAAGTTTAATCTCTTATGGATACTATTTTTTTTATAAAAATATCTGTTTTTTAAAACACTGGGTCAATACTGAACTGGACCGAAAAAGCTACCGGTTCACGGTTGAACCGATTCAACCGGCCGGTCCGGTCCGGTTTTTAAAACATTGATTTGGTCAATTAATATGGTTTATGTTGAGCTTTCTTTCAACAATTCCAATCTGGTTGTAGGGGACATCATTTTTCGATAACCATCTTCGGGTCCATAGTTATAACACCACTTACTCATGAGAAATTATTCTGAGGTCCAGCATCACCACGTAACAGTGGTGAAGCCTTGCTCTCCACCATATAGCAGTAGGACACAGTAGCGGATCCACATGCGCAGGACTGGGGGCCCAGGCCCCCAGTGTAAAAAAAGTATTTGTTATATGTCTAAATTTCTTGGCTAGGATTTTAAAGTAGAAAAAAAACCATATATGCATATTATTGTATATTTTAAAGCTTTAAGTATGCTTAATTAGAATAATAATCTGGACATATAACAAACACCTAAATTTCTTCTAATTAACTTACAAATTAGAAGCATACTTTGGAATATAACAAATACTAAAAAAAATCAAACGCTTAGTATTTTCTTAGAAAGTATGATTCATAGAAAAAGAGTTGTTTAGTAGTATTACAAATAATGTTATAATTAAATATTTTCAAAGTGTGAAACTCGTAGAGAACAATTGTGAAATTTAATGCTTTATTGTATAAAAATAGTACTATTAAATATATATTATATTATACCCCAATAATATTTTGGAGGTATTGTCCCTGAACCCCCTTATGATTGTGCCTCCAATGGATTATAATTCTGGATCCGCCACTGGTAGGACAAATCATTCATGTAGTGTCATGTTGCTTGCTCTTTCAGTGGTGTGTCATATTGCTTTTGGATCAGGAGAGCAATGTCTCACCACTGTCACGTCACATGGAGAGACCGGACCACTGAATAATTTTTTTTTACTAGCCATCTCAACGGTTTGGTTGATCTCATCAATCTGACACTTCCGCTCATCTGTCTTGTGATACCATATACATCTCCTCTTATTAGTACTAGTAGTACAAGTTTGGTATCAGAACAAAAGATCATGGATTTAAATTCGCCTTCCAACAATTAAATGGTTTATATATTGTCTTCCCTTGCAATAACTCGTTCAAGTTCATCTTCCAACAATTAAATAATTTTTATATATTGCCTTTCCTTGAAATGACTCTCTATTTACTTCGCTTTAGTCTAAGTGTACACTTAGACTAATCCACGTACGATGAGAGGAAAAAAAAAAAGGATATACGTACGTCTTTAGGCCTCGTTTGGTTTGCGGAATCATGAGGTTGGGAAAGAAAAGTGAATATTTTCTATGTTTGGGTGCCAAAGGATTTGAGGAGGAAAGAAAAATGATTCTCAATGGAAGAAAAATTAGGAGGAAAATGATTGTTTCAATCAAAGCAAGGAATTATTTTTTCACATCGAAGTATTCACTTTTTCTTCCAAATTTCTTGGCATTTCCAAACATGGAAAAGAAAATTAATGAAAATTATAATTTTCCAAAGAAGAAAAAAAATGTCAAAAAATTGATTTCCTTTTCCTTCCCTTCCGCGAACCAAACAAGACCTTAGGGAAGAGAAGGGAGTGATGATGAAGAATGATGATTTAAAGGTAGACATTAATTCTAGGGTTCTTCTTCTGTTGGTGACATAGGATGGAGGAGGTAGTTCCACATATATGCGAGAGATGAGCGTAAAAAACTTTTATGTAGACCATTAGTCCTAATTTGTAGGGACCATCGAAATTAGATCATTTTAATTATTAAGGTAGTTTTAGTTTTTAAACCATAACAATCATAAATGTTTCGTATCGATGACCTCACCATGGAGACTATGTTATCTTATCTATAATTAATTGTGACTTATAGGATCAAAATCAAGGATGAAGAGTGGGTTTATATATAACTCATTTATTTTGTTTGAGAAACTTCGAAACAAATAGTGAATTTTGGGAGACTTGTATAAATTAAAATAGATATTAAGGGACTTGTTTGAAAAAAAAAACTTTTTTGTTGTCTCTCCTGCATATATGAATTAGAGAATGGGAAGGGAGTGTGATTTGTGCTCAGACTCGTCCACGTGTGGTGTTCTTTATCGTTCATTCAAATCCATAAAGACGGTAAGTGGCCAATGTGGGGCCCACCTCACTCAGGTCAAGCGGAAAAAAGGGAAAAAAAAAAAGAACGAGAGAAGACTTGCAAAAGGAAAGGAAAGCAAAGATATAGGCCTCTCTTTGTAGTAATCATTCCCAAATGCCTTTTCTTTCCCTCCATCAGGATTTGCCCTTTTGTTTTTCCCTCCATTAAGTCATAACCACCATGGTTTGGGGATCCCAAGGGGCATGGAATTGTAGGATCCTACCCTTTCGAACCAGGCCTAGTCCCTAGACCTAGACTTGGGTCTAGGGTTTCAGATTCTCTCATGGTCCTCTTAAACTTTTTTTTTTTTTTTTTTTTTTTTAGAAAATTTGAGTGGCATTCCACTTTTTTTTACGTTTATTTAAGGTGCATTCCACAAGATTCATGAATGTATGACACTCCTTACTTTTGACGGTTTTAGTCCAAAACGAACGGTCAACCCCTTTGACCAATTTTTTTGGACGAAAATATCCCTTGTCTGTTGTCCTCTTCCCCGCGTCAACTATTCGTCTCCCTCTGTCGTGCTCGGTCCCCCTCCACGGCGTCGCCGCACCCCCCTCCACGACCTCGCCGCACCCCCCGACCATCACCACCATCATCACCACCATCAACCATCATCACCGTCAACCATCATCACCACACCACCACCCCACACCCCCCCCCTCCCGCACGGTGGCAGTAGCGGCGCGCGTGGCAGCAGCGGCGACGCGGCGAGCGATGGCAGCAGTGTCGGCGTGGTCGGGGACTGGGAGGGGGCCGGCGTGGTCGGGAGGGGGCCGGCGAGGTCGGGGAGGGGGGAGAACTGTCGGCGAGGTCGGGGAGGGGGCCGGCACAAGGATCGGGTAGGGACATAACGAGATAGGGTATTTTTGTCCAAAATAAATGGTCAAAGGAGTTGACTCTTAGCAATAGACATTTTCCGTCAAAAAGGAGGTATTGTATATTCATGTAAACTTGTGGGATGCACCTTAAATAAGCGTAAAAAAAAAAATGGGGTGCCAGTCAAATTTTCTCTTTTTTTTTTTTTTTTTTTTTTTGATAACTTTAGATAACGTTGAAAAAATTGTTGTATATAACTTTGATATAATTAATGTTGTACACTTGTACTACAAAATTAGTTGACTTTTGCAATGGATTATTTGTTGCTAATTTTTCGAAAATATGTCATGTTGTGCATGGGCCAATTTCACTAGTTTCTGACGAGGCTAAGTTGGGTCGATCAGGTCGGTCCAGTTTCTTGCACCGGTCCGACTCGAATCGAAACGAAAATTAAAATCCAAAATCCAGTACAGTCCGGTAGTCTAATCCAGTTTATAACCCGATCTATATCATCGACGAGAGGTAGAGGAGCTCAAGGTCGACTGGTTTGGAAGAGCGGAGGTTTGACTGTGTGAATCGATTTGCAAAAGTCTAGGTTATAAATCATTCTTTTCTAGGTCGCATATTATTTGTGGCTGATATTTATAGAAAGGTAACAAGCTAGCAATGAAAATTCCGTTGCTACTAATTAAGACAACAAAAGAATGTCCGTTGCTAAACCGTCGCTAGGTCTTCATGTGTTTTCGTGGGATACAGTATGACAACGAAACATCGATGGAACTTAATCTAATAATCTTGTATATGGTCCGTTGTTTATTATCGGTGTTCTGACGTTGTTGGCGGTATTACTATAATATGTCGATGATATGTTATTATATTTCAATATTTTACTAGTACATAATTTAAAGGTATAAGGAATAAGATCTCACAATCCATTATATCAAAATAACGTTCACTGCACAACCTTAAGTAGCGTATTTCGGCTAGGGAAGATTTATGAAATGCCCAAAAACTAAAAAATTTTATGTAAAACCCACCGCTAAAAAACTTTCATCGCGTGCCCAGAATTAGAGAAACTTATCCAAAGCGGGTTCCAAATGACCCTTTTGCCCTTCCTTTTAATTTATTGGAAACACCCACAAAACTGCTCTTAAAAAAAATGTTTCAATACTCCATCTTCTTCCATACGCTGCTCACTTTCGAATCTAGGTTTTCTCCTCAAAAATCTTCAAAAACTCGTCGAAAAATTTCGGAAAGACTGGGACGAACGACAAAAGTGCTAAAACGGAGGTCCAAACATCATTTTTTGGAATCTAAAATTTCGGAAGGCCATCTAACGATGAAACTGTTACTTTCAGTCTCCTCGACGATACGCTCATTTTGCGACAAACGGGGCCTCGTTTCGACCTCCCAGTCAAAAGTTATGGCCCTCCAAAGTTTCAGCTAACCATAAAATGCAGGAGAATGGCATTCTCCGTCTTAATTAACACTGGAATGACCATTCTCCGTCTTAATTAGGACGGAGAATGACATTCTCCGTCTTAATTTACACGGAGAATGGTCATTACAGTGTTAAAACGCAGGAGAATGACCATTCTCCGTGTTAGAAACACGGAGAATGCCATTCTCCGTGTTAATGAAACGGAGAATGTCATTCTCCGTGTTAAATGAAACGGAAAATGTCATTCTCCGTGTTAAATAAACGGGAGAATGGCATTCTCCGTCCTAATTAAGACGGAGAATGGCCATTCTCCGTCTTAATTAGGACGGAGAATGCCATTCTCCGTGTAATTTATCACGGAGAATGGTCCATTCCAGTGTTAAAACGCAGGAGAATGACCATTCTCCGTGTTAGAAACACGGAGAATGTCATTCTCCGTGTTAATTAGGACGGAGAATGCCATTCTCCGTCTTAAATAAAACGGAGAATGTCATTCTCCGTCCTAATTAAGACGGAGAATGGCATTCTCTGTCCTAATTAAGACAGAAACGGAGAATGTCATTCTCCGTGTTAATTAGGACGGAGAATGGCATTCTCCGTCTTAAATAAAACGGAGAATGCCATTCTCCGTCCTAATTAAGACGGAGAATGACATTCTCTGTCCTAATTACACGGAGAATGGTCATTTCCAGTATTAAAACGTGTAATTTAATTTTTTCAGGAATAAAGAGTTTCGTTCTTCTTTCAAAGCGATGATAATTCTTATGGAAAAGAAGAAGAAAGATCTTCTCTCCACAATTGAAGATCTGAGTTCAAATGTCTCCACGATGAAGATGATGATGATGGTGATGATGATGACGAGCGATGATCTGAGTTCGACTGAAGAAAAACACACCGAACTACGAACGATCTTTGCGATCTCTGCTGAATATGAGAGCAATGGAATTCAGATTTCCCGTGAAGAAGAAGAAGACGAAAATCGCAATCCAGATCTGAGTTTTTTGAATAGGGGGTACTTTCGGTATTATAAAAATAGCTGTTTGTAGCGGGTGGCATCTAAAAGGGAATCTTGGAATATTTAACGTGAAAATACTTAATTCTGGGTATTTCATAAAACTTATCCAGCGGATGGGCATTTCATAAAAGCCCACCCCGAAATTGGGTTTCTCAGCAATTTCCAGTTTCGGCTAAATCATCTTTTGCTTAAATCAAAACTTCTTTTATCTTCTCTTTAACTTTCCTTTTAGTATTGCGAGTTACAAATAAAATAAAAATCTAAGGTGGATCTAAGGATGATTTAGCTTTTCTACTCTTATGCCATGTTTGATTCACGTAATTATGGTCTTGGAAAAGAATTTTTTTATTTTTTTATTTTTGAATGCCAATGGAAAAGAGAAGGAAAAGAAAAAATGATTCCCAAAGAAAAAAAAAACTACGGAGAAAAAAAAAAATTCATCCCATCCTACCAATGATTTATTTTCCTATTCTAAGGAATCAGTTTTTCTTCCAATGAGGCCATGATCAGAACGATTTGGAGCTAAAAATTAAGGAAAGAAGAGAACCTGAAAAACTCACAAAACTATCTACTCTTTAGTTTGCTTTTTCATTTGTCAAAATTATACTCTTTTAAATCCATATACAATTTTACACCATTCTGTACACTTCTCCAAGTTTGAAATGTGCATAGCGTCTCAGATTTTTCCTACTTTTTCAAAATCGACGGTCTCGAATAATTTGTTGGGAACAAAACGCGAAAACTGTTTCCCAAACCAAGAAGTTACGAGAGAACCGAACAAAAGCGTCCAAAACCAAATCATCACTCACAAAAGAATCAAATGCCACAAACGATTTTTATGTGAAAAAATATTACGAAAAAAAAACACGAAACGTTCGGAGTCCAACCCTGAAAAGTCTCACTAATAGGATAAAAAATTCACCGACTCCTTACAATCTTCTCACTGACCAAAAGGATCCCCTGACTCTTTGGAATAGAAAATTTATTACAAACTCACAAATTAAAAACGAAGACGACGAGAAAGAATTATCCGAAAATGATCTCCTCTTCGAAGTAACTATTAATCCCTCCTTTTGTCTCCCAAATGTTGTAATCTTGATGATATTCATCAACTTGCATCAACTTTTTATAAACTTTTGAATGGATTAGTGTTACCATATATTAGAAATCCATATATTGAACTCCAATATATATGAAAAGTCCAATATATTCAATCACATATATATGGTCGAAGTCAAAGATATGGAAATTCAATCATATATATATATATATATATATATATATATATAGGCTTATATATTATATGGAAGTCAAATATATGAAAGACCCAATCATATATATATGATTAAAGTCAAATATATGAAAATCCAATCATATATATGATTACCATATATGGTCCAGTATATGGCGCTCAACGCACTTCTCGAGCTTCTTCGACGCACGGATAACACTTGTTGCACTTCGGGTATATGATCTACATAGGTTTAAAATCTCACCCAACAACAACATAATTGTACTGACGTCCTACATAAATCCACCTTAAATTTTGAGATAATTTTTTTTTCTTGTTGAACCTACATTTACAATAGTTTTCTCTCACCAATTTCTTGAACATGTAATTAAGAGATTTTTGTGGTGGTTAACAAGACCGGCCTCGAAGGTTGGGTGGCCCTAGCCAGAGCTGATTTTTGTTGTCCCTTGATCCAACCTCTAGTGGGGTGCTTCGTTATGTCTTGGGGTTCACCCATGACTCCGATTGGACTTGTCCTAAGCAGAAAGAGTTATTCAAATTCAAAATCTTATCTGATTTATCTTTGGGCCGGCCCTAATGGTAAATACACTCACCCAATGAGGAAGTTGGGTTACCCAAGCAATCAAAAGCAAAGGTGAGTGCTCATCAGAAATGTCATACTCTGATTCTGATTCCACTTTTTTTCAGTTGTATGCAATAGAGATTTTGTACACGAACTCCAACTTCCAACATGCATGCATTCTGACCCTGAACAAAAGCATGCACTTTGATAAAAAGGAAAAGGTCTCAACTCTCAGACCATGATAAGACAATTTCACAGGTCCAGGCAAAAGTCATTGCCGGAGCAACAACTCCATCATCATCATCATCATGTATGTATGTATCTCTAGATTCTCTACTAGTACTACAAGCCTACTGACTTTAATTCTACCAATAGAACCCCATCATTCCTCAGTCACACAATTTTGTACAATCTCGTTCTAAGCATATATGGAATAGAAAGCAATTTCCGTAATCACTCTTCTCCCTCGTGGGTTTCATTATCACTTGCATGTGGGACAGGCAGATGAATTCTCGGTCACCTAGGGTTCTTGAGCCCCTCTTAAAATTTTAAGAAACATAAGTAGTACCTCCAAGAGAGATTTGACATTCCAACAACAAGGCAACAACACATTGTTTCTTGCACCATTTGGTTCCATCCAATCAAGAGTCCTTCCTCCAAGCTTCCAACCATGTGGAGCAAGACTTGTTGGTGTCAGATGGAATTTTCAACCTATGTTTAGAACATCTCGAAAAATGAGAAACATCATCCGTATATCGGAGAAGTTCAAAAAGTCGAAAAAACGGTAAAGATGGTTCGATTTGAGCGCATCTCAGAATTTTAAAACAACAGCGAGTATCAGCAGTAAATCGTCGATACACCGCAGTCGGTGTACCGATGGTATACCGAATTTTATACAATTTGTTTCAAAAAAATTTTGACATGAAATGATAATTTTTTGTTATACTGTCGGCATACTGATACCAGTACTCCATTAGTATATCGGTGTCAGGATTGAAGCTAAAAATTGATATTTTATAAACATCGTTGGATCAAAATCAATGTCCAGATACTTGCAAGATTAGAGGACGTTAAATAGGTATTTCCTAACCCTAATCTACAATCACAAGATCATATATATATATATATATATATATATATATATATATATATATATATATATATATAAAGTTTTTTATGTGATGCCTGGTTCCAAATATATATATTTGATAATTTCGAAGAAGAGAAAGTAGGGATTGATAGTTTCGAAAAGAGATCATTTCAGAGAGATTATCGTGATTTGTTCTCGTGATCTCGTCTTCGATAACCTTTTGTAACCCATTTCATTGGTTTGAGTAGTTACGCTAATACAATTGGATCAGTAGAGAAATTTGTAGAGGTGTTTATTCTATTTCATTAGTGAAGATTTTTCTAAGGCTGAAATTTCGATCGTCCCATGTTTTTTTCGTAAAAATTTTACACGTCAAAAAATGACTGTATTGTGTGTTTTGTTTTTTTGTATAATTTTGGCAAGTTAATTTTGTACAATTCTTTTTAATTTTCTTACAGCCTCTTGGTTTGGGAGAATGATTTATGCGTTTCGTTTCCAACAAGTCTGTTACCAATAGTATATGCGAAACTAATCGTAATTTTTTCAATATTCACCAAAATACTCACTATTGTGCTGGTGTTATTACACTAAAATGCTGCTGAGGGAACCGCATCCATTCTACCAGGTTCATTCCATAATCGGAGGGTTAAAAATTCCAAGAATACATTCTTTGTGAAGTTACCCATAAAAGTTGAACATGAGTAGCAGTATTAACCCATGAAGTTGAACTAAGCTGTTATATTAAGGGTTATTTAGTAATAGACTTACATAATAGTTGATATTAAGATTTGATCTTCAAAATTCGACATTAACGTCTGAATTTTAAATCAATATTCATAGACAAATAAACATAATTTTAAGGCTCAAATACTATACCGACGTTCATTTTGGTGATCAAAATTAATTCAACTACTATACGAAAGTCAAGTTACTGAAATTTCTCATATTAAGTTGAATTGTGATGATACAATCATACAAGGATGGGGGGGGGGGGGGGG
>JANAVB010016598.1:7237202-7648696 GCA_029216955.1 Iris pallida | reverse complement strand
CCCCCCCCCCCCCCCCCCCCCCCCCCCCCCCCTAAAAAGTTTTTTTTTGGTTTTTTTTTATGTTTTTTTTTTGGTTTTTTTTTATATAAGTGTAACCATGGCCAGTCCACCTCGATCTAATCTAGCCCACTCTACTTCGGAATCCTAGCTCCGCCCTTGCCTCAGCCTGCAAGGGGTCCCGCCCCTTCTTCCCACCCCTCCCTCTCCGCGTCCGGTCGGACCTGTCGCGTGCGTGAACAGCATGCGCAAAAGCGAGCGCCAAGAAGCGCGGTTGTAAAATCTTACACCATTCACTTTGTTTACTACTTTAAATAATTTCAGCAGTAAAAACATATCTAACAAACAAGGTACTACTGGTAATCAACAGAGGTGTCCACACCCCCACCTGAAGCAAACTTGAAAAAAGAAGGAATTTTTTGACTTTCATCCCACTTGTTAATATGAATTTGTACTTACATCCCTCTTTTTATTTTTTTAGACTTACATCCCACTTTTCGTCACTAAAAACATTCATTTTGTCACAAAAAATATTTGTTTTGTCACGAAAAATACTTTTAGTGACGAAAAGTGGGATGTGAGTCTAAAAAAATAAATAAGTAGAATGTAAGTACAAAGTCATATTAATAAGTGGGATGAAAGTCAAAAAAAATCCCAAAAAAGAAAGAAAAATTTTGAAATGGCAGAGAGCCTGAAGGAAAGAAAGCAAGCATGTGCAATGCTTTCCTGGATATAGAGCCCTGTGGGCCCCAGCCTGCCATTCCAAAAGTGGGTCGAGCCCAAACCTGGAGCCGACGGGGGGCCCAGCGGGCGTAATGGCATTTCTGGCAGAGTATTTTTGGAGGTGACCGGAACCCCTGCCGCAGGACCAAGGCATGCTGTGTCCCTCGACAGACATGGAGGACAGGTGGTCATGTGCTGCATGAGTGAGGACCTCCGGTGGGCCCAGACAATCTCGCATAAGGGGGCCCACGGCCCAAACTGGAACCAATCCCCCCACACGATTCAAACACACCATTCAGAGCAGAAGAAAATTTTGCAAAACGCCAAAGAAATGGACTTGGCTCAGGTGTTGTGTACCTGCTTGCGTCGCCCCAGCCAACATGCTGCACATGTGGATCAGTTCTTCTGAAAGCCACCAACTAGGTTTGCAAACAAAAATAATAATAGAGGAACTATTGAGTTCTTAATTTTAAAGACTCGGCCATTAATGTCTTTTAAATTTTTTTCAAGGACCTAAATCGGTTAAAACTACATAAACTCAAATAGGAACTTCCAATAAAGTTTGGGTTATTTTAGCAAATGTCTTCATTCAAAATATTGAAACTAGCATATACTCCCATTTTTTTAAAAAACTAACAAATGTCTTATTCCTTTATATGGAACAAATAACATTTTAAGATATATCATCATTATTTGATCAAAAATTTTGCTGACTTAAAAAGGAATAGGAGCATTTGTTAGTTTTTTTTTTTTTATAAAGTGGGAATATGTACTAGTTTCTATATTTTGAATGGGCACATTTGCTATACAATCCCGTAAAGTTATGACATGTGGGCAAATTTTTCTAACTAGGCACTTTGACTTTTTAGGGACTTGCAATAAAGGATGAGATGCATGTAATGAGTTTGAAAAAAAAAAAAAAAAGGAACTCATGAATTTCTCTATGATTTTTGGACCTAAATAGGGGCCTAAATGCAAAAATAATACCACATTGCATAACCATATTGCAAGCTCTTGTTTGAATTTCTGTATTGGTTTGCAAAACACAGCTTTGGTCGAGTAGAATCATGCTTAAATCAAGTAGAGACATGAACAGTCCCTAAACAATAATTTCACACATTTACAACCTGTCACCCATGACCCATATCAAATACATGTACCTCAAAAATTTGATACCTAAATGCACATTTCCCAAGGACACAGTTGGTTCACGGAATCAGGGTCTTGGGATTGGAAAGTCATTTTTTTTTGTGTTTAGATGCTAAAGAAAATAAGCAGGAAAAAAAATTCCAAAAAAAAAAAAAAAAAAAAGGAAGAAAATGGTTGTCCCCAACCAACCCCAAAGATTCATTTTTCCTCTCAATTTCCCTGGCCTTCCTTTCCAAATACCGGAAAGAAAAATTGATAGGAATTACAATTCCAAAGAGGCCTAAAGGTGATGTGTATTACAAAACTGTGTATTGATGTGGATCAAAACGAAATCCAAATACATGTCAGACTTTCCAGCCAAACATACAGATGGTTTGCAACATTATTATAACTTCAATAACATCACCATATTATCACGCATTATGAGAAATTCCAGGCCATTATGAGAAAATATAACTGTAATTAATGCAGGAGAGGAAAATATAGCAACATGGTTTAGGTCTGTGAACCTGAGAATGCAGAAGTGGTTTAGGAGGTCAGAACTAGGATGCATAATTGAGATTGAAACATGCACTTGCTTTAATCTGGACACAATCCTGAAACTTGATACTTTGATCGAATCAAGACTCGCGAAATCAGTTTGAATCGATAGGAAGGCAATCAAAATATGCATCGACCCCGCTAAAATTCAAGATTCGAGCCTAACCAATGTGGAAGGAATCATGTGGAAAGTGGTCCTTAAAGAGCCTTACTTGTGATAGCTTTACTTTCCAGGTACAGAGTGTTGTGTTACTGTTATTAACCAGTGGAGCTGAAAAACAAATTTATGAAGGTGAAGAATGCTCCAAAACACACTGATAAAAATACGTTTGTTTCCAGAAACAACTAGACACAACTTCCATGATGCAAACAGTAAACACTGTTCACTCACACAAAGGTTCATACAAGGCATCTATAGCATTGATACCATTTCTCCACTACTGGCCAGAGTATAAGAGAGAAGGTATTGGTACCTATTCATTTTCATTCTATCATCTCCCAAGACTGGAAAGATTCCAGTGATGAACTTTAAAGCTTGTGACTGCAAGTTTGAAGACCTCAGCGACCGGCAAGCATCCAGATTGTGCAGCAGGTACGGCTGGTCCAGCTCCTACTGTACTAGCACTTCCCACTCAATGGGCTGAAATCACAAGCCAGATTTTTACAACTTCAAAACAATATTAATTCAACAACTAAATATTCTAAAGAAAAAGGTACTGATATATTATACCAACAGTTTTACCTTCTCCCTATAATACGAGGGAGAGATTATTACCATGTCTTTAAAAATTTGTGACCAGGGGCGGATTTATTAAGGGTCCAAGGGGGCCCACGCCCTCGATTACTATATAGAAATTTTTTGCAGTTTTAAAATATATATTAGTCTAGCCTCCCAATATACAAATAGTAAGCCACTTCCAGTGGTAGTGCTTTGGGCTTTTAAATGAGAGGCATGAGTTCGAAACTCATCTCTCCTAATTATTTTACATATTTTGAATACCTTTTATGTACAAATTTTTTCTTCATCTTTTGTGACACTTCGAAAATATTGACTTTGCTTTTTTTGGCTCATTCTTGTTTTGATTTTTAGTATATTTTTTTGCTATTTAAGTTTAATTAACATGAAAACTTTAAGAATTTCTATATGTAGTAGCATGGCCTCCCCAGGATTTAAATCCTCGCTCCCGTCCCTGTTATTGTGACTGAGGAACTGTGGTTTAATATTACTTGTAGATCAGGTGAGAAGTAGACCCCAAGCAAGAACAACTACATTTTCTATCTTCCAATTATCTTTGCTTTTTCTTTAGATTAGATCATTTTATGGCCAATGGACATAGGAAACTCACCACTTTAAAAATCCACTGTAGAAATTTATCAGAATTTAGACGCATGAATAAAAATATATTTTAACAGAGATGCATAATGCACAACAAAGTTTCATTTTTTTTTCATAACAACTTAATCAGGGCTTTCCTCATACTAATAAATATGTCATGGACATCTAAGCAAAACTCACACACCTGTGTAAAACATGCCTTGCGCAATTTATATTACAATCACTAGTCTGATGTTTCAATAAAATGAAAGGCATGCAATTGAGAAGCCATGCACAAATAAAATAATACTAGGCCAGGAGTGCATGTGTCCAAGATCAGGATACAGAATAACTACAATGCAAATAAGCATGTCTGCTTGACAGGCTAGGTGTGAAATAATTTGCGTGCCCACCAAATGTATATGAATATGGGAATGCCATTACTTTTCACTGTCTTCATCTGTCATAGAGATTAATGTTGTTCCCTATAATAAATGGTATCCATCTTACCTCCTCGTCTAGACTATTTATAGTTGATGGTAACTTGGAGGGTGCTCCTTCTTAGAATGATCTTAAACTGCACACACGGTAGGTCTTCCTAACCTCCAACTGGCCATTTGGTTTTTACGGCATGTCCCTCCATGCTCATGCTAGCTAGGCTAGGAACTAGGCACCATCATATAGAGCTGACGTCAATTCTTTTATAGAGCTTTCTTATACTCCATAGCTGACTCCATTTTGATGGAGAATACTTGGATGATGATGATGATGATGATCCAATGTGAGTTCGATAGGAAGGTAAGCAGCCATTTAACACTCAAAAACTAAACACTGTTACACATGTGAGCTCAATAGAGTCCTTTTACACAGAAAAAGGTAAGAAGACAATAAATAGAGATCTTAAAATAAATGTACAATGTTTTACTGAAAAAGGAAAAATATTTGAGTGGCTCTTACTTGATTATGATGGATTCATATGAAGTGATCAAGACATCGACATTCGACACCAACTTCCTTAAGGCACAAATTTGCCAGGTATACCTGGAGAAGCCTTGCAAAATTTTAGGACATCTAACTAGGAAAAAAAAAAGAACATGAAAAACAAAACACAAAATAAAAACAGAAAAGGAAGTAGTATAACTTACATATACTGTTCTATGCCTCCCTTCCTCGACTTCACTTGGAAAGAGCCTATTAAATTTTAAAATATAGACACACATGATTACAAAGAAAACAGGATGTGCTAGCAAAACAAACATACCATGAAAAGCAAAAGACAAAGAGGCAGAAGATGATATTTTCAGATGAGTACAAGAATTAGATATGCATATTTGAATGTTAGAATTTAAATGGTTAGAAAAAAAATCTTAAGTAAATAGTATACTTGAATGCTAGAATTTAAAAATGTTAGAACAAAATAAATATGTAAGCATCAGTCCTCGTCACAACTTTAGAGTTTTGGTGTAGGGTCAGATCTTTAACATAGTATCAGAATAACCCAGGTGCAACAGAGAATGCCATTTTAAGCAGATTTTACAAACAACAACAAAAATACTGCCAAGTGGATTCAGCTCTCAGCCCATAACCTTCGACCTATGGGGTGTGTTAGAATAATCTCAATATTTAACTCTCAAACCTCATCACAACTCTACAATTTTGGTGTAGTAGCAGAGTCTTTGAAGGGGAAAAAACACATAATCTTTCATTTGTTCTAATTCATCTCGGACTCAAGCTAGTTTACAATCCCTTGCATGTATCAGTATGCTAAGATAAAGCTTTTGAATAAATAAATGAAAGTTCATTAGTATAGAAGATTTTTCCATATGTAGAGCAATATCCAGTGCAACAGAGGAACTAGGTACAACTTCGCTTCTTTAGCTTCCAATATCTCTGAAAAATGTATTTACATGGTCACTTAATTTATTAAAAAAAAACAATTCAATAAGATTTTATTACAGAACACTGTTTTCCAAGCATAATACTGTTTCTAAAATCGTTATTGGCAATGCCAATCTTCTTTCCTAGCTCTAGAATGTGTAGTTGCACTGTAAAGGTTCAGTGGAACTTCATGCTGGTGTTACACTAGTCGACATGTCCCCAGGCAAACCCCATCAGAACGATCACAAACTTCACAGATGGGCTTTAAAAGAAAGCGACTAAAATAAACTGAAACTGACAGCTTGATTCCTCTACTTCAAAGAATTCCATACAGAAATTTAACAGATCAAGTAGCATTCCTTACCAGTCAACTAATTCATCAAATTATATGCAAAAAAACCTACAAGGATACCTTTTGTTCAGATAAAATGACCATTCTCATTCAGTATGCTCCAAGGGCACAATGGTTCATAAAATATCGGAATACCTACTTAGTGAAATGTTACCCATGGTGAAGAGATGGCATCCTTTTTGAATTTTTTTTCCTATTAGCAGGCATAGTGTCAGCACACAGTAGCTTCAACAATATTTATATCTCAAACGCTGATTATCTAGGATAAATACAGATAATATGACGATGTAAGTTCATAAGCATGCCAGGATTGTTCACGAGAACTAAAGATTTACTCTTAGATTCATGAGATGGTGCCAACACTTGCCCAAGAAAAATGCACAAATATAGCATGTAAGATGAATGTCACCAAAAACTAATTGACAAACAAATTTACAACTTTAGTAATCATATTAACATGTGAATACACACAAACTAGCACACTACCATACTTGTACAAATACAGGGATTGAAGTATTCAAGTATAGTAGCAAAATTTAAAACTTCAATCCATAGTTTAAAGTATCGGCCGATACCGATACGGTTTGGCATGTCCCGATCCGATACCAACCGATACTGACCGATACCGACATTGGGGGTCTCTTTTCCGATCAATTTGGTAAAGAAAATTGAACGAAAAAGACAAATCAACAAGGGTTTGAAGCATAATAAGGTTGTAAAAGCATGTAAAAGAAGAAAATTGATATATTGCATATAAACCAATTGGTAAGGGTGACTACTATTTTATTTAATTTCAAAACTACTAAGATATAACATTGGAAATACTTAAAATTATGCCAAAATATATTTAAAAAAATTTAAATGTTAATAATTTATTAATAATTATTTGTTTTCCGATACCAAAAAATCCGATACTCCGATCTGAAACTGTCGATACTACCAATATCGCCGATACCGATACTCATAGGAATGGTCCGATACCAGTACTTTGAACCTTGCTTCAATCTTGATGACAAGGCATAGAATTTCAAAATTAATCATTTATGAGAAACAAACTCTCAACATATAGCCTAGTCCTTTTCTCAAAAAAATAACATATAGACTAGTTCATAATAATTATCTATGTTGAGCATCTTTCATAAATAACAGCTTAGATGTTGTCCAAAAAAAAAAATCAGCAAGGGCGGAGAGAAATTAAGGAGGAGGTTGGGGAGGGGGGGAAATCAAGATAAAGAGTATGAGAGAAACATATAGAGAGAAATGCACAGAGATATAAATAATAAAGATGGAGATAATCTATTAATTATATGATTTTAGTTATTTCATATAGTTTATAGTAAAATATCTGGATTCAACCTGGACTTGGGTTTGGATCCAGCCTGAGTTTTATGGCAAACGGGTAGGACAAGGTCTCTATGAAACCCAAACGTGACCCAGAACTTGGACTCACGGGAGTTACTTGGGTACAACTAACCAGACTGACCAAATAGCACACCTATAAGTTTCTTACTTTAGCCCTCCCCCCCCCCCCCCCCCCCCCCCCCCCCCTTCTCTCTCTCTCTTTTCAATCTAATTTCTGGGTCACCCCTGTTTCTCAACAAGAAAACATTAATCCTCTGCATATTGAAATGATCAAATGAATTATGTTCATTGATATGCTCTTATTATAGATATATGTAAAAAAAAAAAATCTTGGAGAAAGAAAGGAGATAAGGATCAAACATATATCAAGATGGTTATTGGATAAAGAAACAGATTTAAATCTGAACCAGATGTTGTACCTATCAACCATCCCAAAACCAAATAACCCATCCAATGCCAGACACATTTTAATAGTGTAGTAAATTTGACAAGAGTTGTATTAATTGGTTGAGAGAGAGATGTCTCAACCCAAGGTTTATGCAATCTATAAGCTAAATCCCTTGAAATTTGGTATAAAGACAACCCCATTGTCCCATTGTTCTGCTAAATACAAACGGTAAAACAATAAAGAAAACTTGGAAACCAAAATATGTTAAAATATAGCTTCTTCTTTTTTGATCATTTATCAATTGCTATGAGAAAAATGGTTATTGGTTGGCACATCCGCATACACTGAACATAGCAAAATATTCATGTATGTTAGGAAGAAATGGATAGATATAAATAAATCTGTCTTCTATCAGTTTGTCATAAAAGCAGTTTCAAGAATCAGGCCGACCGAGGGGTAAGCCAGACAAGGCTCCGAGCTTGGGCAACCTCCAGGCACAGTGTAACCCTACAAGAGATCGGGGTCACGGGTGACCCACTAGGATCGACCCACAATAAGGGTTAAGGGGCAACCAAAATTAGCTCTGGATAGGGCAACCCAACCCCTTGGGCCGGACCTAATGAATCCAGGCTATAAAAGATGACATACACTAGGCATTTATGGAGCTCTCTACTCTGTGGAGCATCATAGTTGGTCTTATTAGTGTCTGGTCTTTCGTCATGGGTTCAGATTATAAAGTATGACATGCACTAGGCATGTGTGAAGGTCACTACCCTGTGGAGCATCATAGTTTGTGACCTATAATTACTCACTTGTGGGTGACAATGATAGTAGCCAAATCTTAAATATTAATAGCTGTGTCACGGACTTAGTGTAACAAAATATGTGTGACATATGGCATTAATATTTTTGAATGATTCATGGTGCTACTTGTATGCTTGTATAGTTTTAAATATTGAGATTTTGTTTTCCTAGGTGATTATGACGTTTTGGGAGGATTATGTGTATATATGTACATGGACATTCAATATAGGTAAAAACACAGGATATAGCTTAGTAATCACTTGCTTAAGGATATAATCTACCAATCTGTCGTTTTTTAGAATGAAATCAGCTTTAGACGATGAGAGGCAAATGGTGTGGAAACTCAAACCCATATTACAAAAACTGGAACACAAGTATTGTTTTCATTTAGAACGCTCCAGCACATGGATCTATTTTGTTCTGGAACAGAAAATTTAACATCAAGGGCACTTTTAGGTCCAGATTTGTTTTCTTTAGTCATGATTTTGAAGTAAGAAGACAAATCAGGATTATATTCCAAGGTATACGTTTCTTGCGCTGACAATATCCTCTAACTGAAGAGACACGGTGAATGCACTAATTGCGAGATCGAAATATAAAGAAAAAGCTTTAGAAAATAAATCATCTAGACTTCTAGTACAATATGATATGACCCATAAGTAGTATTGTTAGAATGCTTATAAGGAATACAATTACTAGCATCACATGATATCAAATCAACCGAGGTTCGATTCCTCGGAGACACATTTTAAGCAGATTTATTAAAAGAAGATATATATGGCCGCGTGAACCCAACTCTCTATCCAAAATAGGCTTCAACTTGCGGGGGCGTGTTTCTCACTATAAATTTAGAGTTTTGGTGCAAAGTTTTTATGGACAAAGAAACAACTAAATTTAAAGTCAAGAGATATCAAAGAACGACCCATTAATTCAAGATTAAGTGCATGAGGATGTTGGTCCTATAATCAAGGCACAATGATTTAAGTAAAGGAGCACCTGACAGAAAATATTGTGCAACAGAAATGGAAATGTTGAGATGGAGATGCAGCAACATGAAAAAAGAGTTCTAGAAAATAGTTTCTATTCAAAGGAGAGAAAAATGCTTATAATGTGGATAAGACATAAGAAAATGTTTGAGATAGTTCAGAAGGCACAACAGAGATCAACTGATCTGCTGGTTAGGGAAGACAAATACTAGAAAAAAGTACTGGAGAAGAGGTTGGCCAAAACAAGAATACGAACTGAAGTTGTTAATAAAGATGAGGATTACTAATTCAACTATGGAGTTTAAGGAGATTGCTGTTAATAGATACGACAGATTCAATTAATGATCCCAAACTTTTGTGATTAAAGACTGATAAATTGCAGGAGGAAGAAGAAAAACAGGGTTCTGACTACATAAAATCAAAAGAGGGTTTAAAGAAAGAAAAAAGGAATATGTAATTTCTTTTAGATACAAAGGTAAGAATCTAAGATTACCCCTTTATTTTATTGCAATTTAATACTAGCAGAGGCTTCCTACTAATATTTGATAGGGTGTGTGTTTGCAAAGTACAACATCACTGAGGTGGTTTGTATAGTTTACTCATGTTTCTGTGATGGTCTCAAGGCACAATAGCTTTGGTTTCCTTTCTAGTACAAAAGATCAGCCATTGCCATTTTCTTCCTGTTTTCAGTGACTTCTATAAGTTGTCAGTGCCACATTTGGTATCAGCTTTTCTATCCTTTCCTTCTTGCGTATTTTCTAGTCAGGGATTATGGTAGGTTGAGGCACTACCACAACTACACGGTAGCTTTGACATTAGTAATGAATCTGTTTCAAGGACAAAATTCCACAAAAAGATCAAATTCCACAATCGGGAAATTTTGATTCGTTCTTCTCTATGCATGCTATATAAGCTAAGAGTACAGCACAACTGCATCAAGCCTAAAACTTAATTTTCTAGGGAACACCTGAATTATCATGTAATAAGTTTCCAACGCTGACAAAAAAAATTAAACTTGTACCACTATGATAATTAGATCTTCCAAGAACTGGACCAAAAGTTTATACCCTTTGAATTCAGAAAAAGGATTAACCGGTGGTCTCCTCTGTCTGTGATAAACCTTTGCAGTATGAATTGTAAAACGAGTATGAGAATTCTTTACTTTAGCACACTTCAATTCCTTAAGTTTTGCGACATGCTTTCTTCTGCATCTTGCTCACTGGCAAGGTCACGCAGAAACCAAGCAGCACTAGCATTGTCTTCAACTTCTTTAAGTTCTAACAGCTCAAATATGAGGCTCCATCACGGCTGGGATCTACAAGAACCTCCGAAAATTTTAAAGAAATTATTTAGGTGATAACATGTGAGTTCATTACAAGATGTATCTAGCCTGACTAAAATATGGTGGATGAGATAAACTGATAATCAGGGACTTGTTGGATGTCACTCACATCCAGATACAAAAACAAAGCCCTGAATCTGCTTTGTTCCCCATTCGTTAATGGATTTGTAAATTTAAACATGAGCCAAAATATACACATATATCTAAAAAGAAAGTGGAACTCACCTGGAACCTTAAAAGGAAAACTAACTCAAAATAGCACCCCCAAACAAGGGTCCTTCAATACAGTTGCCTCCAGGAAACGACAGGCATGTTATTGCCTTTTTTTTCTCCTCCTGTGTGGATATTTTGTAGGTCTGCAACTAATCGTCAGAATGTGCAACTGTCACTAGCTTATGACAGTAATAGTGAGAGAGGTTACGGTAGCCCGTCTATAAACGATCATACTCATATTTCTTAGAAATAGTACAAGTATGTATACACAAGAACTTGGTAACCGGAAACTTGTAAACTGAGGGATGCAATATTTCATAATGTTGTAATATGAGCAAAATGCATAACAGAAAAATACAAATGCCTTCTCCATATGGACAAGGAAAATATCAAAATACAATCTCATCGGTCTAGCCTCCAACAATAAATACTAAGGGCAGATGATGGCAAGGCTCTGTGATCTTCTAAAGCTGAAGACCATCCAAATTCCAAATCCTCTGAACCTACCGATTCTATTCTTGACCAACAAACCACCAGACAGCAATAAATCCAAAGCCTACTCAATGAAGCTGTGTGGATAGGTTTTCTTGTACTTGTTTGACAAACAGTTAGACATGTTATCACCAATTTACATAGTGTCCCTTCTAGATTTTTTGCATGACAATATGGATCTAGTTGAGTCATGTCGGATCAGTTTTTTGTGTCAGGTTTCAGGTCAGGTTTAGGACTAGTTGGTCGGGTTGGGTTGAGTCAGGTTCTGTCAAGTCCGGGTATGGGTCAGTTTGGGTTCAAGTTTAGTGTGCTTCTGGGTTGGGTCACGTTTGGGTTGAAATAGAGTTTCGTCCAGGTTGGGTCGGATGAGGTTTGGATATTGTCGGGTTTGAAATGGGTCCAGGTCGGGTTTTGGTCGAGTTGGATTGGGTTCGGGTCCAAGTTGAGTTTGGGTCCAGGTGTTGAACAGGGATGATTTTGGGCGATTTCAAAAATATCGTTATTCCCGTCAGGTGGGAATACAAGCACCCTCCTTTCACCATGTGAATAGTATTACCCCATATGGTGGGAATATGATGCCCAAGGAAATAATTTATTCCAAAGGATTCTTCATTGGCTTGTACCAAATGCACTAAGGTGGATATAGTATTCCCCCAAATGGTGGGAATATGATGCCCAAGAAAATAATTTATTCCAGAGGATTCCTCATTGTCTTATACGGTATACCAATGCAATAATATGGAACGGAATAACATATTCCCATATGTATTACCGCGTACTAGACGGTCCCTATATATTGTCGGTTTGGATAAGGATGTATGTATTGCAATAGCAGTCTAAAAGAGTAACAGGGTCAGTATTCTGAAATCGATTTTGTAGTTCACAGGAAATGTATAGACAAACCATAGTAGTAAGATCAGTCTTCCATGAAAATAGATACTCCAAGGACTGAAAACTGTCAATACAACTTAAATTGTTTCCGATATGTTAGCAATCAATATCAATAGCTCTAACATATATGCAGGTTCGAGCAACGGGAAAAGCACTTTAAAATTTTTGATGTTAGAATTAAAGTGAGGTGGGTGCGGTGCAGCCTGGAACGGACGGGATGCGGTCTGTATAGGTGCGGTGCGGTCCAGGTGCGGGTGCGGTGCAGATGCGGTGCGATGCAGGTGGAGGAGGCCTTCGGGCCATGATTATGGTCTTCGGGCCGGGATGTAGCCTTCGGACAAAGTTTGTAAGGCCTTTGGGCTATGATTGTAGGCCTTCGGGCTAGAATAAAAATTACCTTCTTCCTATTAAACATCCTCTAATGAGCCCCTCATTGGATAACTTCATGAGTACAGAAATCAATATTGTGCAATGACCTCCTTGGATGCCTTCATTGGAGTTGAAAATCCACATTGGTCATCTCGAATAGACCCCTCACTGGATAATGCCACATGAACTCAACAAATTAAAACAGTGCAGTAACCTCCATGGACATCTCCATTGAAGTCGGTAATCCCATTGGAAGTCTAAAAATTAGCCCCTCAATGGAGAATACCATATGAGGTCAAAAGATTGTATGGTTATGCTCACTAGATTGGAATCAGTTCAGTTTAGCAGTCCTTGCTTTTGGAGGCAGTCAATTATGATAATTGCAGCTACGGACATCCGTCCATGAGGAATCCAGAAATAACAAGTCACTGTACGAACAAGTCCACCATTTCCAAACTCCAGAATGCACAAATTGATACAATCAGATGGTGTACAAGAGGTCAATTTAAATATAACAAAAGCATACGGCATTGTGTCATTCAGTAGATATCAAATTATGAAGCATTTAACTCAACAAACGATTCTACTAAGATCCTAGTATAAAAGGTTCATTCAGAACTCAAACAAAATTAGTTGTAAGAGACTCGTCGCTGGCTAAACAACAACTTAACCCATCTGTTGGACAAGAATTAAACCAGATTCGCTAATTGGGGAGGAAAACCTGAACTTGGCAACTAATCCAGCACAAAGGGAGATTTAGGGGCTGAAATTTATTCCATGGTTCATGAAAATCTAGCACATAAGAGTTTTACTAAGTGTAGGTGATCCAAAATCCAAACTGAAACCATGCCAAAGTTTAAAACCAGAAGCAAGTTCAGTTTGGATTTGGAACTGTTGATCCCCATAAACTTTTCCATGGTTCATAAGATCCAACATTTAGGAGAAGGAGAATCATGCATCAGGAAGCTCTCTCCAGCCTCTTAGGATATATCAAACTAGACACTTCATTATATGGAGTAACTAGAAACATGTCTTCAAAAAAATCAACTTAAACCGAGCTGATATAGGAGGTGAAGCAACAAGTGGACACAACACAAGATTATATGACTCGATATGGTATCAGTTCTACATAGAAATAATTATATTCTTAAGATACCTTAATTCAAACACATCCAACGACATGAATTCCATGTAGAAATTTGTAACTGCATCCTCGATTTAAGGGTTGGGTATATACTATTCATGGAACCTTTCAACAAGAACAAAACCTGAATTTTAGTAGGCTGGTGCTTAGGAAGTATTGGTGTCCACAGAATTACGATTCAGACCTAGTCGTGACCAAAATCCGAAAAACTTTTAAGCTTGGGTTTAACCATTCCCTTTGAAACAGTCTCTAAAACCCTATGTCATGGTTTGCATGAAGGATAACTCTTTTCTTTCTTGTCCCATGAAAAACCATAAGTCAATTTGGAAGAATAACTCGAGATTTAACAAAGAAGATGACTAACCAGTCTTATAGGGTTGATTAAGCACTTACTCAATGATAAGTTTGGTACTTCGAAATTGCAATCAAACTTCAATTTTATACAACTACATCTTAGGTCCAGTGGTCGACTTTGATTTGCAAACAACCATGTTCAGTTATATTTTTGGCCCCATGTTTATTCTCTAACAAACTTCATATAAACATTAGACAGTTACAGATATCCGCCAATAGATTACGGCTCAGATCCTTATGTGCAATAGTTGAAGGTAATGATAATAAACTTGGTCTTCAGATTCAGATAGTGACAATATAAAAAACTAGACTCAAATTTAGTGTATTGTCAACATTAGCCAATTTCCTCAAAAGTAAGATAGATCACTATAGCAGCAGATTAGAGAATTTTAAGTACTAAGCATATGGGGCACTACACCACCACTTACTTTTCTAGCTCTCCATCTAAGATATGAGCCAGCACCTAAAGTGACTCCCAAGGTTTAATTAGACAACACTGGTATAGGGGTTTAAAGAATAAGACTGTTGTCGAGAAATTCTATTAGCAACCTCACAGATGTAGGGTGAGGTAAATGGATTTTTATAGGAAGAATTTGAAAGGAAGAACTAGAAATGTGGGCATCTAATTAGACAATAAAATTAGGATATTTCATGCGTTTTTCATTATGTGTTCTAACACGAGTAGGAAATTTCAGGAAAATAAAAGTTGGGTGCAAATGTTTCAATTTTTTATATTCAGCAAATTCATCCAAAACAACACAAATTACAGAAGCGAGAAATAGTTGTTACTACAAACAAAAATACAACACCAAATATATGAGATTATTATATATGTGAATCTTTTTTATAAAAAGTGCATAACCAAACTTAAATCACCCCAAAGCAACCTTCTAGGTTTTTCGGCATCAAGCTCAATTCTAGCCTATATAAATGCTGGAGTCATCACTATATCAATTCTCATTTTCATATTGCTCACGTTCATCATTCATAACTTGAGCATGATTGTGCCATGTCTAATACCTTATAGATGCAAATATGTTATGGAAAAAACATATTCGAATCTGGCATTCAAAAATAACTACAGTAACAAAAACCGTATGTACACTTGTATCCCTTATAAACAGAAGAGGTCATCATTATCCAAGCCTTACCCCATCATAATGGGCATCATATGGAGCATCAAAAATGCTACATAGAGGAATCGACAAAGTTTTTACGACCTGTAGACGACCTGATGCTTAGAAGCCAGAAGCGGAAGTGGGTACGGAAGCGGGGGCGGGAGCGAGAGCGGAAGCGGGGAACGCGACTACTTAGAAGAGTCTAAAGTTGGGAGCGTGCACTAATAAAAAAATTGTGTATATTAATTATTCTTATCAAAACTTATAAATATCTTAATATTTATTAGAATTTATAAAGTTCAATTTGAAGTTAAAGAGAGATCATTCGCATGTTGATTTTTTATGATATCAAGGTAAATAATCTTTAGTTTCTTGGTACTTTGATAAACGTGTATTGCAAATCTTCTAACTTTCTTCCCAAAATTTATATTCTCTTTTAAAATTATGGTCATATTATGAGAAGCGCTCACGTTGTCGGAGAAACGAGCTCCCGTCGCCGGAGAAACGAGCTTCCGTCATCGGGGAAGCGAGCTCCCAACAAGCTCCCAAGTAAGAACCGCTGAATCGAGGTTCTTACTGAGATTCGTTGACCTTTTAGGAGGTTCTGGCTTCTAGACCTGATGTCAAATCAACTCAACCCTCTACGTTGGTGACAGATTCCTAGCCAAGATAGCTATGAGAAGGAGAGGACCATGCCATAAATTGGCTGGTGACAAATTTTCCTTTTGGCTAGAATTTTAAGCTCATTGAACCAAGGAGCACCCTCCAGAATTCCCATAGACTATAAAGTGTCTCGACGAAGAGGTGAGACTATACAACTTGTTACAGGGAACTGCATTTATTTCTACGGCACGTTAAGGGAATGGATACAGATGAACCCATTGAGGTAAAACAATCATTTTCACTAAAAGCTACGAGGCACGGATACTCGAAAAATGTGGGGACATGTCGTGTCGGACACGTATCGGACACGACCCGGGTACTCCGGAATAAACTAAGATGCGTCGATGTAGGTGAGGTGTCCGTGTCGCCGTGTGCTTGTGCGTCGTGCCTATGCCACGTAGACTAAAATAAATGATGCTGTAAGGAACTCCATAATCACAAAGACAAGGATATCGAAAACAAACAATGAGAAGAAATAGCTACTACTAGAATACCCTAACTTGAATGAAATTAAAGTAAATAGTTAAGCATAATCGATGTATAATCACGTATTCAGAATTATCAACAGCAACAACAACAGTAGCAAGCATAAGCCCTAATCTTACGATTTACGAAGCTATCGAAGAGATTGAATAGAGCTGAAGCTCGATATCATAGCATTCGAGAAGAAATGAAACCCTAATTTGAGGAAGGAGATAGAATGAGGCTCATCAGAGAAATCTTTCCGCCAAATTCCTTAATCATTCTCTCTCCTAGTTAACCATAACTATTTTGGTAATTAGGTTTTCAAGCTATAATTAATTAATAAAATAAATTCTGGAGTTATATTTTGGCGGAAAGATTTCTCTGAGCCTCGAGCATTCTCTGGCGAGGCTCATTTCTCTGGTTAACGAAACCTGGGTCCGTATGGAATGAGGCGGTGTTTGGTTAAGTTTTTGTGCTCTTATCCATATTTAGGTTGCGTTTGGTTCATTGTAATGTAATCGTAATCGTAATGGAATTGAATTTGTAATGTAATTGAGTTTGTAATATAATGTAATTACATTACTATGTTTGGTTGAAACATGTAATCAAACCATGTAATGTAATGTTAATTGCATTCATGTGTTTGGTTTACCATATAATGTAATTGAATTTTTAATTTAATTATTTTTTTTAAAATACAACATAAAATTTAAAAAAGTTGATCAATACAAAATTTCAAAAATTTAAAAAGAAAAAAGAAAAAAATTAAAAATAAATAATAAAAAAGGGGAAAAATGGTTTGTTTTCTGCTTAAAAAGACCAAAAACGAAAAAAAAGACAAAAAATAAAAAATACCAAAAATGACAAACGAACAAAACAGAAGGAAAAAAAAACCAAAAATGAAAAAGCGATAAAAAAGAAAAACCACAAAAAAAAAGATCAAAAATGTGAAAGCCATAAAAAGTGACCAATAATGATTAAAAAAAATGACTAAAACAAAAAAATTGACAAAAAACAACAATAAATGAAAGGGGAAAAGGACGAAAAAACGACCAAAAACGAAAAAAGGGCAAAAAATGAACAAAAACGACAAAAAAAGAAAAAAAAATGACAAAAAACGATAAAAAAGAGCAAAAAAAATAAAAAATGATAAAAGGAACAGAAATGACAAAAAAACGAAAATACGAAAAAAGACCAAAAATAAGAGGAAATTAAAACGAGCAAAAACGACAAAAAAATTAAAAAAATCCAAAAACGACAAACAAAAAAAAAAAACGAGCATAAACGACAAAAAAAAAAGTAAAAAAAGACCCCAAAAAGCAAAAAAGGATAAAAAAAAAAAAAAGCGACAAAAAACATGCAAAATCGACCAAAACAATAGAAGACGATAAAAACGTGAAAATGGTAAAAAAACGTACAAGATCGACAAAAATCGATAAATAACATGCAGAAATGGCAAAAAATGTGCAAAATCGACAAAAAAGATTAAAAAAACGTAAAAAAAATGACAAAAACGATAAAAAGGGCAAAAAAATGAACAAAAACGACAAAAAGGGCAAAAAGAAAAAAAGGACAAAAACGACAACAAACAAACAAAAACAACCAAAAATGAACAAAAATGACAAAAAAATGAACAAAAACGACAAAAAATGACAAAAATAACAAAAAATGGACAAAAACGACAAAAAAAACAAAAAAACAACAAAAACGAAAAAAAATGACAAAAAATGAACAAAAACGACAAAAAAAATGAACAAAAAAAGGACAAAAACGACAAAAAAACGAAAAAAAATTACAAAAAACGAAAAAAAATTACAAAAAACGAACAAAAAAAAGACCAAAAACAACAAAAAAGGACAAAAACGACAAAAAAACAAACAAAAACAACGAAAAATGAACAAAAATGACAAAAAACGAACAAACACGACAAAAAATGGACAAAAACAAAAAAAAGTTGACAAAAAACGACAAAAAAACAAAAACAACAAAAAACGAACAAAAACGACAAAAAACGAACAAAAAAGGACAAAAACGACAAAAAAATCCGAAGAAAAATGAAAAAAAAACGAACAAAAATTACAAAAAAACGAACAAAAACGACAAAAAACGAACAAAAAAGGACCAAAAACAACAAAAAAATAACAAAAACGACAAAAAAAAACAAACAATAACAATGAAAAACGAACAAAAATGACAAAAAACGAACAAAAACGAACAAAAACGACAAAAACGGACAAAAATAACAAAAAATGACCAAAAAACCAAACAAAAACAACAAAAAACGAACAAAAATGACAAAAAACGAACAAAAACGACAAAAAAACGGACAAAAATAACAAAAAGGACAAAAACGAACAAAAAACAAACAAAAACAACAAAAAACGAACAAAAATAACAAAAATCGAACAAAAACGACAAAAACGACCAAAAACGACAAAAAACAAACAAAAATAACATAAAATGACCAAAAAAACGAACAAAATGACAAAAAACGAAAAAAACCGACCAAAATCGAACAAAAATGACCAAAAACAAACAAAAAATGACCAAAAACGAACAAAAAAATCAAATTATAGCATACCAACCTTCCTCTTAAGTTGTAATGTAACTGCGATTACATAGGTTTTATGATGTAATGAGTTTAGAAGAAACTGATGTAATGTAATCAAACTTGTAATCGCGATTACATTACATCTAATTTTTTTTGTCCAACCAAACATCCGAGTTAGATTGACAACGTAATGCCAATTACATTACGTTGTCCAATCCTGCAAACCAAACGGACCCTTAGTATGTTTAGAATTAGAAATGAGGAAGGAATATGAGGGGTTGAGGTGGGAAGCTATTCTCATTGACGTGGAAAAGCTATTTCCATGAAAATAGATTTGCTAGAAATGATATTTGGCTATTTTGTTTTGACGATTATACCCTCTTTTTATTTTTAAATTTTTAACTTCTATCCCAAATATGTAAATCATCATGAAATTAATAAAAGAGTATTAAAGGAAAACTAAATAAATTAATATTTATATCCCTTTGTAAACCAAACATGGAGATAAAAATTTTGAACTACATATTTCCAACCTAACCAAACATGGGTATGTGAATGTTGAATTCATTTCCCATGGTAAAGGAATTGAAAACCTATTCCTAGGAATACAAAAACTTGATCCAAACGAGCCCCGAGAGTTGAGAGAGTTTAGTGTGGGGAGATAAAATTATATTTTGTTGGCTGAATTACTCTAATGGCACCTAAACTATAGTGTTGGGACGTTTTTTTCACCTTAACTTTTTAATGTTCAATTTTGGCACCCTAACATAAAGTGCTTCTTTTAAGAACTTCATCAATTTTGAACATTTACCTACAGTCAAACTTCTATGGGAGCCCCACGTGAGGGTAATTTAGTCATTTATAATTTAGCTAAATTGTTTTAATTACACCTTAACTTTCTAATGCTCAATTTTGGCAACTCAATTTCATAAATTGCTCATTTTAAGCACCTTTTATCAATTTTGCACATTTATCCCCCTTCAAACTTTCATGTCAGCTCCCACGTGAGGGTAACTTAGTCATTTATAATTTGGCTAAATGACTAAGTTACTCTAGTTAGTTCTTTGATGAAGATCTCCTGGAATGATGTTTGAATGTTGAAAGAGTAATTACTGTTGTTTCTTCGAATGATCAACAAGCTAGGAAGGGAGAAGAAACTTATGGTTGCGCTATTTTTACAATGAAATGAATAACAATATCGTTTTCTTCGTGATAAACTCTTATTTGCAACCAAATTTGGAAACCATCATCACAACTGATTGCAACAAGGCTAGAACATTTATTATGTGCTCATATGTGACTCTTCACCACAAACACAAAATGCATTTCAATTTCACTTGAAACCACAAAAATAACATGAATAAGAACAAAATGTACTCAACTTTGACTTCTAACCAAACAATTTCAAACCATTCAAAACCACACATAAGTTGCTCTACAAGTACCATCAAACATGTACCAAAATAAGTTAGTTCCTTATCCAAACACTAGCATAAAGTTTTGTCTTCTTGGCAATCCTCTGTGAAGGCGCCGTAACTGGAGTTGGATGTGAAAATATCTTCTTTATTGTTTCCCTTGTTATTGAAGAGGTTAGATGAAAAATTGAACCCTTTACACTTGGACATGCTTGCCGACTTGTTACAGTTAAAGAAGATTGATGTCCAATACTTGTAGTTGAAAAAGATGCATGTGCCATTGGAAAACCAGACAACATTTGTGACATTGTATGCCCCCGCCTTCGTACCTGCATTTGAATACCAACTATAGTCAAAACCAATAATAGTAACAACACCAAGCAGCCCCATGTAATTCTCGACATACATACCAAAATAAGAAATTTAATGATAGTTGGGAAAAAAAACTTGTCCATTCAAAATAAAAACATGCACAAATGCACAATAGAGAGAAATACTTACTGGCAGTTTGGTTGCCCTTGTAATTGGTTCATTTGGCCTTGGTGTAGTAGAAGTTGAAGTTGGACGTAAAGTACTCTTGCATTTTCTTTCTAGCTGAATTTGAACACCAATATAGAATAACATCAACCGGTTATTCATTCAATCAATAACAACTAGCATATAAAATTTCAAACAAATAACACTTACTATATGTCAATCAATTGCATTATCCGTCCTTGCAATAAGACTTACTCCTTTCTTTACCTTCATTTGGACAAAACAATTGCAATAAGACCAAGAAGTATCACCAACATTATAAGCTCAAGAACATATATTTCCACCAACATCTAAGTTCTAAAAAAAAAACATTTACTAGCCTCTTTGTATTATACCTTAGTTGTGGCATTACACTTGTAGTAGTTGTTCCAATTGCACTTGAACCATTGATAGAGATACTCTCTCCCTCTTCTAGATGGTTCTCCAGTTGCGCATATTCCACAATTGACACTTTTAGTTGGCCTCATTTTCCTTCTTCTAGATGGCTCTTCATTATTTGCTTTGCATCCTCTATATTTTTCAGCATCTATTGCACTATTGACACCTTTGGTTGGCCTGCCTTCTTCTCTTCCAGCTTGCTTTGCACCCGACCTTACTACATTTACCCTTATTTGAGGATTGGCCCTCTCTTCTCGAACTATATTTGAGCTTCCTACACCATATGTGTTGGTTGAGTTTGATTGAGCGCTCTGCCCAATTTTTTTTAACAAAGTTCAAACAAGTTAGAAGCTTATAGAAAGTATGATATCAATAATCTAGAGATATAAAAAAGATTTTACATAAGAACATGTCCTTGCGTTGTGGCATTCCTGCTTGCAAATCCCACATTTAATCACGACATTATACTTCTTCAATTTAGTAGCTTCCTTTGGTAATTCATCATGTTGTTTCCTCCTATTTTTCTTTCTTCTTCCAGGTTATGCATGATAATGGGGTGGTTTTATGGGTCTATGACCACTTTTAGGCCATTATGTTTGATCTGCCATTGGTGAAATATATCCCCCATATGCAGCCTCATAAGCATCCCTCTTGTAGCATGCATGAACATAATCAAAGGGACTGTGTTGTCTCCATGAAATACATGCCATGCCATGAGAGCATGGAATGCCACTCAGATCCCACTTCCTACATGAGCATGAATGCTTCTCCAAATCAACAAAAAATTCTCTACCTGACATATATCGAACTTGGTACTTACTTGAGCATCAAATAAGTCCTTAACTGCTCTAGCATAGTAAGGATTGGCTTTTCTCTTGCATCTAGAATTGCTTTGTTAAAAGCTTCACAAAGATTGTTTAAGAGGATGTCACACTTTGTCTCAGTCCCAAAATGGGACCTACTCCAATGCCTTGCTGGTTTATCTCTCAGCTACTGATATGCCTCCTTTGATTGTGAATGCAACTTATCCATTTCATTCTCAAACCATGAAATAGTAGTGGTTTTTGCAATCGACCACAATTGTTGTTTTAGAGCAAGTGAAGTGTGCCCAGTCAGTTTGAAATTGGCATGAAGATGCCTAATGCAATGCCTGTGTTCTGCACCAGGCATCAAGTTCTCAATAGCCTGGATCAAGCCCTTCTGTTTATCACTTATTACCACCCAACCAACCCCATCTGTTTCTTCACCTTCACAACTTATCCCCACATCCTCCATGAAAATTTAAAGGAACCAAGTCCATGAGTCTCTGTTTTCAACCTCCACAACAGCAAATGCAACAGGAAACATGCCATTGTTGGCATCTATACCCATAACTGTCAACATTAACTGGCCCGAAAAAGGACCCTTAAGATGGCAACCAAACATTTTCCTACACCCACTCAAAAACCCATTCCTCAGAGCTGTATAACATATGTAGATCCTCTAAAAAATTGGATCCTCACCTTCCAATTCATTCTTAATCAAAATTGTAGTACCTGGATTGACCCTCTTAAGCTCAGCAGCATAATCCCAAAGCTTTCCATATTGTTCATCCATACTGCCTTCAATGTTTTTGAAAGCCTTGAGTCTGGCTCTGTAGATATGATGCCTAGATACATCCATGTGGTGTACTAACCAATTCTTTGAATTGCCCAATACCTATTTTAGGGTTAGTTCTGATATTCTCATCATACCTTGCAGCTATCCAAGTAGAGGTACAAAACCTATTCCTGGTTGATCTCCCACATATGTGTCTGCTCACATATTTTTTAACCCTCACAGTAGGCCCTTTACCCACAAATGATGCATAGAAATGGAATGGACACCTCTCATCAGCAATTCCCTTACACCTTGCTTGGAATCTATGGGCTTCATTACTGACAAACATGATAGGTCTTCCTTTTTTGTTGCATACTCCCGAATAGCCTCTTTGCACTCCCCTATGTTTGGAAATTCTAACCCCAGCTGGAATTTTGGATGTAACAATCAGTACTTATATTCCATTACCTAAATTTAGGTGGCATAATCCTAGGAGCCCTTCGTCTGATTTCATCATGTTCAGGTTGGTCTTTATCAGTTGATCTTCTAGGCTACTTAAACCATCTGAATTCCCATAGTGAGAGGATTCCTCACCTGGATAAACTGCTATGTTTAATTCTTCAGCTTTCTCATGCACAACATTATGGTTGAAAGTGTGCATCATCAACCACATATGGTTCCTCATCACTTTGCTCATATTCCTCATCTACATAGTCCTCTTCATCTTCCACAACTTCATCACCAAGGACTAAGGGCCCGTCAGTACCATCTGAGGATTCCTCACCATCATAAGCATACAATTCATCAGTAATTGGCACATCATCCCCTACACCATTCCTTGCATGACCATTACCAGATTCTATCTCAATAGTAATGAGTTCTTCATCAAAAATCCATTGGTTGTTTTCATTGCGTTGTGGTGTTGGGTCTTCAACATTAATATCTGCATTAGCTTCATAGAAATACACAATAACTACCCTCATGTCTAACTGCAAGGTAGCACATCTAAATGTCAAGACTTAATTATTTATCTGAACAAGCCCTTCGAATGGGTCAATAAAGTAAAACTGACAGGTAAATGGATCATAACCCAAGCTCTCAGCATCAATTTGCAAATAATTTAGGCTAAACCAATCAAGCTTGTGGTTATCAGCCCAGACCACATAGCCACCCAAATATTCAGATCCGTTAAACACCCCCACCATGATGTATTTCAAGAGTGAAGTAATTAGGACATCCTGCAAGAACCAGAACAATATTAAAATGCTTATCTTAAAAACAACAACATACCAGATTTTGCACAACAGAACAACCAACAATAACAATAATACTGAAGGTTAATAAAAAAAGCTCACACATTCACATAACTAATCATCATATTATATATAAATATAAGTGGTTGTTGTCATTACAACACAAAGCACATGTGGTTGTCCTCATTAGAGTACAAAGCATATGTGGTAGTAAACAAATATATGGATTGGGGCCACCTTCGAACACATGAAACTAAAGAAATACGAACATCAACAAGCAAAGATGGATTGGCTTCGATTATAATACAATACAACACTTACTGTATGCTGGAGGATATCCACTGTAGCGAAACTTGGGATACGTGGCATTGTGGCTCATTTTCGCATCGATTCGATAAACCTACGCTCCACAAACACTAATCGGTCTCAAATTTGGCTTCAATATGGATGCTTAGAACCCTAATATGTCTAAATTGGGGATGTATTCCAATGAGATTGAGATTTAGGGCTGTAAATAATTTTTTTACTAACTTATGGACACAAAATGATTAAAGTACCCTCACGTGGGGCCCCCTTGGAATTTTGACTGTAGGTAATTGTTCAAAATTAATGGAAAGTGCTTAAAAGGAGCACTTTATAAAGTTTGGGTGCCAAAATTGAACATTAAAAAGTTTCGGTGCCAAAAATGCCCCAACACTATAGTTTAGGTGCCATTAGAGTAATTTAGCCTATTTTGTTTGAAGATAGAGGTTTATAAGAAAAAGTTATAGAGAGTTAAGTAAGAATTTGTTCAATTTTTTTTAATCTTTTAATTCCAAATCGGAGGGTTAACGAGGAGGATTGAAATTTTTTGTTTAAAAAGTCATAAATACTTCTTATTTGTCCTATAATTATGATGCTTTTTTTTTCTACTCTCAATACTCTCAACATGCTGCTCCGTTCTTTCCTCATTTATGAAAATATTTTAAAACGTTCTAGTTAAAATTTCAATCAAATTTAATTTTATGACATATGTAATAAGAATATTTTGGTAACTATTATATTTTTATTGATTATTCTCTCACTCAAAACCTCCAATCCAATCAAGAGTTATTATACACCACCACACTTAGCTCTCCCTTCAATCTAAACAAGATTACATGTATTGACTCTACTTCCTCTCACTTAATCCACTTAACTCTGCTTTTTTTTTCCCTCAACCCAAGCAGACCCTAAGTCTCTGCTTGTCAATTGTTGGGCAACAGTTATGAGATTTTTTTAAAGCATTGGTAATAAGCGATTATGAGGGGTCGTGATTTATGTAGCAATTTTTAAACTAATATAATTAATGGTTAATAATTCATTAACGAATGGTTTTGAAACAAATTTAAAATAATAAAATTATTTGTTCATACATATACAAAAGTTCTTCTGAATAAATATAATATCATTGTTTTATAAAACAATAGCTTATACACTCATATAACTTATAAGTATAAAATGATTTGACAATTAGCAAATCATAAATGTTGAAAGCAAAGCATTTACTATCACGTCTAATGGACCACAAAATTTAAATTTTTACATTGGAGGAAATATCCGTTAAATGTGAGCTCAAGAGAAACAAAGAAGAAATATGGTAAGGTATTAATAGTTACAGTATGTTTTTTTTGTAAGTCCCTTGGCGAACAATCGATGGAAAAACACGATTTCAGAAACAATTGTAAAGACAATGTTTCCAGCAACAACACCCTAAAGAAGGTGATGTTGTATTACGAGAATCTAAAAAGATTTCGTAACAATTCTCGAAGGCAACTGAACCGTATAACTTCTAAAGAGAAGCCACAGTATACTCGAAGGCAACAGAACCGTATAACTTCTAAAGAGAAGTCACAGTATTCTCGAAGGCAACAGAGGAAGAAGAAAGCCTGCTGGGGTGAAAGATCACCGGCGCTCAAAGCTATATCCGCCTTACGGACAAGCCTCCAGGAACCAGCAAGTTTGAAGAGAACTTTAGAACGCTGGCCAAAAATGTTGACGACTCCTCGGAATAGCAGCAGCACTTTTCTCTCTCTCTCTGGAATTTTTCTGTGTGTTTTCTGTAACTCTGGAGAGAGGAGATGCTTCTGATATTATAGGCACGAGATGGGCTTTTCAAATTCTGAACGCACGCCCTGGTTTAATGCCAGATCCAGATTTTCTGGATCTGAGCCATTTCCGGATCTGAGCCCACAAGACCCGCGGACGTTACATAATTTGAACGGCCCACTCGACCCGCTCGACCCGTACGACCCGTACGTCCCGTACGTCCCGTACGCTCCGTACGCCCCGCTCGTCACGCAGGGCCGCGCAGAGGCTCGCGCACGAGCGCAACTAAAGCGCACAATGCGCATTACGATGAGCTGTCGTGCTAAGTGCAAAGTGCCATCAAAAAGCCACATTAAGCCTCAAAAGCCCATTAGCCCAAGCTCAAGCCCGAGCCCGAGCCCGAGTCCGAGTCCTAGTCCGAGTTCGAGTCCGAGGCCGAGTCCGAGTCGCTAAGCCCGTTCGGGACTTAGCTCCAATAGATTTAAATCTATTTTCATTTGGCCAAAAGTTGGTTTCTTATTCTCACCTCTATGTAAAATCCTCCCATATGGCACCCTCCATTGGGCCTCAACCCATGTGCATCTCTCTATTCCTTCATAAGTAATATATAGAGAAACATATTGGTGTGATTTTCCGATGTGGGACTATCTTTTAACAATAGAATATTGTGAACACACACAACACAAAGAATAAAATACCAACAATCCTCCACATATCTCTATATATATGAGTTAAGCGTTCCACATAATAACTGTCCATTATGCATTAGGATAGATGTCGCTGACGACTTGAATCTTCCCGTATGGGTTGAACAACAGTATGATATAAAATGGACTACGCCTTGAATTCTGTACCACAGCTGTAATTTTTTCCACTCACATAACGTAGTTATCTGTGCTTCTGGCTGCACATTAAAGGCCTTGTGCCAGCCTGGATTTCAATGTATGTATTTTGGACGTCTACACATTTACCCTCAAGAGACGGCCTGATATCTCTTTGTCCATACACTATAGGTGAGTTCTTTATTAAAGAGACATGGCATGAAGCGTCCAACGCTTCCTTTGCGGTGCTACGCCGCTATGACATGGCCTTAAGCCGAGGACCTTACCCCGAATCACCGGGAACCTCATCGTAGTGTCATACTACCCGTAGCATGAGGTCTAGCCCCTTTGTAGTGCCAAACTACCCAGCATAAAGCCTTACGCTTCTGTGCGGTGTTACGCCGCTACGACATGGCTTGCAAGGCCGAGGCTTTATTCCTAGCCGGGTTTACCTCATTGTGGTGTCGTGCCACCCGTAACATGAGGAACACCTCCTCTTTGTAGTGCTGACTACATCCCTCTTTAATTCAATATACAGCATTAGGCCAACTGTCTATTTGCGGTGCTACGCCGCTGTGACTTGGCTAACATAGCCGAGGATTTACCTCCTTCGAGAACCTCATGGTGGAGTCACCGCCACACATAGCATGGAGTCACACTCCTTGTAGTGCTGTGCTACCATGCTTCCTGTAAAGCATAACAGACCTTCACTCAGTCTGAAAACTCATTAGGGCATTATGCCATCCTTCCCACAGGATCAATTTTCCGTAGAAAATTTATAGTAGACAACAGTAGTTCTGGGTCCGAAACCCTTCCATGTTCCGCAGAACAAGTACCCACTGTTAACTAATATTTTTCCAGTCAATAGTCCTCCCTTGAATCAAAAAATTAGATATCTTGTAGATTTCTCTTTGAACCAATAACATAAAATTTATTGATAGGACTATAATGACACAATATTAGAATGCCTTCAAACCCATCTTCCTTGCTGTGTCCTCGACCAGCTGTCGTTTGAGGCCTTTCGTGAACGGATCCGCCAGGTTCTCCTGACTCCGAACATCGATCACTGCAATGACGCCTCGTTTGATGAGATCGTTCACTGCTCTGTGCTTTAACCGCACAGTCCTCTTCTTTCCGTTAAAGAGTTCATTTGATGCTACTGCTGCTGCCGCCTGGTTGTCACAGTATATCGGGATTGCCGGTATCTGAGCTCCAACCACTGGAAGATCATACATGAGCTCCCGAAGCCACTCTGCTTCATCTGCAGCAGCATCCAATGCAAAGAATTCAGATTCCATGGAGGAGCGAGATAACATTGTCTGCTTCTTCGATTTCCACGATATAGCAGCTCCGTCCAAAGCGAATATGAATCCATCTGTAGAATACTCGCTCTCCACCTCTGAACACCAGCTAGCATCACTGAAGCCTTCCACTACTGACGAATCTCCGCTGTAGTATAGTGCAAATGTCTGAGTCTTTTTTAGATATCTCATAACACGCTTCACAGCGTTCCAGTATTCAACGCCTGGGTTGCTAGTGAACCGACTCAGCATTCCCACCGCAAAAGCTATGTCAGGCCTTGTGGCAGTAGTAGCGTACATCAAGCTTCCGATGACGCTGGCGTACTCCAACTGCTTGACGCTTTCTCTCGAATTTGGCTCCAGCTTCTGATCACTCCGGTACGGTGTATCAATTATAGGAAGATCTTGATACCCGTATCGAGTGAGCATTTTCTCAATATAATGAGATTGTGACAGTGCTATTCCCGTGCCTGTCCGGATGATCTTGAGCCCCAAGATAACATCGGCATCCCCCAAGTCCTTCATACTGAACTTGGTCGAGAGAAATTTTTTTGTCTCTGTGACACAGCTTAAATCCGTACCTAGGATTAGCATGTCGTCAACGTATAGACAAACGATAACTCCTCTTCCGTCAGCAAACTTAGTATAGACACACTTGTCTGTTTCACTGACCTTGTAGCCATTTGACCTTATCACTTTGTCAAACTTCTCATGCCACATTTTGGGAGCTTGCTTCAAACCATATAGAGACTTCATCAACTTGCAGACTTTGTCTTCCAGACCTCTGACGACAAATCCTTCTGGTTGTTGCATGTAGATATCTTCGGTTAATTTTGTTGGCACTTTTTATTTTGAGTAATTAACAGCATCTTCGTAGTTTAGTCTTCTGTTCTTCAGATTTATATTTTCTCAGAAGATCAAGGGCTTCCTCCTTCTTGAAGACTGTAGCAGTCACCGGCGTTCCCTGCATAAAGTCGGCGTCTTCCTGCTTAGTGTCTTCGAGTCTGTACTGGTCTAGGTATTTCTGTAATCACTAAAGGATGGATGATAACTTAAAGCATAAATCGAAAATCAAGTCATTCAGAACGGCATACCGGCGGTATGCTCCGGCATACCGGCGGTATACCGTTTTCGCGTCCAGAAAAGTTTCTGTGACAAAAAGCGGCATACCGGCGGTATGCTCCGGCATACCGGCGGTTTACCGTTTTCGCGTCCAGAAAAGTTTCTGTGACAAAAAGCGGCATACCGACGGTATGCTTCGGCATACCGACGGCATACCGCTTTTCGAACTCCAGAAAGTTGCTGTCTCGAAATATCGGCATACCGACGGCATGCTGCGGCATACCGGCGGCATGCCGTTTTTAGCAACACAATAGTTGCTGTGATTTTTTGTCGGCATACCGACGGTACGCTACAGCATACCGGCGGCATGCCGTCTCTAGCAGCTCTAAAACTTTCTGTGACTTCTGTCGGCATACCGGCGGTATGCTCCGGCATACCGACGGTATACCGAAGTTTGAATACTCAGTTTTCGATTTGATCTGACATGCATTAATGGCCGCATTTAATGCTCTTGAACGGTCATAAATATGACCGTTACTATTTGGACGGCATACCGACGGCATGCCGGTCTGCGTACATTCAGAAGCATTAAATGCCACCCACTCTTGGTTTTCTTATAAAAGGAAGCTCTCTCTCTCTCTCTTGAGCTTCTTTACCAACACCTTCATAAATTTTCCAACAACCAAGAGCTCCACCATTAATACTCTCCAAAGCTTTTCATTGTCATCCTCTCCCTAAGTGCTAGAGTATTAAAGAGTTGTACACTTTCGATCTTCAAGTGTTAGAAGATCAACAAGCTTTCATTCTCTGTTGTTTGAAGTTGGCGAGCCTTCGTAAGAAAACTCGTGTGTAGAAGTTGGCGAGTCTTCGGATCCAAACTCGTGTTGAAGTTGGCGAGTTCTTCGGATCCAAACTCGTGTGTACTATTTGGATAATAGTGGATTAAAGCCGGAGAGAGTTCCGGGACTGGATTGCCTCAAAAGAGGATACCAGGATACATCCTTGCGTTTGCGTTTGATCTTTCTACTCTTTTCTTTAAAGTGCCTTTATTGCATCAATTGTTGTAGTTTATATTTTATTTTCCTATTCATCCCCCCTCTAGGGTTCTACAATTGGTATCAGAGCTTTGTTCTCTTGATTTGGATTTACTTCCTTGAGTGATCCATGGCCTCTAACCCTAGCGTCAACACGTTTCACAATGAGGGACACTCCACAAATAGGCCTCCCCTATTTGATGGTACCAACTATAACTACTGGAAGATTAGGATGGGCATTTATCTCAAGTCCATAGATTTCGACTTATGGGATTGCGTGATAAATGGCCTTCCTACTCCTTCCAGAGCTATTGAGGATATTGCTTCTGACACCCTTCGGGAAACACTTGCCGAAAACATTAAGAAGCTTGCTTGTCGAGATGCCAAGGCAATGAATGCTCTTTACTGTGCCCTTGACAGTAGTGAATTCAATCGGATCTCTACTTGCAAGACTTCCAATGAGATTTGGAAGTTACTTGAAGTCACTCACGAGGGAACTTCACAAGTGAAGGAATCCAAGATTAGTAGACTCACGCAAGAATATGAGTCTTTTAAAATGAAGCATGATAAATCTATTGCTAGCATGTTTACTCGTTTTGGTGACATTATTAACCCTCTCTCTTCTCTTGGAAAGGAATATCCCGCTCATGAAAAGATAAGGAAGATTCTTAGAGGATTGACGAAAGCTTGGAGCCCTAAAGCTACCGCAATCATTGAGGGGAACGATCTAACCGTCATGAACCTAGAGACCCTCATGGGTAAGCTAATGACTCACGAGCTCGACATGAAGGATCAAGAGGAATCCTCCATTCAAGAGAAGGAGAAGGAGAAGACCAAAGAAAAGGAGAAGACTCTCGCTCTCAAAGCTTCAAGGTCCTACTCCAAGGATAGCTCCGACGACAATGAGTCGGATGACGATGAAGAAATAGCTCTCACAGCTAAGCACTTCCGGAAGTTCTTAAAGTTCAACAAGGCCAACCGCTCTAGACGGGACAATGAAGAAGACCCGGCATGCTATCAATGCTGAAGACCCGGACACATCAAGAGGGATTGTCCGATGATACGAAAAGACTCAAGCAAGTACGAGAAACCTAGCAAGGGAAGCTCATCCTCTAGAAAGTTTGCCAACACTAGCATTTGGTGTGAAAGCGACGCAAGCGACTCCGACAACGACAAGGAGTGCAAACACAATGCCAACGTCTGTCTCATGGCAACCGATGAGGTACTTGATGATTTCTCTTTAAACACTCTTACCTATGATGATTTGGAGAAAGCCATTCTTGAATTACATGAAGAACACAAAGGTGTTCGGAATAAATACAAGAAATCTCTCAAGGAGGTTGAGGCTCTTCAACTTGAAGTAGTGTCACCCTCATTTCCCGTATTTCGTATTTATACTCGTAGTTGGATTTTGGCTTGTATTTTTAATTTTCTCGACTTGCAGAATTTTGGGTTTTCTCGTATTTCGGGTTTTGGTTCGGCTTGGTTTTAATTGGTTTGGTTTAGTTTGGTTTGGTTCATCATGAGTGGAACACCTTAACCTACACTCTACCCTCATGACAACACAACCACCCTCATTATAACTCCACCTACTTTCTCTCTCCTCTTTATTCTCTCATTTATTTCTTACAACTTCTTCTTCTTCCTTCTTCCACACAACTCCCCAACCCATTAGGCAAGTGCACCTTGCCATCAAATAAGCACCACCTTTTATTTGTTCATTAGCTAGATTAGGACATGGAGAACAACATTAGAACTTGGAATTTTGTGAATTGGAGTCTCCATTGTTCTAGATCTAAGTTTTAGTTATTTTCGGAATTCCTTGGTTTTGATCTATTAAACTTTGATTTTAGCTTGTTTTGATGCTTCCATGTGGAAGAGAATTCAATTTTACTCAAGTTAGAACTTTGAAAATCTAGATTTGGCTTTGATTTGAAAAAGATATGAAAGATTGAATTTTTAGTGTTCTTGGTGTTCTTCTCGGCCTGGAGAAGAAGATCTACAGTCTGCGCTCTTTAGCGCAGCACTGGATTGTGCAGCATTCCTGCACAAACCATTCCTGCACAATCCGTTCCTGCACAATCCGTTCCTGCACAAACCATTCCTGCGCAATCCGTTCCTGCACAATCCATTCCTGCACAAACCATTCCTGCACAATCCATTCCTGCACAAACCATTCCTGCGCAATCCGTTCCTGCACAAACCATTCCTGCACAATCCATTCCTGCACAATCCGTTCCTGCACAATCCATTCCTGCACAATCCATTCCTGCACAAACCATTCCTGCGCAATCCGTTCCTGCACAATCCATTCCTGCGCAATCCATTTCCTGCGCAATTTATGTCTGCGCACTTGGCACCTTGTACAACTGACACCCTGCATAATCCAACCCCCTGACCCCTTGTGCAATCTATTGGCTCTTGGAAATTTGATTTTAATTCCTTGAGCTTGGCTCTTCTATAGCATTGTATATTGATATTTTATTAGGTATTTTACACCCATTTTATATCCTTATGCCTTTTGTCATGAACTTGATTTTTTACTTATATACTTGGAATGACTATTGTACATGGCCTGGTATGGTAAGGAACTTGCATAACACGACAGTGACCCGTAGTGGTGCACTCCTGATATGACCAATATGACATGATAGTGGCCCGTCGTGACGTACTCCTGACTTGACATGACATGATAACTTAGCTTGACTTGTCTTGACACCGTGGGTGTTTCTGCTTGCTTGCTTGTACAATCCACTTGTCTTGTCTTGCATCATGTCTAGGACGTGACTTCCTGGGTACCACGGCCAGGGACTCGCGCTAAATTGGATTAGGCTAATGATTAGATCAAACTAGAACATGGAGAGTTCCCAGTCACAGGCAATCTCGTTATCTGGGCGCTTTAATGGACTTGTAGCTTGCCGACGAGTAGAGCACATTTCCAGCACACTGTCATGTGTTGCACCCTCTAAGTCACCTAAGGGTACATTTGTCTCCCGGGCAATGTACCCACCTATAACTCTCAACCCGCGGAAGGATAACTGGATGGTCTGCAGGGCTTGGGACTGGAATTCTCACTTGCATCTTGTTAGTAATTAGGCTTGTGATAACCCTAGTTAGTTAAAGTAGTAAGCCGTAGTACTTGCTTGGCCGATTGTGAATGAATGGTGTCCAGCCCTGTATAAGTCTTGTCTAGCCCCTGTACCTGGAACCCTTGATCATGATTGTTTTACTTATATCTAACGATAAATGGGTAGAGACAGTGAGCTATTCAGGCGAAGGGGTACAATCCCGGTCCTTGTTTGGTTTAAGGATTGTAACCTGGCTCCCGGAATGGTTCCACGTCCCTAGTCTTTTATCGCCCTGTGTACTTTTACTACTTGTACTTTTCTTTTATTCTTTATGTTCTGATATGCTGGCTTTTGTTCTTATTTGTGGCCTCCTTTGTGGCACTTGCTCTTTCTGGGGTTTGACCCAGCTGGTTTTGTGTGGCCAGATTTCGGAGCAGCTCCCGAGGATCTACCAAGCTTCCAGCCCAATGGTGAACACTAGACGGAACCCGGGCTACGAGTGGGTTTTCCCTTTTTGATTCACCCACTTATATGTAAATTTATTCTTTTGAGGCGTTTAGCCGACGAGCACCTGTTAGCTCGATGCACATTTACTTACTGTCTGCCTACGGGCTGTAAACATGATTAACAAATCCTAGGGTTGATCATGTATGACTGAACTCTTGCTAGTCCTATCATTTTGTGCGACTAGCTTCATGATCATCCAATATGTAATATTTGGGACGCCTTATATATATATATTTGATGCTCAAATATCTTGTAACTCTGTTAATTGCTTGAGATTGAGACAATAGGCTTGACCTTAAGAGACTGCTGGCTTGTAGTAAACCCTCATATCTAGACAGCCGTGACCGTATAGTTGAGATGTATTCTATTTCAATATACGTAGCTGGCTGTGTCGGCCCCCGCTCTCCAGTATTCTGGTTCTGGGGCGTGACACGGTTTAAGTGGTGGCCCATGCAGGTCTTGTCAATCAAGAAATGTGAGGGTTTACCCAATAGATGTCTCAATCAATATTCGCCCTTGATCTCTGCTCGTATCTTCAAATCCCTGATATTCTTGACTTGATCACATGCTTGTATCATTGATCTGTCCTGGTCCTTTCCTTATTGTTCCCTATGTCGTCTTCTTCAGCGGCATTACTCCCGGACCTGCCAACCAGCCAGAGGAAGCTCGACAAGCACTCCAGCGCCAGGAAGATCAAGCTCAGCACTCTGGAGTAGCCTCTCGAGTTATGCCTTCCGGAGGCCCGGAACCTCCAGTTCAAGCAGCCCCGCCCGTTCAACCAGCTAGACAGGATGAGGGGCCTTTGGTAGGGCTTATAAGAGAACTGCTTGCATCCCAAGATCGTCGAGGCGACGCCTTGCACCAGGAAGTTCATGATGCACTAAACCGAGGAGGTCCCCAAGGAAATCAGGCGGCCAACAGTTTCAAGCGCTTGAACCCTCCCTTCTTTGACGGCAGTGAAGATGCGATTGCCGCGGACGCTTGGCTTCAGGATACCGAGGTGGTTCTAGAAGCAGCTAGGACGCCTGAGAATGAGAAGGTGGCGGTGGTACGCCTACAGTTGTTAGACTTGGCTCGTGATTGGTGGGCAGCTCAGGCCATGGGATTAGCAACACCAGTCACTTGGGCGACGTTCAGAGAGAGGTTCCAGACAAAGTACTTCGATGCGGTGGCACGGTACGACCTGCAGACCAGATTCACCAACTTGAAGCAAGGAGGCAGGACGGTCGATGGCTATGCGACCGAGTTTTCCAGGCTGAGTAGGTTCGCCCCCACCTTGGTGGCAACCGAGTTCGATAGGGCTCAGCGGTTCCAGCAAGGGCTGCACTTAGAGATATTATTGGCTGTGGAGCAGTTCGAGCACCAGACGTTCGATGCAGTGTTGAAGGCAGCAAGGAGGCATGAGTATACCTCCCGAAGAATTGTGGATAGGACCGGAGGCAGGAAGCGGTCCCACAACCAGATGCACCAATCTTCAGCTCCAGCCCCGGCAGCTAGGGGTATAACCATTGGAACTCCGAGGCGGGCGGCCTCAGTGACGTCGGTTCAGCATTCGACCCCGACGTACCCGCAGCAGCAGAAGCAGAAGCAGTCTTCCGCGGTGGGATGTTCTCATTGCGGGAAGCCGGGCCATGTAGTGGCAGAGTGTCGTAGGGCACAGGGGTTGTGCCTGGCTTGTGGAGGAGCAGATCACAAGATAGGGACCTGCCCGAATAGGGGTGGCTCGACGTCATCTAACATTTCTAGTTCTTCGGTGAGAGGACCAGTCCCAGTTCCAGTCCAACAGCAGCAGCAACAGCAGTACCCGAGGCCATTGGCGCCCCAGGCCCAGGCCTTTCAGCAGCAGAACCAGCAGCAGTTCACCCAGGCTCCAGCACAGAGCCGACAGAGGGGTTTCCAGCAGAGGGGACCCGCAGCTAGAGGTCAGGCTATGATGATGACCATGGAAGAAGAAGTTGCACCAGGTGAGGTAGTGGCAGGTACTATTCTCGTCAACACTTTTCCAGCATCTGTATTATTTGATTCTGGTGCATCGCATTCATTCATGTCTGCACGATTCGCGACACGGATAGGATTGGAGCCCGAGTCATTATCAGTGAGGCTCAATATACTTACTGGTAATGGTCTTGTGGGAGTAGATCGAGTATTTTCCTCGTGTCGGATCGTAGTTAGCGGTAGAGAGTTCCCCGCTAGGCTCATAGAGTTCCCTATGGCAGACTATGATGTAGTCCTAGGCATGGATTGGTTGAGGAACCATTATGCTAGGATAGACTGCCATGTTGGCAGAGTTGTCTTTAGTATTCCCGGAGAGCCAGAGTTTTCTTTTTCCAGAGGCACAGTAGAGCCATCTCCCCCAGTATTACGGATGGCAGTAGCAGCAGTGCAGTTGCCCCGGATAGTTGAAGAGTTTCCAGATGTCTTTCCAGAGGAACTTCCAGGGATGCCACCAGAGCGGGAGATCGAGTTCACCATTGACTTGATTCCCGGGACAGCACCAGTATCAGAGCGAGTCTACAGAATGGCGCCTTCAGAGTTGGAGATTTTGTATAAGATGATTGAAGAACTCAGGACCAAGGGATTCATTCGTGCAAGTGGATCGCCTTGGGGAGCCCCGATGCTTCTTGTGAAAAAAAAGGATGGTACGTCCAGGCTATGTGTTGATTATCGTACCTTGAACTCAGTGACAATCAAGAACAGATACCCTCTTCCAAGGATAGATGACTTGTTTGATCAACTCAAGGGGGCTTCAGTTTTCTCGAAGATAGACTTACGGTCAGGATACCACCAGATCAGAGTCAGAGAGCAGGACATCCCGAAGACGGCGTTCAGATCTAGGTACGGGCATTGGGAGTTTCTAGTTATGCCTTTTGGAGCGACCAATGCGCCGGCAGTGTTCATGGACCTCATGAACCGTATTTTCATGCCTTACTTGGACCAGTTTGTGATAGTGTTCCTTGATGACATCCTGGTCTACAGCAAGAATGAAGCAGAGCACGAGCAGCATCTCAGAGTTGTCCTCCAGATTCTCAGAGAGCACCAGTTGTACGCCAAGTTCAGTAAATGCGAGTTCTGGCTCGATCGCATTTCTTACTTGGGTCACATCATTACCAGAGGAGGAGTGGAAGTAGATCCCCAGAAGATTGTGGCCATCGAGTCTTGGCCAGTACCCAGCTCAGTGGCAGAAGTTCGCAGCTTTCTTGGATTGGCCGGCTACTACCGACGGTTCGTCTCAGATTTTGCAAGGATTTCAGCACCGATGACCCAGTTGACCCGCAAGGATGTGCCGTTCGTTTGGACAGCAGAATGTCAGGAATCATTTGAGAAGTTGAAGCGAGGTTTGATAACGGCTCCCATTCTCACACTTCCAGATGGGACCGGAGGATTCACAGTTTATTGCGACGCTTCAGGCAGAGGATTGGGATGTGTTTTGATGTAGCATGGGAAGGTAATTGCTTATGCGTCACGTCAACTCCGTGATCATGAGAAGAATTACCCGACCCACGACTTGGAGCTAGCAGCGGTAGTGTTTGCACTTAAGTTGTGGAGGCACTACTTGTACGGGGACAGAGTGGAGATATTCACTGATCATAAGAGCCTGAAGTATGTTTTCACCCAGAAAGATCTTAATATGCGGCAGAGAAGATGGCTCGAGCTACTTGTGGACTATGATGTGGACTTGCAGTATCATCCAGGGAAGGCCAATGTTGTAGCAGATGCGTTGAGCAGGAGAGCCGGAGTTTATTTCTTGACGGCGCAACCAGAGCTATTGTCGGATCTTCAGAAGATGGGAATTGAAGTGATTCTTCCTTCCAATGTGGCCTTGATGGCCAGCCTACAGATTCAGTCCACCATAGTTGAGAGGATCCGGACAGCACAGTTAACAGATTCCAAGATTCAGCGGCTCAGAGCAGAGTACGAGGCAGGGAGAAGGCCAGAGTTATGTATTCATAAGGATGGTACACTTCGACACGGCACGCGTCTTTGTGTACCCAGTGGAGATATCAGACAGGAAGTCATGGCAGAGGCTCACAGTTCGCAGTACTCCATTCACCCAGGCGGCACAAAGATGTACCGAGATATTCGTCAGCACTTTTGGTGGAATGGTATGAAGAGGGAGATAGCCCGGTATGTCTCTCGATGTTTGGTTTGCCAACAAGTCAAGGCTGAACATCAGAGGCCAGCTGGACTTCTTCAACCTTTACCGATCCCAGAATGGAAATGGGAACACATTACCATGGATTTCGTGACTGGATTACCCAGGTCTCCGGCAGGCAGAGATGCTATTTGGGTCATTGTGGACAGGCTTACCAAGGTGGCACACTTTCTTCCATTTAGAGTTGGACAGTCAACGACACAGCTAGCAGAGATGTATCTCAGGCAGATTGTCAGACTTCACGGAGTGCCAGTCAGCATAGTATCAGACAGGGATACAAGATTCACATCGCACTTCTGGCGCAGTCTTCATCAAAGTTTGGGGACTCGTCTCAAGTTCAGCTCAGCATATCACCCGCAGACAGATGGGCAGTCAGAGCGTACTATACAAACTCTCGAAGATATGTTGCGGTCGTGTACCCTTGACTTCGGTGGTTCGTGGGAGGATCACCTGCACCTGGTGGAATTCTCGTACAACAATAGTTTCCAGGCCAGTATCCAGATGGCACCCTTCGAGGCTCTGTATGGTAGGAAGTGCAGATCCCCGTTAGCATGGAACGATGTCGGAGAAAGGCAGATGCTCGGTCCAGAACTGATTTCTCAGACGGTTGAAGTGGTCAGGAAGGTCAGAGATCACCTCCGAGTTGCTCAGGATCGCCAGCGCCATTGGGCCGATGCTCATCGGCGCCCCTTAGAGTTTGCCGTCGGCGACCATGTATTCCTTAGGATCTCGCCTACCCGCGGCGTCATTCGTTTTGGTGTGCGGGAAAAGCTTAGTCCTAGGTATATAGGGCCGTTCGATATTCTGGAGCGAGTAGGCGATGTGTCCTATCGTCTCGCTCTTCCGCCGTCGCTAAGTGAGGTGCATGATGTATTCCATGTATCCCAATTACGACGGTATATTCCGGACCCAAGCCATATCCTAGATCATTCGGAATTGGTTGTTGGTACCAACCTTTCGTATGAGGAGAGGCCCGTGTCTATATTGGACCGGAGAGAAAAGACGCTCAAGAACAAGACTATTAACTTAGTCCGTGTTGCTTGGGGTCATCACTCTCTAGGTGAGTCAACGTAGGAGCGTGAGGACGACATCCGATCGCGATATCCCTACCTGTTTGACTCGTGAGGTATAATGTCTTTCTTATGCCTTACGCTTTCCCTTCCTTGCTTGCATTGTATGATTGTATGATTGAACTGCTTAGTGTAGCTTGTCTGTGCATAGTATAGCTTGTCGTGGCAATCTCTAGCTCCTTGATTAAATTCCGAGGACAGAATTCTTTGAAGGTGGGTAGAGTTGTCACCCTCATTTCCCGTATTTCGTATTTATACTCGTAGTTGGATTTTGGCTTGTATTTTTAATTTTCTCGACTTGCAGAATTTTGGGTTTTCTCGTATTTTGGGTTTTGGTTCGGCTTGGTTTTAATTGGTTTGGTTTAGTTTGGTTTGGTTCATCATGAGTGGAACACCTTAACCTACACTCTACCCTCATGACAACACAACCACCCTCATTATAACTCCACCTACTTTCTCTCTCCTCTTTATTCTCTCATTTATTTCTTACAACTTCTTCTTCTTCCTTCTTCCACACAACTCCCCAACCCATTAGGCAAGTGCACCTTGCCATCAAATAAGCACCACCTTTTATTTGTTCATTAGCTAGATTAGGACATGGAGAACAACATTAGAACTTGGAATTTTGTGAATTGGAGTCTCCATTGTTCTAGATCTAAGTTTTAGTTATTTTCGGAATTCCTTGGTTTTGATCTATTAAACTTTGATTTTAGCTTGTTTTGATGCTTCCATGTGGAAGAGAATTCAATTTTACTCAAGTTAGAACTTTGAAAATCTAGATTTGGCTTTGATTTGAAAAAGATATGAAAGATTGAATTTTTAGTGTTCTTGGTGTTCTTCTCGGCCTGGAGAAGAAGATCTACAGTCTGCGCTCTTTAGCGCAGCACTGGATTGCGCAGCATTCCTGCACAAACCATTCCTGCACAATCCGTTCCTGCACAATCCGTTCCTGCACAAACCATTCCTGCGCAATCCGTTCCTGCACAATCCATTCCTGCACAAACCATTCCTGCACAATCCATTCCTGCACAAACCATTCCTGCGCAATCCGTTCCTGCACAAACCATTCCTGCACAATCCATTCCTGCACAATCCGTTCCTGCACAATCCATTCCTGCACAATCCATTCCTGCACAAACCATTCCTGCGCAATCCGTTCCTGCACAATACATTCCTGCGCAATCCATTTCCTGCGCAATTTATGTCTGCGCACTTGGCACCTTGTACAACTGACACCCTGCATAATCCAACCCCCTGACCCCTTGTGCAATCTATTGGCTCTTGGAAATTTGATTTTAATTCCTTGAGCTTGGCTCTTCTATAGCATTGTATATTGATATTTTATTAGGTATTTTACACCCATTTTATATCCTTATGCCTTTTGTCATGAACTTGATTTTTTACTTATATACTTGGAATGACTATTGTACATGGCCTGGTATGGTAAGGAACTTGCATAACACGACAGTGACCCGTAGTGGTGCACTCCTGACATGACCAATATGACATGATAGTGGCCCGTCGTGGCGTACTCCTGACTTGACATGACATGATAACTTAGCTTGACTTGTCTTGACACCGTGGGTGTTTCTGCTTGCTTGCTTGTACAATCCACTTGTCTTGTCTTGCATCATGTCTAGGACGTGACTTCCTGGGTACCACGGCCAGGGACTCGCGCTAAATTGGATTAGGCTAATGATTAGATCAAACTAGAACATGGAGAGTTCCCAGTCACAGGCAATCTCGTTATCTGGGCGCTTTAATGGACTTGTAGCTTGCCGACGAGTAGAGCACATTTCCAGCACACTGTCATGTGTTGCACCCTCTAAGTCACCTAAGGGTACATTTGTCTCCCGGGCAATGTACCCACCTATAACTCTCAACCCGCGGAAGGATAACTGGATGGTCTGCAGGGCTTGGGACTGGAATTCTCACTTGCATCTTGTTAGTAATTAGGCTTGTGATAACCCTAGTTAGTTAAAGTAGTAAGCCGTAGTACTTGCTTGGCCGATTGTGAATGAATGGTGTCCAGCCCTGTATAAGTCTTGTCTAGCCCCTGTACCTGGAACCCTTGATCATGATTGTTTTACTTATATCTAACGATAAATGGGTAGAGACAGTGAGCTATTCAGGCGAAGGGGTACAATCCCGGTCCTTGTTTGGTTTAAGGATTGTAACCTGGCTCCCGGAATGGTTCCACGTCCATAGTCTTTTATCGCCCTGTGTACTTTTACTACTTGTACTTTTCTTTTATTCTTTATGTTCTGATATGCTGGCTTTTGTTCTTATTTGTGGCCTCCTTTGTGGCACTTGCTCTTTCTGGGGTTTGACCCAGCTGGTTTTGTGTGGCCAGATTTCGGAGCAGCTCCCGAGGATCTACCAAGCTTCCAGCCCAATGGTGAACACTAGACGGAACCCGGGCTACGAGTGGGTTTTCTCTTTTTGATTCACCCACTTATATGTAAATTTATTCTTTTGAGGCGTTTAGCCGACGAGCACCTGTTAGCTCGATGCACATTTACTTACTGTCTGCCTACGGGCTGTAAACATGATTAACAAATCCTAGGGTTGATCATGTATGACTGAACTCTTGCTAGTCCTATCATTTTGTGCGACTAGCTTCATGATCATCCAATATGTAATATTTGGGACGCCTTATATATATATATTTGATGCTCAAATATCTTGTAACTCTGTTAATTGCTTGAGATTGAGACAATAGGCTTGACCTTAAGAGACTGCTGGCTTGTAGTAAACCCTCATATCTAGACAGCCGTGACCGTATAGTTGAGATGTATTCTATTTCAATATACGTAGCTGGCTGTGTCGGCCCCCGCTCTCCAGTATTCTGGTTCTGGGGCGTGACAAGTAGAGAGGCTCTCAAACATCATCATTGATGTGAAGGGAAAATCTCCTATTTCCGACACGGATGAAATGGAGTCTTTGCGACTCAAGTTTCAAGAATCTCTTGACACCATCAAGAAAAAGGATGATGAGATTCAATCCATGAGAAGCTCCTATGAATTTGCCATGCGCAAATGTCAAGATGCTAATAGAAGAGAATATTCCACCTCTATTAAGTATAATGATCTTCTTACACGAAGTAAGAATTTAGGTAATAAGAATACCACTCACATGCATGCTCCAAGACACCCTCACACTCATCACAATGCTAGGCACAATCATTACATGAACACTACACACAACTTCTTTTCTAACACAAGAAAAGGACCCTTTGTCAAGAAGAACACCTCTCATCATGCTTTTTACTATCATCATAACACTCATGGTAGAACTTCTCACATTAGTAACTCACACATGCACAACACTCACACTTCTTCTTCTAAATCTTCCTTGATGTGCAATTATTGTGGTTTGGTAGGTCACACTTCTAACTTTTGTTATACAAGAAAACAAGTTGATATGAGAGTTCTTAAGTGGGTTCCTAAGACTAACACTCATGGACCCATAAGATCATGGGTACCAAAATGTTCATCTTCAACTTATGTTGTAGGTGACGAATCCTTCTCATGCTAGAAGCAAATGGATTCTCGATAGCGGTTGTTCACGGCACATGACCGGTAATGCTTCACTTTTTACAACGCTATCGATGAAGAAAGAAGGACACGTCTCCTTCGGTAACAATCTTAAAGGTTATATTATTGGAAATGGTAATATCGGTTCTCCTCCTTACCCTTGTATTAATAATGTTTGTCTTGTTACTAATCTCAAGCATAATCTTTTAAGTATTAGCCACCTTATCGATAATGGTTATGATATCAAGTTTGTTAAACTCAAATGCTACATTACCGATAGCTCCAATGGAACTATTGTGTATGAAGGCATTAGAGAAAACAATATTTATGTTCTTTATCTTGTTGAAGGTACTAACAATGACAGGTGCCTAGTTATAAAGAACGATGAGAGTTGGCTTTGGCACATGAGGCTTGGACACGCCAACATGGATACCATCTCTCGCCTCGCCTCCAAGAAGCTTGTACGAGGACTTCCTAGCATCCCTTTCAAAAAGGATATGGTATGTGAAGAATGCGAGAAAAGTAAGTTGACCAAGTCATCCTTCAAATCCATCAACTCTGTGAGTACCTCTAGACCCCTCCAACTTATTCATATGGATCTCTTTGGGCCTAGTAGAGTAGCTAGTCTTGGTGGCAAACTTTATGCTTTTGTTTTAGTTGATTTTTCGAGATTTACTTGGGTTATTTTTCTTGCTTGCAAAAGTGATACCTTTCGTGAATTTGTTGCTTTTTGTAAACGTGTTCAAAATGAGAAAGGTTTTTCCATTAACAAAATTAGGAGTGATCATGGAGGTGAATTTGATAATATTGATTTCAAGAGTTTTTTGTGAAAAGAATGGTTTTGGACATGATTTTGCTTGTCCCCGTACTCCTCAACAAAATGGTGTTGTGAAGAGAAAGAATAGAACCCTTGGCGATATGGCCCGGGTCATGTTAAACCAATACAAGCTCCCCCAATATTTTTGGGCGGAAGCCGTTAATACGGCGTGTCATGTTATTAATAGGGTCTTAATTAGACCTATTACTAAGAAGACTCCTTATGAGCTTTGGTTTAACAAAATTCCTTCTATTGAATATTTCAAGGTTTTTGGTTGCAATTGTTTTATTTTGAATACCAAGGATAACCTAGGCAAGTTTGAAGAAAAAGCCTATGAAGGAATATTCCTTGGATACTCTACTCATAGCAAAGGTTTTCGTGTTTTTAATAAAAGAAGTCTTGTTGTCGAAGAGTCAATCAATGTCTCTTTTAATGAGCTCAACTCTTCTACATTCTCCTCTTCCGAGGATATTGATGACATCTCGTTTGGATTGGAGAACTCCTCTATTGAGGATCGTCCTTCTTCATCTAACAATGAAGTTGTGACCCCATCAAAAGAGTCTCCTCCTCTCGAGCCTCCTCCAAAGGATCTCCCAAGAGAATGGAGATTTGTCACCAATCATCCTAAGGAACTTATCATTGGGGATCCTTCCTCAAGTGTTAGTACAAGATCCGCCACACGTGATCTTTGTGCCAATGTGGCTTTTATCTCTCAAATAGAGCCTAAAAATGTTAATGATGCTTTTCTTGATGAATTTTGGATGATAGCTATGCAAGAGGAGCTTAATCAATTTGAGCGAAGCAAGGTTTGGGAACTTGTTCCAAAACCTAGCAATCATCCCATTATTGGAACTAAATGGGTGTTTCACAACAAGCTAAATGAAGATGGGTTAGTGACTCGTAACAAAGCCCGATTGGTTGCTCAAGGCTATAACCAAGAGGAAGGCATTGACTACGACGAAACCTATGCTCCGGTTGTACGACTTGAATCTATTCGTATGCTTTGTGCATTTGCTTGTTTTAATGACTTTAAGCTATTTCAAATGGATGTTAAGAGTGCTTTTCTTAATGGTATTATTAAGGAGGAAGTTTATGTTAAACAACCTCCCGGTTTTGAAGATTTTCAATTTCCTAACCACGTTTTCAAACTCCATAAAGCCCTTTATGGCCTCAAACAAGCTCCTCGTGCTTGGTATGAGCGTCTTAGCTCTTTTCTTGTCTCTCACAATTTTTCAAAGGGAAAAGTTGACACTACACTTTTTATTAAATCACATGATGGGACTCTCTTATTGGTTCAAATTTATGTTGATGATATTATTTTTGGTTCTACTAACAACACTCTTTGTGTAGAATTTGCCAAAGTTATGCAGGAAGAGTTTGAAATGAGTATGATGGGTGAACTCTCCTTCTTCTTGGGGTTACAAATCAAACAAGGGCCTAAAGGAACCTTCATCAATCAAGCAAAATATACAAAGGACCTCCTCAAGCGTTTCGACCTTGACTCATCCAAATCAATGAGGACCCCTATGGCTACAACGACCAAGCTTGACAATGATGACGATGGCACATCGGTCGACATTCGTAAGTATAGAGGTATGATCGGTAGCTTACTTTATTTAACGGCTAGCCGTCCGGATATCATGTTTAGTGTTTGCTTGTGTGCACGATATCAAGCCAATCCAAAGGAATCACATTTGAGCGCCGTTAAGCACATTTTTTGTTATCTCAAAGGCACCATTAACATGGGTCTTTGGTATCCGAAATCCTCATCCTTTGAGCTTCACGGCTTTTCGGATGCGGATTTTGCCGGATGCAAGATTGACCGAAAAAGCACTAGTGGCACATGTCAATTCCTCGGGAAGTCCTTGGTATCGTGGTTTAGTAAGAAGCAAAACTCTGTTGCTCTTTCCACCACTGAGGCAGAATATATTGCGGCTGGTTGTTGTTGTGCACAAATTCTTTGGATGTCACAAACACTTTTAGATTATAGTATTTCTCATTCTTGCACCTCTATTAAATGTGATAACACTAGCTCTATCAATCTCACGAAAAACCCTATTTGTCACTCACGCATGAAGCACATAGAAATTAGACACCATTTTCTTCGTGACCATCAGCAAAAAGGAGATATCCGTCTTGAATTTATTGATACTACTTATCAACTAGCCGATATCTTCACTAAGCCTCTCCCGGAAGACCGCTTCTCTTTCCTTTGCCGTGAACTAGGCATTTTATCCTTTGAGCCATAACCTTTCTTTTTGTCCGGCACACCGACGGTATACTGCGGTATACCGGCGGCATGCCGTTTTTCGAAGCAGAATTTGGTTCTGTTTCGATTCTCGGCATACCGTCGGTACACTACGGCATACCGCCGGCATGCCGTTTTTCGAATCAGGATGATGTTCTGTTTCGATTTTTCGGCATACCGTCGGTACACGTCGGTATACCGCCGGCATGCCGGATGGCGGCGGACTTGATTCCTGAACTAATATGCGGGCCTACTCTTTTATCTTTATTCCTTCCATCCTACCTTTATTCCCTCTCTTCCATCAAATCCCACATTAACTACCCATCTCCTCAACTCCCCTCCTCTTAATTACCCTTCTTATCACCTTCCCCTTTTCTTTCCTCTTTTTACTCCACACATCAATTCACCCCATCACCTTTTCAACTACCCCATCACCCTTCCTCTTTAACCGTTCCCTCCTCCCCACCCTTTTTCAAACTCAACTCTTCATATTCCCCCTCTTCCTTAAAAACCCTCCTTCTTCCTTCTTCTCCACTACTACTTCTTCCTCTCACACCAAAGTCCAAAATCCTTCTTCATGGCCAACCCTAAGCGCCCCCGATCCTCTTCCTCCTCTTTCAACCCTTTCGTCCCGGTGGCGCTACCCTCCGGCTTTGACCAACGCGTTTTCTCCAACGCTTTGGCGGCTGAGCTTTGGTTCCAGCACTTCGTCAACCAGAACGTGTTCAAAGGACGGGCTATCAACTGGAACCTCTTCCCCGGTCACGTCCCGTTGTTTGACGATGCCGGTCTCTCCTCCCTTCTTCGGCGGCAAATTCATGTCTACTCTGCTGCTGTCCGCCTTTTCTACTGCAACATGCGAGGGGATGACGACGACCCTACCGCCATCCAATCCATGGTCAATGACCGCCACTTCCGTCTCACATCCAAGGAAGTGGGGGCCATCTTGGGCGTCCCGGACAGAGGGGATGCGCTACCTCTTTTGGGTGCTCTCACCTCATCGGCGGCGTCTCCTTTCGACGACTTCTGCCGTATCATCTGTAAGGGTCCCAACCCTCCTGCCATTCCGGCCCTCTCAGCCCAGCTGGAGCCATTCTACTACGAACTCCATCGTATCGTGTGCCACACTCTGTTCCCAAAGGGCGGGAACTATGACGCAATCACCGGTGATGCTCTTGTCCTCATGTATCATCTCTATGCCCGGAAGCGTTTTTCCTTTCCAAAGACTCTGCTTCTGCAATTCCGGCGTACCTTGCCTTCCGGGAAACAGAACCTCTACTATGGCTCTTTCATCACCTTGCTTATGGAGGCCAAACAAGTTGACTTGTCTCTCTGCTCCTCGGATGGGGTCCCCTCATTTCTTGCTGTTTCCCGTACCCTAGCTGGCGCCTCTTCTTCCCGTGCTTCCTCTTCCCAAGAGCAACCGGGTTCCACTCCTGCTGCCCCTGCATCTACCCCTCCATCTACGGGCCGCTATATGCCACTTACTCAGCACCACTTTGATCTGAGGATGGCCCAGGCGGAGGAGCAGATGCGGACCCACACTCGTGGACTTGGCGCCCTCATCCAGTCTCGCTTCCATGATCAGGGCTACTTCATCCAGCGCACTCTGCAAGACCGGGATGCCTTTCTGGATCTTAATCTTCAGGATCCCATGTACACGGCCCCGCGTTTCTCTGACCCCAATGCCTATGGGTTTATGTACCCGGACGGCATTGATCCTTTTGGCGCCCTCCAGCAGGCTCAGGATGATGATGGTGATGATGATCCGGCAGAGGATTAGGGATGGGTTTCCTTTGGTGATGGTTACGGTATTTTAGTGGTTCTTTTTTTTATGTGTGTTTTCTGTTTGTTGTCTTTAGTGGTCCTTCGGGGACCGGTTTATGGTTGTTTTCTGTTTGCTGTCCTTCGGGGACATTATCTCTGGTTGTCTTTGTTGTCCGACTCTCATGATGGAGAGTCTTTTATCTTTTTGCTATGTATGGGTCAAGCATGTATTATCGTTCTTACTTCAATATATTCCTGCATGCTTTTATCTATACTCTCATTTTTTTTATGCACTGTCTCCTTTAGTTATCCCCATCTTTGACTAAGTGACAAAGGGGGAGAAATCGTATTGAGGGGGAGCTGTCTACCTACGGGGAAGATACTCCCTGAAGATGCTATCTCTCTATTTTGTCAATTATCAAAATGGGGGAGTTTGTTGGCACTTTTTATTTTGAGTAATTAACAGCATCTTCGTAGTTTAGTCTTCTGTTCTTCAGATTCATATTTTCTCAGAAGATCAAGGGCTTCCTCCTTCTTGAAGACTGTAGCAGTCACCGGCGTTCCCTGCATAAAGTCGGCGTCTTCCTGCTTAGTGTCTTCGAGTCTGTACTGGTCTAGGTATTTCTGTAATCACTAAAGGATGGATGATAACTTAAAGCATAAATCGAAAATCAAGTCATTCAGAACGGCATACCGGCGGTATGCTCCGGCATACCGGCGGTATACCGTTTTCGCGTCTAGAAAAGTTTCTGTGACAAAAAGCGGCATACCGGCGGTATGCTCCGGCATACCGGCGGTATACCGTTTTCGCGTCCAGAAAAGTTTCTGTGACAAAAAGCGGCATACCGACGGTATGCTTCGGCATACCGGCGGCATACCGCTTTTCGAACTCCAGAAAGTTGCTGTCTCGAAATATCGGCATACCGACGGCATGCTGCGGCATACCGGCGGCATGCCGTTTTTAGCAACACAATAGTTGCTGTGATTTTTTGTCGGCATACCGACGGTACGCTACAGCATACCGGCGGCATGCCGTCTCTAGCAGCTCTAAAACTTTCTGTGACTTCTGTCGGCATACCGGCGGTATGCTCCGGCATACCGACGGTATACCGAAGTTTGAATACTCAGTTTTCGATTTGATCTGACATGCATTAATGGCCGCATTTAATGCTCTTGAACGGTCATAAATATGACCGTTACTATTTGGACGGCATACCGGCGGTATGTCGCGGCATACCGACGGCATGCCGGTCTGCGTACATTCAGAAGCATTAAATGCCACCCACTCTTGGTTTTCTTATAAAAGGAAGCTCTCTCTCTCTCTTGAGCTTCTTTACCAACACCTTCATAAATTTTCCAACAACCAAGAGCTCCACCATTAATACTCTCCAAAGCTTTTCATTGTCATCCTCTCCCTAAGTGCTAGAGTATTAAAGAGTTGTACACTTTCGATCTTCAAGTGTTAGAAGATCAACAAGCTTTCATTCTCTGTTGTTTGAAGTTGGCGAGCCTTCGTAAGAAAACTCGTGTGTAGAAGTTGGCGAGTCTTCGGATCCAAACTCGTGTTGAAGTTGGCGAGTTCTTCGGATCCAAACTCGTGTGTACTATTTGGATAATAGTGGATTAAAGCCGGAGAGAGTTCCGGGACTGGATTGCCTCAAAAGAGGATACCAGGATACATCCTTGCGTTTACGTTTGATCTTTCTACTCTTTTCTTTAAAGTGCCTTTATTGCATCAATTGTTGTAGTTTATATTTTATTTCCCTATTCACCCCCCCTCTAGGGTTCTACAAATTTGCCATTAAGGAATGCCGTTTTCACATCCATCTGATGTATCACTAGTTTGTGTATTGCTGCTAGAGCAATTAACAATCTGATGGTTGTCATCCGAGCTACTGGAGCATAAGTATCAAAATAGTCGATCCCCTGTTTCTGAGCAAACCCTTTGGCCACTAGCCTGGCCTTGAATTTGTCGATGGTTCCATCTGCTTTCATCTTCTTCTTGAAGATCCATTTGCATCCGATGGGTCTTGCTCCTTCTGGCAGGTCAACTAACACCCATGTATTATTGGAGGTGATTGAGTCAATCTCATTGTCTATTGCCTCCTTCCAGAATACAACATCTCTGGTCTTCATCGCTTCATCATAGGTAAGCGGATCTGCTTCCACATGATAGGTGACGAAGTCATCTCCGAAGTCTTTCGGCCTCCTTACTCGCTTAGTTGACGGCTCAGCGAGTTCTGGTTCAACTGGTGTCTCTTCGACAATAGCTTCTTCTTGGACTACTGGTTCTTTAAGGACTTCTGTCTGCTTTGCACTCTCATCATTCTCCGGAAGATCCGCAAGAACAATATTTTTGTGCCTTGCAAACTTGTCTTCAAAATATTCAGCATCGCGAGATTCAATGATATGATTTGATTCTATATCAAGGAATCTCCGAGCATCACTCTTCTCGGCATAACCCAAGAAGATAGCCTTAGTAGTCCTAGTCCCCAGCTTTTGAATCTTCAGATCTGGGAGCTTCACATAAGCCAGACACCCCCACACTCGAATGACATTCAAGTTAGGTCTGACTTTGAACCAGAGTTCATGAGGGGTTATGTCCGAAGTTGCATACGGTACTCTATTGAGAATGAAAATAGCCGTTAATGCAGCTTCTCCCCAGAAGCTCTTTGGAAGACCCGCAGTCAACAGCATAGAGTTCATCATCTCTGTCAACGTTCTGTTCTTCCTTTCTGCTACTCCGTTGGATTGAGGAGAGTACGGAGCCGTCGTCTCATTTATGATTCCATGTTCTTTACAGAATGATGAGAAATCATGAGACCGATACTCCCCGCCTCGATCACTCCTTAGCCTTTTGAATTATTGTCCAGTTTGCCGTTCAGCCTCGGTCCTGAACTCCTTGAACTTCTCGAATGCTTCGTCTTTAGACTTGAGCAGGTAGACAAAAGCATACTTTGAGAAGTCATCGATGAAAGTAATAAAATACTTCATCGTGGCTTTTGTAGAGAATTGCTTGAAATCACAGATATCTGAGTGAACCAACTCCAGAAGATCTGTGCTTCGATGGACCCCGTGAAAGGGTTTCCTTGTGATCTTCGTCTGAGCACACACTTCACATTTCTCTACCTTACCCCCACACTTGGAGATAAGTCCTATGCTAGACATTTTGTTAATTCTTTTATAATGAACATGTCCTAGCCTATTATGCCACAATTCAAAAGAATAGTTCAAAGTAGAAATAGCATTAATATCATTTTTCTGGGTTACAACAAGCTGAATTTTGTACATTTCTTCAGTCTGGAAAGCTTTTCCGAAGAATGTACCCTTCTTGGACATCACCATCTGGCCAGCATTGATGTCCATCCTCAAGCCTGCGTTACAAAGCAGGCTCCCAGAGATCAGGTTCTTAGCAATTGCAGGAACATGCTTCACTCCTTGAAGCGTCAGAGTGTTCCCCGATGTGAGTTTCAGCTCCACCGTCCCGATCCCCAGTACTTCAGCTTGTGCCTGGTTTGCCATTATGACTTTCTCGGAAGTTGGCTCATATGAGTCGAACCATTCCTTGTCTGAGCAGACATGACAAGTCGCACCAGTGTCTATCCACCAGTTTGAGTCAACCCCCATATTTGCAACCTGTGCTATCATTGCAACCAGATTAGTAACCAAAGAAACCTTACTAGGCTTACCTTTTTCTGGTTCCTTGCAGTCACTTTTGTAGTGGCCCTTCTTGCCACATTTGTAACAAGTCACATGGGACTTGGACTTCTGATTCTTGAATGAAGAACTCTTCACTTTCAGATTAGTGAAGTCCTTCTTCTTCTTCTTATGAGGAGAAGCCGCCTGCTTCCCCTTGTACTCTCTGGTTTGGACCAGATTTGCTTTCGCCAGTTGTTTGGACAGAGAATCCATCTTCTGTTGAGAGCGCATCTCGTCCTCAACATGGATCTCTTGCAGGAGATCTTCCATACATATGTCCAGCTTCTTGCGGTGCATCCTTGCATAGAAGTTGCTCCAACCCGCAGGAAGTTTAGAGACGATTCCTCCAACGACAAACTTGTCGACAAGAGGCATCTTCTCGTCATCCAACTTTTGGCGCAGCTTCAGAAACTCCTTTACTTGGGGCAGCATAGCCTTCTCATCTTCGAAGGTCCATTTGTGGTATCTTTCAACCAAGAAGATCTTGGACCGATTCTCGTCATCTTCGTACAATTTTCCCAAGGAGTCCCAAATCTCTTTGGCAGAATTCTTCTTGGAATAGGACTCTGCCAGAGAGTCTTCCATGCTATTGAGAATCAACAGTTTACAGATACTGTTTTCTCTAATCCATTTTGCCTGCTTGGACTTAGCAGCGGCAATAACTTCTGCGGTTCCGGTTGTTGGAACGATCGGTTCTTCCTCATTCAGCACGTTGTCAACTTCCACGAGTTGAATGTTTAAGGTTACTTTTCGTTTCCAGATTTGGAAATGTTCGCCGTCGAATTTCTCCAACTTGTTAAAGTCGGTATTGACGAGCGATGCACGTGAGTTATCCATCTTTTCGATATAGCTTTGAGATTGTTAGTCCCTTGGCGAACAATCGATGGAAAAACACGATTTCAGAAACAATTGTAAAGACAATGTTTCCAGCAACAACACCCTAAAGAAGGTGATGTTGTATTACGAGAATCTAAAAAGATTTCGTAACAATTCTCGAAGGCAACTGAACCGTATAACTTCTAAAGAGAAGCCACAGTATACTCGAAGGCAACAGAACCGTATAACTTCTAAAGAGAAGTCACAGTATTCTCGAAGGCAACAGAGGAAGAAGAAAGCCTGCTGGGGTGAAAGATCACCGGCGCTCAAAGCTATATCCACCTTACGGACAAGCCTCCAGGAACCAGCAAGTTTGAAGAGAACTTTAGAATGCTGGCCAAAAATGTCGACGACTCCTCGGAATAGCAGCAGCACTTTTCTCTCTCTCTCTGGAATTTTTCTGTGTGTTTTCTGTAACTCTGGAGAGAGGGGATGCTTATGATATTATAGGCACGAGATGGGCTTTTCAAATTCTAAACGCACGCCCTGGTTTAATGCCAGATCCGGATTTTCTGGATCTGAGCCATTTCCGGATCTGAGCCCACAAGACCCGCGGACGTTACATAATTTGAACGGCCCACTCGACCCGTACGACCCGCTCGGGGCTTAGCTCCAATAGATTTAAATATATTTTCATTTGGCCAAAAGTTGGTTTCTTATTCTCACCTCTATGTAAAATCCCCCCACATGGCACCCTCCATTGGGCCTCAATCCATGTGCATCTCTCTATTCCTTCATAAGTAATATATAGAGATACATATTGGTGTGATTTTCCGATGTGGGACTATCTTTTAACAATAGAATGTTGTGAACACACACAACACAAAGAATAAAACACCAACAATTTTAATATGGACAATGGAAACTTTTTTATAGAAAATTTCAAAATATCCCAATTTTTAATGTTTATAAAGACATCTATTATTATGTTGTACTAATTTTTTTGATGTTTTTGAGTCCATCAAATCAACAACTTAAAATAATTACATAGCAATTTAAAAAAAAAATACTTCATAAAAGATCGGTTAAAAATTTTCAAAACAGGTAAAAATATAATTACCAAGTAGACTCTAATTAAAAAATTGTTTCAGCATATGAATTTCGGATCTGTTTGGATGTGTCTGATAGGAATTTTTTTTTTTTTTTACATGGAAAATATTCCTATTAGAAATTTTCTACGGGATGTGTAGTATTTAATAATTCATAATTTTTCATAAATTATTTTTCAAAAAATTATATATGTTTATATATTTTTAAAATGATGAAAAATAAAACTGCTTAGTCCATTAATATTCGAGAGTAAATATTTGACAAGAAGCCAATCAATTTTCTAAACTCTCATAAACGTGTACAGATTCCAATAATCGGTGTCATTTTCTCCATCCTCGCTGATCCCATCTTTCCTTCTTCTCCTACAGTTGTACTCTCTCCTTCCCAAATCAAAACCCTAACCCTAATTTTTATCCGCTCCGACAATGTCCGGCCAGACTCAGCGGCTGAACGTCGTCCCCACCGTGACGATGCTCGGCATGATGAAGACCCGGCTGACCGCCGCCACCCGCGGCCACGCCCTCCTGAAGAAGAAGTCCGACGCCCTCACGTCCCAGTTCCGCCAGATCCTCAAGCGCATCGTCTCCACCAAGGAGTCCATGGGCGAAATCATGCGCGCCGCCTCCTTCGCCCTCACCGAGGCCAAGTACGCCGCCGGCGACTCCGTCCGCCACTTCGTCCTCAACTCCGTCCGCACCGCCTCCGTCCGCGTCCGCTCCCGCCAGGAGAACGTCGCCGGCGTCAAGCTCCCCAAGTTCGAGCACTTCACCGACTCCGCCTCCGCCTCCGCCTCCGCCGACCCCAAGTCCTCCTCCTCCTCCTCCGACCTCACCGGCCTCGCCCGCGGCGGCCAGCAGATCCAGGCCTGCCGTGCCGCCCACGTCAAGGCCATCGAGGTTCTCGTCGAGCTCGCCTCCCTTCAGACCTCCTTCCTCACCCTCGACGAGGCCATCAAGAGCACCAACCGCAGGGTCAACGCTCTCGAGAACGTCGTCAAGCCCAAGATCGAGAACACCATAACGTACATCAAGGGGGAGCTGGACGAGCTCGAGAGGGAGGACTTCTTCCGCCTCAAGAAGATCCAGGGGTACAAGAAGAGGGAGATGGAGAGGCAGATGAAGTCCGCCAAGGATTTCGCCGAGGACCAGGTCGCCGAGAAGCTCTCGCTGCAGAGGGGGATCTCCGTCGGGGCTGCGCACAACATGCTCGCCGTTGGGGGCGGGAAGGACGAGGACATCATATTCTGATCTCCGCCGCCTCTGGTTAGTATTATTGCTTGGTGACCGTAGTATTAGAATTTCTCATCATTTAATTGTTATCGTAGTAATGACTTTCCTTTTTGTTCTTAGGCTCCTTACTAATATTGCGCACATTAACCTAGGAAGTATGGACACTCCTAATATCGGTGCTGTTCCCATGTCATGTTGTGTCAGAAACGTATCTGTTGGGCAAAACACGACTCCAAGACTCCAAAATACACTAGGACACCAAAATTCGTTTCCCTATCCATGTGGTTGTCTAAGAATCATGTTCTATATGTATCTGTGCAATAATATATATTAACCTTCCGTTGACACACAATTGTTAGATAATTTACTCACTTGTAAATTTATAGTGTGGTTTACGCAAATATGTTAGTTATCTCCAGGTTCACAAGTGGACTAGATGAATTTTTGTCCTCCTTTCTCCTTGTTATGAAGTTGTTTTTCCTTGTGACAGTTACATGATTTAGCAAGATAACTAATCCTAAACAAACCCAACATAGTGGATACTTGTTATATCAATTGTTGAGTTTCTTTGGAGATTTTTATTGTTGTTGGCTAATACGAGATGCGTGTTCGGCTTATGAAGTTTGTCTTAGGCTTGTGTGTCTGATAAACAAATTTCAAATTTGTATGGATCCTTGAGAAGATCAGTGTAGCAAGTGACCTTGGAGGAAATCCTTTGAAGAGTTTCGGTAATGGATCAGACATGCTTTTAAACAAGATGTGCTCGAGGACAAAATCTTGCAGTTAAAAATTTCATTATGTGAGGCTCTATTGAGGTTGCTATGATTGTGATTTCTTCCTTGTATTTTTGGAGGATTTTAGAGCAGGCTTGTGATTTTAGATTTTCATTAAGGGAACTTAATTATCAGTATATTATACAGACAACTGATTAAAACAGAAGTTTTTGATGAGTGAGTAAAAAGTAGAACGAAAACAGGGAACTTCAATTTCATTATGTTGGAGAGGGAGGGCTTTATACCGATGATGCATTACATTTGATTTGTTTAAGTTATCATGAATCAGTTGTAAGAGAGTTGAGAGAGTGACGAGGAACTATTTCGAACCAAAACTTTAGTAGATGAAGACGTGCTTTTAGTGTGATGTAATTGATACACACCTGACAACCTGATAGTGAACTTCCATGAAATAATACTAAGGTGTGCTAAAGTATTGAAAATGGTCATGTCTATGAATTTATGGATCTTCTATATACCAGTGTTCTAAAAAGCAGAAAAATCGGGCCCTAGGCGCTAGGCGGCCATGGACCGCCTACATTTCCATTGTAGTCAGCCATCTAGGCGGCGAGCTAAATTTTTTGAAAAAATCAACTGTGTAGTCGGTCTAGGCAGGTAGGCGGCCACCTAAAAGTAGTCACCGACTCCTCTAGACGGCCGCGTTGGCGGTTTTCCATTTTTTTTTTTTTGGGTCTAATATCTGACCCGAAATCAATTTGTTTGGTATGGCTCTCCCAAATCGAGCAGACCTAAAAAAATCCTACCTGTGAGCAGCATCCAACAACCAAAGAAAGAGGAGATCTGAGTCTCGCTAACGCCGATGCCGTCCTCCACCACCAACCACCAACAACTCTGAGCAAGTCTCTCCGATGTTGACCGACCAGCGTGAGCAGTTATCAAATCTGCACCACCGGCCTGCCACCCCTCCTTTAAGTCTATGTCGACGGTTGACCATGGACTACAAGTGAAGTTTCCTTCTTCTTTTTCTTTTGCATACAATGAGAGGAGAGGGTGAGAATTAAGGAAGATAATGAGATGAGAGTATGTATGCACTTTTCGTGTAGTGGGGACCATGACAGTAAAAGGCGCGCCTCGCAACAAGGCGCAACATCTACGCCTTACACCTCACTAGGCTAGGCGTTTTTCTTCGAACGCACCCAAGGCACGTCTTAGGTGTGCGTTTCAGCAAGACGCAAACAAGAAAAGACGCGACTTATTTGTCTTTTGTTTTTTAAATTTTTTTTTGAGGTAGGGTGATAGTCTTTACCTCATACGAGTGAGAGGGAGGTGACCCTTTCCACGTTTGCCAAATTTGGCTACAGTTGAACTTGAAAAACCAAAATTTACTAAAAGCGTGGTAGGAAGAATACAAATTATTGTTAGTTCTGTTGAGCGTTATTGCTGCTATGCTAGTTCACTTGGTTATGTTTTAACATATTTTTGTTAGTTTTGATATGTTATTTGTCTTTATTGCTTTATTTCTTATATTACTAATTTATTTATTTATTTTATTATTATTATTTTTTATTTTGTGTCTCGTTTCGTTCGGACGTGGAACTTAAGTGCGCCTTGTGTCTCGGACGATATGGACTTTTTACGTCTCGAGTGCGTCTTATGCCTTTGACTACCTTGGTGGGGACCACCACAAGAGGAGAGGTGGTAGTGGTATTGGGCACTTGCAAGTGAAATGATATGGATGCCCTCGTCTCTTGTTTCATTATTTTGTCTCTCTCACCTTTTTTTTCCTGAACTTTTTTGGATGCTGCACTTGGAACTAGGCGGTGGGCTAGGCGCTAGGCGTCAGGTGCCCGTCCGACTAGCGCCTAGCGATTTTTACAACCTTGCTATATATCGGGAATTATATGTATGGATTTATTGTATTCTGGGAATGATGTGATGATGACTGCGGACAAGAGAGTAAACTGTTGGAGATGTTTACTGCTATATATGCTTAAAGAAATAAATTAGGTTATTGAAGCAATGAAGCTTGTGTTAAGCATGTTCTTCAGTCAGTTAATTCTCGAACTACTTATTAGCACATATTCTGAAATTAGGACAGTATAGGTTGTCGGGACCTCTTTTTCATTCTAGGTCATGCAAAGATTTGCAATGGGAGAGCATCAGAGCTATGGTTAGGGGACGGGATCTCACTTAAAGAAGCTGCTAGCCTGCTAGGACTTGGGTTATACCTGAACTCGGGTCCTTTTTCTTTTTTCCAAGTTCTTGTTGTCATCCAAGCTAGAGCAGTAGGATTAATTACTTTTGAGTTCCTGGTCCTGAATCTTTATGTTCCCAATCATAGGTTGTTATCAGATTATGTATTGGATTCTTGTTTGATTGCTAAGCTTGCTGGCTGGTCGGAAAGAGAAACACAAAGAGCAAACATTGATGCATATCAGTGCTATAGGAAAGAATTAATTGTGATCAATCCGGTTAACAACAGCAACAACAACAACAACAAACCCTTCATCCCAAATTGTTGGGGTTGTCTGTTTGAATCCTTTTCTTACATTCAGTTATGTTAGGGGCCATTTCCTCTGGAAATACTAACAAAAGCCATATCCTAAATTTTTTTCAATCAATGTTCACTTCAGCCTACTACTAGTTTTAGTGGCTCCTTTAACTATGATTTTTTTGCTCCTTACCGGAGTATGTGATCAATCCGGTGGTCGATTAATGAAAAATACCAAGTTATAATTTTGATTAGTTGGCCAAGTAATCCGATTATCTGCAACCAACCATAGGCCAATGTAATGAAAACTGCTTAGTATAAAATTGATGAACTAAAAGAACTTGAAAGAGTCAAATTTGTTGCAGCTGCTTGTCTAGAGTAAGTTTAGACAAATGATAAAATTTGAGATCAATCAATGTTATCTGTAGTAAATAGGTTTTGTGGAATGTAACACCACAAATGAAGGTTTGTGGTTGCATTGAGAATCATAAGTGAGGACTTTACTAATGGATTGATTTGTGTTTCTTTGGGAAATCTTTTAGGAGTATAACATCCAACAGATTTTCACGGGAACTCCAACCACAACATTATAGCCTGCCGATAGTTCTTTAGTTCTTTATTAAATGTTGCTGTTTGTAGTTTTCTGGATATCTTCATATGAGAACTTTTTTCCTGAAACAAAATACTAGGGATTAGTCAAATTAGTATGATGGACACATATGGTGACATATTTGTTTGTTTTTTTCTCATTGTGTTATGGGTGCAATTGTGTTTCATTTGGATGTTGCAATGTCGAAATTCTGGGGCATTTTGATGTCTGGACCCTAGCCAAGCAAAGCTGAAGTAAAGTTGATTGAGGAAATTATCATTTAGAATGTCAAATATTGATGGTCATCAGATGTGTTCAAATTTGCAGGCAGGAGTCTCATAGGGCCAAGCATATCTGGGTACTACAAAATGGATCTAAGGATGGTTTAGCTAAGTGCCGTATATGTTCTACAGATATATTTTGGGATAGGTCTCTAAGTGAGAGCTGCTTGTAGGTTAGTGGAACTGTTTAGGGTTGGCGAGAAAATAAGTCTAGTGTTGGAAATTTTTTGGGCAAATTTTTTTCTTGTAGGCATCTATAAGCATATGTGATGAACCGAAAAGCTGATAGCTTTTGTGGAATTAATCATGAGAAATATGAATTTGATGAATGTCCAAATTAGTTTGGTGTACGGCTGCTATGGGTTCGGGTTGGATTTATGTAAATCCGAACGGACCTGAAAAGTTCTGTGCCTGAACCTTAGCATCTGAACTGATTGAATATCGGGCCGGGGTGACGTGTTTTATAAATGATAGAAAATAAAACTGTTTGAATTGTGGCAGCGTGGATCACACCCAGTATCTCCAGTAACAAACACCCAAACTTCCTCTTTTATATATCTATTCTACTATATAATAGGAAAACTTAGATGGTGAAACTTTTGAATTCCGAAAATACCCTTACATACTTATACTAATTAAAAATAGTTCACTAATTTTAATAAGAACAACTTAGTAATTAAGAAGGCTATCCTTTTGTCTTCCTAAAGAGTCTTTTTAAACTAATTAATAAATGTTAAAATACGTGCAAGGCACGTGCACATATGCTAGTATATATATATATATATATATATATATATATATATATATAGGGAAAGTTTTATATTTACTCAAAACCTGAACCAGACCCAATTATTTTTCTGGGTACATATGGGATATGTTTACCCAACCCGAAATTCATTCATGTTTTATCTTTTACATCCATATCCAAATTGTTAGTTACAAGTCGGATCGGATCATCGGGTTATCGGTTACCATGTACGAATGCTAACTGCCTAGTTTGGCAAGACCAATAACTTAGAGAGGGTGGATGCCGAGACTATTTGTACAATGAGTTTGATTGGGCTGCTCCACCTCTTGTATTTGTGAGATCTACAATGATGCATGTTTTTTGTATGTGACGTAGTGTTGGCTATGAGATGAAAACATGGTCTGGTGCTGATCATGATAATTAAGGAAAGCCATAAAGGATGATAATTTCCTAGTATCAAGTAGACCAACAAGTCTGCAAAGCAATTTTGTTGATGTAGGAATTTGTTACGGCTATAGTTCTAAACTGATTCATTTGAAGAACGATAATGATCATCGAGGAACGCCCTAAAGGATGATAATTTCCTAGTATCGATTAGATCAAGAAGTCTTCAAAGCAATTTTGTTGATGATGTGGGAGTTCACTGTTAGTCTTACGGTTTTTGTGTCTCAACCGTTTCATTTGAAGAATGATCATGATTATCGAGGAAGGCCCTAGAGGATGATAATTTCCTAGTATCGAGTAGATGAAGAAGTCATCAACGCGATTTCATAGATGAAGGCTGTGTGGATTCTCCATTAGAATTACAGCTTAACTATCTCAACTGTTTCTTTTGAAGAAAGAAAAATATCTTAATTCCAAGGGTGGTTAATTCTGAACATGTTATAACTTTCTCGTGCAGGGACCATGAAATATATTGATTTGAGTTGGTAAGGTTTATAGTTACCTTGGTTAAAGAACCCAGTCTCTTTGCCATCAACTTCACGTACGACATAAAACTATCTCATCAGGTAGCAAATCTACATATTTTCATCAGTTTAGGTAAAAGTGAATTTGAAATCTTTCACTGGTTCGGTGGTTCCTATATTTGATGTATGTGTAAACAACTATACTAGGGCTAAGGATCAGAAAGCAGGTTCCTCTGTACAGGTTTGATTGTACCCAATAGGCTAGGGAAGGTTCAAGAAGAAGGTTACAGGTTTGATGCACTTGTACTGTAATGAGAAATACTTTTCACAATTGTTTGTTTGCCAAACCTTTTCAAATTGGCTGAGATGACAGGTAACACTGACCAATTAGATATCTCAACTACTTAATAGATAGCTGAGGTGCTGGTGCATTTAATATGCATTATTAGAGATGAATAAAACAAAAACAAAACATGCAACCATGCATAATACAAACTAAAATAATTGGAGGGAACTTCTTCTTATTCTTCTTCAATGGCAGGAAGATGGTATCACAATTTTTTTCCTCTCCATTCTCAGTAATTCTGATTCCTTGACGCTTCCCAATTCACCATATTCACAATTCACCATATTCATCTTTGTGTCCAGTGGCAATATATACATACGACGCCTCCTATGTGACGATTCTGATTCGCAGAGATTGACCACAGCGATAATGTACAAAGTCTAGTTCTTGATGGACAAATTAGGAATTTGTTTAGCATATGTATCCCATTCATTTTTTGAATTTATTATGTTGCATACCAAATGTTTGATAGAACACGATACACTTTTAAAATGTCCAAAGGTGCACAGCTATAAGGTTCTGATCAATTCATGATTCATATGTACAACAACACTAGTCTGGAATTAGGACTATTTAAGGCACAAAGTGGTAGTCTATTCGGACCATTTTTTTTAAAACTAATATCTATGAGTGTTTCATATATTTATTACCTTTATTTATTGATCACAATTCAAATTTGGACATTCTTGTCACAGATTTAGTGTTTTTCCTACAGTTCGACTCGTACGGTGCATAAGCTTTCTACTCGAAGGCCCGTGCAAGCCTTCCCCAAACGCTTAGCTAGATTGCTAAGGGAAAAATGAGAAAAGTGGAGCAAAAGAGATATTGGAATATTAAAACTTCACTATACTAGAAAAGGTTTACAAATTCTTGGGTGACGAGGAACAAATGAGCCTCCCACTTATTTATAGAGACTCAAAGGACCTACATGAAGCTTCTGGAAATATAATATTTTAGGAATTATTCTAGGTCCTAGATATTTACAAGAAAGATTCTAAAACATCTAGAAAGATATAGAGACTTCATGAGTCTTCAAGAAGACTCCACTACATTCTGGAGGATTCTGGAAGCTTTCCAGCAAAATCCATGTCAGATGAGGGTTATGTAGATCTGTCTCGGTGGGCCGAAAAATATTGTATGTGACAGTCTCTTCCACCTGTTTCGTCGACGCCTTCTTCGACGGGTGCACCGAGTCTCCGAACGATTTTCACTCTCGTAGACATGGTTGTCGCGCATCGTTCCTTCTTTGTGCTTCTCGTGTGCCCCTTTTTAAACTTGTCCATATTTTTCTTAAGATCGGAAGCAAACTGATTCGACGTATCTTTCACCATGGTCTGTACCCTCGGCACAGAAAGAGGCTCGAGAGTGCACATAGTTCTCCACACCTCCGCGCATGGGAGTCCTTTGGCAACTCTGTCGACCCGAATGTGCACCGCGTTCCTTGAGCGACTCCTTGCATGAGTTACTCTACTTTCGTACACATATCTTTGTCATCTCCTATTTCCTCGCACTCTACGACATGGTTCTTCTTACTCATTCCCAGCTTGGTAGTACGATCCACCTCCCTCTGCGGAAGTGACTCACCGGGACACTCATTTGCAACTCTCTTGGTCTCACTTGGAAGATCTTCTTCCTCGAAGTCCTCCTTCATCTCGAGCACCACTAGGTAGGTCATCTCCTTTTTGCTACCCTTCTTGAGTTGAATGACTGAGATAGACTTCCCCTTTGATGGCTCACCTCGTGCAACACTCACCACGCATGATAAGCCCTCCATAAAGCTGACGACTCCCAATTGTGGTACCAGGCCCATGCCAAGTATCATCTTAAAGTCAATGATGTAGCGGTGAATGGTAACACCCGACCAATGTCCCACCTCCATGCGAACTCCTTTGGCTACCCCCTGCATGGGATGAGCTGCTGAGTTAACTGATTTTATCTTGCTCGGTGTGCTTGAGTTGCCGCAAGTTCCGTCCCGCCGCAAACTCTATATTTTTCGAATAGAACTGAGACTTAATCTTCTTCTTAAGATCCTCCTAAGTCTTAATCGACTACAAACCCTTCTCTATTTCCTTGTACTTATGACGCCACCACCACATAGCATCATTGGTAAAAAAGAGTGAAGTAATGTTTACCTTCTCAGCCTCATCCTCGATGTGCAACGCCTTGAAGTATCTCTCCACATTCTACACGAAATTTTCTACTTCTTTGGCATCTCACACCCCACCGAAGGATTTCAGCTAGGGGATCTTCCTTTTCGATGTCTCCCTACTCGAAGGTCTACCATTCGCAACGGTTTTCTCCAAAATGACAACTTTGGTCTTGAGTTCCCCGCAACTCTCGACTACGGTCTTTAGCTCCTCGTAGGCTCGGACTTTCCTGCGCAAGTCCTCAATCTTCGCACAACGTGTCTTAAGCTCCTCCTCAAGTGGGATTGGATCTCTAAGCTCCTCCTCAAGTGGGATTGGATCTCTTAGATTTGCTCTCGGAATATTGCCATGGACGAAGCGACGTCACTCTCCAGCCCATTGTAGAACTCCTCTAGTCTTGTGTTGCTATGCTCGACGGAGTCCATGCACATCCCTTTTGTCCCTCGAACCCATCTCCAATATCTCGAGGCGTTCCGCAAGATCGGGAAGGGTACGCTCCGTCACAGGCTCTTTACTCTTGCCCCTCTTGTTGGCCTTTATGTTCCTTAGGCGATGCAGGTCTCTCCTGGACGTTCTCGGATGTCGATATTGGCACCAACCGACCTTCACTCTGATACCACTTGTCACAGACTTAGTGTTTTTTTCCTACACTTCGACTTGTGCGTGCACAAGCTTCCTAATCGAAGACCCGTGTAAGCCTTTCCCGAACACTTAGCTAGATTGCTAAGGCGAAAATGAGAAAAGTGAAACAAGAGAGAGAGATTGGAATATTGAAAACTTTACTATACTAGAGAGAGTTTACAAATTCTTAGGTGGTGAGGAGCAAATGAGCCTCCCACTTATTTATAGGAACTCAAATGGCTTACATGAAGCTGGAAACAGAATATTTTAAGAATTATTCTAGATCCTAGATATTTATAAGAAAGATTGTAGAACATCTAGAAAAATATGAAGACTTCATGAGTCTTCAAGAAAGCTCCACATTCTGAGGATTCCGGAAGCTTCCTGCTAAACTCATGTCTGCTGAGGGTCTCGGTGTATCGAAAAATATTGTGTGCCATAATTCCAACTTGTGGATTTCGTATTCGGAACTACAGCCATTTTCTGGAGCTGGAACCAAAGGGGGGAAAAAGATAAGGAAGAGGAGAATAAAAGTCTTATAAGGAAGAGGAGAATAAAAGTCTTCTTATAATCTGGTTTGTATTATGCATGCCTGGCTGCATTTGTATTTCTTTCTCTATTAATGTTCTATTAAATGCAATAGCCATGCATAATACATTAGTTATTAGATACCAAGATACTACCTCACCTATCTATTAATTAGTATTTCATGTCCAACTCACATGTCCATCAGCCGATTTGAAAAGGTTTGGCAACACATGATTGTACAAAATCATTCTCGTCTGTAATACCCCATAATTTTGTTTGTTAAAATGTTAGCATTGATTTCTGAAGTAAATTCTGAATTATGAGTTTGTAACCTGAAGCATAGGTTACAGCTAGATATTAATTGGGAGTTACGAATAGAAAATAATTGGGAGTTAGTGAATGAGAAAGGTGCATTCGTTTTATGAGTTAGAATGTCACACAGACAGAAATTTTGATGAGAAGTTGAGTTTACAGCAGGCTTAAAAAGCATTTTAAGATGCGTACAATACTAGTCTCAAACTCCTTTAACCATTACTTTTTGTTGTTCAATCATTTATTATCTGTTTATTCAATGTGAATTCTTGTCTATATAAGAGTCCATGTCAAATGATATATGAGAAAATTATGATTTTTCTTTGTTCCGGTACTGGAATGTTAGTTTTCCAGAGGAAACCACATGACTGCTCTGAGCTGAGACTAGATGTTTTTCGTTTTCTTCTTCAGGTGATCTGGTTATCAAGATGCAGAATTTTCTTCAGGAAACTACAGGATGTTCAAGGAACTTAAAGTAGTATGTTAGAGTTAAACTTCAGCACATGTCTATGAGGCTGACTCCTATAGAGTTCTCAGCATAATTTGAGTTGAACATGGTGATATATTTTTCATGGCACTATTGTATTAATAAATTCAAGACAATTCTTCAGTGAATTGTCAGCAGAAATTCTCCCCGTATTGTTTATTTTCAGGTCACCTGTTTATTTGTATATTAGTGTGTGTACCTTCTGGAACATCTTACCGTGTCCATCAATATTGCAAGTTGCTACCATAAATTCACTCTATTCGTGGAGACCTATACCTTATTCTTGATTGGCTTACCAATATGCTTTATGCTTGCCGTATATCTATTTCCTTATCTATTGTATTTTAGCTTAAACTTACTTATTGCTTTATTATCTATTTCATTCTCATTTTCCTCTATAAATGCCTATTTCTGCTTATTTCTTGTTGTATACTTGTTATACCTTTAAGTATACGACTTGTTATTACTCCTTTATATTTGCTTGTAGAGATGAAAGTAAATTTATGCAGGGTAGTCTGCTTCTTTTTTTCCCCTCTAAATGCTAATCATATGACAGTCCAAATCGTAAAATGATAATTGTATCGAAAAGGTATCTAAAACAGCAGGAGAGTTGTTTCAGTCTTGTCTGATTAAGTTAGCTGTAATATCAAAATTTGTGGATTTAGATGAGCTTATTGGATTTTCGTGGGCTGAATCATTTTATTTTTGCTGCATTACTACTACTGTTGAGCTCATGCAATGCAGCTTCTTACAGTGGTTCTAGTTTATCTGTCGAAGAGAATGTATATTGCCCTCTTTTTTCTTTTTCCATCAATGAATATCCTTTAAATTGTGAATGTGTATTATCCCTTTAAGATGATGATGATCGTCTTGTTTTATAAATTCACGATGTTGATGACAGCAATATTATCATGTTTTATTATCTGCATCTATCTATTAGTACATTATCGATCTTGAGATATATTCCTTTAGCAAGCATAAAGGCTATTCCAAAGGAATCAAATCATAGTGACATTAGTGATGTCCACAAGAAGGCTGATTTCCCCCCTAAAATCTCAAGGATTTGCTGAGTAGATCCAAATTCACTTGAGATGTATCCAAATTTTTTGTTCACGAGAAATTATTCAGTGGTCGTAGTGATGATGCCTTGCTCTCCTCCAATAGAGGATGACACCACGGGAAGAACAACCATCATGACACTATAAGAGTGGTGTGTCACATTGTTATTGGAGGAGGACAAGGTCTTAACGCTGTCACGTGGTGAGGCTGGTCCACTGAATAATTTCTTTGTTCTTAGAAAAAGTTTTACATGTTTGCTTAGTTTATAAACATTTATTTTCTAAAAATACGAATACGTGCAAATAATTTATCCACAAAACACGGAAATCATATTCCTTTAAAAAAAAAAAGGTGGTTACCCTTTTTTTTGCCCCCCAATTTTCTTTTTTCTAGTACTCTTTTTAATATTTTTTTCCTTTCCATTTTTTTATCCTTTTTCATTTTCTTAAGAACTTATTTTTTTAAGATCGTTTTTTTGTATTTTTGGTTTTTTTTTTCAGTTTTTAAATCTTCTTTTATTTTTTAAAGAATTTTTTTCTTCTGTTTTTATTTATTTATTATTTTTTAAAGAATGATTCTTTTTAGAATTTTTTGGTTTTATCTCGTTTTTTTATTTTCAGTATTTTTTCTCCTCCTTTATTTTTTTCCAAAAATATTTATATATTCTCCAAACATGAGAATATAATTTTTAAAATTAATTAAAAAGAAGATTTTCGAAAATATAAATTTTTTTGGCTATATAAGTATTCGTGTACCAAACGATTCCTACAACTATACCGTACCAGAATCCAACTCGACACGACATCGTTTGTGATCTCCAGGAATAAATATATATATTTGCATATCATGGTCGAACCAGAATCCGTCCCTTTTCATCATCTTTGTCATGACTGCTCGAGTTTTAAGCTAATCAACATCTACTTACTATATTCTATTCCTTCATTTGTGTTTTCCTTTTATATATATATATATATATATATATATATATATATATATATATATATATATATATATATAAGACCGTTAGTCCAAATGGTTAGTGTGGAGGCATGTGGTCCTTTGGGTGGAGTTCGAATCCCAGTGAGAGCGATTCCAGAAATTAATTACATTTTTTTCAATATATATATATATATAGGGAAGCCATATATATATATATAGGATAGGATAGGATAGGATCTTAAGTCTAAATAATAATAATAATAATAGACTACAATCTGTAATGTTATGAACAATAGATGGATATATGGGTTCACCCGGGCTGGCTCAGGAAAGCGTTTGTAGGTGCTCTTGCAAGGCTTCAGAAGCTTTTCCTGACATTCTTCGATCCATTCCAGCTTGCAGAATGACTTTGATTTGTTGTTGACCTTATCAACAAAAAAAAAAAAAAAGAATATTTAGACTTTCAAGCTCAAATAAGTTCTAAAATTTGTGTTCGGATCTCCATATTATACATAATTAGTATTTGGATCTTAAAAATATCACAAAAAATAATTAGTGACATTTTTGAAATCCAAATACTAATTATATATAATATGGAGACCTAAATTCTAAATATCCCTCCAAAAAAAATGGTAACATTGTCGAGCCATCTTTTGTTTACCTTTGACTACATCAATACCATTTGGCATCGGAAACTTCATAAGCATGTGGTATGTGGAGATGGCTGCTTATAGCTTGTCAATCATCATCAAACATCCCAAAATGACTTCGTAAGCCACCGAGAGAATATCTACCACCATGAACAATACTTTATGTTAAATCTCGTATGGGACGTGTTGAAGATGACACTGAGCCTCGTTTGTTACACTGTAATCTAATCGTAATTGCAATGTAATCAAATGAAATTTTTTCTTTTTCTTTTTTCATTTGATTACATTGCGATTACGATTACATTAAAGTGAACCAAATGGGGTTTGAGTGTAACTATCCCGATCAGGGATGAAACTATATGGAGACCAAAGGGGGCCATGGCCCCCCTTGGAATTTTTCTTTTTTGATTATCTAAAATTTAATATGAAGCCTACAAAAATATATAATAAAACATTATCAATCTAAGATGTGGTCATGTGGGCTAAATCATGGCTTTAGCTCCATTCAACTCTTCATGGACCTCATCCAATTTGGCCATTGACTCATAAAAAAAATCAAATTTAGATGTGGCCTGAGTTTGGTGTGAAATTAGTTAGGTCATATTCAATGGGGTTTCTATCTCCATGCTTCTATGGTAGAAGCACTTTGTAGAAAAAAAAAAAAAAATTTCTAGTGGTATCTTTTCCAATTTTCATCGTCGTTTACGTGACACTGATATAGGATGATTTTTTTTAGGGATTTTTTGACTTTCATCCCACTTATTAACATGAATTTGTACTTACATCCCACTTTTTAATTTTATTTGACTTACATCCCACTTTTGTCACGAAAAATATTTTTTGTGACAAAACGAATACTTTTCGTGACAATATAAATACTTTTAGTGACAAAAAGTGGGATGTAAGTCTAAAAAAATTAAAAAGTGGGATGTAAGTACAAATGCATATTAATAAGTGGGATGAAAGTCAAAAAATCCCTTTTTTTTATGAGAGTTTCTACATCTAGAAACTTTTATAGAAATTATGCATTGGTTCCACTTTCAAACTTTAATTTTTTTATTTATTATTCTCCCATCTTAATATTAGGCAGTACCACGTATGATAAAATTTGTGGAGAATTACAGAATATATTTTTTTGGGTGCAATTTCTATGTAGGAACTCTACCTACTAGGATAAAATTTTCCTTATTATTCAATGCCAAGTAGGATATAAATTTAATTAGAAATCTACTTTGAAGATAGAACTACCTTCACTATTTTTTTTTCTTTCTACTTTAATTATTGTGTAGTTCACTACAAATACTTATTTTCACATTTTGAAAAAAATAACTTTTATGACATTATTATTTTTGTTCGGCCCCTTGTCTAGTACGAGTCATGGCTTCGTCCCTGATCCCGATCACAGGGTCGACCGCATGGTTTGAGAATTGTAGAGGTTTGAGTCATAACTCATCGGCTCGGGGGCTTGGCAACCTTCGTTCGGCTGTATGCAGACCTATTTTATTTTATTTTATTTTTTTTTTTTTTTTTGGGGGGGGGGGGTGGGGGGGGGTGGGGGGGGGGGGGGGGGGGGGGGGGGGGGGGGGGTGTATATAGACCGAACTCCTACTGTCGATCATGATTCTCTGCAGTAGCATGTTTTCAGTGTATAACTCAACTACGAGAGGGTCATGATGTAGGTGTATGCTTGAATCTTATCCTTGAGGATGTAGCATCTTGTACTCTGGTGATGGCTCATCCGATGATATAGACGATACTTCGGATCATCCATTCGTCCCACCTCATCTGGATGTCTAATTTCTGGTAACTTCGACTTGTTTCTTTTATTGAGTATGTTTAATATAGTGGCTACGTGCTCATCTTTGAAAGAGTATTCCCTCTGTAGCTTCTATGCGAAAGCGTTACCACCATTTTTGCTCCTTGACTGGGACTAATTAGTTCCCCAACACCTGTTCCCAAAGTACCTTTCTCCTTAGGGCTAGAAGATGAAGCTTGAGTATGTTTGTTATTTCCTCCTTGGTGTTGGTATTTGATACCAAGCACTTCTAATTTTCCGGCCAACTTCACATCGCTCAACATTTTGCCACAAACCGCTTCCGCGTTTTGGGATACAATCGAGTACGTGACCAAGTCCAACATGCGTCGCAACATCGACTATAGTATGCTATCTATAGCCTTAAGTATAATGATCACGTAAAAAAAAAAAAAAAAAAAAAAAAAAAAAAAAAAAAAAAAATATATATATATATATATATATATATATATATATATATATATATATATATATATATATATGATTGCAAAGGGAAAGCCCTTATTCAAGGCATCAATGTACTAAGCGACGATCCAATAGTGGTTCAGTAATCGGATGCTCTTTCCATGCTTCCTTTTATACAGTAATAGTCATATGCCGCAAATCCTATGTTGAAAGCCAGGAGATGGGGCATTTTCACGTGAAGAAGATAGGCTCAGGCTAAGGGCGAGAGAGAGATTGAATTAACAGATAAGTCAGGCAAGGAGAACAAAGTGAGGCGACCGTGCCGGGAGCTAATAGAACAGAAGGATAGACTCACTGCGCTCGCCTCACTTCGCAGCTCACTCCGCTCGCCTTTGCATTTTTTTCGGCCACCCATGAATGAGACTTAGTAGTCATGAGGGAACATCATGCTTTCTATGTATACTATGAATAGAAAGTACAAGGAAATACATATAGTTAGGAAAGGGTATAAGGTTGGGAATAACATAGAGATAAGGATAAGGGAGCTACCTCTATTCCCAAGAAAGACTTCATAGTACCTAGGTCTTTAACATCAAAGACCTTGGTTAGACTTCAGCTCAACGATGGACTCCCTATCATCCCCCGTAAGGATGATATCGTCAACATAAAGACGAAGAAGAATTTGACCTTTTTCTTGGTCGGCGTCACTTCTTTTGAATCCTATGTCCAGTAAGGCTTTGCTGAATTTGTCAAACCATGCGCCCCTTCTTAGTCAATGGGACTGCTTGAGCCCAACAATTTCTTCAAGCGGCAAACATTTCCTCCCCCTGAGCTACAAAACCGGGAGGTCCTGTCATATACACTTCTTCTGACATAGGGCTTTGGTAACCGGAGGAGTAGTTGCCTATGCCTAGCTTGAAGAGGGAATCAATCGGATCTCGCATCCGAGCGAAGAGAGATCGATATTTTACCCCACCTAGCTGAATATAGGCGTAACAAAGCTACCTGAAAAAAGGCAAGGTGCACCTTGGATTGAAATCGACGAATTGCGTTTTGCCAGATGGATTCTTTAGACCGGATTCCCATATTGTGAATCTAAATAAAGGCGCATACGTGGACGGGAAGGGGGCCCCACTACTTCTTCATTAAGGGGGGGACAAGCCTCATGACTTCCCACTGGGCGAGAACTTGTGACAAAGGAAGCAATGGGGGAATTGCCTGAAGAAGTTGACAATAAAGAGGTGATGCCTTTATAGAGGAGGGTAGCTAGGGGTGTGGATGAAAAATGGGAGATAGACAGGCCACTTCACCTCAGGATACATCCAACGATGCACAAGAATCAGATTCCGACCAAGATGTGGAGATAGAGCCAGAAGTGAGGCTTTGTGCCTTCGTCAATTTCCATTATCATTGACAGGTGCTGCTCTTACATGCATTGCTTACGCCATAAAACCATTCCTACTTGGGATGCTATGGTCACAGCATTTATAAGAGGATTCTTCTAATCATGATATCGGGACAATCAGGTAGCGTATCATCAAAAAAATGAGTAAGATCTTCTTTCTTGATTCTTTTCAATTGTAGCGAAGAGAACACGTATAAACCCCAAACCAATTTTGTTGAATAACTGTTAATCGGTTGCGAAACATCAAACTATTCACCTTCACATCATGATAGAGAAAGTCAATATCAGAAGACAGCTGGACAAGTGAACTTTCAATAGTACACGTAATTTCTAGTGAAAATCATTCTAGGAGAAGAAAGAAAAGACCATATATATATATATATATATATATATATATATATATATATATATATATATATATATATATATATAAAGAAATAAGTTTTATTGATCCGAACCAACCGTCCGGGCAAAACCGAAAGACCTACAGAGCCCGTAGGCCAATAGTCCCCACAAGGAGAGGACCACCAGGGAGCAGAAGGAGAGAGAGAGAGAGAGAGAGAGGAAGGAACAACATCAAAAATCCGTATACCCCAAAAAGATGTACAAGTATACCCCGCATACAAAGATGCGCCCAAACCAAAAAGAGGCCTAAACCGTGCCCCCATCCGCTCTGTCAAGTTGGCGCTGCACTTCCATGTTCACCTGCATCTCTGAGAATGAATAACCCTTGTATTTGAATTTATTTCTGTTCTTTCCAAAAGTAACCATATGATAGCCGCAACGATCTACGAGCCTTCCCGGCCTAGGTAGGCTCCACCATAGTATGATACGTTCCATAAGGGGGATCGAAGCGTGCGGTAGGTTCCAAGCCGCACCAAAGTTGTGCCAGGTCCCCTTGGGGATGTCTCCTTCGAATAGAATGTGTGAAGCCGACTCGGGCTTCCCTCTAACGCAACAGTGACAATAAGTAGTCAGGTCGAATCCCCAATCCCGAAGAATATTATCCGTAGGAAGTTTCTTTTTGATGCTCCGCCAGCAAAGAACACTCCATTTGGCAGGGATGGCTGGCCCCTATACACCAGCAAGAATAGGATCAGGCTCCCATCCGATACGAGCAATGTCCTATGCCGATTTGAGCGTGAAGGCGCCGCTAGCGTTGGGGGACCAGTCCATGGAGTCATTCTCGTCCTTAAGGTTCGGCAGGTCGTGCTTGATGTTGTCCACCACCTCCTCCCCAAACAGCTCAATGAGAGCCGGGAAGTCCCAGCCCCTGCCCTCGAGCCGTACCTGACGAGCAAGGATATTGGCCATACCTTGGTATCTTGCTTGTGTCAGTCGTTGTGATCTCCGACCCATTCTCACAGAAGATGTCAAAATCTCCTCTCCCTGCATTCGTAAGGATGTGGTTTTCTCCCATTTCTCTATCTTTGACGTGTCTTCTCCAGACCCGAGAAGCTTGGCTATTAGCCACCGCCTTCGATGGGTGACAGGATTTGAAGTATCTAGCCTGCATAAATGTAGCCCATAGCGATCTTTGGCTCCTGACCTTCCACCACAGCTTGATAGAGAATGCATCTACCACCTCTTTAATGCCCCTGATCCCTAGTCCGCCCTCGTCAGTCGGCCGTGCGACGCTGCGCCAGCTAGCCCAGACCCGCTTGTCATGACCACCCTTGTGCGCCCCCCCCCCCCCCCCCCCCCCCCCCCCCCCCCCCCAAAAAAAAAAGAAGCGAAAAGCCGCTCGATTTGATTCAAGACCCTGACGGTAGGGCTGCAGGCCGCAATCGTGTACATGGTGATGGAGCTAAGAACATGTTTAATCAAGATCAACTTACCACCTGGGGACAGGATCATGTTGAACCACCCTTCGACTCTTAGCTTTACTTTCGATATCAGTTGGGTGAAGAGAACAGTGCGTCGTCTTCCATAGGCTAGGGGACATCCAAGATAGTTGAAGGTGGACTTTGAACTTAGAACCCGAAAGCCTGATCAAGGAGAGCCTTCTTCGTGGGGGTGCAGTTGTGGTGGCAATATAGTGTGCTTTTTCGGCTGTTGATGCGCTGGCCAGACCCATCACAATACTCCTGTACGGCCGTCATGATGGCTCTAACTGATGCCACGTTCCCCGACGAGAAGAGGAGGATATCATCTGCAAAGGCTAAATGAGAGATGAAGGGCATCTAGTACAAGTGAAGAACCTGTCAAAGCGTGACATGGTACAGAGATTGTTGAGTCTCCTACTAAGAGCATCCGCTCCAATAATGAAGAGAGAAGGAGAGAGGGAATCACTTTGTCTAATGCCTGTGCTTGATTTAAAGAACCCTTCGCCACTCCGTTCACCAAGCGGGAGAACCAGCAATTGGAAATAGCACGCCAGGTAATGTTTATCCATCGTCTTGCAAAGCCAAAGGAACGTTGCACACTATTAAGGAAAGCCCAGTCAACCCTGTCGAATGTTTTCTCTATGTCCAGTTTAATGGCCACATTCCTCCCACGCTTCTTACTGCCCATGTAGCTCACGATTTCTTGAGCCAAGAGGATGTTGTCAACTATCTCACGACCCCTCACGAAAGCACTTTGTTCCATGGAAATAATATTCGGGAGGATCAATGCCAGTCTACTAGCAGCGAGTTTGGAGAAAACCTTGTTAATGAAGTTGCAAAGACTAATTAGGCGGTAGTCCCCAAACGAAATCGAATTTGGGGATTAGGCTCAGTAGCGTGCTCGTAATGGCTCTGGGCAGGCTGAGACCCTGGAAGAAGGCGACAATCGCCTCGAGGACGTCGGGAGCAATAATATCCCAGTAGTGGTGGAGGAAAAGGCCGGATAGGCCGCTCGGCCCCCGCGGCGCTATCCGCACTTAGGGAGAAGACGGCATGTCTAACCTCCTCCATATTTGGGTCGGTGCACAACATGACGTTATCGTCCTCCGTGATCAAGCGGGGGATCGAGCTAAGGATCTCGCCCTCCCTGGTTGGCCCTTCCCTCGTGAGAAGTGTTTCGAAATATTCCTTGGCTGCCCTTTGAATCTCCTGTTGATTAGAGATGCTGTGACCATCTTATATAATGTGGTGGATATGGATCTTGTGTCTCTTGCTACGGACACATCCGTGGAAATTTTGTGTATTTCTGTCTCCTTCGATATCCCATTTGACGCGAGCTTTTTGTCTCCAATACGATTCTTCCCTAGCCTAGCATAATTTCAGTTTCGCCCAAGCTTCATTGATGGCTGCCTCCCCTGACCTCTAGGATTGACACTGGCCTTGACACGAAGAACCTCCTCCTCTGCGTCTTTGACGACCTTGAAGATGTCCCCGAAGGTGGCTTTACTCTACCGCCCAAGAGCTTTCCTGACATTTTTTATCTAATGGCAATACGAGTGAGTGGGTTGATATGAGAGTCTTTATGCCATGTTTCATGCACCACCTGTTTGAAATCATGATGTTGTGTCCAAAAATTGAGAAATGAATGGTTTGATAATAGGGGGAGGATTCTGAACGACTGTGAGCAGAAGAGGGTTGTGATCCGATTCTAGATCGTCGTGGTGTTCCACCGACGATTGAAAGACCGAGTCCTTCCAACCTTGATCCCTTAGAATTCTGTCAAGCCGGGATCTCTGATTTTTGTCTCCGTCTTGTTTGTTGGTCCAAGTGAATCGGGGGCCTCTGAAATGGAATTCTTCCAGGTTAGCTTGGAAGATGAAGTTGGAGAAATCTTCCATAGCTCTGTAAGAAGGTGGCAAGGCGCCAGTATTCTCCTCCGCACACCTAACCACGTTGAAATCACCCCCCATAGACAAGGGCAATCCCCACTACCATCACGGACTTGGAGGAACCGGTCCCAGAGTGTTCTTCTGATCTTCAAGTTATTGCCACCATGAACAATAGAAAGGAGAAAGTTGCAAGCCATACCTTTGTCCTTTACCATTACCGTTAGAGCCTGTTCATGGTCGTCACAAACTATAATTTGAATTTCTTCCTTGGCGAGGAGCTAGATGTCCTTGCATCCGGCCAAGCCATTAGGGAGCTTGAGCTTTATTTGGTAGTTAGTGATCTTGTCCACATTCATCTTGGGTTCAATAATGGCCAGAACCGGCACATTGTGAATCTTACAGAAGGCCTTCACTCTAGTAAGGGTATGTTTATTTGCCATCCCCCGAACATTCCAGATGAGGAGCTTATTCATAAAGGAGGGTGGTGGGGGTGGGATAGCTCTGGGCCATTCTCGAAGAGATCCCCATTGTAGGAAGACGTCTTCAATATTTACTCGATTATTTTTAACTTTTTTTCTTCTTGCCCTTGCTATGCTTGTTGTGTTCTTCTCTCGTATTGTTGTTCTTGTTTGTCTCCCTTTCCTCATTATCACTTTGCTCTTCTTCTCCCCCATGATCTTTTTCTAATCTCCGTTTCTCTATTGTCCTTCTCTGATCCTGCATTAGGAGTGGGTTCCCCGAGTGCAGACTGCCATTGGCAGCACCTCCCTGTTTGATTTAATCTCATCCTCATCTTCTCCCCCTCTTCGTCTACTTCTTCATCAGCATCAATCCCTACTTCTTCCTCTACTTCCCCCTCTTCTGGCCCCTCTATTTTTGAAATGAGACAAAGATTGGAGATTTTCCTCTGTGTTTATTATGCCTCAAAGGGCTGACATTTATAAAGAAGAACAATATCCTAAAGATAAGGTAGAGTAACAATGGAAAAGATAAACTACATATCCTAACAATAACAATAGCTAACAATATCTCCAATAACAAGATTATCTAACAATATCTCCAATACTCCCCCTCAAGTTGGAGCATGGAGGTCAAGAATGCACAACTTGGAAAGAAGAAGACTAAACGACTGACGACCCAACGCCTTGGTGAACATGTTGTCGATTGCTCCGCAGAGGGAAGATGAGAAGTACAACCGTGCCTGCAAGAACTAAGTCACGAACCAAGTGACAGTCAATCTTAATATGCTTGGTACGCTCATGAAAGACAGGATTCGCGACGATGTTAAGAGCAGCCTGACTATCGCAAAAGAGCGTAATCAGAGTAGAATGCAAGACACCAAGCGATCGTAGGAGCGATCAAAGCCACAAGATCTCACAACACGCGCTGGCCATAGACCTGTATTTGGCTTCTGCAGAGGACCGAGATATAGTGGGTTGCTCCTTGGTCTTCAAAGAGACATGTGAGAGCCAAAGAGTAATAAAATTACCGGTCACAGATCGACGAGTGCAAGGGCAAGCGGCCCAGTCCGAATCACAGTAGGTCGTAAGGGTGAGACTGCTTGCACTTGAGAGATGCAAACCCTGACCCGGATGCCCCTTTAAATATCGAAGAACATGTAAAGCTGCTGTCTAGTTTGCCTCCTTTGGCTGTTGTATAAACTGAGACAAGGTATGAACAACGAAACTCAAATCCGGTCTCGTGATGGTGAGGTAAATGAGTCATCCAATAAGACGACGATAGCTCTCGGGGCACAAAAAATCTGAACCAGAGGCGGCTGCCAGCTGGTGATTGGGGTCCATAGGTGAATAATGCGCTTGGAACCGAGTAAACCAGCTTCAACAATAATCTCGAGGGCATATTTTCATTGAGACACAAAAATGCCTAATGAGTTACGAGCAATCTCTAGACCAAGAAAGTAATTGAGAAGACCAAGATCCTTCATATGGAAACAAGTACTCAAGTAATTCTTGAAAGCTGATATAGCCGAAGAATTGTCGCCCACAATAATCAAATCATCCACATAGACGAGCATGTGAAGAACATTGCCGTGTCGCTGAAGTGTGAATAAAGAATAATCAACATAGCTATGTTGAAAGCCGAATTGACGAAGCGCAGCAGCAAGCTTCGAGAACCAATTCCTAGGAGCTTGTCGTAGGCCATAGAGTGATTTTTGCAGACGACAAACTTGCCCTGGAGAAGCCTGTGAGTAACCCGGAGGGGGTGTCATGTAAACAATTTCATCCAAGTCCCCATAGAGGAAGGCATTATGAACATCCATTTGATGTATCTCTCATCCACGTATGGCAGCTACATAGAGAAAGATCCTGACAGTGACCATCTTTACAACTGGAGCAAAGGTCTCATTGAAATCAATGCATTCAACCTGCTTGTTGCCTAAAACAACAAGACGAGCTTTGTAGTGCTCAATATCTCCATTAGACTTGTACTTGATACGATAGACCCATTTGCACCTAATATCTTTCTTGCATGCAGACAAGGATGCCAGCTCCCATGTCTGATTTCTGTCAAGAGCATCTAACTCACTCTGCATTGTAAGACGCCAGTGAGCATGCCTAATGACCTTCAAAAAATGCAACGGTTTGTGCCCTGCAAAATAGTAGCTAAAAATTTGGTGTGATGGTTAGAGAACCGAGCACAAGAAACATATGCAACTATGGGATAGGGTTTACCTGAGGCTGGTGTCGGTGTGAGTGGAGAGCCTGGAGGGGGTGGGGGTCATGAAGAACTGTATTGTAGACATAATTACGGAGCAAGACAGAGGGTTGCCGAGACCTGGTGCTGCGTCGGACTTCAGCCACAGGTTCGCTCCCCCTATCGACTGGAGGCAAGTGGTTGGGACCGCACGCTGGCGAGTGGTCGGGCCCGTGCTCTGGCGAGTGGTCGAGACCGCGCTCTGGCGATTGGTCGGGGCCGCGCGATGGCAAGGTCGATCGAGATGGGCTACTGCTCCCTTGACGATGGGAGCCGGGTCCAGGACATCAAATATCGTCGGATAAGGAGGTGGCACAGGCTGGGACACCAGTTCTGATGGTGTATAAAAAGGGAACACATCCTCAAAGAAGACGACGTTACTGGAGTAGAAGACCATTTTGGTCTCGAGATCAAATAAGCGCCAACCGCGCTTACCAACTGGATACCCTAAAAAAATGCACTTCTGACTACAAGCAGCAAACTTTTCCTTGGATCGGGGCAGGCGTGTAGTGCCCCGTCCCTACATCGTGTCCATTTTGTCCAAGGGATGTGCGACAAGGGAACACTGTCGCTATCGATTCGGTCGGGACCGATAGGTCGGAATCAGCCGAATCGGTCGAACGGGAACGATTGAATTAAGATCCTTTTTTCGTTATGGAAAGGCTTTTTTCGGAATCAATTCCCACATTTAGCGGGTTGTGCCTCAAGGATTGGCTCTGCGGCTGAGTCGGAAGAGACCTTCCGTTGCTCTGGTTTTCATGCTGCACTTGCTTTGGCTTTGGCTTTAGTTTTCGTGAATGCATTTTCGTGAATATTTTTGATGGATTTTCATGGCTTGCGTTTTCAAACTTCGCATTCGTATCGAAACTTCTTGAATAACACAGTATTCTAATCAGTTGCTTATGCGATTGCAGATGATCGTGTAGGCAACATTTGCGCAGCCAACCAGTCCCTTGCCTGAAGTAAAGTCTAAGGTGAGTGGTTGACCTTCTTCGCCTCGACCCTCTGTTTCAAAACCAAACATGAAACACAAATGAAATGCTTTTCAACATAGTGTAGAATCAAAGAAGTCATGACACGATTCTTCACGACACTCTTGCTATAAAACTGTTGTACGCAAAAACTGATGCATGCTTTCTTATGTCCCATTTACTTAGCCTATACAAATAGAAGAATGAATCGATTAACATTTATCACAATGGTACGGCTAAAGTGAATAAATTGACTAAGTTCAAAAGAAAGGCTAAGTTTCGCACATAAAAGAGAAAGGATAAGGTTCTAGAAAAGAGATAGCATTTTTCAAAACTCTACAAAACGGTCATTGGACAACTTGTCAACAAGGTGTAGTTTCCTCGAACGGTTGCCTAGGCCAAGGAACCGATTCGGCCCAGGAGGAACGAGTATAGCAAGCGCCAACCTTACATCGGCGTGGGTTATTCGAAAACTTTCGCACAGGGCTCGCTACCCGCCGCAAATGGATCGTCGTCTAATCCAGATATAGTTCGTGATGGCTTGACATTGCCAGTGATCTTCACACCCTTTCACTGCTTGACTAATGCACGTGACACGGGATGAATATGATAGCTACTCAATGTATACAATTTCGTATGCTTGCCTCAAACATGTTATCATGCAAATCAAACAGGATGGTTAGAAAGATCACAAATATAGATAACATGTTTTATAAAATTGCTTGAACCAAATGCAGAACTTGGGTTTAATTAGCCACTCGCCAGTACATGTGATCGTACTGACCGTCGCTCTTTGAAGGTGCCAGAAATCAGGAAGAATGTGCCAACTAGCTAGGCAACGTTCGTGCTTTTGAAGCTTCGAACGCGCGACGAAGACCTCGCTGCTGAATTTTGAAGACTCTTTACCAGTCCAAGAAACGTGTCTCGGCATCCCCCCAATCCAGGTGGCTGGAATACTTTTTTTGTAAATGAGGGATGTATGTATGGAACAGTTATCTTATCGACACTCCTTTTGTAATCGAGTCATGTTGTAAAGCCTGCGCGACACGATTGTAAAGGAGTCTGTAAATGATGTCTATTATCAATAAAATGAATTTTTTTATCTCAATGTGTTCTTCAATTTGTTTGCGCTCACTTTCTTAGATACTGTATTTCAGATTACCTTATGACTATGCCTTGTGCGATTGCAAATTAGGTTTGCACGAAATCACGCCCGGGGGATGACTATCAATTTTACAGAATCAGGACATGACATAATGGTATCAGAGCACGACTTTACATCCTTGGCCTCCAGTGTCGATGTTTCTAGTCTCAAATCGTTGACCTCGTGTCGATGAGATGAGTTGTTCCATACGCTGAACCCAGGACATTTTATGAAACTAACGAGAGTTGTCTTTTTTCCTCTGCAGTTGTGGAACCTCGAGCAGAGGATGAGACGAGCACTTCCAGTGGCTCGAGTAGTTCCAGACCTGAGCATTCAGTCAACCAACGGAGATGACGCCTACCGTAGCTGGATCTTCCGGAAACCCGATACAACGGATGCTGTAGATGCTCAAAATGCAGCAACGCCAAAATGAGCTCTACCGTCAGCAGAAGGAGGCTCATCAGACCAGTTTGAGAATCGGTTCGAGGCTCAATTCAAGCAGCAGCTTAATACACTCCAACAAATAGTATAATCGGTCGTGTCCAACAACAATTATACGATGACACCTGCCGTGATCGAGTCTGCGGTTCGATCCAATAAAGCTAAACCGGAGGCGCCCGTGCTCTCACCTATGGCACCGAGAAGTTCTAACTTCGATGTGCCAAAATTTATAAAAAGCTGTCGCACTTCCTTCAACGGCACAAAAGATCCCTCCGTGGCGATCGACTGGTTGGAGGAGCTGGAAGACAGATTCGAACTTCTGGGTGTCGAAGAATCAAAGAAAGTCACTTATGCTTAACAACTACTTCGAATGAATGTACACGATTAGTGGGCTGTACAGAAGCAGGCAATTCGACGTAAAGACGAGACGGCGGTGATCTCGTAGGACACATTCAGAAAAGCGTTCGAGACTGAATATCTTTCTGCAGCCGTACGACAGAAAAAAGAAAACAAATTTATGCAGTTGAGGCAAGGGAATATGACAGAGCGACAGTACGCGGCTGAATTCAACAAATTAGCCAAATTTGCAGGAGCATATCTACCTACAACTGCAAGTCGAGCTCGACGATTCGAAGTGGGCCTTGTAGGACCGTTGAGCACCTCTAGAGGGGGGTGAATAGAGTGCGTGTGTGCAGCGGAAAATAATCACCAATTAAAAGTTTAAACTATGGCAGTTATGTAAGAGACAGTAAATAGAGATAGAAGATTCAAACTCAGTTGACACAGCGATATATATTGGTATCCCTCTGAGAGGACTAATCCAGTCTCGAGTACTCTTGCTCGATGTTAATCCACTATGGCACAAGCTTCAACTGAGAGCTTGCAGTCTCTTACAACACCGTGCTTGGTGACGAGCGCACGACCAGCTCCACACAATACCGTGCTTGGTGACGAGCGCACGACTAGCTCCACAACAAGTTGTTGAAACTTGGAACAACCTCTTTACAACTCTTGAGTAACCAAAAGACTCTAAATCAACTTTGATAGTACTGGCTTTTGGCTAAGAGAAGTATATGTGAGATTTGAAACTCTTGGATCGTTTTGAAAACACTTGAGTAAATAGAGAAGAGAGAATGAAGAATGATTTATGATATTTAATGAAAAGTTCTTCACTATTTATAGGTGTTTTCACCAACCGAACTCGGGCAGAACTCGGACAGAGTTCGGATGCAAATATCTCGTAAATAGACGTTGCTCGCAAATTTGGAGGCAACAGAATTTGAATACAAACTGACCGAACTCGGTCAGAGTTCGGACCGAACTCGGGCCGAACTCGGTTAGGAGTTCTGTCAGGAGATATTTAAAAATTCTTTTGTAAAAACAATTTTCAAATAGTTTTTGATTATTTGTAAAATCATTTTGAAAGACTATTTTCGAAATATGTTTTTGAAATATTTTATACGAAAATACGAATGGTAAAATATGAAGGCTTTTTAGAATGAGGACAGTTTTAACCCTAAGCTAGTATTACCATAATTGATTTTACAGAATAATTCCTAGACTCAATAAAATGTAAAATACATAATAAAATGAGAAATGAGTCTCCAGTAGATTTGTTGACGTTGACGCTTTGATTGATTGCGGTACATCGTCCGTTGAATATGATTTCATGAATCCTGAAATGATTAGCAGCATTTTCTATATTTTGTGTATCGACTAAAGTGTATGTTGATTATCGAAATCGGGTGTGACCATGGAATGGGCCAACAATCTCTCCCATTTGATAATTGACAAACTTGAGTCTATACCAAAATATATTTATATCAAATAGAAAAAAATACACAAGTACCTGACAAAATATGGATTTTGTTTTTGGATCTGTTGTATATGCGCGCTTTTTGGTATACTCTTTTTCTCCCCCTTTGTCAAGTAGTAAAATGTATAGGCTCCCCCGTAAATCGTGAAGCCAATAATAGACAAGACAAAGTGAAGCAAAAGACATAATCACAGCATAGACATAAATGGAACAACTAGTAGATAATAAAACAACTCATACTAATACTGAAATATCATATAAAGTTCCACTAAATCCAAAAGATACATCTGATAAAGTCTAACTGAAACAGTTTAGACAAAAAAAGAAACTACTACATCAAAAAGCATCAACTAATCAAAGATAATCCACTAATCTAAAGCTGAATCCATGTCACATCGTGGGGTCGTCCGCACCGGGAGGATCATGAGGGAAATATGCTGCAGTCGGGTCGAAAAACTGAAAGGATACTTCATCAGTGAAGCGAGGACCCGGAAAAGCAGGGTGAGGAAGGATGGTGACCGGATGGACTGGATACTGAGCCAGGCTGTAGTGGAGATCGGCAATACTGTTTCTCAGCACCTGGGCCTGAAAAATATGCCGGAACTCGGAGTCCTGATGACGTTGCGTAGAGACCGCAACAAAGTCATCGAACCGCTGGTAAAAAGTCGGGTCAAATCCTGGGGCAGGTGCCGGAGCAGGAGGAGCAGCAGCTGGAGGAACCTCAGCATCAGCAGCTGGGGCAGGAGCAGCTCCAGGTGGTGCAGGGAACCGACGAGAGCGAGTCAACTCAACAGGTGGAGAAGAGATGGCACACGTTTCAAGATCAATCTCGAAACGACGAAATATACAAGCAAGGTGCATAGGAAAGACTAGGTTCCTACCTGCATTCTTGCAGTTGAGCATCCAAGACATCATAGTTTTTGGAACAGAGAAAGGAATGCCAAAATGAATGTGATAAAGAGCAGAAAGTTCCAAAAATGTAACTTCATCGGTAGAGCCTTTCTTCGGAAGAAGGGCAGAGAAAATCATACGATGAAGCTCGTAAAAAGTTTGGTTTAGATGTCTGGAAAAGATTCTCCGGGGAGGAGGGTTAGGGTGACAGATTAGTTCCCTAAAAGAGGCCAAAGTAACATCAGCAGGAAACTGTATATGGTGGATGTCAACTAGTGCATCACCAATATCAGGAATGTGAAAATATTCACTGATGTCAGTGGCGCTGAATTCTAGTTCTTGCCCAGCAATGCAAGAATAGAAATTGCCGTTTTGTCTTACTTGCAAATTGCAGTAAAACATACGGACTGCATTATCGTAAATGCTATCTTGGACCTCGAAAAAGTCGCGATATCCAAGTTGGTCGAAGATATGAGCATATTCAAAGAAAGTTGTAAAATTGACGAATGCTCCAGCGCAAATACGACGAGAAGAGAAAGAATCAAACCAGAGATCTGAGAAGTCTTTGTCTGGAAACAAAGTTGCATCGTACTCTTCAGGATCTCTCGGTCGAGCTGGACTAAAGAGACTTGCAGGAGTGTAGTCAGATGAGGAGGAAGCGCCTTGAGAAGAAGTTCCTCGTTGACGTTTGGGAGCCATGAGGAGATGGAGAGGAAGGAGGAAGATTGCCCACTGGAACTCGTCGATTCCTTGCAAAGAAGGAGGAGAAAAGACTTCTAGAAGGAGAAGGAGGTATTCCACGTTTTGGTGTGAAGAAAAAGTGGAAGGAAGGATGAAATATATAGGTGCTAGGGCCGGCTGTTCGGTTCTGGAACCATCACAGCGCCGACCGAACTCGGTCCGAATTCGGTCCGAACTCGGTCAGAGTTCGGGCCGAGTTCGGCCACTTGCATTCCCGAGACAGTCAAAGCAGTCAGGTAAATAAAAGCTGTAATAAATAACAGTTGACTGGTTTATTAAATAACTGCGATCATTTTTGGGTTAACTATAGGGGTTGTCCCAGCTAACGGTGGTTCACCGGGGAACTCTTAAGTACCGCTTCGCTTCGACCGTAGCCGTGGTGACAGACATACCCTTTGTAAGTTTGTCCCCAAAAATAATTTTCGTTACATAATAAATTATCAAGTTATAAATACAATTTTAATTACCTTAAGTATTATTAGCCCGAGAATTCAAGAATGCCGAGCTCACGCCTCAAGATATTAAAACGATCTTCAGCCAATGGTTTTGTGAATATATCAGCTAGTTGATGTTCTGTATCAATAAATTCTAAGCAAATATCCCCGTGTTGTTGATGATCACGAAGAAAATGATGTCTAACTTCTATGTGTTTTGTGCGTGAGTGACAAACAGGGTTCTTAGTCAGATTAATTGCACTAGTGTTATCACAATAAATAGGAATATTTGTATAGTGCAGATTGTAGTCTTCTAGGGTTTGCTTCATCCACAAAATTTGAGCACAACAACGTCCTGCGGCGATATACTCAGCCTCAGTTGTTGATAATGCTACGGAATTTTGTTTCTTGCTAAACCAAGAGACTAAGGCTTTTCCTAAGAAATGACATGTGCCACTGGTACTTTTACGGTCCACTTTGCATCCTGCAAAATCCGTATCCGAGTAACCTATAAGGTCAAAGGATTTGGTTTTGGGATACCATAAGCCAACTGTAGAAGTTCCTTTAAGGTATCGAAAGATACGCTTAACGGTACTAAGATGTGATTCCTTAGGGTTTGCCTGATATCGTGCACATATGCAAACGCTAAACATAATATCAGGGCGACTAGCAGTTAAATATAATAAACTACCAATCATACCTCGATACTTACGCTGATCAATAGGTTTGCCACTTTCATCAGCATCAAGCTTTGTAGATGTAGCCATAGGCGTCCCAATTGGCTTTACATTCTCGAAGTCGTACTTTTTCAGTATATCCTTCATGTACTTAGCTTGGTTGATGAATGTTCCAGTCGAGTGTTGTTTGATTTGCAGTCTGTAACGCCCCAGTCCCAAAATACGTAGGACTAAGAACATAGACATGCCAGCTGTATTCATACGAAGTATACTCCAATATATGGAAGCCTTGTATAGATACATAAGCTGTAAATGCAGAAAACCATAACTAATCTCATCCACACAATAAATGAATAAAAGACATCATATAAAGAGAATAAATTTGTCTTGATACAATATGTTAGGCGGAGACAAATCCACTACCAACAAAATAAAGAAAAGTACATGATAGAATAAATGATTTTGACGAGCAAAGCGAAGACGACCAAGAGCAATCATCCTCGAGGAAATAGAGCGGATCACGGCTAGAGCTAGAGTACCTGCGAAAGACAATAGCACACACCTGGCAAGACAACCAGGTCCTCAGAGGGACGTAACAAGACACATCATAGCATGCCATATAAACTGAATAAATATTGCTCAATAAATAAGTAAATCGAATTTATAACATGTTCCAATACGCACCTACTGAACGAGCGTACCATTCTCCCAACCAAACAAGGACAGAAGATGGTAAACTAATTCACGGCGACGTATCTTTCCATGCTAAGAATTCGATATGGTATCCGGACCCCAACAAGGTTCAATACCTTCTCATCGAAGTAGTAAGTCACACCTACAACCAAACAAGGACAAGATGTGACGAACTAATCCGCGACAAGTTATTGTTCCAAGCCACGGTCAGATACAAGTACCAAAACCGAAGGTACTCGTACCTAACGGATAAAGGTAGCCTAACCGTTCTAAGTGAATGCATTTTAAGAACAGTTCATGGTCGCATGACTACCGGATCAAGTCAAGGAAATATCAATGCAGTACCTCAGTAGCAAGTCACAACACCATATGCTATTCCTCAGTATCGAGCGAGTCTATAGCATACAGTCTACCTATCGTTCCTCAGTAGCGAGCGAGTCTATGATAGATAGGGTGGTAGTCAACTTCCAATCATGTTCTTCCCGCCCAATGCTAACTCTATAACCGCTAAGTCAACTAGCATGTAAACTCTATTAGCGGTTATTCCTATCGTACGGCTTGTACGTACTGGTGGCCAACCAATCACGCACTTCTGTGTTCTACATGCGACATACAACTTCGTGTTTACAACGTGTCAAGGCCAATGAATGCGACACACAAGGTGGTCCCTTAAATCTAGGTTTAATTCGTAAGAAAATAATACACAGCAGGAAATATAAAAGAACAGTTATGCCATGTATCACAGTTTATAAAGAAAATAATAGACATGCATGAAATATGAGCTAAAAATAATTAAACAGCTAATGGCAAGGTGTCTTGCCTGGTAGAGCGCCTGGTGTGCTGCAATGATCACTGTGGCATGAACTGCGATTTCGATGTAACAACTTCACAAGGGAACCGTGGTACAGACCGGTGCATCGGGTCCAGAACGGTCAATTTAGTTAGGGTGGACATAAGGTAGTTTGGAATTGGCAAGGAATAGAAGGATTGGGATTGGTCATGGACAAGAGGAAATTTAAAAGAAATTTGGATAAATAATTTTTGAAAGATTTTTATAATACTTGGAAGATAGAGTTTTATTAGTAAAAGTAATTTTTGCTAAGCACTTGAAAATATGAAAAAAATTGACTTAGGCTAAAATTCTAAGCTTGTACAAATATAGTTTTAAGTAGAAACTATATCTCGTTTAAAATCTTGTTAGGTAAATACAATTTAATTCTAGAAAATATTATAGGGCACAAAACTCATTTTTGTCAAACGTAATTTGTCTGGTCAAAACTATATACGTATATATATATATATATATATATATATATATATATATATATATATATATATATATATATATATATATATATATATATATATATACGTATTAGGCCAAAAGACATAAATAAGATACTAAAAATATGACTATATAGTTAGAAATATTTTAATATATTGAAAACCAAATAACCATATTGGTATGGATGGAAAAATATAGTGATTATTAATAACAAAATACTATTAATAATAGTAAAATAAAAATCTACTTTTAACTTACTAACATTCAAATCCACTTGTATATATATAAAACATATACCCTTTTTATTATAAATAATAATCTTAATAACATCCATGTGGTAAAGAAGCAAGTGAAACAAAATATTAATAAAAACAATTTCATAATAATAATATTAATAATAATAATATTAATAATATAATTAACATATACAAACAGAAGAAGAAGATAACTAATGTACTAAAATTTTATACTGTTAAATAAAAACATAAAAGTATTAATAATAATAATAATAATAATAAATATTAATATGCATGTGACAGCACTGCTGTTCCCCCTCCTTTTAACAGTACAATACAAAAAATTGTAAAAGAACCATGATAATATTAATAATAATGATAATGATATGTATATTGACTCGAAAACAATCAAGCTAAAACAAACAAACAAAAGTAAAAAAAAATAAATAAATAAACACACAAAACCAGAACAGCAGATGCTGCTGTTCCTTCTCGAAATCAAAACCGAGAGTAGAGAGAGAGTGAGACGAAAAGGGACGGAGTGAGGCGGCGGAAGCTGCGGCGAACGGCGGAGAACGGGAGCGGAGATGAGCGGCGAAGAGGGAGAAGCTGGGTTTTTGGGGAAAGTGCGGTCGGCGGCCAAGGCAGCAAGGGGCGCGGCGGAGTTTGGGGGAGAAGCGCCGGAGAGGGTCGGCAAGGAGGCGGCGGACGCGTGGGGTTGGATCGGAAGTGGAGGGCGGCGACGACCGGAGGAAGGTGGCGGTCGTTGGTCGGAGAGGGAGGAAACGGGGAGGCGAGCGCTGTTTGGAGATGGCGGCGACTGGCTGAGCTCGTCGGAGGAGGAGGTGGACATGCGGGGTTGGGCGCACTCGAGATCGGAGGGTCGGTTGGTCGACGGCCAACCTTGGGATCTGGCGCGGGTTTGGGGCGGCAGCGCTGCCCGAGCTCGCAGCTCCGGCGGTGGTGAGGTCGAAGGTCGACGGTGGGGCGGCGTGCTGGATCGGCGCCGGGCGCACGGCCAGCGGAGGTAAGCTGGTGGCGGTGGTGTCAGTTTCTATATTTGGGTTTTTCTCCTTTTTCTATTTGCTGGGGTTTTCTCTTGGTCGCCGGCGGGTTGCGCCGGTGATGGTGGTGGTGTTGATGATGGTGATGAAGGGGTGGTTGGTTGTGTTTGTGATGATGGGTTCATTTGTCGTGTTGGGACGAACATTTGGGTGTGCGGTTGGTCGAAGTTAGCTGCAGCCGCGGGGCGATCCGGGGGAAAGTTGTGGTGGTTCTAATGGTGCTGGAGTTGGCAGCATGGGGTTTGGTCGGGGGTGACGAAGGTGGTGGCTGGGTCGTGATAGGCTGGACGGACGGTGGTGTCGGGTTCTGGTAGCGGCGTACGGGGACAGGGTAGTTGGTGGTGGTGATCGGCTAAGATTTGTGTTTGGTCGATGGGTGCTGGTAATGGCGATGATGGTGGTGGAGTCTGGTGCTGTGCTCGGGGTCGACGGGGGACAGTAGGAGGCGAGGGTGGCGGAAAGTCGAGAGTCGAGGAGGCTAGGGTTAGGATTAGGTTTAGAGATAGGAAATGTCGGGGTGTGTCCGACACGAGAAAGGAGATAATGTATTTGTACAAAGAATATATATTGGAGTAACTAGGTTGACACGGACACGATGCACGATAATTATGGGTTGTGGAGATTTTTGGAGATGAATAATGTGGAGGAGTACCTGCCTATATTTATAGGATGTGGGAATTCCTACTTTGGATAGGATTAGGAGTAGATTCAAACTCAATTTAGATAATTCAATTACTAAATTTAAATCAATGAATCAAATCTAAATTTAAACAAAATCCAATTCAAATCAAATTTAAATACTTTTAGTTTAAAATCAAATCTATTTAAAATATAGATAGTTTACTATTTAAATGTATCCATGGGATCAAATCAAAATTTAAATCTTCACAAATATTTCAAAAATATGTTTTCCAAATTACTATAATAATTAATTTCGAAAATAATAAATCTTTTTGAATAATAAATCTTTTTGAGTAATAAAATATTAATATTAAATAATTTCGAATATACATTTTTATTTATTTTAAAATATGCTAATAAATAAATTAGGAAACATGTATGTATAATTATTTATACAAAATTTTGCTTTCTAGTATACAAACATATTATTTTATATATAATAATTTTTAGAAATGACAAGTTTAGAATGAAAGCAAAACTAATTATTATATTATTTGAAACTATAAAAATTGAACAAAATATTTTTCTAAAATATGTACGCTCGCACATATTCGCACTCGTCGAGCAATTACGAAAAACGAAATTTTCGTACGTGACGTATAATACGACTACGTGGCGTACAATACACAATTTTAATTCCATGCAAATTTAATAAATAAATAAAAAAAACACTATTAGAAATTTAGGGGTTTTACATCCTATCCAACTTAAAAGAATTTCGTCCTCGAAATTAAGGATTTGTAGGGGGTGAAAGGCACAAGGGGGTATCGATAAGAAAGCCTAGTCAAATCAAGACAAGGGAACGACGTTTAATGAAATCTTGCATTAGCGTCGTGATTTCAATAAGGCGAAGATAGTCATGGATTAACGCAAGAAGGAAATGTTTAAGATGACGCGCAATAAAGAATAGTATGGGTTTAAGTAAAATAAAATAATTTAGAGATTTTAAAGTTATGGTCTTTTGAGAGTAGGTTGAGGGCACGATTAGAGAATGAATTAGATTTACTCGATTAGAAGGTCATGGCAGTAATTATAGGGCCGAGAATAAGGGCGAGGAGTTTAGGATGAAGATATAGCAATATCGAGGGAGAATGGGTCATAGCCGATAGGAAGGCGAGAGGGAGTGCTAGTATAACGTCTTCGTCTTTCCAAAAATCGGTGGAGGCGAAAGCGATTTAAGGAGTTCAATGACGACAGTATCCATTACGAATACGTGATTCAAAGACGACCGAAAAGAATTTCAAAGGAATTGTCAAGGCAATCGTGGATGGATTGTAAGGGCCACGTTTAATTTAAGTTCCATCCACGTAGAATAATCGATAAAAGCAAACCAAAGTGCACTCGGTTGATCAGACCATTATGCACCGGTTCTGATTAGAAAACATGTTAGTAGGATATCTTCCAATAACATATGTCGTGAACAAGTTCGATAATCAATGAACTTGCAAATCTAAGTTGTAGTAGCAACATTTGTCAAGAGAGTGAAATTATAGGCACGAGAGTAGAAATTGGTTCGAACCTCTAAAGGAGCTAAGTCATGACCTGCGATGGTCTTTATACAGTCGTCCTATAGTCTTCTTGTCCAAGTCCTTGGTTGGCTAGTAGGGTTAGGTCCTCTAGATTCTAGGATCTAAATAAGCTTGCTAATATAAGTCACTAAGTCAAAGGGGTTGCTAGGTCATAAGGTAGTCTACCCAACTTAAAGAATTGAACTAATAGTGTTTTGGGACAATTAACTAGTAGGGTCAATCTCTAGCAAGCACGAAGGAGATATAAGAATAGGGATGGAAGGAAGCAAGCAAGATGCAATTGATGAGTCAAACGATAGATAAAATCAAGGAAAGTGGTCAAGTATGTGGATGAGATCCTAGACTTCTAATCATATTCGCAGGCTTGCTTGGTACGGTAAAGTAACCAAACAATTTATCTTGACCTGTATGGGCCACCACAAAAACATGTAACGCCCCAGTCCCAAAATACGTAGGACTAGGAACATAGACATGCCAGCTGTATTCATACGAAGTATACTCCAATATATGGAAGCCTCGTATAGATACATAAGCTGTAAATGCAGTAAAACCACAACTAATCTCATCCACACAATAAATGAATAAAAGACATCATATAAAGAGAATAAATTTGTCTTGATACAATATGTTGGGCGGAGACAAATCCACTACCAACAAAATAAAGAAAAGTACATGATAGAATAAATGATTTTGGCGAGCAAAGCGAAGACGACCAAGAGCAATCATCCTCGAGGAAATAGAGCGGATCACGGCTAGAGCTAGAGTACCTGCGAAAGACAATAGCACACACCTGGCAAGACAACCAGGTCCTCAGAGGGACGTAACAAGACACATCATAGCATGCCATATAAACTGAATAAATATTGCTCAATAAATAAGTAAATCGAATTTATAACATGTTCCAATACGCACCTACTGAACGAGCGTACCATCCTCCCAACCAAACAAGGACAGAAGATGGTAAACTAATTCACGGCGACGTATCTTTCCATGCTAAGAATCCGATATGGTATCCGGACCCCAACAAGGTTCAATACCTTCTCATCGAAGTAGTAAGTCACACCTACAACCAAACAAGGACAAGATGTGACGAACTAATCCGCGACAAGTTATTGTTCTAAGCCACAGTCAGATACAAGTACCAAAACCGAAGGTACTCATACCTAACGGATAAAGGTAGCCTAACCGTTCTAAGTGAATGCATTTTAAGAACAGTTCATGGTCGCATGACTACCGGGTCAAGTCAAGGAAATATCAATGCAGTACCTAAGTAGCAAGTCACAACACCATATGCTATTCCTCAGTATCGAGCGAGTCTATAGCATACAGTCTACCTATCGTTCCTCAGTAGCGAGCGAGTCTATGATAGATAGGGTGGTAGTCAACTTCCAATCATGTTCTTCCCGCCCAATGCTAACTCTATAACCGCTAAGTCAACTAGCATGCAAACTCTATTAGCGGTTATTCCTATCGCACGGCTTGTACGTACTGGTGGCCAACCAATCATGCACTTCCGTGTTCTACATGCGACACACAACTTCGTGTTTACAACGTGTCAAGGCCAATGAATGCGACACACAAGGTGGTCCCTTAAATCTGGGTTTAATTTGTAAGAAAATAATACACAGCAGGAAATATAAAAGAACAATTATGCCATGTATCACAGTTTATAAAGAAAATAATAGACATGCATGAAATATGAGCTAAAAATAATTAAACAACTAATGGCAAGGTGTCTTTCCTGGTAGAGCGCCTGGTGTGCTGCAATGATCACTGTGGCATGAACTGCAATTTCGATGTAACAACTTCACAAGGGAACCTCTGTTGGTGGTACAGACCGGTACATCGGGTCCAGAACGGTCAATTTAGTTAGGGTGGACATAAGGTAGTTTGGAATTGGCAAGGAATAGAAGGATTGGGATTGGTCATGGACAAGAGGAAATTTAAAAGAAATTTGGATAAATAATTTTTGAAAGATTTTTATAATACTTGGAAGATAGAGTTTTATTAGTAAAAGTAATTTTTGCTAAGCACTTGAAAATATGAAAAAAATTGACTTAGGCTAAAATTCTAAGCTTGTACAAATATAGTTTTAAGTAGAAACTATATCTCGTTTAAAATCTTGTTAGGTAAATACAATTTAATTCTAGAAAATATTATAGGGCACAAAACTCATTTTTGTCAAACGTAATTTGTCTGGTCAAAACTATATACGTATATATATATATATATATATATATATATATATATATATATATATATATATATATATATATAAATATATATAAATATATATATATATATATATATATATATATATATATATATATATATACGTATTAGGCCAAAAGACATAAATAAGATACTAAAAATATGACTATATAGTTAGAAATATTTTAATATATTGAAAACCAAATAACCATATTGGTATGGATGGAAAAATATAGTGATTATTAATAACAAAATACTATTAATAATAGTAAAATAAAAATCTACTTTTAACTTACTAACATTCAAATCCACTTGTATATATATAAAACATATACCCTTTTTATTATAAATAATAATCTTAATAACATCCATGTGGTAAAGAAGCAAGTGAAACAAAATATTAATAAAAACAATTTCATAATAATAATATTAATAATAATAATATTAATAATATAATTAACATATACAAACAGAAGAAGAAGATAACTAATGTACTAAAATTTTATACTGTTAAATAAAAACATAAAAGTATTAATAATAATAATAATAATAAATATTAATATGCATGTGACAGCACTGCTGTTCCCCCTCCTTTTAACAGTACAATACAAAAAATTGTAAAAGAACCATGATAATATTAATAATAATGATAATGATATGTATATTGACTCGAAAACAATCAAGCTAAAACAAACAAACAAAAGTAAACAAAAAAAAATAAATAAACACACAAAACCAGAACAGCAGATGCTGCTGTTCCTTCTCGGAATCAAAACCGAGAGTAGAGAGAGAGTGAGACGAAAAGGGACGGAGTGAGGCGGCGGAAGCTGCGGCGAGCGGCGGAGAACGGGAGCGGAGATGAACGGCGGAGAGGGAGAAGCTGGGTTTTTGGGGAAAGTGCGGTCGGCGGCCAAGGCAGCAAGGGGCGCGGCGGAGTTTGGGGGAGAAGCGCCGGAGAGGGTCGGCAAGGAGGCGGCGGACGCGTGGGGTTTGATCGGAAGTGGAGGGCGGCGACGATCGGAGGAAGGTGGCGGTCGTTGGTTGGAGAGGGAGGAAACGGGGAGGCGAGCGCGGTTTGGAGATGGCGGCGACTGGCTGAGCTCGCCGGAGGAGGAGGTGGACACGCGGGGTTGGGCGCACGCGAGATCGGAGGGTCGGTTGGTCGGCGGCCAACCTTGGGATCTGGCGCGGGTTTGGGGCGGCAGCGCTGCCCGAGCTCGCAGCTCCGGCGGTGGTGAGGTCGAAGGTCGACAATGGGGCGGCGTGCTGGATCGGCGTCGGGCGCACGGCCAGCGGAGGTAAGCTGGTGGCGGTGGTGTCAGTTTCTATATTTGGGTTTTTCTCCTTTTTCTATTTGCTGGGGTTTTCCCTTGGTCGCCGGCGGGTTGTGCCGGTGACGGTGGTGGTGTCGATGATGGTGATGAAGGGGTGGTTGGTTGTGTTTGTGATGATGGGTTCATTTGTCGTGTTGGGACAAACTTTTGGGTGTGCGGTTGGTCGAAGTTAGCTGCAGCCGCGGGGCGATCCGGGGGAAAGTGGTGGTGGTGCTAATGGTGCTGGAGTTGGCAGCATGGGGTTTGGTCGGGGGTGACGAAGGTGGTGGCTGGGTCGTGATAGGCTGGCCGGACGGTGGTGTCGGGTTCTGGTAGCGGCGTACGGGGACAGGGTAGTTGGTGGTGGTGATCGGCTAAGATTTGTGTTTGGTCGATGGGTGCTGGTAATGGCGATGATGGTGGTGGAGTCTGGTGCTGTGCTCGGGGTCGACGGGGGACAGTAGGAGGCGAGGGTGGCGGAAAGTCGAGAGTCGAGGAGGCTAGGGTTAGGATTGGGTTTAGAGATGGGAAATGTCGGGGTGTGTCCGACACGAGAAAGGAGATAATGTATTTGTACAAAGAATATATATTGGAGTAACTAGGTTGACACGGACACGATGCACGATAATTATGGGTTGTGGAGATTTTTGGAGATGAATAATGTGGAGGAGTACCTGCCTATATTTATAGGATGTGGGAATTCCTACTTTGGATAGGATTAGGAGTAGATTCAAACTCAATTTAGATAATTCAATTACTAAATTTAAATCAATGAATCAAATCTAAATTTAAACAAAATCCAATTCAAATCAAATTTAAATACTTTTATTTTAAAATCAAATCTATTTAAAATATAGATAGTTTACTATTTAAATGTATCCATGGGATCAAATCAAAATTTAAATCTTCACAAATATTTCAAAAATATGTTTTCCAAATTACTATAATAATTAATTTCGAAAATAATAAATCTTTTTGAATAATAAATCTTTTTGAGTAATAAAATATTAATATTAAATAATTTCGAATATACATTTTTATTTATTTTAAAATATGCTAATAAATAAATTAGGAAACATGTATGTATAATTATTTATACAAAATTTTGCTTTCTAGTATACAAACATATTATTTTATATATAATAATTTTTAGAAATGACAAGTTTAGAATGAAAGCAAAACTAATTATTATATTATTTGAAACTATAAAAATTGAATAAAATATTTTTCTAAAATATGTACGCTCGCACATATTCGCACTCGTCGAGCAATTACGAAAAACGAAATTTTTGTACGTGACGTATAATACGACTACGTGGCGTACAATACAAAATTTTAATTCCATGCAAATTTAATAAATTAATAAAAAACACTATTAGAAATTTAGGGGTTTTACACAGTCCGAGGAAGAAGTTCAGTTCTCCCATCATACTCATCTCAAATTCACTCTGCATACACTTAGCAAAATCTTGACAAAGTTTTTCATTGGTAGAACCAAATATGATGTCATCCACATATATTTGTACTAGAAGTATATCATTATTCATGGATTTTATAAACAAAGTAGTATCAATCTTTCCTTTTGAAAATCCATTATCAAGTAAGAATGCACTTAGTCGTTCATACCAAGCACGAGGTGCTTGTTTAAGTCCGTAAAGTGCTTTCTTAAGCTTGAAGACGTGATCAGGTTTTTGAAAATCTTCAAAGCCAGGGGGCTGTTTCACAAAAACTTCTTCTTTCAAAAATCTATTTAAAAATGCACTTTTTACGTCCATTTGAAAAAGTTTAAAATCATTAAAATATACAAATGCGCAAAACATGCGGATGGCTTCTAGTCTAGCAACAGGAGCATAGGTCTCATCATAATCAATTCCTTCTTCTTGATTATAACATTGTGTCACTAGACGTGCTTTGTTGCGTAGAACTTGTCCATCTTCACTGAGTTTATTTCGGAACACCCATTTGGTACCAATTATCGATTGACCAATAGGTATAGGAACGAGTTCCCAAACTTGGTTTCTCTCAAATTGATTAAGTTCCTCTTGCATGGCAGAAATCCAAAACTCATCAGAAAAAGCTTCATCAACATTCTTAGGTTCTATTTGAGAAATAAAAGCTACATTTGCTGCTAATTCAGAATCTCTAAGGGATGAACGTGTACTTACACCTTTGGATACATCACCTATGATAAGAGTTTTTGGATGATCTGGCTTGAATGTCAATGATTCAAATCTTTGGGCCATACCCTTTACAAGGCTTTTCTCAGTTCCTGCATCTTCGGAACTTTTATCAGTTCTTGCCTCTTGGGTCAGATCTTTCTCAGAATTCTTCTTAGACTTTTTAGGTGCATCTTCGTCATCACTGTCGCTAGATCTGTGACTATTCAACTCATCAAAGGTAACATTAATGCTTTCTTCAACAATCATAGATCTTTTATTAAAAATTCTATATCCCTTACTCTTAGCAGCATATCCGAGAAATATCCCGTCATCTGCTTTAGAGTCGAACTTTCCCAAGTTATCCTTGGTGTTCAGGATAAAACAGCGACAACCAAAAACTTTAAAATAAGAAATGTTTGGAATTCTTCCAAACCAAAGCTCATATGGTGTTTTCTTCGAGATTGGTCGAATTAATACCCTGTTTAAAACATGACAGGCTGTACTAACAGCTTCTGTCCAAAAGTATTTAGGAAGATTATACTGATTCAGCATCACTCTAGCCATTTCCCTTAGAGTACGGTTCTTCCGCTCCATAACACCATTCTGTTGGGGAGTTCTAGGACAAGAAAATTCGTGGTAATATCCACTATCATCACAAAACTTTTTGAAATCAGAATTTTCGAATTCGCCACCATGATCACTTCGGATACGAGTAATCATGAAGCCTTTTTCATTTTGTTCCTTTTTACAAAATATCTGAAATTCAAAAATAGCATCACTTTTGTTTGATAAAAAGTAAACCCAAGTAAATCTAGAGAAATCATCAACAATAACAAAAGCATAGAGCTTACCGCCAAGACTGGCGACTCTACTAGGACCAAATAAATCCATATGAATCAACTGCAAAGGTCTCGAAGTACTTACAGCGTTGATGGATTTAAAAGAAGACCTATGTGCTTTGTTCTTTTCACAGTCTGTACATACCAGATCTCTCTTGAATGAAATTTCAGGGAGTCCTTTTACCAACTTCTTTGTATTCAGTCGTGAGATAGTATCCATGTTTGCATGTCCTAGTCTCATGTGCCATAGCCAGCTTTCATCTTGATTGGCTACTAGGCACCTTCCTGCATTATTAGTATTCTCCAAAAGGAAAACATAAATGTTGTCTTCTCTAATCCCTTCATATACGGGATCACCAGAAGACATATCATATATGGTACATTTATCTTTTACAAAATTGATACCATAACCATTATCTGCCAAATGGCTTATGCTCAATAAGTTATGTTTCAATTCAGTAACTAGACAAACATCCTTTATTATTGGATAAGGAGAAATACCTACAGTTCCGTTACCTATTATATCACCTCTCAAGTTGTTTCCGAAGGAGACATATCCTTCTTTCTTCATCGATAGCGTAGCGAATAAGGATGCATCACCAGTCATGTGTCACGAACATCCGCTATCGAGAATCTATTTACTTTTATCATGAGAGGGTTGAGGGTCCACCTACAAGACAAGTAGATGAATCCTTTGGTACCCATTTTTTGAAGGGTCCACACAGATTAGCTTTAGGTCTCCAGACTAAAGTATGGTTATTAACAATCTTTCTTGCAAGACAATATTATGATATGTGTCCGTGCGTACCACAATATGTGCAAGTCAGTTTAGAGGAAGAAACTGTATTTGCAAGCTTGTTTTGTTTGGAGAACCTGTAAGTGAAAGCATGATTGTGTTCGTGTTTTCTCTGTGCTTTCTTGTGCTTAGTCCTTCTTGGTGTATGCTTTGCATTAGGACTAATCTTAGGCTATGTCACAGGTATTGCCTGTTTGCCTAACTTGATTTCTAACTTTTTAGAAATTGCAACAGACTCTTCGTATCTAGCAGTCATATCAAGGAGTCTTTGTTCAGTTACAAGGTACATCTTCTTCTCTATGTCATAAAGTTTTTGAACTTTAACATAGTCCTTTTCTTTCTTTTCAATATTGAGAATAGCATCATGATAGTCTGTTTTAAGTTTGGCTATCTCATCCGTGTTACCGGTAGTAGATGTCTCTTTTATATCTTCAATTAGATTAGACAATCTGGCTATCTCGGTTGTGTGTGCCTTAATCTCTTTTCGAGATTGCTTATACTTGTCGAGCACAGTTTTATGATCTTCAAGTAGTTCGCTAAAGGCGTTTTCTAGTTCATCGAAAGTAAAATCATCAAATAAGGGATTAGATGATACCTTTTCAAAAGCCATAAGACAAACATTGGCATTGCTGTAGGGTCTGTCTTCTTCTTCTGAGTCACTGGCATCACTTTCGTGCCAGATGCTTGTGTTTGCATACTTCCGACCAGATATATATTTTCTGCTTGATCTTGATCTGTCATATGGACTATTTTTCTTGGTGGTTGGACAGTCCTTCTTTATATGCCCTGATTTCTTGCATCCAAAGCATATAGTTTCATCTTCGTTGCTTTCTTGGACGTCTTTCTTTTTTCTGCTTGTGAACTTTAGATATTTCTTGAAGTTCCTCACAAGTGGGCTCTTTCATCACCACTTGACGATTCTTCATCGGAATCGTTGTATGTTGATTTTCTTGCTTGGGCTTTGAAGGCAATAGTTTTCTCCTTTGGTGTAGCTTCTTCAAAGTCTTGCAAGTCGAGTTCATGGGTCATGAGTTTGCCCATGAGAGTCTCCAGCGTCATCGTGGTGAGATCGTTTCCTTCAATAATTGCTGTGGCTTTTGGATTCCAGTTCTTTGTTAGAGCCCGCAACACTTTTCTGATTTTCTCGTGGTTGCTGTATTCCTTGCCAAGAGATTGTAAAGGATTAGTTATATCAAGGAAACGAGTAAACATCTGTGTAATTGACTCACCGAGTTTCATTTTAAAGGATTCATACTCCTGTGTTAGTCTACTAATTTTGGATTCTTTTACTTGAGAAGTCCCTTCATGGGTTACCTCAAGGAGTTTCCAAATTTCGTGAGACGTTTTACATGTTGAAACTCTATTGAACTCGGTTTTGTCAATTGCACAGAATAGTGCATTGATGGCTCGAGCATCAAGACTTGCCTTTGCTTTTTCAGTATCGGTGTACTTGTCATGAGGCTTTTCCATAAGAATGCCATCAACCACTGTGGGTGCTGGCTTCTTATATCCATCAATGACTATTGACCAAAGATCAAAGTCAAGAGACTTTAGAAAGAAAGTCATCCGTATTTTCCAGTATGTGTAATTTGTTCCATCAAATAGGGGAGGTCTATTTGTGGATTGCCCTTCACCGTTGAATATAGATTTCACGGCTGCCATATATACTCTCTAAGGTATGTTATATAAAAATATAACCTGCTCTGATACCAATTGTAGGACCGTTGAGCACCTCTAGAGGGGGGGTGAATAGAGTGCGTGTGTGCAGCGGAAAATAATCACCAATTAAAAGTTTAAACTATGGCAGTTATGTAAGAGACAGTAAATAGAGATAGAAGATTCAAACTCAGTTGACACAGCGATATATACTGGTATCCCTCTGAGAGGACTAATCCAGTCTCGAGTACTCTTGCTCGATGTTAATCCACTATGGCACAAGCTTTAACTAAGAGCTTGCAGTCTCTTACAACACCGTGCTTGGTGACGAGCGCACGACCAGCTCCACACAATACCGTTCTTGGTGACGAGCGCACGACTAGCTCCACAACAAGTTGTTGAAACTTGGAACAACCTCTTTACAACTCTTGAGTAACCAAAAGACTCTAAATCAACTTTGATAGTACTGGCTTTTGGCTAAGAGAAGTATAGGTGAGATTTGAAACTCTTGGATCGTTTTGAAAACACTTGAGTAAATAGAGAAGAGAGAATGAAGAATGATTTTATGATATGAAATGAAAAGTTCTTCACTATTTATAGGTGTTTTCACCAACCGAACTCGGGCAGAACTCGGACAGAGTTCGGATGCAAATATCTCGCAAATAGACGTTGCTCGCAAATTTGGAGGCAACAGAATTTGAATACAAACTGACCGAACTCGGGCCGAACTCGGTTAGGAGTTCTGTCAGGAGATATTTGAAAATTCTTTTGTAAAAACAGTTTTCAAATAGTTTTTGATTATTTGTAAAATCATTTTGAAAGACTATTTTTGAAATATGTTTTTGAAATATTTTATACGAAAATACGAATGGTAAAATATGAAGGCTTTTTAGAATGAGGATAGTTTTAACCCTAAGCCAGTATTACCATAATTGATTTTACAGAATAATTCCTAGACTCAATAAAATGTAAAATACATAATAAAATGAGAAATGAGTCTCCAGTAGATTTGTTGACGTTGACGCTTTGATTGATTGCGGTACATCGTCCGTTGAATATGATTTCATGAATCCTGAAATGATTAGCAGTATTTTCTATATTTTGTGTATCGACTAAAGTGTATGTTGATTATCGAAATCGGATGTGACCATGGAATGGGCCAACAGGCCTACGTTCCTCTATTCGTTCCCATGTTTCGGTGCTTGAATACAAAACCATGGGTGAGGCACTCAACCTTGCCCTCCATCTAAAGTTCGAGTACCCTCCTGCTACTACTGGCGTTGTTCACTTTAATAACAAATGCCATAGTAATACAAGAGGCAACAATGCACACAAGCGTCAAAACATCGGCAACGGAGGCAACAACCAGGCAAAGGATCAAATAGTCTACAATTTCTACCACAAGGAGGGGCACATGGCCAATGAGTGCCGATTGAAGAATGAAGCATGCTTCGGGTGCGGCCGAACGGACCACATTGCACGCAACTGTCCGGAGAAGCCGAACTACCGCCCTCAACAATACCAACAAACCGAGGCCAAGCACCTCGGGCTCCACAGATCGCACTACAGAATGGCCAAGACCGTTGCCGCAATGCCTAAGGCCACGTCTATGCCATGACTCGAGATGAAGTGTTTAATGGTCAGTCTTGATGCGATAGTTCTAGATATTAAGGACTACAACATTATTCTGGGATGGATTGGCTCGGTTTGTGCAATACAACCATCGACTGTGCTGAAAAGAGGGTCACATTTCGTATACCTGGAGTGCCTGAATTCTGCTATTCGTGTGGTGAGGCGTCGTCGACTTGCATGGTGATCTCCGTAATATCTGTTCAACGGATGCTGCATTTCGGGTACGAAGGCTATCTAGCGTCCGTTCGAGACATGCGACAGGATGGTGCAAACGTGGGTCAGACCGACGTTATGGCAGAATTCCCAGATGTGTTCCCGGACGAACTGTCCAATATGCCACCTGATCGAGAGATTGAGTTCACTATTGACACATTTCTCGATACTCGACCAATCTCTAAAGCCCCAGACAGAATGGACCCTGCAGAGCTTAAAGAACTAAATATACAATTGCAAGAGTTGCTCGATAAGGGATTCATACGACCCAGCGTCTCGCCATGGGAAGCGCTCGTGCTTTTTGTCAAGAAAAAGGATGGCTTAATGCGTCTTTGTATCGATTATCGCGAGCTGAATAAAGCCATCGTCCGAAAAAAATACCCCCTTCCTCGTATAGACGATCTGTTTGATCAGCTGCAAGGAGCTGTGGTGTTCTCTAAAATTGATCTGCGCTCGGGTTAGCATCAACTTAAGATCAAGCCGGACGATGTGTCAAAATCCGCCTTTCATACACGATATGGCCATTACGAATTCCTGGTAATGCCGTTCGGCCTAACGAACTCCTCAGCTGCCTTCATGGATTTAATGAATCGGGTGTTCCGACCATTCTTCGACAAGTTTGTAGTAGTCTTTATCGACGATATACTCGTCCACTCGAAGGATAGGCAGCAACACACTGAGCATCTACAGACCGTGCTTCAGATCCTTCAAAAAAATCAGTTATATGCAAAGCGAAGCAAATGTGAATTTTTGCTGAGCAGCGTCGCATTTCTCGGACACATCATTTCAGCTGAAGGCATTACAGTCGACCCAAAGAAAGTTGAAGCCATTGTCGATTGGAAATGGTCAGCGTCCGTCGACAAGATTCGAAGTTTCCTTGGCTTAGTGGGATACTACCGACGCTTCGTGAAAGACTTTGCGAAGATGGCATCACCTCTGACTCGCCTCACCCAGAAAGGAGTCGTATGTGAATGGTCAGACGAATGTGAAGTTTTCTTCCAGGAATTAAAGCAATGGCTCGTCTCGGCCCCGGAGGGTTTTCAGATATTCAGCGATGCATCCGGTCAAGGCGTAGGGTGTGTGCTGATGCGGCAGAACATGGTGATATCTTTTGCTTCCCGATAGCTAAAACCGCACGAGAAGAACTACCCTACTCATAACCTGGAGCTAGCGGGATTGTGTTCGCGTTGAAATTGTGGCATCACTATCTTTATGGAGTGGCGTGCACGATCTATACCGATCACAAGAGCCTCAAGTATCTACTCACGCAGAAGGAATTGAACTTACGACAAAGGCGTTGGCTTGAACTGATCAAAGATTACGACTTGACCATTGACTATACGCCGGGAAAGAAAAATGTTGTGGTGGACGCTCTGAGTCGAAAGTATATTGCCTCGCTATCCATCGACCGCATATTGCTACGCGACCTAGAAGAGATGGACATTGAACTCCGAGTCCGATTCAGGAATGTACAATTGGCAAAGTTGCAGTTAGAGCCAAGCTTGCAAGAAAAGATTAAGACCACTCAGAAGGACGATCCATACCTGAAAAAAATACGAGAGCTAATCTCGATGGCTAGGATGACCGAATTTGCGGAAGATAAAATCGGCATGCTTCGATTGAAGGGTAGGCTATGCATTCTAGATAATTCAGAACTTAGAAAGAAGATATTGTCGGAGGCGCACTATGCGAAGTATACTTTGCACCCCGGTAGCACAATGATGTACAAGGACCTTCGCACAAACTTCTGGTGCCACGGAATGAAAGAGACGTAGCACTCTGCGTGTCGCATTGCATGACTTGTTAGCAGGTGAAAGCTGAGCATCAGTGTCATACCCCAGAACCAGAATACTGGAGAGCGGGGGACAGACACAACCAGCTACGTACATTGAGATATAATCTACCTCGATATACGGTCATAGCTCTCTAGATACATGAGGGTTCATCTACAAGCCAACAGTCTCTTATGGTCATGAACAAGCCTAGTGTTTCAATCTCAAGCAAGTAAGTAAATGTTATAAGATGTTAGATCATCAGACATACAAAGTAAGGCATCCCAAGCATTACATATTCAGATGATCATGAAGCTAGTCATATAAAATGTGAATACTAGCAAGAGTTTCAGTCATACATGATCAACCCTATGATTTGTCAATCATGTTACAGCCCGTAGGCAGACAGTAAGTAAAGTTGCAAACGAGCTAACACTTGCTCGGCGGCTAAACGCCTCAAAAGAATATTTTTACAAGGAAGTGGGAGAGAAAAATAAGAATCCACTCGTTGCCAGGATTGCGCCTAGTGGTCACCATCTGGCTGGAAGACTGGAGGATCCTCGAGTCCTACTCCAAAAACTGGCCATACAAAACCAGCTGGATCAGACCCCAGAAGAGCAAGTGCCACAAGGGAGGCTTCACTTAAGAACTAAAACCAGCATATTAGCACATGGGAACATAAATGGTAATAAACGACGTGAGTTAAAGAAAGCAAGGTAAAAAAATGATAAGACAACTAAGGGACTATTCCGGTAGCCAAGTTACAACCCATAAACCAAACAAGAACCGGGGTTGTAATTATTCACCTGAACAGAGCTTAGTCTCCAACCAATTATCGACAAGAGTAAAGCATAAGCAAGCATGTGCTGAAGTAATTATAGATTGGCATCGATTAGACAAGACTAGACTGGATTACATCTATCATTCACGGCCAAACAAAGAGTACGACTTGATACGTTAACTAACTAGGGTTATCACAAGCCTAATTACTAGCAAGATGCAATGAGATGTTTCCGCAGTCAGAAGCCATGCAGCTATCCAGGTTATCCAGGCAAGGTTCATTTAAGAGTTATCAAGAATTATTAGGTGGCTTGGAGTGCAACACATGATAATGTGCATAGAACTTGTTTCATGAAGTGCCCCACATGACAGTGGGCTGGAAATGTGCCCTACTCGACGGCAGGCTACAAGTCCCTCAAGTATGGCCAGGAAAATGGGATTGCCTGTAACTGGAAATATCTCTCTATATTAACTACTTGATCCATCTAGTCATTAACTTAGTCAGATTCAGTATAAATCCCTGACCGTAGGAAATCAGGAATTCATGTCCTAGACATGATGCAAGACCAGACATATAGCTTATACAGGCACAATCAAGAAAATCAACCACGGTGTCAAGACAAGACTTACTTAGCAAGTCAGGGTAGCTGTCGCAACAGCGTTCAAGATTATCACGTCATGCTAGGTTACTTGTTACTTGTTACTTGTCAAGATTACTTGTCAGGAGTGCGCCTCGAGGGGCCACTATGAAAATTGTGCATGTCTTATCAAGTTACTTATCATGCCAAGAGTGCTTGTCAAGAGTGTGAATCGACGGGCCACTATCATGTACCGGCCTGTCATGTTCTTGTCTCATGTCGTGTTCACATATCATGTCGTGTACAGATTACCATGCTAATATTTTTTGTCAAGGGTGCGCCACAACGGCCACCATCAAGTGCTATCATTCTATTAATACGTCTTGCTCACATCGTGTTCATGTCGAGTTCATATCGAAAAGAAGTAAGGATATAAGAATGGGTGTAAAAATTAAGACAGGGGAACCTGGGGACATCATGTGCCCAAGGGGGTGCATGCGCCCACACATTAGGTTGCGCCTAGGCACTGGGGTACACCAAGTCAGGTCAAGTTGCGCCAAGGCAAGTCGGGTCAAGACAGGCTGAGTTGCGCCAGAACAAGTCGGGCCAAGTCAGGTTGCGCCAGGTACTAGGCTGCGCGAGTCTAGGTTGCGCCGGACTGGGGTACGCCAGGTCAGGTTACGCCTGACTGGGGTATGCCATGTCAGGTTGCGCCTGACTGGGGTGCGCCATGTCAGGTTGCGCCAGGGCCCAAGGGGGTGCTGGGCTAGATTGCACCAGACTGAGCTGTGCGAGGTCAGGTTGCGCCAGGGCCCTAGGGGGCGCTGGGCTAGATTGCGCCAGACTGAGCTGCGCGAGGTCAGGTTGCGCCTGACTCAGGTTGTGCCGTGCTAAGAAGCGCGTGCTGGTCAGAATGCGCCATGCTAAGAAGCGTGCGCTGGTCAGGTTGCGCCTGGCACCGTTCTTCTTCTCCAAAATAGCAAAGAAGAACCCATGAAACCCGAAAACTTCAAAATGCCATAACTTGCTCAAAATAAGTCCGAATTGAGACTTCCAAGGGTCTAAACTGCATAGAACGGGATTTTCTACAGCCTGGGACGACTAGTTTTAGGAAATACCAAACTTTAATAGATCAAAACCAAGAAAAATAAAAAAAGACCAAAACTTAGATCTACAAAAATCTACCCATGAAAACCGAAAATGGCAAGTTCTAAAGAGGCTTATAACGAGGAGAGGAAGATAATGGAACAATAAAATCCAAGATCCATCATGAAGCAAGTTGCACTTGCCTAGGGCTTGGGTGTAGGTGAGAGGAGTAAATGAAGAAGTAAATGAAAGTTATGGAGGAGAGAGAGTATAGTTGACTTATATATCAACCCCCTCTCTCATGATGAACCAAAACAAACCAAACCAAGCCAAGCGAAAACGAACCAAGGTAAACCAAGTCAAGCCAAAACAGGTCAAGTCAGGCTAGGGTGGAAAGCGCCCGAGACATAATGCATCCCGTAATCCCAGTCAACAATACTTAGATCGGATTCATGAATCCGGCGAAGAAGTATACCAATATACCAGATCAAGAAGCCGAGACATAATCGGTCAAAAAAAATCTTTCTTCCGACCGAGACACAATCGGTCAAAGGATTCTTCCTTCTGACCAAGAAACAATCGGCCAAAGAAATCTTTCTTTCGACCAAGAAACAATCGGTCAAAGGAATCTTTCTGATTCAAACCAAGATTCTTTCAGTCAAAAGGACATCCCTATCACTTATTCTGGAGGTAGTTCCTTATATGACTTTGATGCTGATAGTAAAAGTTCTAAAAGGACCATCTTTTCTACTAGTTCATCTTCAATAGCTAGAGAAGTGACTGCTTATGTCATCACAAAAGATCAAGATGCTTCCAGTTATAACAATCAAGAGTAGAGAATTACTGCTTTAGAAGCTAGATTGAAGAGCATGGTTGAGATGATGACAGGTATACATGCTATAATTATGACACAACATACGGTTCCACCGGTTGCGAATCTAATTCTGACCCAAGAACCTATAACGACATCAGCTCTCGTCAATATTATTCAGGGGTACAGTCTCTTCACACCGCTTCCATACCTGTATAGGCTATTCCAAGTCAATCTGGTGCCGGGGGTGGTACTTATCATGCGGTACCCCCTCCCAACATATCAAATTAATCTATTACTCCAAAATTATCAGGAGATACCAATGAGGCTGTAAAACTTTTACGTACTCAATTTGAAGCCTTCAAGCAGAAAGATGGCTTACAGAAGCTTGGGATCAAACAGCCTTATCCTATAGAGTGGAAGGAAGTCCAATTTCCTCCCAAATATAAACCCCCAACTATTATGCTGTTTGATGGCAGTGCATCTTCAAGTCAGTACGTCAATCACTTTGAGGTAATGACTGATCAACTATAGCCAAATGACATTCTACTTACTAGGGTATTCGTCGGATGTTTAACAGGTGCAGCTTACGACTGGTATCGTAGTTTGCCAGCTAGTTGTATAATCTCTTTCTTTGGATTCAAACAGATGTTTCTGGAATAATTTTATGAAAAAACAAACGACATGACTATGTCTGCTCTCATTAAAATTAAGCAACGACACAATAAAATAATTGAACGGTTCATTGAACGATTCCGCCGTGAGGCACTCAAAATATCTTTCGGAACTCCAGATGCTTTGACTATAGAAAATTGTAAGTCAAACATGTTACCTATAATCAGCATGTGGACTGGATCGACACAGTTCCAGGATTGGCCTTCATTCATAGTGAATGCTAAAGCGGCAAAACAAAGTGCTGACAAGTTCAAGCAATTAGGTATTCATATGCCTAATCTTGACAAAGATGAACATGCTAAACCAAATAACGGTGGCCGTCAGAACAATCGCAAGGGTAAAGAGACTTTGGCTATCAATGTCAAAGGCAAAGAAACTCTAGCCGTCAATATAGGTCAATCAATATCTACTCCAACGGCACCACCACAGAGAGCACCACGTCCAAAAAAAGAATACTCCTTTGATGAAGATGATGTCATGAGCATCTTTGATTATTTGATCAAGAGCAATAAACTTCAACTGCCAGAGGCAAAACGGCCAGAGGAAGTAGGTAAAACTGACCACCCTAAATATTATGTTTACCACAGATTTATCGGACATCCGACTCGAGCATGCTATGTACTTAAAGGCAATATCCAGGAGATGGTTAATTCTGGTGCTATTACTCTCCAACAAGATAAAAAGACTGTAACGGCTAACGTTGTCTCTCTATAGTTTGGCAATTTTTCTGTTCAACTTGTGCATGATGGTGTCATTTCCATCCCGAGAACTACTTTGGAGATTGTTAATCTTCCACCTGCACGAACTGATGGTCTGGTTCCTTTATCTACTGATAAAGGGGAGATTATGTGGATTCATCCTAATTTAGTGCCTGACTTTGAAGCACCTTCTTTAAAGTCCAAGAAAGCAACCAAATACAAGTCATGTCATATGACTTCGTTGGGTGAATATTGTCCTCCACCTTTGACTACAACTTTCACCTCGGCAGCAGATCCTCCTTCTTCTTCTTCTGAGACAATACTGCCAAAGCTAGAAACCAATTATCAACCAGCCTTCCATATATATAGTCAACAATCCCACAAATTTATGAAGAAAATGGGATATGATCTACAAAAAGCTCCTAGCCTGAATCATGGAAAAGGATCTCATGTACCTCTTTCTCTATGTCTTTCACACAACCAATCTCGTATTGATTTGGGTTACTGGACAAACTCTTCATCTTGCCAAAAGAAACCTTCCAAAAGCAAGATCCAGGCAAAGAGTTGTAATATGGTGTCCTTCGAACTATATCAGAATAAGAGGCCTTAACTGGTACCAGGTCTGGAAGAATTTACCTGAGAGACTATTCAGAAGGTCAAGAGAACCCTGCCCTAGCTCCAGAGGCTCCTCCAGCACCATCTTTTCCTGCTGTCAATGTTCCATCGGTTTTATCACCTCCAGTGGAACCAACTTTTTTTAAACCGACGACAGTCGACAAAGGAAAGCAGCATGTCCACTTTGATAAAATATTAAAAAAGACTCCAGCTCTGGGACTCGAGAAGCCGTATAACTTTGATATACTGGCTCAGCTGGGTAATACCCCGGCAAGGTTATCAATTTTTTAGCTACTACGTCTCTCGAAGGAAACTCGAGAAACATTGAGTGAAGCTTTGATGCAAGCTGATACTTGTGTAACACTCTTCAAGAAGCCAGAGGAGGAGCATGTAACATGCTTTCATTGTCATTGTGTGATGGAGCTGATACCCAACATCACCTTTACACAAGATGATATGTTGTTGGAAGATAATCGTCATGACCGACCCCTCTACTTCATGGGACATGAAGATACCATAAAAGTTGATTGCATCTTGATCGACCCTGGGTCTGCACTCAACATCATGCCAAAGACTTTACTAGATGCATTAAAGATTCCTGTACATAATCTTTCAACAACCATCAGGACAATCTTGAAATTTAATTCTGGAAGAAGTGAACCTTTGGGGGAAGATTCGTCTGAAAGTTCAAATAGGTAATCTTCGTATAAAGGTTACTTTCTACGTAATCGATAATCATGGCTCTTATAATGCTTTGCTGGGAAGAACCTTTCTACATGAGCATAACATTGTATCATTCACTCTCCACCAATGCTTCAAATATGAGATGTTAATAGAGAAGTCCAGAAGGAAGTAGCTGACCTAAATCCTTTCAGGGGCATTGAAGCATATTATACTGATTCTCAGATATACAAGAAAGTGTTCATGAATGTTGTATTGGCGATGGATAGTGAGGAAGATCAGAAAGATACCTCAAAAGATGTTCTCATAATCTCCATCAAAGGACGTACTACTTGTCCATCTTCTTCTCAGACATTGACTATCCATCTTTTCTCTCATAATAAACAGCCTTCTGCTGTAAAAATGGAACAGAAGGAGCTCACCTGAGCCTCTTTTTATTGACCGTTGTCGTAACAAGCCTTCTCCTTCTCCTCCTCTGGTTATCAACCTTACTAAGCCTTCTGTTAAGGCCAAAAATCATGTTGTAAATGATGATGTATAAATCAATAAAATAGCATCTCCTTTACAGTATACTGATATATTTTATTATACTCGATGTTATTTAGAAATATTAGATAACTTGAACCACTTACAATAGGAGCAGTTTAACCTCTCCAAGATGAAGTTTTGCTTGAACCAATGTAAGACTCCTTCTTCTTAGTTCCTTCTAGGAAGAAAGATGAATTTCCTATACTTTTTAGTAAAGGAACAGAACATAAGATCACGCCTGATAATGAAGAAGAAAATCAAGATAACAGAAGACTTCAACTACGTCGTTATAATCAACAATCAAAAGATATCATTCAAAAGATGGGCTATAATTTTAAACCTGGTCTCAATGGTGGCAACGGAAGACAAACTCCTATTCATATCCCTGCTCCAAAAGGAAAGTCACAACAATATTACAGCAAAACGAAGCGAGGATTGGTTTACACCTCGCCAACTCCGACTCCAGAAGCCTCCGAATTCGATAAAGAAGAACGATCTCACTCTTCTGACTCTGTTTTTTGGGATTCTGTTACTAATGTAGGGCATGTCCATCGAGTGACTCTATCTTCCAATATAGTAACTGTCGAGTTCTCGGAAGACGACGAAGACTTTGCCGAAGCCTCTGAATTTGATCCTTGGACACAAAGGATGGATACTCAATGGGAGCTTCGCTTCGAGCAACGTGAGCCGCCTACCGAAGATCAGTTGGTTCAAGTTAATGTTGGAGACGAAGCCTCCCCAAGACCAATTTTCGTCAGCAAAAGCCTCCCTGAAGCGGATAAACAAGAACTGATTCAACTTATTAAGGAATACATTGATGTATTCGCCTGGAGCTATGAAGACATGCAGGGATTGGATCCCCAGATTGCTACTCACAAACTCAACATCCTGTCAAATACGAGGCCAGTCAAGCAACAACAGCATCGATTCCGACCTGACATGATGGACGCCATAGAAGCTGAAGTCAAGAAGCTCATTGCATGTGGCTTCGTCAGAGAAAAACAACATCCGGACTGGTTGGCTAATGTTGTCCCAGTTATAAAAAAATATGGAAGGTCCGAGTCTACATCGACTTTAGAGACCTTAATGAAGCTTGTCCCAAGGACGAATTTCCTCTTTCGATCACTGATTTCATGATCGACAATACTTGTGGATTTGAACGAATGTCTTTTATGGAGGGATTCTCAGGATATAATCAAATCAAGATGCACCCAGAAGATGAGAAACATACATCTTTTTGCACTCCTCTCGGAGTCTATTGCTACACTGTCATGTCGTTTGGTCTTAAAAATGCTTGTAACTTATCAGCGGGCTATGAGTACTATCTTTCGTGATCATTTGCGAAAGACAGTTGAATGTTATGTAGACAATATTACTGTCAAAAGTCATCTAAAGGAAGACCACATCCAAGACTTGATAACTATATTCGATCTAATACGCCAACATCAACTCAAGATGAATTCCACCAAGTCATTTATGGGAGTCTCTAGTGACAAATTTCTCAGATTCGTTATTACCTCTAAAGGTATACACGTTGACCCTGAGAAAATCAAAGCCATTCAAGAGATGCGTCCTTCACACAACCTAAAAGTGCTACGAAGATTCCAGGGACGGCTTACATATATCAGAAGATTCATCTCAAATATCTCTGGACGCTGTAGATCGTTCACTCAACTCATGAAAAAAAGGTGTCTTTTATTTGGACTAAAGAATGTCAGCAAGCTTTTGAAGATGTAAAGCGGTACTTGATGAACCCTCCAGTTTTAGTGCCTCCAGTCTCAGGAATACCCTTCCTGATGTATGTTCGAGCAATGGATCATTCATTGGGTGCTTTACTAGCTCAGAAGAATAAAGAAGGTCATGAACAAGCTATCTATTATCTCAGCCGTACAATGATCGGAGCTGAACATCATATAGCCCAGTAGAAAAAGAATGTCTAGCTTTGATGTTTGCTGTTTAAAAGACGAGATATTATATCACCGGCCAAACTATTCATGTTATTTCTAGAGTTAACCCTCTCTGGGTCTTGATGAAGAAGCCCAATATACTCAATTCCAGGCTTGCTACATGGGCCATATTATTAGCACAATATGATATGGTTTATGTTCCTCAAAAGTCTGTTAAGGGTCAAGCTCTTGTTGACTTCCTGGCAGCTATCCAGTTCCCAAAATATCTAAACTCTATAACGAGATTCCAGATGAAACTTTGGAATCCAACATAATTTCAGAAGAAATTCTTGTCTGGCATCTATTCTTTGACGATCCATCCAGAATAGGACCAAAAGGTGCCATTATTGCTGAAGTTGGAAACGTCCTCGTATCACCAAAAGGATTATCTATTCAAAGAGCTTATTCTTTAGACGAATCGTGTTCCAATAACGTGGCCGAATACAACGCTCTACTCATGGTCTCTAATTGGCTAAACAATTAGATATTGAATATCTTGAAATATATGGAGACTCTAAATTGATTGTTAATCAGGTTAGATGCACGTATGAAGTTCGACACCAGGATCTTGTCCTATATCATGAAGCGGCAGTTAGGCTGGCTAATCGTTCAAGGGTTTCTTTATTGAACATATTTGTCGGGCATGCAATACGGAGGCTGATGTATTGGCTAATCTGGCAGTCGTATTAGCAATCACAGTAAAAAGACAACAATGATTGTCGTCACTAACAGAGAGTTATTTTGTATTGAGAATAACTCAAATATTGAGTTCAGCAATTCAACTGAAATCAATGTCATTAGTGAAGATTGGAGAGCTCCTTTCATTGACTTCATGGTACATGACATTTTACCTGAAGATTTTAAGGAAGCTACAACAATCCGTAGGCGATCACTCCAGTTTTATTACAATCATACTTCTAAGACCCTTTATCGACGAATATTTGATGGTTTGCTCTTACGTTGCCATGCTGGATATGAAGCAAAACAAATACTACGGGAAGCTCTCGACGATGTGTGTAGTGCACATCAGCCTAGTCCTAAATTACAAGATCGTATCCGACGTATGGGCTACTATTGGCCTACTATGGTATCAGATGCCATTGAATATGTAAGAAAATGTCGAGCCTGTCAAACCCATGCAGACTTCATCCATCAACCGTCGGAGTTCCTTCATCCGACTGCCGCATCATGGCCCTTTGAAGCTTGGGGTATCGATGTCATTGGTCCTATCAATCCACCGTCATCCAGAGGACATCGGTTTATACTGGCTATAACCGATTTCTTTTCAAAATGGGCGGAAGCTATACCTTTATCAGAAGTCAAGACTAGCAACGTCATCAACTTCATTAAACATCATGTGATATACAGATTCGGTATTCCTCGACTAATCATTCATGATAATGGACCACAATTCATCAGTCAAAAGTTTACTCGATTTTGTGATAATAACAGAATCCATAATGTTGCTTCTACGACCTACAATCCTGCAGCTAACGGTTTGGCTGAAGCATTCAACAAAACTATTATCAAGCTTCTCAAAAAATTCGTTTCTACCAATAAAAGAAACTGGAGTGAAAAGCTTGGAGAATGTCTATGGGCTAATCGCACTACTATACGCACTCCGACCGGTTGTATACCTTTCTTTTTGGTGTATGGATGTGAAGCTATCCTACCATTGAAAATTCAAATCCCTTCCTTAAGGATTGCAATTGCCAATGAACTCACAACAAAAAACAATGATCACCTTCGGCTTCAGGAACTTGAAGCGTTGGACGAGAAACCGTTACTATCTTAACAACATATTGAGCTATATCAAGTCCGTATCTCCAAAGCTTTCAACCGAAATGTCAAAGTATGAGCACTCCAAAAAGACAAACTAGTCCTTACTGTCTGATGTCCTATGACTATGACACACATGAGCAAGGGCAAATTCGAAGCAAAATGGGAAGGTCGCTATATTGTAAGTAAGGTTTTCTCAAACGGAGCTTATCAACTAACCGAAATGGATGGCCGAGTTGCTATGATGCCTATCAATGGCAAATTCATAAAAAAGTACAATGTCTGAAGGAAATGTAAAATATTCTTTGAATGTTGTACATACTAAAAGAGTTGAGTTGTTTACCCTTATGATAAACTCTTAAAAAAATCCCCAACAGAATATATCCACATCATATCACCTGATCATAAACCCAATCTTTTGGAACCCAATCGTTTTAAAAGATATCTTATTTTTGAATCCCAGCTGATTCAAAGATAATCAACAAATACATGAATTCATGTTTGTATTGCCTCTGAATTCTATCATATACATCAACGACTTATTACGTCCATATTACCTCTGATAAAGTCGTCTTTTGAAATGACAATATTCTGAGAATTATATTCTGTCACATTCACATTACCTCTGAAGAAATATAATTAGTATTGTTATTTTCTTTTAGGAGATATGTCATATCCGGTACCTCTGAACATATATTTTTATTCTTATCTATTACTTATATCTACTATAGGTATATAATAAGTAATGGAACCACAAAAAGAGTATTAATTCTTATTTCAATAATGTTCAAAATGTTAAAAAAGTACATCATTTGAAAGACAAGAAGACAAAAGCTCTTATAGATTGCTTCATTGGGGAGGCTGAGTGCTGAGATCAATGATCAATCTTTTCAAATTCTCAGCCCTCTCTACTCTGGAGTCGAGTATCCTTTGTCTAGCAAGAGCTCTCCCAGACTCTGGATCAAAAGGTTGCATTGAATTAGCTCGATGTTCTAATTCTGCACCTTCAATTTGGATAAGTATATCTCGTTGCCTCCTCAAGTCATCTAATTGACTCGCATCAATTTGATGCATTTCCAATACCTCTTCTTCGCGTCGTCGAGCTTCTTTGACTGCTTCTTGGAGTCGAGCCATTTCAATTTCTAGATCCCAGAGACGAACTTGATATTCAGTAGCTTCTTTTTCTTTTTCTGCAGCTTCAGTCTTATAGCACTCAACAGTAGAAGTTGTTTCGACAATACAAGATTCCAACTCTGCAGAGCGCTATGAGAAAGCTACCACAGAAGCTTCGAACTCTGTTTTTTGTGTTGCAGCCTCGCAAGCCATCACCTCGCATTCAGCATCTACGAGTTTCTGGATGTTTCCTCTTGTTAGATCTTTATAAGATTTGATTGATTCTTCAAGCTTATTCAAAATATGATCTAAATAGTTGACTCTATCTAGATCACCAATCTTGCGGATGGCTCCAATGATGAAGGAGGAAGGGCCCCTTACTGACTCATAAGGTTGGTCCTTTTCCATGACCATTTGAATTAGAGGCTTCAGAGAAGTGAAAAATAGCATTAGTATAAGCTTCGACAATAGCTCTATTCATCGCTGAGATCCCCGGGGTAGCCACTTGTGTTGGAATTCTTATTTCTACAGTAGCTGGAGGAAATACAGATTGTACATCAGGAGACCCGAGTACTGGCATCATAGAAGAACTTCCCTCTCCAGTTTGGGTTCCCATATCCAGGGGAGTCATGGTCGTGCTAAAACTAAATATAGTCGATGCAGCTTTTGCAAGTGTCCTCACAGGACCTACTGTAATCAAGATACACAGTCATTACATATAATTACAGGAATTAAGGTAAATAAAAGTCAAAATTTTACCTGATCCTGGCAACACATATGGGGTTTCACGGGACATGTCCAGATCAGAGCAAAGCCTGGCCATGGTAGTTTCAGACACAGCTGCCTGACTACTTTCTGTCACGACCCGCACCCACTGTGAGGGTACGAGAACGTAACAACGCCCAGCCTACGCCGCAGTGTTGGCGGTAGAACGCTGTCCTAGGTCAATCATCTAACAATAAAAAGGTACTTGTACAGTATATACACTCCGAATGGAGGTGACATAACAGAACAATCTCAATCACATCTAAGACAGATATAGAATAGTAAAGGTAGATAGAGAGATCAAAAGCACAATGTAATACAAATAAGAGGGAGAAAGTCTAAGTGTCTAAGATAACAACTCAAGAACATCCAGCTCAATACATATCTCTAAATATAACAACATCTCAGGAGAACAACTGAAAATCAAATAACACAATACTGAAAGAAAAACTAAAGCCTAGCTATCTAGTCTAGACTCTGGGAGTAGCATCCTGTGCTGCAGCTGGGTCCTCCTGAAGAACCAGGTCGCAGGTGTCGTCTAATCCTGCTCCGTAATAGGTGGTACATAGGGCCTCCTCCTCATCCTCTGTAATATTTTCAATAGGTCCAGTCAGGACAGGAGCGAGTACAGTACATCTCAACATATCATAGCAGGTTAGAAAATATGATCATGCAGTAAAGTAAGATACATGAACTGAAGAAATACAGTATGTAAACAGAGAGAGAAACTGTAATAGAAATATCTACTATACATAGAGAGCTAATAGTGACTAGTGAGTCAGAGTAAAATATAAACATGTGAATGGCATAGGAGGTTCATGACTACAGCTAAGAGAGTGATTCATGACTACAGCTACTGGGATAATATTCACATGTCCATTTCCACTCCCCCATCCCCAATCGATACACAAAGATCTGTTCAAGTTATGTTAAGGTTCGTGAAACTTCACATGGCTCATAAAATGAGTGATATGTGAAGGTGATTCATGATGGCTCTGTGAACATGAGAGTACATGTGTCACAAGCGATTCGTGAATCAGAGGAAGCATAGAGATACGTGATGATTCGTGAAACGCACAAAATATGTAGTATCCGATGCTCCCGAGGGGGATAACATCTCATAAAAAGATCCATATAGTACCAATCCGTGTGACCAACGTGGCAGTATCAAGTAAAGTAATTTAAAGCAGGAAAATAATTCTAAGCAGGATATGAAATGATCAGAGAATATACTCGCCTGGTATCCTGAACGTCCAAAGAGAATATACTGTCCGAGGTGTGGTGTCTGTCTCCTATAGAACAGTACAAGTCACAACAAGTCTAAAATAAGAAAATAGACTGCTACAATGCATCTACATGAAGTTTAGGGTCAATCTAGGCTAAAGTCAACCTTGGGTCAACTCTAGTTAACCCTAACAGTCAAACTAGGTCAATTCTAGTCTAATTAAGTCAAACTAGGTCAAACGAGGTTAAACTTGGTCAAACTAGTCTAGGTTGGTCAAATTTAGGCTTAACCAGTCAATCTAGGTCAACTAACCAAACCATAACACAAGCCTAATAGGAATTACACTAGACTATCTAACCTATACAAGCTAACACTATACCAACCAAAACTATAACCAAACTATAGGCTAAACTAAGACTCATAAAAAGCCTATAGTCTACACCTATACCACAAGACAACCTCAAGTCTAACCTTAACACTATGGCTAACACATTATCCACTACTAACACAACAACCTATCTCACACTCACAGTCCTATCAAATATTATAGCAAATAACATTACAATAGATATTACTAAGGCTAAATATAAACCCCTATATGATACAATATAGGTATCAATATAGCAGGTTTATATTCATGCCACAGGGTATCCCTACCAATAACAGGAATGAAAGGGAAGAGGAAAAATAGAATGAAAAGGAAAGGAAAAGAAAGAAAAGTGAAGAAGGGAAAAGCCATGAAAATCTGGGAATGAAAGGGAAGAAAATCAGTACAGCAGGTACACATTCAAAGTGACAGTGTCTTAGTGTCTCAAGTACCATAGTGTTGTGTGTGATTGCTTGTGTGTGTGTGAGTGGACATGTGTAAAGATTTGTGGGAGGCATGTACATGGGTGTATGTGTGGAATGGTGTTGTGAGGGTGTACTGTCCTTCACAGATTTGCAACAGGTAATAGTGTATTAGTTCAGGAACAAATTGTAGGTCTAGGTGTTCAGGAAAATGAAGACAGTGTTCAAGTATTCAAACAGTGTGTGTCATGTTGAGGATGTGTGTGAGTGTGCAGTCCAATACTGGACAGTGAAGCAGTGTGGAATGAGTGAATGAGAGGGTATACAGGAAAATGAGAGGGTTCTCAGGTGGCTATTATGTGTGTGTGTGTGTGTCAGTGAGTAATGTGTGAGAGAGGGACATAAGGGCAGTGAATGCAGGAAAACCATAAAATAGGCAGTGAGTGTTAACAGTGAATGGGGGAACTTTAAAACAGTGAACCCAGTCCCACATGATGTCATTTGTGTGTGTCAACTTCAGAATGTGTGTGGGTGTAAAACATGTGCAGGTTAGTTCTTCCAGGGTCAACCAAGTGGCAGCAAACTGGGAGTGGGTGAGAGTGAATTGTGAGAGCTACCCAAAAATCTAACATATACCTATATCACAGATTTCAGAAAAAGGAAGGAACCAATACAGTTTCTACTTAACAAACTAGATTTATCATAAAAATCAATGGGAAGGGAAAGGGAATCAAAACAGTCATCCTACCCTACACTCAGGTTCTTATGAAATCAGATTTGAGTTCAAACATCATGAAATTTCAGAGTTAAATCTCAGTTTTGAGTTCTACCTTGACAGTTCCTAACCCCTCCAAAAAACTAATTTGAAACCCAAATTTCCAGAAAATGTGACAGGAAAAGCAAATCTCAAATATTGTGTAAACAGATTTCATTAACTCAGGTTTATTGGCATTGCAATCTCAGGAATAGGCTTGGTTGATCTCAGGTTTCATTACTAGGTAAAATCTCAATTTTGGGACTGTGTTAACACCAAATCTCAGGAATCAAAAACGAAACCAAAAACCTATTGCATCAACACAAATCAAAGTTAACCTGAACTTCAACCCTAACACATGTAGGTGAACCAATTAACTACCTAACATATTAAAATCAGTAAAATACAGATAAAAAATGAAGAACAGTGTAGCATAAACACTGATACTTCGACAGTATCAGTCCACTTGGGAAATCAAGAATTGGAATCCAATTAATCATCAAATTTGCAAATAAGGAGTTGGTAAATAATAACCAATATATGCTCGTGTCACACACTCACTGTTGTGTCCAAAAATAGGACACAGAAGTGTCCAACACGTTGCAAACACATGGGGTGCACCCAGTGTTGCACAGTGTCGTGCACGTGTGCACGTGTGTGTAGGACACGACACACGACACTTCGTGTCTTGTGCACACGCCCACGTGTTCCCCTAGGATAGGGCTACACGTGGGACAACCTAACACGTGTCCACGACGTGTCTACAGTGGATACGACACGTGTTTGTGCGTGTCTGTGCTTGTGCTCAGCCGTCTGCGCGCGACAACGCGCGGCCAGTGCGAGCGCGATTGCGCTGCGTGTACTCCACGACATGCTCCCAAATTTTGGGAGCATGGTGTCAGTCGTTGCCCCGTGCTCTCCACAAAAAACCATGTCCTGAAGTGTCCTGTGTCTCGAGTTCTAGCCCCCGATATGCAGGACACAGCCTAGGGCTCGTGCTGCGTATCCAGGGCTAAAAACCCGACACAAACGGACACGAAACACCAAACAATCTTCACAAACATTGATACACACACCTAGATCTACAAATCCATGTAATTAGAATCTCAAAATTCGAAAATAAATTCCTAAGAAGCATTTCTACAAACACCTATGCACCTATCATGATACGTGTCCGATACGGACACGAAATGGACACGAATCGTGCCCAAAACTCGGAGACAACTAGGAAACCCTAAATTCTAACCTTATATGCAAAGAAATCAGGAAATACTATAAGTTTAGATGATTTACCTATTGAGTATCAAAACTCAAAAAAAGCTTCAAAGAGGGAATTCCAAATGGCAACTCCAAATCTTCAAATTGCATACAAACTGATGTGCTCCTCCAAAATTAGTATATAAACATAAATTAGATCCTATTGCAAAAGACAAGGACTAAAAAGGAGCTAAAATGAATTAATTAGGAATTTCTAAGGTTGGGGATTTACCTCTTCCAAAACTTGAGATCTATTTCCAATAGAGGCTAACCCTAAATGAAAGAGGCATTAAATAGGGGTGGAAATCCCTAGGTTGGCTGCCATGGGTGGATTTAATTGGGTTTTGGGCCTAAGTCATGGGCCTATGGCTTAATCACAAGTCTCACAATTGATAAATCATAAGTCATTGACTTATGCCATAAGTCATGAACTAGTTTTACTTAAGTAATCCTTCCTATCTTAAGACCATTCTCTAATGACTAAAAGTAGGTTGACTAGAGTTAGACTAGGGCCACCAACTAGGGTTAGTCTACAAGTCTCAACTAGTCATGACTAACACAACACATAGCAATATTTAATTAATATCAAAATCACACAAATCCCCATAAATCATAATAAATTTAAATAAATCCTAAAATGACCAAAATACCCTCTAGGCTATGATGTACTAGTCAAACATCCTAATCACATGGCTAGGCTCTAAGGTTACACTAGTCAAACACCAAAATCATACGTCATAATTTAAAACAGTTTTAAAATAATTAAAAAATTACCAAAAATCATATTATCATTTAAATATCATAATTAAATAAATTAAAATATAAAATTTTAAAATTACCCTCATTTTAGAAACTGGGTGTTACACTTCCATCTTCAAAATTGTCTGATAAGAAACGGCTGCTTTCGGTCCCTGATTCTACTTTTTCAGCTGGGGCAATCTCTTCTGCATCCCTGACTTCAAAAGCTTGATCAGTAGGGGTCTGAGTCTCTGTAACAATAGTATTGGGATTTTTATCATTTCCAGCATCTTCAAGAGCCGCAGTCTGATCTTTGTTATTTTCAGGCTTATCAGTTTTTGGGTTGGATGCCCCTCCTCAACAACAGGGTGCTCCTCACCCTCAACAGTAGTTTGGTCTTCTTCGATTGGTAACTCTTGATTTAGCAGGACTTTCACTAAAGCTTGGTCTCCTTCAATGGCGCTTGTAGAATCATCTTCAAATACATCGCCGTAGTCACAACCTTCGAGAGCCGCTATCATTTCTCGATCCTCTTGAGAATGAGTAGGAGTTTGGACTACAGAAGGGACAGTGACATCAGGATTAGATTCAATAAAAGGCAATTCCTCCTCAGGAAGTGTAGTCATTGGAACTCCTGGAGTTGGAGATGCCATCATAATTCCTGCGTCAGCTAGCACAGTTACGGGAATAGTCATTTTTGTGATTGTGGCTCCGAAATCCCTTCTGTAATGATCGGAGCCGGAAGCTAACCTCTGCAGATGAAAAAGAACAATGTCAATATGTTACTCAATCAAGATCACATTAAAAGAGTATTAAAATTTACCTTGTGGAGGTGGCACATCTTGTGAAAGCAATGTTTCTTGATGGTCTTTTGGAGTCACTATTGTTTGCCATTGATTGTAAAAGAACAGAACAATTATCGGAGGACTGAACTTAGACTCACAATACAAACTTGCTCGTACAAAGAAAGCCTAGGGACGAAAACCTAGGTACAGCAGACTAAGTACGATTGTTTATTTTTGATTCTGGGGGGTGACGATAGAGGCTCGGGAAAGCGACGGCCGCTCTGCCTTACTCCTTGGACGATTAGTATGCAGCCTTGGCTCGGGGAAGATCTGCTTCGACGTTGATGAAGAAAAGCTCTTCTTGCTCTCTTCGAGTTGCTCTCTTGGCTTCTCTCTCTCTGTGATTAGCAAGGAAGGGGGGAGCTCTCTCTGTGTAGGTCTCTCTCTTCTTATTTTTTATTCTTTTTGTTGCCCCCTTTTTTTTACAAGGGAATGATGCTGGCTATTTATAAGAGTGGGGGGTGATCATTAGGGTTTGCTAATGATTATCTGTTTGGAATGTCGGTGCTCCTTCCTTCTATCTGAACCCTTGATCCTGATTATAGTGAATCTCGGCCATTAATACGGATATCATCGTATCTCATGAGTAATTAATGCTAGCTGCTTTAAATCCTCGTGATTGATTATGCCAATGTCTGATTGCTCGCCACGTGTCCCATTAGCTTGATGATAAATGATATGCCCTGATCTCAGTAATTATGACGATGATGTCAAATATATTTGATGGGATTCGGTTAGATCTCTTATTGATCCCATGCCACGTGTCTTAATTGTGAGTCCTGTCAGAGCTGCATAGGATGGACGATCCTCGAACCGCAGAGAGATACTCTTTGTAAGCCGCATAGGACGATGCTTCATCGAGCCGCATATGCGTAGTCTTTGTGAGCCGCATGAGCTGGCATTGTATTGGGCCGCAGGGAATGTGTTCCCAGGGAGCCGCATGAGCTAGCGTTGTATTGAACTGCATAGAATGGGTTCTCAGGGAGCCGTATATGGCTGATTGCCACGTGGTAATTTGGGACTTCTGACGGATTTGGTCAGAGATTTTCTTCTTTTTCCGAAGAGTCAGTCATTATGGCAGGGCCATTATGACACTTTATGTCAGGGCCGCCACAGTGAATCGTGTCAGAGCAATAAATAAGGCCACTACTCAAACGACCAGCTGTAGGGAAGGATCACACGTGGCGTCCATCGAGCCGCATATGCCTTGCTGAACCGCATACGCTCCCGAGCCGCATGCGATTGAGAGTCTTCTTTGAACCGCATAGGGCCGCTCCTGTGTGAGCCGCATGAGCTTTTTACCCAGAGCCGCATGGATCATTATTCTAGTATTTTCCATGCTTCTACAGGACCCCCTTCAAAGTTTTTAATTTGTAAAAATTGGAATACTTTGAACAAGAAGCATGACCCCGTTCATGTCGCATAGGATTTTTCTGTCTGCCTGAGCTTCCTAGCCGCATAAGTGCCTTAGCCGCATCAATTCATCTGGCCGCATAAACTTTTTTGTCATGTGTCTTGATCACGTGTGCAAATCTTCATTAAGTGCTTTTGATTTGATTTAACGCCGCCTTTTTTGGGGGAGGATCCCAAGAGTCGGTTTTGCCTTGACCGAAGCGTTTTTGCCTTTCTTCTTTGGAGGCGGCGCGTAATCCGAGGCATACTCCGAGACGTCTGTTCGTTTCGTAAGTCTCTTTTGCCTATAAATAGGAGTCTTCTAGTCTCTTGGGGTTTCTTTACCTTCTCTCTTTGCTCTGATTCTCTATTTGCCGTCTTCGCTCTTCGTCTTCTTCTTTCATCAATCGAGAATGGCTCCCAAGAAGGCTGCCGCTGCTATGAGCAAGAAGGCCGCATCATTTTCTGCGACAGCAAAGGGCAAGAAAACCGCATCTTCATCGACTGCGGCAACGAACGTGGCGGCTCCTCCCTCGACTGGCGTGCCCGCTTTTCACCCCGACATCCACCCGCCTATTGCTGGTAAGGGTTCCTTATCATGAACTGCCATGGCTACGTCGCATATTTTATGCGCGAGCCTATATTCCAAAGCATGCTGTGTGTCCGACTCATGCTTGGGCCGCATGGGGTATGACCCAGGTTTGAGCCGCATGAAAGTGGTTGCATAACTACTTCTTTATCAAGGCCGCATAAGCTCATCCTCGCTAGCCCGCATGAGCTCATCCTTGCAGGGCCGCATAAATTTTTTTCGAGCCAAGTAGACTCTTTTCGAACCGCATTAGTTCCTCCGTACTGAGCCGTATGAGTTTTCTTCGAACGGAACTGCATGGGTTTATTCATCCTGGTCCGCGTGGGCTCTTTGGAGCCGCAAATTGATCTGTATAAACCGAGCCGCAGGAGGCTATGCTGAGCCGCATAAGCATCATGTATTTGTGTTTCAGCTATCTTTTTGACCTTATTTCTTTTGTCTTTTTTCAGTAAAGCTGCCCGTGGACCCTGCGGGGGAACTTATGGTAGGCTCGCGTCAGTTTGCCTCGGGCGTACATCGGGATGACTTAGTTCGCCAAATGTCCGAACAGCTACTTGTTGATGAATCTTTGGAGCGACTAAATGCTATCAGGGTTCAATCTTTTCAGTTCCTTGGTGACATGATAAGCTCTGGGCAGTCTGACGGGAGGTATCTGAAACCGGTCTTCCTCTTTGGGGATGCGTTGGTCATAGAAAACTCCCGCGTGTTAGATGTTTCGGAGAATTAGGATTTCGACCTGGACGGGATACCAATTCACATCCCTATTATGAAGCGCCATTTCCCTTTTGAGTGGTTCAATATGGTCGTTCTGGATAGGCAGATACCGGACACCCTCACTCCAACCCGACCAGGGATGTTTGTTGGCAATATCCGTTATAACAGAGCCACTGGATCAGTACGCGCAGTCAAAGATCCGGCCAGTCGGTCCGTGATGGGGTTAGTTCCAGGCACCTTCATCAACACCCCTGGTCCTAACTTTTCATTCTCCCAGGCTGATACCTTCTTGAGTCAGCTTGCTCACAAAGGATCCTATCCTATTGGCAGGTTGGTACTGCCGAGCTGGTTACACCCCATTCCTCCGTGGGCTAATCTGACTTCATGGATCCTACGGAAGTATGAAGATTTTTTGCGGGGAGTCAACCTTTATGACGCTATCCGGGGCACCAGCCACGGGTTGCCCATTAATAAGCCACTGTTCATGGCCCTTCTGGAGATGTACAATCATCGGACGGGGACCTTTTTTACCCCTGTTGGAGAATTGGGGCTCGCTCTTCACGAGGTGTATGCTGTCTCCAAGCTCCCCTTGGGAGGTGAACCCTTCGAAGTGTATACGCCGACGAATGAGGAGCTCCAAGCTTTGGATCAACGATTCCCCGGCTTCGTCACCGTGTATCAAGAACTATTGTGCCATCATAGCACTTATCACCGGACGACTATCCAGAAAAACGACAGCTCGGAGGGGGACTCTCCCCATACTAAATCTTGGGTTGCATACCTTTTCAAATTTAGCACGGCTGGCCGGGTTACTTCTCGAGATCGTTTAACTCCTAAGGAAGTAGAGGTCTTGATGTCGACCGCTAGGAGGTCGAAGTCTCAAAGTGACAGGTTCGGGAGCCAAATTGACTCCTTTAGTTACTTTCGTTATGGTACCCGGCGGTTGTCAGATAAGGCACTCTTGGCCGGATTTCTAATGGTGTGGCTGCGCAACTGCGTGGTCTCAGGAGGGGCAGGCTCTATTGAGAGGATCAGTCGCCACTTCATTCTTCCTGTCGTGAAGTTGGCCTTTGGGGTCAGGCTGGCTCTTCTTTCTGCCATGGTGTGCAGTATTCAGCATGGTCTTCGCGCTTTCTCGTCCAAGATCATTGCTCGTGACGTGGCAATGGATTTTAAACGTGTAGAATTGCCTTATCATTACTTGCTGGGATGGCTATTGCTGCACTATCAATCCTTGATGAGACCCGGGACGGGAGATGGCGTTACAGGAGACGACGCGTTTCTTTTCAAGTATCACCACCAACCTTGGGAATGTAGCACTATGCCGGCGTGTCGGAGGATGCTGGCGAGGGTGGATGGGTACAATTTCTTCGTTTCTGTTCCTCGTTTCACTGATCAAGAGGTGAGGAGTGTTCACGTTGATGGGGTCGGACCTCCTCATTTCCTGCCTGAAAAGATGCGTTTCTGGCTGCACAACATTCGTCCGGCGTATCTAGTTTACCGAAATTGCAACACTGTGTATTTGGAGCCCTACTTGCCTAGTAGGTTTGCTCGTCAATTTGGGTATAGTCAATTATTCCTCGGGCGCCCCAGTTCTCACCTGGGATTTGAAGGTAGCATTCTTGATGGTGTCAGAGCATGGAGCTACTATGACACCTATCATACTCGGACTAGCTTCTTGGTCCCTGCCGCAAATGTGATGGATGAAATCCTGCATATGGCGGCCCTATATCATGTCATGGCGAATCCTCCTCCTCTCGATTTTGACTTGAGGACTAGCTTTATTGTGGGCACTCGCCTGGCGGAGAAGGCTATAACGTCGAAAGCAAAGAAGAAAAGGATGAACAGAGTTCCTTCTCCCGATTCCGAATCCTTCGATACAATTGAGGAAGATAACGAGCGGGACAGCGAGGTCTCCCTTTCTTCGGATGATGAGACGATGGCGGGTCAGCATCCCGTCATGGCGGATGAGACGACGATGGATCGACCGTCGGCCGTATTTGATGAAGCAATGGGCCCGTTACCGTCTGCGTCGGAGGTGGTACGGGTAGATATATCGCCCGCCATGCCCGGTCCCTCGCGTAAGCGAGGCAGGCAGGAGCCTACTGGCGGAGGGGTAACTTTTTCCGTAAAGAGAGCGGCGGTCGGTCCCCGTAGAATGCTTATTACGGAGAAGGGTGAGGATGTAGATGACATTCCGAGGGTAAGTCGGGGCCTTCTTTTTATTGTAGTTTTCTTCTTTTCCGAAGGAATGACTTAATTACTTTCCTTTGTAGGTGTTTGGTGAACCAGGCTCTCCGGAACCGTCTACTGCCCCCGTAGCTGATCCGGCCCTTGCCGCATTGATTAGTGACATGTGTGCCGCGGTCCTCTCTGCGGGGGCTCTCTTGGGGGCGGCTGAGGACTCCCAATCTGCTGAGGTCCCAGCCCAGGAGGATGAAAGTTTCCTTGGGCCCGTCTCCGAGATTCCTGCATTCCAGCAAGATGACACCATTCTCGGCACGTCTCCTCCTGAGGGTGCAATGGCGGATGAGTCTATTATTCCAGACTCGGAGGCTGTTGGTGAAGAGATTGTGGTGGCTGCAGGCGAACCTCAGCCTTCGCATCCCTCCACTGGTAAGCTGAGCCATATATTGACCAACGAGGGGGCTTGTTTGCTCTATCAATATATCCTTCGGGTCAAGTCGATTCATGGTTGTCTTGGCCCTGCAGGTCCTGACTCTTTAACTCCCGCGGTGGATATTCTCGGGGAAGGCCCGGTTTGCCGTGATCTGGGCGAAAGGAGCGTTCCTTCTCCTTTGTCATCGCATGTCGAGGGACATCCTGCTAGCTCTGGGCAGACGGGGATGGAGTTGGTGCTGGCACCGGCTTCGTCTTCGGCTGCTTATACGGCCCCGGAGATCGACTTCTCTACCCTGCCGAGCATCCAAATTCTGCGGGCCGCTTAAGAGGAATTGGTCGATGTTCGAGCGTTCTTCCATGCAGAGTTGGTTTCTCTTATGGCAGGAGCGGCAGATTCTGTCGTGTCTTCTTTCGTGCTACCAGCCACACTCCCGTTGACACCGGTTTCCTCGGAGGCTCTGAACGAGGTGACGCAGGATGTGGTTGACAGCTTCTATCGCCACTTAGGGAGGGGTGTAAAAGTTGCCGTGGAACGGGGGGTCCCTTTTTCTCTGTCTCTGCGGGGAGCTCGGGGCCAAATCGACACTCTGAAGGGTCTTCCTGGCGGGGCGGGGTTAGCAGCGCTTCTGGAGCCTAAGCTGACAGAGGCTGACCAGCTAGTGACCCAACTGCTGGCAGTGCGGCAGGCCGGCTTGCCCGTCGCAACTGAACGGGAGTGGAGCTTCCTGGTCGCTGCTAGGGACAGGATTAAGCTCGCTCGAGAAACTGTCGGACCGGCTGTGCAGGGGGACCTCGATAAGTTCTCCGTCTCCTATGACCGACTGGGTCGTCGGAGTCAGGCTTGTAGAGCCCGGGAAGAATCTGCCTCTCGTGGAGTAGCTGACACGAAGGAGCAGATTCTCGTACTCCAGAAGGAGTTGGCCTTCTTAGAGTCAGAGCGGGAGGCTGCTCGTGCAGAACAAGAGTTGATTGCTCGGGAGGCCGAGAGGATATCCCGATCCTCTGTCAACCTGGAGCGGGCCTTCAAGAAGTTTGAGGACAACTGGCGAGCCCATGTTCATCTGGAGGATGCGGCGGTGCTGAATCAGGAGGCGGAGCGCCGAGCCAAACAGAAGCTTGAGCGGTCGGTTGCCTTGATAAAGGACCGTCTTACGGCGTTATGTGCTCCAGAGCAGTGATTGGCTTTCTGTCTTCTTCTTCTTCTCTCTTTTTCTTCTTCTTTTTTTTTTTTTTTTTTTTTGCAAGGGGGTGTGATCCCCGCTGATGTAGCCCTTTGATTTTTGAATAAATGGGCATGTTTCAACTCATCTTTTCTTTCCTGCACTTGCGGTGTTTATAAAATTTGGACTTGCTAGGGGATTTATTTGTGGACCTGTTATCCTAGGCGTACCTTGGTTTTAGGTACGGATAACAGTTTAGATAGGATGTCCGGGACAGCCACGGCAAAGTGGTCATGGATGTTCTCGGTACTGGAGGAAGGAATGCCGTAGAGCAGCTGGACTCCCGGGGCATGGTAAGATGGTGGATTTATGCTAAGAAGCTTAGCGAATGAATATTTGTGGACCTATTACCCTTGGCGTACCCTAGTTCAGGATGCGGATAATGGGGTGAAAGGGAACCGATCACATTTGCTCAGAGGTTATGATGACATGGCAAACGTGAAGGTTTTATCGTAAAATCTTCCTGCTCAGCGGTAATGAGAACATGGCAGGAGAGACTTTTCGGAAGCTATTTGTGGTCAACAGAGGACATTTGTGGTCAACAGAGGACATTTGTGGTCAACAGAGGACATTTGTGGACCTATTATCCTTGTCGTACTCCGGTTGTGGGTACAGATAATAGGTTAAAAGAGGACCGACATACTTGCTCAGAGGTAATGTGGACATGGCAAATATGACGATTTCTTCGACGGAGCCTTCCCACTCAGAGGTAATGAGGACATGGCAGGAGTGGGCTCAATGAAGATTGGGTACATAGAACGACTCAGAGGTAGGAGAACGTGGAAGTTCTATGCGAGGGGGCAGTTTGTTTTTGGTGGAAGTGAAGATGACTCAGAGGTAATGAGGACATGGTCGTTTCGGAAATTGGTGGATCGACTACCTTTTTTGTGCACTGGGAGTGCGGGTAGTGGGTCATGAGGGAGGATCTCTTCCAGGAAGAAAGTTCAGAGGTATAATCATACTTGACTAACTATCTGAAAGAGTGACCGAAATGTAAGTTCAGAGGCACCAGCCGGTACATAACTTGGTAATTTGGAATATTGAGGGAGTGAGAGTTCAGCGACACCAGCGGGTGCATGGCTCGATAATGTGGTGGGTTCAGTGGTACTAGAGGGTACATGATTTGATGATTTGAAATAGGGTGGATGAGAGTTCAGTGGTACTAAAGGGGTACATGACTCAATAATCTGGAGAATGATGTTTAGACATAGTATTTCTTCAGGAACTTGCCGTTGACGGGCAACATGAGCAAGTCTCCGTTCTGCTTAGCGAGGCGGTAGGCGCCGTTGGAGAACACGGTCTCGATGACAAATGGACCTTCCCATTTTGGCTGGAACTTACCGGTGGTCTTGTGAGTCATGACCATTGGCCTCCGGACTGCCAAAACAAGATCGCCCACTTGGAATGTTCTGATTTTAACTTTCTTGTTGAAGGCTCCTGAGATGCGTGCTTGGTATAGCTCGATCCTTTGCTGAGCTAGGAAGCGCTTTTCATCTAAGGCCTCCAACTCTTGTAGTCGACGTCGGTAGTTATCATCCGTTGCCAATTGATAGGTGAGGGCGACGCGGAGTGAGGGGATTTGAGTCTCCATCGGAAGGACTGCCTCGCTCCCGTATACCAGAGAGAATGGTGTATTTCCGGTGGCTGTTCGAACCGTGGTACGATAAGCCCATAAGCATTCGCCGAGCTTCTCGTTCCAGTCGCGTTTGTTGGAGGAGACGAACTTCTTGAGGAGCTTGATGATTGTTTTGTTGAATGCCTCTGCCAACCCGTTTGCTGCCGGGTTGTATGGTGTCGAAGCGACATTCTGAATGCGGTGCTTATCGCAGAATCGGTAGAATGCATGGCTTATAAACTGTGGACCATTATCATGGATGATTCTTCGTGGTAGTCCGAAGCGGTAGATAACGTGATGTTTAAGGAAGCTGATCACGTTTGAAGTTTTAACTTCTGCAAGTGGGACGGCTTCCGTCCATTTGGAGAAGTAATCAGTGATCGTGAGTATGAAGCAATGTCCTCGGAAGGAAGGTGGGATGATTGGACCAATGATATCTATTCCCCATGCTTCGAATGGCCAGGATGCCACCGTTGGATGCAGAAACTCGGATGGTTGGTGAATGAAGTCCGCGTGGACTTGGCAGGCCTTGCATTTTCTGGCATAATCTATCGCATCTGCCACCATCGTGGGCCAGTAGTAGCCCATTCGACGAAGGCGGTCCTGTAGTTTAGGGCCGGGCTGATGGGCCCCACAGACACCGTCGTGAGCTTCTCGTACAGCTTCTTTAGCTTCCGCGTTTGACAAGCACCGGAGCAATAATCCGTCGTAGGAGCGGCGATACAACATTTTCGTCTCTGTATCGTAGAAGAATCTGAGAGAACGCCGTCTGATAGAGGTAGCTTCCTTTGGATTCTCTGGAAGGATGTAGTATGCGACGAAGTCGATGAACGGCTGTCTCCAGTCCGGTGTGTCATCGACAGTTCGGGCGGAATAGCTGGCAACGAATTGAACATTGTTCTTGGGGCAGACCAGTTCGTGGCCTATCACGTCGATCGAATGATGAGCTTGGTTCGGTATTGCTAAGGAAGCGGCGAGACCTGCTAGGGCATCGGCTTTGATGTTTTGGATTCTGGGGATGTGCTCGATGAAGAATCCTTCAAACGATGAGATAATGTTGATCGCAATTTGATAGTAGGGGATCATGTCTTCATGGCGAACCTCGTATGAGCCCCTGATCTGATTGACGATTAGTTGGGAGTCGCCGTATGCTTTAAGGTATTCTATCTCCAGTTCTTTTGCAAGCTGGAGGCCGATGACCAGAGCGTTATACTCGGCCACATTGTTGGAGCAGGGTTCCGTGAGGGAGTAGGCGCGATTGATCACCAGCCCAGTAGGAGAAATTAATACTACTCCGACCCCAACGACGATGTTTCCCTTGGGTCCGGTTCTGGAAGCGCCATCGAAGAACATCCGCCATATGTTATCGTGGGTGGCTGTGTTCGAATCGGCAACCTCGTCTGGGATCTCTTCATAGATTCTGGATGACTCCGATCCTGGGTGGGCTGCCAAAAAGTCTGCTAGGGCTTGACCCTTAACAGCCTTTTGCGGGACGAAGATCATATGATAGGGGGACAGCAATATTGCCCATGTGGCGAGGCGAGAGCTGAGGGCCCCTGGTTTAGTCATGAGGACTCTGAGAGGGTTGACTCGCGAGATCACATGTATGGTTTGTCCTGTGACATAGTGCCGCGTCTTTTGAATAGCGAATATCAGGGCGAGACACTCTTTCTCCACGGCGGTGTATCGATGCTCTGGCCCAATCATCATTCGACTGAGGTAATATATGGCCTGCTCGTGGCCTGCGTCGTTATTTTGCGCTAGCAGGGCACCAAGGGAGTGTTCCATTGCTCGTACGTAGAGCAGGAATGGTTTTCCAGGGACCGGGGCCACCAGGACTGGAGGATTCGACAAATATTCTTTGATGTCGTCGAAAGCACGCTGGCATTCCTCATCCCATACGAATGAGACTCCCTTCTTCATGAGGTGTGTGAACGGTCGGTATCGCCCGGAGAGGTTGGAGATGAACCTCCTGATGTAAGCTAGCCTCCCTTGGAGGCCTCTGAGTTTGCAGAGATTTTTCGGGGGACCCATCTCCATGATTGCCTTCGTCTTCTCAGGGTCTACATGGATGCCCCGTGCCGTGATGATGAAGCCTAAGAATTTCCTGCTGGATACGCCCAAGAATGATTTCGTAGGGTTCATCTTCAGGTTGTGGGCTCGCATCAGGTCGAATACCGTCCTCAGGTCTTGCAGATGATCTTCCTTATGGCGACTCTTGACGGCGATGTCGTCGACATAGCATTCTACTGTTTTGCGTAAATATTCTCGAAAAATGATACTCATGGCCCGTTGATATGTAGCGCCAGCATTCTTTAGACCGAATGGCATGACTGTGTAGCAGTATGTGCCAATCGGCGTTCGGAATGATGTGTGCTTTTCGTCGTTGGGAGACATCTTGATTTGATTGTACCCCGAGAATCCATCTATGAATGACATACGTTCAAAGCCGCATGTGTTGTCGATCATGATGTCTGTGATGGGGAGGGGAAATTCGTCCTTCGGACATGCCTCATTCAGATTACGGAAGTCGATGCAGATTCGGATCTTCCCATTCTTCTTAAGGATCGGAACTATGTTGGCGACCCAGTTGGGATGTTGCTCTTTACGAATGAAGCCGCTGGCTATTAGCTTGTTGACTTCGGCTTTGATTGCGTCCATGATGCCTGGGCGGAAGCGTCGTTGTTGTTGCTTGACTGGCTTTGCATCTGGCCGTATGTTGAGTTTATGAAGAGCGATATCGGGGTCTAACCCCGGCATGTCCTCGTAACTCCACGCGAACATGTCGATATATTCTCTGACAAGTTTCAGCAGCGATTCTCGTTCTTCGTTTGTCAGGCTTTTACTGATAAAGATCGGTTTTGGAGAAGATTCGCTGCCGAGATCCACTTGTATGACCTCATCTTCAGTAGGAGGTTCTCTTAGTTCGAACCGCTTTTCCCATTACGCGTCTATTTGCTGGGCCCACAGCTCTAGCTCAAGGATTTCGGGGATGTCTTCGTCTTCCTCGTAAGCGTCAGCGAACGCCATGTTGACTGACATGACTTTTCTGAACACATCTCCGATGCTGGTATCTGAGTCGGAAGTTGGTGATCCGGTTGAACGTGACTGCCAGTCGCATTCTTCATCTGAGCTTTCAGGGGTCGTAGTAGGCGTTACATACCCTAAACCGCATCGGGTTTTGTTATAGTAGTTTCGTGGTTTGCCCGCCGGGGCTGGCGACTTCAAAGGTAATCGTCGTCCAGTTCCGTAGTTCAGTCTTGGTGTTATCTCTAGATCATACCCCTATTTCTGCATGAGATATTTGGATTGAGGGCTATAGAGATACAGAGGCAGTCTTCCAGCATCTGACCCGAAGTCGACTTCTTCCATGGCGAGGGGATGTGGGTTATTTGTCCGGCCGAAGATGATCAGGTGGTCTCCTCCCTCGACTATTCGGTAAGTGTCTTCTACTGGGGTAAGTTGGATGGCGGTGTACACGTTTGTCACCTGTGTATGTAGGTGAGTGCCTATACCGTGTTCCATAGCATACATTGTACATAGCTTATTGAGCTCGGTGTAGTTCAAAGATAACCCTTTATTGATGAAGTAAGGTATCTTTGCTAGAGGGATTACATCATCTGCGGAAGGGGTATCGGAGTGGGCAGCCACATACTTGGCCAATTCTGGTTCTTCTTCGGCCACCCCCTGTATAAATGAAGACTGAGAGGACGACCTAGTCAGCTTGATCTTCAGAGGTTCAACTGGCAGAGCAGATCGTGGAGTTGTTGGTAGACTAGCAACCCCCAGTTTGGTACTTGATGTGAGGCGAGGGGTGGCTGGTTCGCTAGAAGTGTCAGACCTCGCATCGGGGTGAAGAACCTTCTTGGGAAGGCGTATTGTGAACGGTCTGTCGGAGGGATTGGGCTTCTCCGTTTGGAGCTGACTGACTCTCGGTAGTCTGATGGTAAGTGGCCCTGTCATGGGTCTCGACGCTTGGCCGGACCTTGGCAGCCGAATTCTCATCTGTTCTTCTTGTGCGGAGAGACTGATTGCGTCCTTACGCAGAGTGGCTGTAAGGGGTACAGAATTGCCTGGTTTGCGAGCCTGAAGGTGGATCGTCAGAGGTTCTCCTGATCCTATAGCCGTCTTGGTGTGAGCTTGCACATCTTCTTCGACCAGGTACTTCTTTGATTTTTCGTACAGACAGGAGTCTGAGTAGTAAGATTCGACCCCCTTGAAGGGATCGATATCAGCAAACTCTGTCCTTACGAAGCCGTGCTTATCGATATATTTGAAGCATTGGTGCAGTGTGGAAGGCACGATCATGTAATCGTGTATCTAAGGTCGCCCCAAAAGGATGTTGTAAGACGTGTCGGCGTCTATGACATAACAGGTGACTTCTGATTGGAGATCGCCGATCTGACACTTCAAACGGATTTTCCCTATTGGGTAACTCCTGCCCGAATTGAAACTGCTAATGGCGGTGATTGTAGGTGTCAGGCGATGCATCGGAATGCGAAGATGATGTAGCAGACCCTTCGGAATGATGCTTATAGAGGACCCAGGATCAATGTGCATTCGGTCCACCTTTACATCGCCGATGTATCCAGTGTAGTACAGCGGGCGATCGTGCAGGTTAGTTTTGATGAGCATATCTTACGGAGAGAAGACGATATTGGGCATTGCTCCCGTACACGCACTATCTTGGAGCTCTGCAGGTTGGTTATCTCCCGTGAGGTTGACCTGAGCCAAGTATGCGTCGGCATTTTGGAGCGCCTCACTCAAAGCCGTGCGGACATCCTTTGAGAGCCTGAGGAGTTCATATAAAGACAATTTGGCCGGGGTATTAGCTAATTGCGCTAAGATGTCGAAGTTGTAGGGCCTCTCCAGCCCCTGAGGTGTCTCCTTCCGGAGGGACTTGTCGAAGCGAGTCTCCTTCGGCCTAGGCTTGTCGGTCGTCGAAGGCTGAGCCGGTCCCGGAGCATCATTGGTAGTGGGCGGATGATCATCAGTCGTGTTTTCGGTCACCGGTTGGGCTTGTGTTCCAGATCGAGTAGTGACGGCCGAGACTTCCTCTTCTTCCGTCGAGGCAGTGCGGCAGGATCTGACCTTTTCACTTTTCCTCTTAGAAGGTGGAGAGGGCTGAGTTACCTCGTGGACTAGGTCCGGATGGACCCACATGATCTCTCCTCGTGATGTGGTGAGGGATATTAGACCGGAAGTTTGATCACGGGCAGGCGGAAGATTAGCAATCTCCATCGTTGCTAGAGGGATGGGTATAACCCCGTCTTGAGCCTCTGTTGGAGGAAAGCTGCCGAATTGGACGGACACCATGTTGGCTGCTACAGTTACTTCCTCAAAATCGATAGCCAGAGCGTTCGAATCGATGAGATTTTGGATATACCGTTTCAGTTGGTAGCAGTCGTGTGTAGCATGGTGGACATAGCGGTGGTAATGGCAGAACTTCGGGTTCTCCAAATCAGCCGGCCGAGGTTCTCGTCTGGGCGGAGGAAGCTGAATTCTATCTCCTTGTATAAACATGTCCAAGATAGGCTTGACGTGGCCGTCTTCAAAGGAATAAGTGATTTGAGGCCATTGTTTGTCTGCCGGCTGTGGCTCGGGCTTCTGGGCTGCATCGGTCACCATAGCTTGCTTGCCTCTGTTATCCCGGTTGTTGGAGGGGCTACCTCCATTGTCGTTGCTGGTGTTGGGACGCTTGCCTTTGTTCTCTCCCTCCGAGATATGCAACCCCAGTTGGCGAGCTTTCTTCAATCGTTCTTCAGCACTTGTAGCACTGATAATAAAAGCCTTCCAGTCCTTGAACTGACTTTCGCCCATCCAGAGACTAATTGTTGGAAGTAGTCTCTTTTGGCAAATTTCAATCAATGAAGAGTCCGGGTTGCCAGATGGTAACTTCATTGCGGTTTGACGAAACCGCTCAATGTAATTTCTCGTCAGTTCTTTCTCTCCTTGAACGACGTCCATGAGGGTAGACATCGTAACGTCCTGCCCTACCTCATAGAACCTCTCCAAGAACAAGCGTTTGAAGCCAGCGAAGGAGTGGATGCAATTGTCTGGCAGGTTGCGGTACCAATCGAAGGCGACTCCTTCCAATGCCCCAATGAATAACCGTGTGAGGATAGCATCATCATGGGGCAGATGGTCGGTAGTGACCTCAAAGTAAGTGATGTATCGACTTGCTGAAGTCTTGCCATCATATAGGTTGATATTGAACGGCTTATATCTTGGCGAAAAGGGAACATCCCTCCATTCAGCAGGATATGGTTGCCGTATTCTGAGGTCTTGAGAGTTTTCTCGGGCGTGGAACATTGCTCGGAGCTCCTGAACCTCTCTTCTTACTTTTTGGGCCTCATCCGTCGCGGTAGGGGCCATTATCTCGGGAGGATTATTGCCCGGGTTTGGTGCCGCTGAATTTGAATCTACGTTGATTGCGGGACCCGTGCTCGTCTGGCCAGGTGTCATTCCTTGCAGAGTAGGAAGTGCTGCTTTGATCTCGTCTACAGACTTGACCAAGGTATGCAATATGGCCTCCAAAGTGTCGATGCGCTGGCGATCGCTGGAACCGCCTTGATTGCTGTCTGTCATGAACACCGTCTTCGCATGAGGAGTGACGGAGGGAGTGGTAGAGGATGTACCCTCCGAGTCGTACCCATGTGTCGAGAAATCATCTGGATATGTGGGGATGTTCTCTTCAGGTTCGGACTCGGAAGGGACAGTACCCCCAGCTTCGGAGCTTGCTTCATCTCGAGAATCATAGATGTCCTCGGAGACATCAGCGTCTGTTGTACCCGATGGGAGGGTCATTTTTTGGGGTTCGTCTCCTTGAAACATTGGATTATCGTGGACGTTTGGAGGAGTACTATCCCCAGCTCCTACGACCCCCAGGGTCGGGGACGATGAATCTCCTGTTGCAGCAGATTTTGTCTTTGAACGGGTGTGTTGGTATACTCTGGTGGAGGGCAACCGTTCAGCCGATAATTTCTTAGCTGTAGTGGCTGATATCTTTGGACTGGAGATGCTTGTCTTCTTCCTTCTCCCCTCAGCGGGGACTTTTCGCGCGGAATTGCAGGAGGCAACAGGAGGTACCTTGCCTTCAGAGCTTGGATGCTGTAATCTTCGGAAGACGGACGGCCGATCCTCCGTTACTGCCGTGTTGTTGCAGCAGCAGTTGACGATGATCTGGGTGCAGTGACGTCCATGTGAGGACTCTTTGCACACCCAGGCCCCTTCTCTTTCCTTGTGCTTGTGGAGGATCGCCTCACGCAGGTCAGAGGGACTACTCTGTCCGTTTGCCGCCGGGGATAGGACTTGAGCGGTTCTGTACAACTTTCCATCAGGGGCCCGTGTGATAATCAGCGGGACGCCCTGATAGTCAGAGGTTGGGGCAGCTATCTGGGCTTGATGAGCCCGCGCTGCCCTAGACTTCTTCTTTTTAACACTTATGGGTGCATAATAGGAAGAGTCCAAGTTGAACATCACAGAGTCTGGCTTATCATCCAGAGAGTCATCAGGGTTCGGGCCGTACGAGAGACGGTCGAAAACTGATCGAGAGGAGCATGGAGCGGATGCTATGCGGCTGGGAGCGGAAATCGTACAGGCTGTCTGCACGCGGTTGTCTCCTGTCGTCGGACAAGTTCTTATGCGGCTAGGAGCCATGACCGTGCAGGCTGGCCGTATGCGGTTGGCATCTGTGGCCGTATGGGTTTTCTGTAAACGATTGACTTTACTAGCCGCATGAGTTTCATCCATGCGGTCGGAAACTGTAGTCGCATAAGTTATGCGGCTGACAGAAGTAGCCGCATGAGTTTTCTTCATGCGGTTGGCGGATGTAGCCGCATGGGCTTTCTCCTTGCGGCTAATACTCTTCTGCGGTTCGGACCGCGTAGAGTCCCTCTTTGTCCCTGCAAGTCCAGCATCATAATATTTTCTTCTGCCGGACTTGGGGACAGCAGAGTTGTCTACGATCTGAAGTGGGACCGCAGGAGAATCCTTCTCGCCGTCTTGAGCAACAGAGGGCATCCCATCGAGGGCTTGAGGAGGAGCAAATGACTTCGGTCTCCATTCTTTGCGAGCCTTCGTGGTGCGGGTGCGCTTCTGGGCCGGGCCAGCGCTGCCTTCAGAGAGCATCTCTTCGAACGCCTGTTGGTCGAAGTGGACGACCATCTTCTTTTGTGTGGAGCCAAGTTTGGCTGTATCTGATTGCGTCACCAACTCCTCAGCCGTGGAGAAGTTAGTCCCCAGCAGAGTCGCCATCATGTTTGCCATTGATTGTAAAAGAACAGAACAATTATCAGAGGACTGAACTTAGACTCACAATACAAACTCGCTCGTACAAAGAAAGCCTAGGGACGAAAACCTAGGTACAGCAGACTAAGTACGATTGTTTATTTTTTATTCTGGGGGGTGACGATAGAGGCTCGGGAAAGCGACGGCCGCTCTGCCTTACTCCTTGGACGATCAGTATGCAGCCTTGGCTCGGGGAAGATCTGCTTCGACGTTGATGAATAAAAGCTCTTCTTGCTCTCTTCGAGTTGCTCTCTTGGCTTCTCTCTCTCTGTGATTAGCAAGGAAAGGGGGAGCTCTCTCTGTGTAGGTCTCTCTCTTCTTATTTTTTATTCTTTTTGTTGCCCCCCTTTTTACAAGGGAATGATGCTGGCTATTTATAAGAGTGGGGGGTGATCATTAGGGTTTGCTAATGATTATTTGTTTGGAATGTCGGCGCTCCTTCTTTCTATCTGAACCCTTGATCCTGATTATAGTGAATCTCGGCCATTAATGCGGATAGCATCGTATCTCATGAGCAATTAATGCTAGCTGCTTTAAATCCTCGTGATTGATTATGCCAATGTCTGATTGCTCGCCACGTGTCCCATTAGCTTGATGATAAATGATATACCCTGATCTCAGTAATTATGACGATGATGTCAAATATATTTGTTGGGATTCGGTTAGATCTCTTATTGATCCCATGCCACGTGTCTTAATTGTGAGTCCTGTCAGAGCCGCATAGGATGGACGATCCTCGAACCGCAGAGAGATACTCTTTGTAAGCCGCATAGGACGATGCTTCATCGAGCCGTATATGCGTAGTCTTTGTGAGCCGCATGAGCTGGCATTGTATTGGGCCGCAGGGAATGTGTTCCCAGGGAGCCGCATGAGCTAGCGTTGTATTGAACCGCATGGAATGGGTTCTCAGGGAGCCGTATATGGCTGATTGCCACATGGCAATCTGGGACTTCTGACGGATTTGGTCAGAGATTTTCTTCTTTTCCCGAAGAGTCAGTCATTATGGCAGGGCCATTATGACACTTTATGTCAGGGCCGCCACAGTGAATCGTGTCAGAGCAATAAATGAGGCCACTACTCAAACGACCAGCTGTAGGGAAGGATCACATGTGGCGTCCATCAAGCCGCATATGCCTTGCTGAACCGTATACGCTCCCGAGCCGCATGCGATTGAGAGTCTTCTTTGAACCGCATAGGGCCGCTCCTGTGTGAGCCGCATGAGCTTTTTACCCAGAGCCGCATGGATCATTATTCTAGTATTTTCCATGCTTCTACAACTATTAATCTCCTTTTGGCCTTGGCCTTGCGCACAAGAGGCGACTTAGGTTCTTCTTCAACCTCATTGAGGTTACCTTGCATATTGAGTTTTATAGTAACCTCTTCTTGGGTAACTTGGCTACTTCTTGGAATTGAAGAAGGAGTTGCATCTCCTCCTCCAGAGGATGCTCCAGTCTGCATCTGTTTTGTTTGGGACCGCGTGGTCCTGGTGGTGGGCTGCTCTGTAATGACCAATGTAGTCTTTTTTTTTTCTTTCCTGCAGCCTTAGGAGAAGAAGGGAGATCACTAGGATGTGAATGAGCTGATGACTCTCCAGTCTTTCTTTTCCTTCCAAGTCCCTTTTGCTGGGGACTTCTCCTTCTGTATCTACAGTGATACATCTAGTGGATCGTTAACTTCATCACAGAAGCCTACGAGAGAGGCTTCCAGAGGTTCGTCAGCGGGTTCGTGATTCTCTTCATCTCTAAAGGATTGTGTAGTGCGAACTCCAGCTCTTGAACGTCTATCACTGGCAAAACTGTCAGCCAGATGGAAGATTACGGTAAAGGTGTTGGCAGAAGTATAAAAATTTGCGTATGTATATAACATACGCGGGCCTATCTGAGAGACTTGGGGCATCGAGAATGTGGCTTTAGTACCTCTTGCATTGTAGTATCCCCAAGCCCTGTCACCATCTATTAGGTAACCCTTAGCCTATAAACAGGTGGTGGCATTACCCACATGTAGTTGATCATAGCCGAACTGTCGAGCAAATCGGTTTGGTAAGTACGGTTCCAGAAAACACTCGCCTTCAAACCATATACTAAATGTGATGGCCGGATTGTCTTCAACCATGTGAACTCAGTCGAAGATAAACAGAGAGGTGTTGCTTCTAGATCCATGAGTTGTGGAGGGAGATTCTCATACCCTGGAGGAGGAGGAACACATTGAAATATCCATCCAGAACCTCGGTTTAAAGCTCTTCGCATTCTGACATCACATTTATATTCCATCGAGCATTGAAATATCGTCTGATAAAATCTCCTCCGATTGCACCCATATCGGGATCCATCAAGTCAGGATAGTGCAACAACAACCACCCAAATAGATATGTGTATGGCATTTCGGTACGAGAAAAGTCGTCCCGAGAATTCTTATCGTACACCATGGTGTTAACGAAAAAACGCAAGCTTGCGTTCAAGCGACATATCATCGCCGAGAGAAGATCCATCTTGTAGCGGAATACTAGATGCACTACGACGAATAACACACCTCGATGGAATCGGTTGACGGTACTGGCTCCGAGTATCACATGCCGCAGTAGCCATAAAGAGAGGCAACCCGGCAGCTGGGCTTCTTGAGACATGGTTCTGTAATCATGTCTAAGATAAAATTCGATTGGAGCACGAACAATGAATGGGTACCAATCTACATCCAAGATGTTATCATAATGCTTAGTTTTTTCTATCAGTTTTTCTACATCGCTGCGATCGAGCGGTTTGAAGAAAAAAGGATCGCAAGCTTGACTCTCGATGATCTTTTCTTCATGAGCATGCCCCAGAAACAAGTATGGCAACCATTTGGTAGTATAGCAAGTCCCTTTGGAAGCACTCTTGTAATAAAGGGAACAAATCATATAGTGGCATAATAATTCTTCGAACATAGCCACCATCTTAGGATTCTCTGTTGAGAGAGTATCAAATTCCTCTTTTTTTGGCACATATTCTTCATAGGGGTTTTCACACATTGGCAAATGTGAAAGATACTTCATTTCATGAAGTGCGAGGCCAATGTTCTCGTGACGCGTCATAAAGGTATCGGTCATCTCATTATATCTTTCAACTAAAGCCAAAAATATATGAACATTTGGGCAAAAGCAGTGAGCAGTGGTCCAGATCGGATCATAGAGCTCTAATTCAAGAAGTTTATCCTTAAAATGATCCAAAACCCAAACCACTACACTGTTCTAGCGTTTCATGTCAGGGTTCACTAACCTATCAAGCGCATGGTTTGGTCTGGGTATCTTCCTTCAGCCTTCGTAAACATGTTCGCAAAAATAGGTACTCTGACGGGAAGCAGTATTGATGAATCTTCAGGAGGTATACAGCTTGGTCTCAAACCTCTCAGATAGGAGCTGTATCTCTTCGAAGTGCTGTAGAACAAATCCTTGTTCTGCGGACCCAATATGTAGCATTTCCTCCCGACTCTGGCCTGTTGAATCGGAGTCAGATCCCATGCCATACGTCGGGGATAACTAGAAAATGTATATTGAGACAAAGATAAGTGTCTCGACATTTCTGTGAGGTACATGATTCTGTCCCCACATTGATAAAAATATGTCTTTTTTTCGCTTTAGGTTGGGACGTCTTCTTGATCGCCTCTCCAAACAAGAAAGCTGGTTTCTTATGAACGACATTGTCTAGACTTTCCAAAGGCTCATCGTTCATCAAGCATAATAAAGTGAGATTCTCTGGAGCTGCAAGCATAGCTCTTTGGGACTCAGGAAGATCATATTGAGGATATTGTATGTGGGATAAGTCTTTTCGGTATACTGACACATTGAAGGCCGAAGCATATCTTTCAGCATTAGGGTCTTCTCTGAGATCAACTATAAAAAGAAGAGAGTAAAAGATTAATTATGGCCTATACAAGAGTATCTAAATTTTAAACAGGTTGCACAAAGTCACAGGTTGTGCGAAGTTTTAGGTTGCGCATGATTCTATGTTGCACAAGCCTACAGAGTGCGTTTGGTGTCAGCTCAAGATTAATATGAACATAATATCTACATTGCGCAAGTTATCAAGTTGCGCCTAGTGCAAACTTGAAATGCGCATGTTTGAAGGGTGCATTCGTGCAAGTCAGAAGGCACAAATTCGAAACATGCGCAACACAGTTCGTAAAAACAAATATTGTATTTTTGATGCAGCCAACACTCTAAAAAGAGGAGGCACGAGTAAATAGAGTGCGCACCTACACTCTATAAAGAGGAGGCGCACGTTATAGAGTGTGTAAATCAATCAAAACTCTAAAAAGAGATGATTGATTCTGGCATAATGGATTCGTTTGTTCATTGGCGCCTAAGTGATGGTCAATTTGTTCTATGAAGATCACCTTCAAGAGGTGGGTTGGCTTGTTCAGCTCTCGATGATGGAGGCGCATAACGATGTGCCCTCGGTGGTGATACGTGCGATGAAGGCCCAACAATGGCCTTTTCTTTGTCGGTGACGGACTTGCTTGGTGCCAGTGACGATCGTTGGAAGAGCTTCGAAAGTTAGGAGGAAGAAGATGAAGGGTTTGAGGAAAATGACTTTCAGTAAAAAGTTAAAAATCCTCTTTGAACAGCTATTTATAGCCTAAAGGGTATTCCAAAACTGTAGCGCAACTTGCGTTAAAAAAACGGAATTGGTAAAACATTGACTGGCGCAACTCATGTCAAATTTTCTAAAAGTATTTCAAATTTTGAAATCTTTCAAAAAACTTTAAAAACTTTGAAGGGGGTCTTGTAGGAGTCTAAAAATCAATGGGCACCGCTCTTAACAAAGCTCCAGCATCAAGTAGCGCCGGATCATTAAGTTGCACCAGTCTCAGATTGTGCCTAAGCCATCTTAGGTTGTGCCTAAGCCAGGGTGCATGAGCTCCATGTGGCAAGCATCCTCGAGAAGCTGTAACGGCTGCCATTATTACTGATAGCTCTGACAGCTCGTCAGTCAAAGAAAATCCATTCGAATTCCGTACAACGCAACGCTCGAGGAGATTTTGTCACCATGCTAATGCTGACAGCTGGCTTGCGCAAGTTATTTAGAAGCAAGAGAATCAATTGTCATAACATAAAAGACCCAGTCAAAGGTGCCAAAAGTCGAGTTGCGCGTGTGCGCCACCTAGAGTGTTGGCGCCACCTGATCAACTTTTATTCAGAAGCAGGATGATGTGGTGCGCATGCCACTAATCTCGAAGAACGTGTCCACTATACTGCCCACGACCATGCGCATTCACTCAAACGATGTCACGCGTCCCAAGCAGTTCAAGTAATCGTTCGCGCAACTGGATAGAAGGCACGCAACCTGAAGTGCACGAAACTCAGAAAATAGTTATTTCAAAACTATAAATAAATTTTCAAATCAGTTCTAAAGCATCACTAATGATCATAATCTACTGACAAAATGCTGCTGCATTCTCCAGAGGCTCGTGTCTTCGATATCACATCGTCCAAGAGATAAAGTGATCGTCTTCTTATCAGATTCCTATAGTTGTACTTCCCCAGAAATCAATTGTACACTTTTACTTTCTTTCTTAGTTTGTAGAAATCAAACTTTTGTTTTTGCAAACGTATGCCAAAAATACTAAATATAAAATATGCCACAAATAAAAGTAAGTGACAAAGCATCAAAAAGGTAACCTAACCGTACTAAAGTGAATATGCAGTAGAGAAACAATCCTTTCGACGCATGAGCCCAGGCTGTCAATGGGATCAGCATAGTCACCATATAGGACACCAGGGACCTACGTCCGTAACGTCCGAAGATCGTCAGAGGGCATCATGTGTAAGAGGGTACGTCCATAACACTCTGAAAAACGTTAGAGGGCACCTGGAGCCTGCATCTCCGGAGGAGCGTACAGGTAATCAGGTGAGTGCAAAAAAGCCTATACGCCAGGTACTGTTCTCCCCACCCAATGCTCTTATTTAAGTCACATGGTGATATTCAATAACTAAAGAAATGCAGACTGAATATAAACAGTATAAATGGTACAGCTCGAAGAACTGAAGATAAATGAACAGTGATATGCAATAACTAAAGAAATACAGATTAAATATAAACAGTATAAATGGCAAGGTATGTTGCCTGGTGTGTCGCCTGGTGTGGTGCGATATTCTGAAAGTTCCAGCTGTCCAATAGCCATAGCCGATGGAGAAGGGTCCAAATTTACAGGAAAATAGGAGTATAAGGTTAGTCACGATCAATTGTGATAATCGAGGAGAATTTAGGAAGATAGACACATATAGAAATTTTGAAAATATTTATGACGTTTGAAACTATATTTGTTATCGTAAAATATTTACAAGCAGCTATATATAAAAATCTCTTTAGGTTAACAACTAAAGTTTACTAGTAAAAATATTTCATGTAAATACTTGAAAATTACATATAATAGTTTGGAAACCGCTTTTTATTTGATCAAAATATTTTAAGTTTAAATAGAGAGAAAACATACTTCGTTATATATATTCTTAGGCAAAAGTCATATCTAAAATAAAATAATAATAATAATAATAATAATATAGTAATATTTTAGGGCTGTTAAACTCCATTTAGAAATATATGTAGTATCTCAACATGAAACTATATTTTTAGTAAAAAAGTAATTATAAGGAAATTACTTAATATATATATATTAAAACAACATACTTAGTAACATTAATATCATTAATGCTATTTATAACAATATACCATTATTATTATTGATAAGTAAAATATCTACACTTATATACAAAAGCTTAGTGAATGTGTGTCCCCTCTACTTTAGAAAGAAAAGAGTGAGAGAAGAATTGGGAGCAGTAGGAGAGGAAAAAGGAAAGAGGAAGAGAAGAGGGGTTCGAAGCTCACCGGAAGGCGCAGCGGAGGGAGCGTACGCGCGGTCGGTGCGCTAATGATCCGGATAGGCTCGCGGCTGGGCCGATGCCGGGCTCGCCAGGTCTCGGGATTCGACATCTATAGTGAGAAGTGGTGGTTCGGAGGTCCTCTGATGGCACGAGGTGATCAGATGGTGACGACGGAGGACACGCCAAAGGTCGATTTGGGAGGATATGTCCCGCCGGCGGAGCCACGAGTGAGGGATCTCACTACGACGGCTCCGGGGTTGTCCCCGTCGGTGGAAGGGCGACTCAGATGGGGGTTTACCGGCAGTTCCGTGCGGCCGGCTCAGCGTGACTGCGACTGTGGCGCTGGACGGTGGGCGAGGCCAAGTGCGGAGGGGCATATGCGGATGGGGTTGTCGTGGTGTGGCGGGCGGATCACCGGGAAGGTCTTGGCGACGTCGGATCCGGTTGGTGCGGGCGACGGGGTTGGTAAGAGTTTATATTTGTGGTGATGGTGGCGGTGGCGGTGATGGAAGGGGGTTCTGGTGGTGGCATGGATGTGATGGTGATGGATTTTTTGGCATGGTGGTGTTGGTTCCTGCCTCGTCCGGGGTGGTCGAGAGTAGAGGCGGTGATGGAGGCAATGTTGTTGGCAGAGGCGAGGCCGAGGTGGAGGCTGTAGGTTTAGGATTCTACATTTGTATTGTCAGGTTGGGTTGCGTCGTATCGGGTGTGTCCGATACGACGAGTATGGAGGTTCGGATTTGTCGAACCCGGGGTGGAGAAAAATGTATTTGTACAATATAGAATATAGTGGATGGAAAAGGAGGACACCGACACGATGCATAATTTGTGGTGGAAATTATTTGTGGAGAAATCAATAAAAAAGAGAATAATAAGCCTCTCTTTATGTAGGAGGTGGAAGCTCCTATTTAGATAAGGATTAGGACAATTTAAATCCCCATGTAGATATCCTATTATTTAATTCAAAACGATTTAAAACTAATCAATCCAATCCAAAGCCGATCTAGATAAATCATATTTTTAATTTAAAAGCCATTTAAAATAAAGTCAATAAAAATCTTTTCTAATTATTATATTTAATCAAATACTAACTCAAACAAATTTTAAATATCATTTTCATAAATAATAAAATATAGTAATAGTTAATATCAAAATTTTGTAATTTAAATAATTTATGAATTAAATTCATGAATCTCGCATGCAAATATTTACGAATGATCGTTTTCTAAATTTACTACTATATAATATTTTGAAAAGTCTCGATACAATACTTTTGACAAGTTTAGACAAAATATTTATCGTATAAAATTTTGAAACTATACTTCTCTATAAATCAACATTTTCTAAAAATATGTACCTTGCACATATTCGCAATCGACGAGCAAATACGATACGCACATTCGCACGCGACTAAGTACAAAGTAAATACAAATTTTATTTTTAAAAATTTGTAGTAGAAATTTAGGGGGTTTACATCCTGCCAAACTTAAAAGAATTTTGTCCTCGAAATTTAGAAATAGGTAGAGTAGATAGGGTTGAGAGGATAGAAAAAATTTATTCGAATAGAAGTACGAGATCCATATTGGACGAGAAGGCAATCAAAATATTTGACGAGAAGGCGAAGACATTTCAACGACAATATGTCATTTTAATGACTAGAAAAAAAATCGATGATTCTAGTTTAGAATATTTTCATGCGTATGACATCCGATCAATGACCAAGCTCGATTAATCCTAACATTAACCTTGTAAAAGGGCAACCTCAAAATTAGGTAATAACCTCTTCAACCTTTGATTATCATTTTATTTTATCTACTTTATCATATACTCCATAAATTGTTCTCTACAACACTTTTCGTTTTACGTCCCCCCTCAAAAATTTTACTTATAAGAATTTTGATCTTCAAAATTCTATATCTCATCATAAAATTTCAGTTAATCCGAAACTTTTGCATTGCATAATCCCTAATATACTAAACACACATATATCTCCTCAAGCCATAATCTCGAGATTAAATTTTTTAACCTTCGATTGATTTAGTCCATGTAAGAGTCAAAATCCTCTTAATACAATTTGTACTTATTTATCAATGTAAGGTATATCCATAAGTACAAGTAAAAGTCCGTCCTCAATGTTCGATAAATCTCAAAAACTAAAAGTATGTCTTCATAACTCAATCTTCTATCATCATAACTGAAAATTTCCTAAATATTTATTTGTGTCTCTCCCGAAAATTGAATTCAGTAAACTCGTCTTAAATTCATGTTAGAAGTGTATTTCTTAAAACATAAAAATTTGCACTCAAATTTAGATTAATACCGTGGAGTCTATTTACCTTTGATCCACATTACATTCCTCAATTCATCTTGTAGGGTTGACCACCCGTTTCAATTTATGACCATTTTTGTAATCGGTTAACCATCATAATCAATCATACCATTACCCTTCTCCATAAATTCTCTAATCTAGCCATGTATAACCGAAGGGTGTAATGACTCAATTTTCGCCTTTGAGCAAGAAAATAATACAAAGAACAAGGTTGCACATACTACGGAGGAATCATAGTGTAATATGAGTGAAACAATTTGTCATGACCCGCACCCGCTTTTCGGGATGCAAGTGCGTGAGCAAGGCAGCTACGTATCAAGCGGACTCCAGCCCGACTCGAGTACGTATAAGCTGTCAAGATCATGGCTAATATGGTAATCTACAATGTATCTCAATCCACAAGAATATATAAGACAAGAATGAACAAGTATGGGTCGTGGTCTGCAGCCCACTAGCATATATGTCCGATTAGACTCCAAAAATAATATGAGTCTATAAAGCTAAGCTGATAAGCAGGATATAATATAAAAGCACTAGAAAGATAGTAAATCGATAACACTAACAAAATACCTGAATCATGCGATTGAAGTCAACTACCACATGCTCAGCTAACTAACTCCGTGCAATCAGCTACCTGAAGAGATCATCAGGTCCTCAGAGGACTTGCAAGATACATAAAACATTTCTACTAATATGACAATAAATAAAATGTATGGAGGATAAGAACACTGTAAGAAGAACATCTAAGGACGACGAGTCGTGTTGAAATGTAATACTAAACTTGGCTAACTGTCAATCAGAACTCCTATAGCTTGTAGTACAATACAAGATACTCCCAATCTATAGTATTTCAATTGACGTACAAAGCAGGATACGTGTCACGACCCGCACCCAGTGTAAGGGTACAAGTGCGTAACCACATCCAGCCTACGCCGCAGAATCGACGGTAGAACACTGTTCTAGGTCACTATCTGAACCATCTCACGCAATTATATAACAAAATAATATAACTAAATCACAGTCTAAGCATGATAGGATATCACAGAATTCTATAACTAAAAGAAAATAATGAAAACTACTAAAAGATAATAACTCAAAACAACTCAAAATAAGACAACTCATACATTATTACAACTCAAGTTCCTGTAAAGAAATCTAAAACAGTCTACTAAACTAGTCTCCCGATCACTCCTGAGAGTCGGGGCCAAAGGTAGCTAATCTCTCTCCAAATCCATAGTGAGTAGGGCATACATCCTCAGGGCTAACATCTGTAATATTTTAACAGGTCCAGTCAGGACAGGAACGAATATATCTCATCAAGTAAATCCAAGTAAAAGACAAAAACCATAAAATAATTATAGACAATTTTATTGATGAAGCATAGGAATTTGAGACAGTTTAAGATGTAAAACTATAGTAAAAGAACAAGGAAAGTAAAAATTGTGAAACATAATATCATGTCAATGAAGACTGTAAATAAAAGCTAGCTGAACTAGAATAATGTGATATGAGTCCAGTGATACAATATATGTGAAGTGTGATTCCATTCAATGATCCAAGTAGGATGATTCTTGTAATAGTTCTTGTGATGATTCTAGTAAAGATTCTTGTGGTGATTCTAGTAAAGATTCTAGACAATACTCACAGTGTGTTTTAAAATATTGAGATCGACATATAAACGGCTAGGGATAATCCGGTACATCACACACTGGCCAAGTGTGGGATGACTATCGTTCTTGTATAATTCACAGGGAGGTGGTTTGAGTATTTAGGAATGTTTATATGTCTACTCAAGTATTTCCCCGCCCGACAAATACGAATGAATCCATAACACAACACGTAAATCGAGAATAAATCTAGTCAGAACATGAAGGTGCTTGTAGGTGATTCTTGTAATGATTCTTGTAATAGAGGCTAGACAAGTAAGGTATGTGTGTCGTATACATGGATTCCTGAAAATATCAATTCGTATTTGTAACCGAGAATCAATAGAACTGACTACAACTGAAATATAGAATTTGACAAGTAAATGAAAGAACTATAAGAGAATGTACTCGCCTGATAATCTGAGATGCTGATGAGGATGTATATCTGAACTGGAGTGATATAAACCTATTTTAAGTATACACATGTCACAACCAAATCTAAAATATCAAAGAAAATAGCTACAATGCAAGACTACATACTTCTAGGTCCCTTTTGGTCAAAGTCAACCCTTGGTCAACTCTGGTCAAACCTGGTCAACACTGGTCAAACCTGGTCAAACATTGGTCAACTAGTCCATTTACTAATTTCTAGGTCATACACAAAATTTTAGGTCATTCGGAGTTCGTTTGAGTTGAATTGGATCAAGTTTGACCCAAAGTTGACTTTTGTCAACTTGGTCAACTTTTCGGCCGATTCGACCGAACTAGGCTCAAAATGACAATCCAAATCTGTCCTAGGACTCCTATAGTTATATACACAACTACGATCTATTCTAAAAGGGTTCTCAAGAATACAAACTATGCACACATAGGTATATATACACACATGTGTATTTACAATACAAACCAAACCCTAATTCTAACAAATGATTGTGTGTGTCCTGGAGCTTACTGAAGTGAGTAAATTCTGAGATTAAAAATATCCAAACATAACCATGGTATACCTCAATTTAATATACTATTATATACATATAAACAAATTGAAAACTATCTATATGTATGTATGTATGTATATATATATATATATATATATATATATATATATATATATATATATATATATATATATATCAATGCTCAAAAGGAAGAATAGTCAAAGGTTTTGAAATAGTTTTAGTGAATCCAAATCTGGAATTAAATCCCCCTCGACCCATTCTCAACATATATACATTAGCAATGGGTTTCAACGGGGTTTTCTAATGCATATAGTTACATATATATATATATATATATATATATATATATATATATATATATATAAATATATATATATATATATACATAGCTACAAAGAAAACTCATATACAAAAATAATAGAAAATTATGAAACAAATCCAAAAGTTGGTTCCCACAAATCCAAAACCTCATACACGTACCAAAAGTTCAGATTTTATAAGCTAATTTACCAGAAATCAAAATATCATACCCAAACTCAAAATCGAATTTAAAGAAAAATCCATTTTTTACATAACGACCCAAAATGAGATTTACACCAAATGAACCCGCAAAACTCAGCATACACGTTGGTCTCGACCCACGTGATGCGCTCGTATACTCTCGGGTTTGAAATGTCCGTGTCGTGTCCATAGAACGCGTATCAAAAATTTTCAATACCGCGTGACAACGCGTGCTTGTGCATGCGTTCTCGCTCGATTGAGCGCCACACACACAACGAAAAGCTCGTGCACATAGCTGGGGGGGGGGGGGGTCCTGAGGTAGGTCTAGGACACAGATACATAGCGACACGTCGTGCCGAGGCGACGCACGCAGACCCGCACCTGTGCGTGGCCTGCTGCGTGCGCGTGCGCCCTCATGCGCACGGTTTCGCCTCCGTGATTCGCTCGTCGGGTCACGCCACGACTCGAGGTTGGCCCCTCAGGTAGTCTAGGTATAGGTCGATGTGTCCCAGGTCCTGGAACGGGTCCTCGTCGCGTCGTGTGCACGTACGAAGAGCGTTTCAGTCCCGAATTTCAGCCGGGTGCACAGAATGGCTGAATAGTGCACAACAAATAACTCCGCTCTCGCTCAACGAAATGCAGTAAAATTTTACGGGCAAGTGGCCAGAGGCTGAACCTACGTGCTCGTAAAATTTAATGCAAGACGGAGCTCTGTGCGTCGAATTATGATGCACAGACAGCAGGGCGTGTACGGGACCGTGCACGGGATCTCGTGCACGCGTGTCCGTGTCCGAAATGCCGCTGTAACGTCATCAAAATCAAATCTGTCTTCAAAAATGTTTATCAAAATAATATTATCTAAACATCCATGAAGACAGAATCGAAAAACAGTAACTTTCTATCCTAAGCGGCATTTCGTCGAACACGTGCCGTAAAGGACCGACACGTGTCCGATACCGCCATCAAACGAAGTCGAAATCCAACCAAACTTCGTGGACAAGTCTAGGGCACGTATATGGATGCAAAAATGAAAGAAATTCTAGATTTACTATGGTCGAATAGGGTTTACCTATTGAGTGTCAAAAACTCAATGAACGGAGCCCCTCGATTGTCGTATCGACCAATTTTACTCAAGCAAAAGCCTCCACCTCCTTGTTAGAAATGCTTTAGCATATCTCCTCTCCTCGATGAGTGCAACAGAGTTCGTTTGGGAAGACACGTACTCCGGATGAAGGAAAAATGAGTTTTGGAGAAGGGGATCTATTAGGGTTTCACTTGTGGAGGCTAAAACTCATAAATGAAAGGAAGAGGGAGGGGGTACTACTGTTGGGCGGCCAGGAATAGGTCTCTAGGGTTAGGTTTTCACTTGGGCCAACTCATTCCTAAGTAAAAAAATTAGGACCAAGTCAAAAAGGCTAAAAGGCTAGCATGAAAAAGGCTAAAAAATTAATTAAAGCCTTAAAAAAATAAACTCAAGCCTAAAATAAATTCTAAAAATTAAAATAATAATTCTAAGGCATGGTTAGGCTCCTATACAATGTCCTCTAAGGCTAAACCAGTTGCTAGCACAATACAAGTCAACATATCTAGAAAATCACAAAAGGCCAAAATGGCTAAAAAGACTAAAATACCCTTCTATGAAAAAGTGGATGCTACAAGTCTATCCCCTTAAAATAATTTCGTCCTCGAAATTAAGATGATCCTACTCCTTCTAGGCAAATCCCCAACAATCATGGTCTCTAAGCAATTTCTAACTCATACAATTTGAAGAATAATATATAGAGTCATGGTCAACCATAGCAGTTGAAGGTCTCATCTAGATGGACTAGTCATATTAGATCAAAACAGTCCTATGGTATCAACATGCAAGCAATATAGGGTGTTCTGCTGGAAAGATAAGGAAGCAACAAATCATTAAGGTGTAGGACAGTCTACCATCCTATATGAAACTGGTAAAGACAACTAGGAATTAATTATGAAGGGTTACCATTCCAAAGATGTTCAAAATCGAAAGTTTAAGGCACGAGTGTCAATAGCATTGAAAACCAATAACACAATATATATAAAAGAAGATTTAGTACCGGCACGATCTAAGTTGATCAATTTCAGGATAAATCGAAGTTTGGGCAAGATGGAGAACGAGACCATTGAAGTCTGAGCACAAGTATCCAAGATTTGATATCCATGTCACAATTGAATTAATTTAATTGAATAAGGCCCCAAACATTGGATGATAAGGAGGATGACCCGGTCGACTGGTCACGATCAAAAGAATTAGAACTTAAAGGATGATGCAAAGATATAGAAATAAGTCAATTTTCTCCTTTGGATAGGGAAACTAAACGTGATACCTTGGGTTGATCTATCAAGTACAGTGCCTTTTCTTTTTGAAATATGTGAAAGGCAAAAATAATAAAGAGTTCAAAGACGATGCTATTAAGTACAATACATGGTTCATAGGCGATGAAAATAATTCAAAAGAGAATTGCCAAAGCTGTCGTGGATAAGAATCTAGGACAAATTTAACTATGTCTCCCTCCACGTAGAATAATATATGAAAAGCGAACCAAAGTGCAATAGGTTGATCATACCATCATGCACCGGTTCTGATTAGACAATATGTTAGTGGGTACCAGCCCCCAATAAAATATGTCATGATCAAGCTCGAAAAGATAAGCTTGCAAAACTGGTGCTAAATTAGCAACATAAGATAGACAAAATATAAGTAAGGATAATGATGAAGGAAGTTAATATTCTAAGATCCTTTAAACATCAAGGAGTGAGGGTGAATCAAAACAAGAGGAAAAGGATTTTCAAATCGAAGTTCATAATGAGATTCTCAAGGGTCATCCAGGAATCTCTCAAGGAATTCTAAGTGTGATTGAGTATCCTCTAATTCTAACACCTGATTTCCTATACTCTATAGCAGGCTCGTAGCAGTGCAACTAAGTCATCGTACTACCACGATATCGTACTAATACGAATCTCGACCTGCATGGGCCACCACTAAAAATGTGTCACGACCCGCACCCAGTATAAGGGTACAAGTGCGTAACCACGCCCAGCCTACGTCACAGAATCGGCGGTAGAACGCTGTTCTAGGTCACTATCTGAACCATCTCACGCAATTATATAACAAAATAATATAACTCAATCACAGTCTAAGCACGATAGGAAATCACAGAATTCCACAACTAAAAGAAAATAATGAAAACTACTAAAAGATAATAACTCAAAACAACTCAAAATAAGACAACTCATACATTATTACAACTCAAGTTCCAGTAAAGAAATCTAAAACAATCTACTAAACTAGTCTCCTGATCACTCCTGAGAGTCGGGGCCAAAGGTAGCTAATCTCTTTCTAAATTCATAGTGAGTAGGGCATACATCCTCATGGCTAACATATGTAATATTTCAACAGGTCCAGTCAGGACAGTAACGAATACATCTCATCAAGTAAATCCAAGTAAATGACGAAAACTATAAAACAATTATAGACAATTTTAGTGATAAAGCATAGGAATTCGAGACAGTTTAAGATGTAAAACTATAGTAAAAGAACAAGGAAATTAAAAGTTATGAAACAGAATATCATGTCAATGAAAACTGTAAATAAAAGCTAGTTGAACTAGAATAATGTGATATGATTCCAGTGATACAATATATGTCAAGTGTGATTCCATTCAATGATCCAAGTAGGGTGATTCTTGTAATGGTTCTTGTGATGATTCTAGCAAAGATTCTTGTGGTGATTCTAGTAAAGATTCTAGACAATACTCACAGTGTATTTTAAAATACTGAGATCGACATTTAAACGGCTAGGAATAATCCGGCATATCACACACTGGCCAAGTGTGGGACGGCTATCGTTCTTGTATAATTCACAGGAAGGTGGTTCGAGTATTTAGAAATGTTTACATGTCTACTCAAGTATTTCCTCGCCCGATAAATATGAATGAATCCATAACACGACACGTAAATCGAAAATAAATCTATCCAGAACATGAAGGTGCTTGTAGGTGATTCTTGTCATAATTCTTGTAATAGAGTCTAGACAAGTAAGGTATGTGTGTCGTATACATGGATTCCAGAAAATATCAATTCGTGTTTGTAACCGAGAATCAATAGAATTTACTACAACTGAAATATAGAATTTGATAAGTAAATGAAAGAACTATCAGAGTGTACTCGCCTGACAATCCGAGCTGCTGATGAGCATATATAATTGAATTGGAGTGATATAAACCTATTTTAAATATACACATGTCACAACCAAATCTAAAATATCAAAGAAAATAGCTACAATGCAAGACTACATGCTTCTAGGTCCCTTTTGGTCAAAGTTAACCCTTGGTCAACTCTGGTCAAACCTGGTCAACGCTGGTCAAACTGGTCAAACATTGGTCAACTAGTCCATTTACTAATTTCTAGGTCATACACAAAATTTCAGGTCATTCGGAGTTCGTTTGAGTTGAATTGGATCAAGTTTGACCCAAAGTTGACTTTTGTCAACTTGGTCAACTTGTCGGCCAATTCGACCGAACTAGGCTCAAAATGACAATCCAAATCTGTCCTAGGACTCCTATAGTTATATACACAACTACGATCTATTCTAAGAGGGTTCTCAAGCATACAAACTATGCACACATAAGTATATATACACACATGTGTATTTACAATACAAACCAAACCCTAATTCTAACAAATGATTGTGTGTGTCCTGGAGCTTACTAAAGTGAGTAAATTCTGAGATTAAAAACATCCAAACATAACCATGGTATACCTCAATTTAATATACTATTATATGCATATAAACAAATAAGAAACTATATATATATATATATATATATATATATATATATATATATATATATATATATATATATATATATATATATATATCAATGCTCAAAAGGAAGAATAGCCACAGGTTTTGAAATAGTTTTAGTGAATCTAAATCTGGAATTAAATCCCCCTCGACCCATTCTCAACATATATACATTAGCAATGGGTTTCAACGGGGTTTTCTAATGCATATAGTTAAATATATATATACATAGCTACAAAGAAAACTCATGTACTCATAAATGATAGAAAATTATGAAACAAATCCAAAAGTTGGTTCCCATAAATCCAAAACCTCATATACGTACCAAAAACTCAGATTTTATAAGCTAATTTACTGGAAATCAAAATATCATACCCAAACTCAAAATCGAATTTAAAGAAAAACCCATTTTTCACACAACGACGTGTCCGATACCGCCATCAAACGAAGTCGAAATCCAACCCAACTTCGTGGGCAAGTCTAGGGCACCAATATGGACGCAAAAATGAAAAAAATTCCAGATTTAATATGGTAGAACAGGGTTTACCTATTGAGTGTCAATAACTCAATGAACAGAGCCCCTCGGTTGTCGTGTCGGCCGATTTTTCTCAAGCAAAAGCCTCCACCTCCTTATTAGAAATGCTCCAGCAGATCCTTCTCTCCTCGACGAGTGCAAAGGAGTTTGTTTGGGAAGAAACGTATTCCGGATGAAGGAAAAAAGAGTTTTGGAGAAGGGGATCTATTAGGGTTTCACTTCTGGAGGCTAAAACTCACAAATGAAAGGAAGAGGGAGGGGTACTGCTGTTGGGCGGCCAGGAATAGGTCTCTAGGGCTAGGGTTTCACTTGGGCCAACTCATTCCTAAGTAAAAAAATTAGGCCCAAGTCAAAAAGGCTAAAAGGCTAGCATGAAAAAGGCTAAAAAATCAATTAAAGCCTTAAAAAAATAAACTCAAGCCTAAAATAAATTCTAAAAATAAAAATAATAATTCTAAGGCATGGTTAGGCTCCTATACAATGTCCTCTAAGGCTAAACCAGTTGCTACCACAACATAAGTCAACATATCTAGAAAATTACAAAAGACCAAAATGGCTAAAAAGACTAAAATATCCTTCTATGAAAAAATGGATGCTACAATACTCTCAGTCGAGATTAGCCAATTCTAGTATCGATCTCCTCTCCTAAAGGATACAAGATCAAGTAGACTCCTATAAATCTTAGTACAATGTAAGATACTCCCAATTTGTAATGTCGCAAATTAAGTCAATCAATCAATCAATATATACTATAGGTCATAGTACAATACAAGATACTCCCAATCTATAGTATGTCTCAAGTCAAGTCAATCAAACAATATCAAGATAAAAAAATCGGCTATAGGTCGTAGTACAATGTAAGATACTTCCAATCTATAGTATATCTCAACTGTAGTACAATGTAAGATACTCCCAGTCAAGAATGGTCAAGTCAAGAACAAGATATAGAAACTGACAACTCAATTACGAGACAAGGTAACACAAAAAGACCAATAATCAAGCAATGTCGAATATCCTATACGTATACATAAATCTAGAAACAAGTAAAACAGTCGATGACAAACCAATAACAATATGCGAAGCATGTAACCATATGGAAAGAAATACAACAGGAAAGGAAACATGTAAATACTGTATAAGTTCGGCAAGGTATACTTGCCCGAGGGTTACATAGAGAACCAACAATATATCGCCAATCAGCAAGTCAGAAAGTCCAAGTCTCACAACTGCCTTCAAAAGCTGAAATAGATGTTACCAATGTTTTCATATTAGTCAAATTAGCTAGGATTGTCTATCCTTAAGTCCAATTCTTGACACAGGAGCAAAACGATAATTTTGGGTCAAACGGTGTCCACCGTTGGACCCGCTTTGTACCAAAAAGCGTGCCAGAGTCAACGGTCTCTAAAGTCATCAAACTACATGTCTACGAATTTATTTTGATGATATGAACCTAATGATATATCCAATTTTTGATTCCGGTGGACCGTGCACAAAATCGTCCGTTGAGTTAGATCGTGGGGCCCGCAAAACGGCGATTCGGACAACTGTCTTGGAATCGGACCAAACTTGGCATACAGGACCAAAAAAATGATATGGTCCTGTTGGCGTAAGTTTTGTCTCGATTTGACGAACGTGCACAAAGTAGTTGAAAAATTTCGGAAAAGGTCGATACGGTATATATATATATATATATATATATATATATATATATATATATATATATATATATATATATATATATATATATATATATATATATATATATTCTTTATATATATATATATATTTTATAGGGATATATAAAAAGAATATATATATATATTTTATATATCCCTATTATATATATATATATATATATATATATATATATATATATATATATATATATATATATATATATATATATATATATATATATATATATATATATTCTTTTTATATATCCCTATATAAATATATTTATATATATTAACCATATATACACATATATCTTAATACGTATAATACTCCATAAATCTAAAAAAATCTTAATATCATCTATTCCTAGTGTAGGCCTATTTATGGGAATATGTACATATATAGATATATTCCTTTAACAAGGAAAAATAACAACCAATAATAATAATGATTTTATTTAATAATAACAACAACAATCATTAATAATAGTAATAATCCTAGTAACAATTAAAAATAGTCCAATAGTAGTTTTTGGTGAACATAACCTACGCACTCCTTATTTGGCTCCAGAAAATCGTACAATATTCTAAAAAGCTATTTAGTATTAATAATACCTATAATTTACATATAATAAATATTTAGAAATTAGTCGTCAATTCCTAAAAATAAATAAGAAATATTTGTACACACATAAAATATGTCTACATGGCCGTCCTTGGTCTTACTACATGCCTACAAAGGCTTGGATTCGGTTCGGGCCCAGTTTGGGCTAAATTGGTTCAACCGGGTCTCCTAAATATTCTAATAAATAAATAAATCAATCATCAGTGGGGTTTAAGTCGCAACTTGGCCTGGTTTTCCTAGTTAGAGCACACTTATGACTCGACCTTTCCTACTCTGGCTAATACCCTAGTCAAGGCACGCCAGTGCACTATCCGTGCCATGATTCCTAGTCGTCTAGTACTTCAAAACTCAACCATGGCTAAGGTCATCTACCGTAATAATTAACTAAATAATTATTTACAAAAATCTAAAAATTCACCATTTAAATTAAATAAATAATAAAAATATTTTCAAAAAATTTTGGGAAGAGAAGTTACACAATTTAATTGGAAGGGTTGCTAATATTGCATGAATAGTAAAAGGTGTTATGGGTCTAAGTGAATCAAGATATGGCACGGTAATAAAAGGACAAGGGTTAAGCAATCAAGATAAAACACAAGTTGAGCATTTAAGGAATTAAGTAGATCACAATCACATATTGGATCGAAAGATTTGAGTCGGGGTTGAGTCCTTTTCTGCAGTCAGGAAATATATTGGTATCATGGTAAAGGTTATAGTTTAGTCTTTCGACCGAAAAGTCGTATCATGAAAATATAGCACAAGGAAACGTGTTTTAGTAGACATGATATGTCTACATGAAGGTAGAATCGTCTATGTCTTGTATGTAAAATTTATTGGAAGGTAATAGCTGGTCTTGTGCTCCGAATATCAATGTCACTGTAAGGGATATCAAATGATTTAAATAGAAAGTGGGAGTTTAAGAGGTGGTAATTAACGCAAAAATAAAAATGATCAATTTAAAGCACGAAATAAAGATAAATAAGGAATCTAGTAGATCAAAGTAAAATAAGTTAGGGACACGATTTCTAGAGGGAAGATAGTCTTCTAGGTTAGGGTATATCCAAGGAACGGTTCTAATCCTTCCCAAGTGTCACACGATTAGAAAGTAACGATGATAGATCTAGTTTTTAAGGGAATGACGAGTAAGTCAATATGAAGATATAGTCACATGGCTTGGTCGATGACTACTAACCTTGTGTACATACAACTATCATGACCATAGATGATATGGCAACCAATATGGAATGCTTATATCCTATTAGGGTGACCTTGCTTGCTTCTTGGTTCTCTATCAATAAATTCAAGCTTCCACAAAGTCTTCTTAATATAATTCAAAAGCAACCTATCAAAATGTCTAACCATTTTAAGTTGTCAAACATAATCAAAATTTAAAATTTAAATTCCTTGAAATAAATTTCAAATAACCCTTATCATATCCAATGCATCACAAACTAAACCTTCAACATTCACTAGTCGTTTTGAGGTCTTATCAATATCATAACATTAGTGTTTCAACAATTCTAACAAATCTTGAGATAACTCTTAGCATATCACAAATCAATCTCCATACACACATTTTTTTATACCAAACTTTCATATCCATAATGGAAACTTTAACTTAAAATAAATATAAATTTATAATCGTAGATCATATGACAAAATTTAAATTTTGAAATTTTTCTCAAAGTCCATTTCATATCTGCCAAAAATACATATATAACTCCAATGAGTCGTAAATATCCTAAAATTTTCAAAACTTAAAAAATTAATTTGTTTTCTCAATCATTTAGATATTCTCTTGCCACTTATAGCCTCAAAATAAATTTTATCTATCATTCGAAGTTGGTAATATCGCTACTACCCAACTTGAAATTAACTAATTCCATAAGATCATAGGGTTCCTCAATCCTTAATGTAAACTTGCCTTTATGACTCAATTAGGAATTTTAATGCATACTACTTGCCAATGTAATCCTTCTAACCATTTGTTTGACCTATGAGCATATACTAGTTAGTCATCTTCCTAGCTGTCACTAAGCACGAAAATAAGAATTTACGGTAGAGAGGAATCAACCAAGATGCAAATCAAGGAAGGCGAACGAGAGTTCATATTTTTGGAGTCAAGAAAGGAGATCAAGTATGTGGATGAGATCCTAGGCTCTAATCCTATGTGCAGGCCCGCTCGATAACGTAATCGAAACGGCAAACTGACCTGCATGGGCCACCATAAAAACAGGTAACGCCCCAGTCCCAAAATACTTAGGACTAAGTACGTAGACATGCCAGCTGCATATATACGAAGTATATAGAATCCTCGTATGTATACATAAGATGTAAAATGCAGTAAACCATGACACTTTAAATCTCATCCACAAATATAAAAGAATAATGATAGAAAATTATCTTTAAATTATATTTGGTACAAGATGTTGGACGGAGACAAATCTACTACCCACTATTGAAAGAGAGAAATACATAATAAAAAAATTTGTCGAGCGATGCGAAGACGATCCAAGTGCAATCATCTCGAAGGAAGAGAGTAAAATGTGACCTTGGCTAGAGCACCTGCGAAAATCACAAAAGTACACATAGAGAGTTCACCAGGTCCTCAGAGGGACGTAACAAGATACAATAAACAATATACCAAAAATACTGAATATAAAATATGCCACAACCAAAAGTAAGTGACAAGGCATCAATAAGGTAACCTAACCATACTAAAGTGAACATGCAGTTGAGAAACAATCCTTTCGACGCATGAGCCCTAGCTGTCAATGGGATCGGCATAGTCCCCATATAGGGCACCAGGGGCCTACGTCCGTAACGTCCGAAGATCATCAGAGGGCATCATGTGCAAGAGGGTACATCCATAACGCTCTGGGAAACGTCAGAGGGCACCTGGAGCCTGCATCTCGAAAGGAGCGCACATGTAATCAGAAAAGTGTAAAGAAGCCTATACACCAGGTATTGTTTTCCCCACCCAATGCTCTTATTTAAGTACTATCCACGACCTTACACCTCTACTAACTGCTAAGTCTCCTAACATGCCACTATTAGAAGTTAGACCTAACGTATGCGCACGGGTGATCAGCCAACACGCAAGTACCTCTACATACGGCTCATCTCACACATATCTCGTGGTTTAACTGTGTCAAAGTTTATGCAATACACTACAGATGGTAGTCCCTTAACTCTAGGTCCATATGCAATCAAAGGATAATAATAAAGCAAGCTAATATCACTGAGCAGGTAGTAAATCAGGAACTATAATAATGGTACAACTAGAAGAACTGAAAATAAATGAACAGTGATATGCAATAACTAAAGGAATACAGACTGAATATAAACAGTATAAATGGCAAGGTATCTTGCCTGGAGTGTCGCCTGGTGTGGTGCGATATTCTGAAAGTTCCAGTTGTCTAATAGCTATAGCCGATGGGGAAGGGTCCGAATTTACAGAAAAATAGGAGTATACGGTTAGTCACAATCAATTATGATAATCAAAGAGAATTTAGGGAGATAGACACATATATAAATTTTAAAAATATTTATGACATGTGAAACTATATTTGTTATCGCAAAATATTTATAAGAAGCTATATATAAAAATTGTTTTAGGTTAACAACTAAAGTTTACTAGTAAAAATATTTCATGTAAATACTTGAAAATTACATATAATAGTTGGGAAACCGCTTTTTATTTGATCAAAATATTTTAAGTTTAAATAAGGAGAAAACATACTTCGTTATATATATTGTTAGGCAAAAGTCATATCTAAAATAAAAATAAAAATAATATAGTAATATTTTAGGGCTGTTAAACTCCATTTAAAAATATATGTAGTATCTAAGCATGAAACTATATTTTTAGTAAAAATATAATTATAAGGAAATTACTATATATATATATATATATATATATATATATATATATATATATATATATATATATATATAAACAACATAATTAGTAACATTAATATCATTAATGCTATTTATAACAATATACCATTATTAATTTTGATAAGTAAAATATCTATACTTATATACAACAACTTAGTGATTGTGTGTCCCCTCTCCTTTAGAAAAAAGAGTGAGAGAAGAATTGGGAGCAGCAGGAGAGGAAAAAGGAAAGAGGAAGAGAAGAGGGGTTTGAAGCTCACCGGAAGGCACAACAGAGGGAGCATACGCGCGGTCGACGCGCTGATGATCCGGAGAGGCTCGCGGCTGGGCCGATGCTGGGTTCGCCAGGTCTCGGGATTCGACATCTCTGGTGAGGAGTGGTGGTTCGGAGGTCCTCCGATGGCACGATGTGCTCAGATGGCGGCGACGGAGAACACGCCAAAGGTCGGTTTGGAAGGATCTGTCCTGTCGGAGGTGCCACGAGTGAGGGATCTCTCTGCGATGGCTCTGGGGTTGTCCCCATCGGCGGTGGGGCGACTCAGATATAGTGCCCCGTCCCTACATCGTGCCCCGTACTCTGTCCACGGGGTGCACGAGAAAGGAACACTGTCGCTATCAATTCGGTCGGGACCGATAGGTCGGGATCGACCGAGTCGATCGAACGGAAACGGTTGAATTAAGATCCATTCCTCGTTATGGAATGTCTTCTTCGGAACCAAATCTCATATTCAGCGGGTTGTGCCTCGAGGATTGACTCTGCGGCTGAGTCGGGAGAGACCTCCCGTTGCTCTGCTTTTCACATCGCTTGCGTTGGTTTTGGCTTTATTTTCTGAATGCGCTTTCGTGAATGTTTTCAATGGTTTTCATGACTTGCATTTTGAACTCACATTTTCTATCGAACTCCTTGAATAATGTAGTGTTCTAATCGGTTGCTTGTGCGATTTCAGGTAATCGCGTAGGCGACGTCTAGCGCGACCAACAAGTTCTCTCGCCGAAGTAAACTCAAGGTGAGTGGCTGATCCTTCTTTTCTTGACCCTCTTCTAAGGCAAAATTGATAGTGTTGTTGCGAATGAAAGGATAAATTCAAGGGCACGAACACGGGAAAAAGGATTGAATTTTCAAAGAGAATGTAGGCTATGTCATAATAACTAAAAAGGAAAATATATCTTCACACGGTTATGGACAACTTGTCGACAAGGCGATAGTTTTCTCGAGCGGTAACCCGAGGACACGGGACCGTTTTAGCCTAGGAGGAAACAGGGTATAGTCGTGCATAAGGTTTCAGCACAAGTTAAGCGGGGACTTGCAACGGAGCTAGCTACTTGCGTTGAAAGGATCTCGATTAACAAATACGTCCAGGATGGCTTGTGATGCCAGTGACCAATCACACGTACATTTTGTACTTAATATGAAAAATGTTAACAATTGACAGGGAAGAACATGGTAAGTTTCATAAGGCGCGGCGCGGTCCGCCGGGGGTAAGTTTCGAAGTAAATCACATTATGCTTGACATTTCTCGCTTGAAATTTATTAGGATGGTTAGAAACATTCATGAACTAAGTCATATAAACTCATTCAACCAAATGAGAGCTTGGAACTTAACTTTCCACGTACCAGTACAAAGTATAATGTACTGATCCTCGCTCTCCACGCAGGTACCCCAAACTACGAAGGGCGTGCCACTTGAAACTCAAGGCGACGTGAACCCTTTTGAAGCCTTGTCCGCGTGTAAAGGCTTGTTTCTGGATTCCTTTTGAAGAAGACCGGCACTCAGTCCAAAAGAAGATGACGACTCGACTCGCCTCGATAGCAGGTGAAAATGTGTAATGGTTTTGCTTGTAAAAAGGGATGTAATATATGGAACGACTATATTATCGGCGTTCATTTTGCAAGTCGAGTCATGTTGTAGCCGCACGACAATAATTGTAAAGGAGTCTATGTAAAGTTTTATTATCATCAATAAAAAAGTCTATTTCTATTTCAAATATGTCATTCAATTTCTCTGTGTACTCTAACTTGATGTTGTGTTTCGGATAAGCTTATGACTATGCCTTGTGCGATCGCAACTTAGGTTCGCACGGCATCACGCCCGGGGGACGACTATCGATTCTACGGAATCGGGATGTGACAATGAGATAAGTTGTTCCATACAATGAGTCCGTAATATTTTATGACTGATGTGTTTGTCTTCGTATCGCAGAAGTGACGGAACCCACGGCCGAGCGAGAGCAGACCGCTTCTAGCGGCTCTAGTAGTTCACATCGTTCGAGAGACGGACCTTCTAACGATACTATCGAAAGGATGCTGCGCATGATGGAGGCGCAGCGGAACCAGTCCGAGAACCGACATCAACAGACGGAGGAACGACAGGCCCAGTTCGAAGCTCGCTTCGAAGCTCATTTTGACGCACATGCCAAGCTTCAACAAAAATAGCTGGATACCCTGCAGCAGATCGTCCAGACAATGGCGGCCAACGGGAATTCTATGACTACGCCTACCGTCACCGTGCCGACGATCCAACCCATTGAAGTCGACACGAAGGATCCCGAGCGTCAACCAGCGGCACCGAAAAAGTACAACTTTAAAGTGTCAAAATTCAAGAAGGCGTGCCGTACTTCCTTCTGAGGTACCGAATGCCCTTCCATGGCGATCGACTGGTTGGAAGAGCTGGAAGATCACTTCGAGCTTCTCTGCATTGAATAATCGAAGCAAGTCGCCTGCACACAACTTCAACTACGGTTGAACGCGCACGACTGGTGGACCGTGCGCATGCGAGCGATCCGACCGGACAATAATACCGTGCCGATCTCTTGGGCCACGTTCCGCAAAGCTTTTGAAGTCCAGTACCTTCCATCAGCCGTTCATCAAGCGAAGGAGAATGAATTCATGCAGTTGAAGCAAGGGAGCCGGACAGTGAAACAATATGCCGCAGAATTCAACAAGTTGTCTAAGTTTGCTAGTCAGTTTCTGCCTACTGAAGAGTGCCGTGTGCGATGGTTCGAAGTGGGTCTGCGACACTCTATCGGTACGCATGTCAGGGTCCCGGAGTACAAGACCGTGGACGAGGCTCTAAATCACGCTCTTCGTCTTGAGAACCTGCATCCTTCCGGTGCTGATGACGTTGTGTGCCACTCCAATCACAAACGTCCTAGCTATACGGGAGGCAACAATCATGCATCAAAGCGTCCGAACCATGGCAGTTACCAGGGACATAACTCATCATCACGATGTGCCAAGTGCGGTTCCCTTGGGCATGAGACGAGCAAGTGCTTTGTCGTCGAGGGGGGATGCTTCTTTTGCAGACAAAAGGGTCACTATAAACAAGATTACCCCCGGAGAGGGAATCGTAACGTCCCGCCACAACAACACCGTCAAAAGAATCGAGGACAGGAGCCCCGACCTCCTTCGCCCACTCAACCTGCACCACAAAATGGCCAAGATCGTCGCTCCAACACTCAGGGCTGCGTCTACGCCATGACTCGAGACGAAGCGCTGGCATCAGATACAGTAGTGTCAGGTATACTAAAATTCAATAATGTGCCTACTCATGTGTCATTTGATTCAGGCACTTCACATAGTTTTATATCAACGGACTTTACCGCCGAGCAAAATTTTTCTGTAATATCATTAGATCTCGACCTTAGCATAAGCACGCCTTCGGGCACACCAATTCTCACAAACTTAGCTTACGCCGACGGGATTATCTGTATCGGCGGCCAAAAGATCGGTCTGGACGTGATAGTTCTAGACATGAAGGACTTTGACATCATTCTGGGAATAGATTGGTTCGGACCGTGCAACGCAACCATAGACTGCGCTGAAAAGAAGGTCACATTTCGCATACCTGGAGTGCCTAAATTCTGCTACTCGTGTGGTGAGGCGTCGCCGACCTGCATGGTGATCTCCGTAATATCTGCTTGACGGATGCTACATTCCGGGTGCGAAGGCTATCTAGCTTCCGTTCGAGACATGTGACATGATACTGCAAACGCGGGTCAGACCGACGTTGTGACAGAATTTCCAGACGTGTTCCCGGACGAGCTACCCGGCATGTCGCCTGATCGAGAAATAGATTTCACCATCGACACATTCTCCGACACCCGGCCGATCTCGAAGGCTCCGTACAGAATGGCCCCTGCAAAATTGAAAGAACTGAAGGCACAACTTCAGGAATTGCTCGACAGAGGGTTTATCCGTCCGAATGTCTCGCCGTGGGGTGCGCCCGTGTTATTCGTAAAAAAGAAGGATGGATCGATGCGACTCTGCATCGACTATCGGGAATTGAACAAAGCTACCGTCCAAAACAAATACCCCCTGTCCCGCATCGATGACTTGTTCGACCAGCTCTAAGGTGCAACGGTGTTTTCGAAGATTGATCTGCGATCAGGTTATCACCAACTCAAGGTCAAGCCGGATGACGTGCCGAAGTCTGCCTTCCGTACTCGTTATGGCCACTACGAGTTCTTGGTAATGCCGTTCGGTCTGACAAACGCCCCTGCCATCTTCATGGATCTAATGAATCGGGTGTTCCGTCCGTTCGTTGACAAGTTCGTAGTAGTCTTCATCGACGACATCCTCGTCTACTCGAAGGATCGAGCGCAACATGCAGAACATCTGCGAAAGGTACTCCAAACCCTTCGAGAGAATCAGTTGTACGCGAATATGAGCAAGTACGAGTTCTGGCTGAACAGCGTCTCATTTCTTGGGCACATCATCTCCACCGCGGGCATCGCAGTCGATCCGAAGAAATTCGAAGCAGTTGCTGATTGGAAACGGCCCGTATCAGTTAGCGAAATTCGAAGCTTCCTAGGCTTGGCGGGATACTACCGACGCTTCGTGAAGGACTTCGCGAAGATCGCATTGTCGTTGACTCGCCTTACCCAGAAAGGAGTCGTATTCAAGTGGCCAGACGACTGTGAAGCTTCCTTCCAGGAGCTCAAACAACGGCTCATTTCGGCCCTGATACTTGCTCTTCCTAAAGGGACAGAGGGATTTCAAATCTTCAGCGATGCTTCTGGCCAGGGCTTGGGGTATATGCTCATGCAGCGGGATAAGGTGATATCTTTTGCTTTCCGGCAGTTGAAGCCGCACGAGAAGAACTACCCCCATGCACGACCTAGAACTAGCGGCAATTGTGTCCGCGTTGAAACTGTGGCGTCACTATCTCTATGGCGTGGCGTGCAGGATTTATACGAACCACAAAAGCCTCAAGTATCTCTTCACCCAGAAAGAACTGAATTTACGGCAGAGGCGATGGCTCGAACTAATCAAAGACTATGACTTGTCAATCGATTACACGTCAGGCAAAGAAAATGTGGTAGCGGATGCGCTGAGCCGAAAGTACTTAGCTTCATTATGCATCAACGATCGACTGCTGCGTGACTTGGAAGGAATGGGCATCGAGCTCCGAGTTCGTTTCAGGGACGTAAAACTGGCGCAACTGCGGGTGGAACCAAGCCTACTGGAGAGGATCAAGTCTGCACAGAAGGACGACCCATACCTGGAGAAGATGTGGAAGCTGATATCGACAGGAAAAGCGTCCGACTTTGCAGACGACAAGTCGGGAGTGTTGCGCGTGAAGGGACGGCTATGCGTACCGGACGACGCAGAACTTAGAAAGGAGATAATGTCGGAGGCGCATTATGCAAAATATTCCTTGCATCATGGCAGCACCAAGATGTATAAGGACCTCCACGTTGTCTTTTGGTGGCACGACATGAAGAGGGACGTAGCGCTCTTTGTGTCAAAATGTATGGCCTGTCAGCAAGTCAAAGCCGAGCACCAACGACCGAGCGGGGAGATGCAGAACCTCGCCATTCCAGAGTAGAAGTAGGATCACATCACTATGGACTTCGTTGTTGGCTTGCCGAGGACGCCGCGGGGAAACGACACCGTCTGGGTCATTGTCGATCGACTAACCAAGTCAGCACACTTTATCTCCATCAAAGTTACTTGGAGCGTCGACCGCCTTTCTCAGATATACCATGATGAAATAGTTCGTCTGCACAGGGTCCCAGTTTTTATCGTCTCGGATCGGGATGGACGGTTCGTAGCTCACTTCTGGAGTAGTCTTCATTCAGCACTGGGGACCAAGTTGAAGTTCAGCTCGGCTTATCATCCTCAGACTGATGGCCAAATAGAGCGGGTGAACCAAATTCTCGAAGACATGTTACGACTCTGTGCGATCGACTTGAAGTCAAGTTGGGATGTCCATCTATCGCTGGCCGAGTTTGCATACAACAACAGCTATCAGTCCAGCATCCAAATGGCGCCGTATGAAGCTTTGTACGGCCGGAAGTGTAGATCGCCCATTTGCTGGGATGAAGTCGGGGAACGGCAGATACTTGGTCCGGAGCTGGTGGAGCAGACTGTGCAGAAGGTCAAGTTGATACGAGAGAGATTGAAGATAGCACAAAGCCGGCAGAAAAGCTATGCCGACACACACCGACGCCCCCTCGAGTTCTCGGAAGGCGACCATGTATTCCTGAAGGTGATGCCTATGCGTGGAGTTTTCCGGTTCGGTGCGAAAGAAAAGTTGAGCCCAAGATTTGTTGGCCCGTTCGAAATATTGAAGCGAGTCACCCCGGTAGCTTACCAACTCGCCTTGTCGCCTGCATTGTCAGAGGTACATGACGTCTTCCACGTCTCACAATTGCGAAAGTACGTGCACGATCCGGGACATGTGGTAGATTTGGGTAAGCTGGACCTGAAGGCGGACTTGTCATATGTCGAAGAGCCGGTGCAAATCTTGGAGCACAAGGATAAACTTCTCCGCAATCGTGCTATTCCTCTAGTCCGCGTCCTCTGGAGAAACCATTCAGTTGAGAAGTCGACGTGGGAGCTTGAGTCAGAAATAAAGGAGAAGTTCCCTTCATTGATCTCGTAAAGGATGGTTCTATTCTTAAGTTTCAAGGACGAAACTTTTTCTTAGTTGATTATGGTGTAGTACCCCGTCCCTACATCGTGCCCCGTACTCTGTCTACGGGGTACACGAGAAAGAAACACTGTCGCTATCAATTCGGTCGGGACCGATAGGTCAGGATCGACCGAGTCGATCGAACGGGAATGGTTGAATTAAGATCCATTCCTCGTTATGGAATGTCTTCTTTGGAACCAAGTCCCATATTCAGCAGATTGTGCCTCGAGGATTGACTCTGCGGCTGAGTCGGGAGAGACCTCTTGTTGCAGTGCTTTTCACGCCGCTTGCGTTAATTTTGGCTTTATTTTCTGAATGTGCTTTCGTGAATATTTTCGATGGTTTTTATGGCTTGTATTTCGAACTCGCATTTCCTATCGAACTCCTTGAATAATGTAGTGTTCTAATCGGTTGCTTGTGCGATTTCAGGTAATCACGTAGGCGACGTCTGGCGCGACCAACAAGTTCTCTCGTCGAAGTAAACTCAAGGTGAGTGGCTGACCCTTCTCTTCTCGACCCTCTTCTTAGGCAAAATCGATAGTGTTGTTGCAAATGAAAGGATAAATTCAAGGGCACGAACACGGGAAAAAGGATTGAGTTTTCAAAGAGAATGTAGGCTATGTCATAATAACTAAAAAGGAAAATATATCTTCACACGGTTATGGACAACTTGTCGACAAGGCGATAGTTTTCTCGAGCGGCAACCCGAGGCCACGGGACCGTTTCGGCCTAGGAGGAAACAGGGTATAGTCGTGCATAAGGTTTCAGCACAGGTTAAGCGGGGACTTACAACGGAGCTAGCTACTTGCGTTGAAAGGATCTCGATTAACAAAACTATACGTCCATGATGGCTTGTGATGCCAGTGACCAATCACACGTACATTTTGTGATTAATATGAAAAATGTTAACAATTGACAGGGAAGAACATGGTAAGTTTCATAAGACGCGGTGTCACGACCCGCACCCTGAAGAGGGGCACGAGCACGTGGTTACGTCCAGCCTACGCCGCAGAATCGGCGGTAGAATGTTGTATATAGGATCTGTAAATACTATGACTAAACAGATAAATGTACCTGTACAGTATATACACTCCGAGCAGAGGAACAAAGCAATACTGTCTCAATCACATAAATCAAAACTAAGGTAGAAAAGCATGGAAAAGAGATATGATAGGATAAGCAAGAAACTAGTCCAGAAATATCCACAAGTCACAGCTAACACAAAATCCAGAGTCTCAGAATAATACTAAGTATAAAGATACTACAACAGAAATAAACTGCTGGCTCGCAGGCCAGGCAAAGCTAACTAATACTAGGCTACTCGGGATGAGCGAAATCAAGAGGCTCTACCACTAAGCCCCTGTCTAGGTCAAGTCCATCAGACTCTATCCCGTAGTAAGTCGGGCAATCCGCCTCTAAGTCATCTGTAAAATTTTATCAACGTATCCTGTCAGGAAAATGAGCAAGTACAAAACACCAACAGCAGTTCCATATGAATTGAGAAATACTATAAGAAACAGTAATAATGAAATACAAGACAAAGAGTATAGGCGACTTGGGAACCATTTGAAAGCCGAGTTACAACCCTTAAACCAAACAAGGACCGGGGTTGTAACCCTTCTTTCAAACAGAACCTAGTCCCGTCATCATGGTACAGTATAAAAGGCAGGTAGAGCATAAGAGAAATAAATCATAACATGGTGAAAGTATAGTAAGTAAAGGTGAACTGGAATGTAAGATATGACAACAAATAAATAAAAAGTGATTTGAATTATTAGGGCAAAATATGATCGGCTAGGGAATCAGGAGAACGGTTATCCACTCGGCTCGACAATCACGCGGAACCTCCGAGGAGGGCCTCCGAAGAGGGCCATGCCGGCCAGCCTGGATAACCGCGGGGAGGTATCTGCTACACCCTACGTGAGGTGAGGGTGGCGCCAGCAAAACACTGAAATATCATCTCTGAGGTTTTGATCACATAACCCCTAATAATTCCCCTCTATTTTCCCCGAATAGTATCACGGATCCGGACATGGCACGTCATGACACGGGGTTCGAGAGCAGGGGGGCAGCCCACTCCCAATGTGTGTCTATATAAGTACAGGAACACGAAAATATCTCATACCCATATACCAAGAAAGTCCAGGAATAATATCTCATGACAGGATCCGATGTATACTAGTCCGTGAACTGTCGTGTCAGGAATCAAGTATAACACTACGACTGAATCAGATATAATAGATATCAAGACAATGAAAACTATCAGTGAATGTACTCACCTATGATCCTGAGCTGATAGGTGAACAGACGCTCAGAGCGATCACAGACCTAAGATAAGATACTATGAGTCAAATAGGACTAAATACTGAAAAAGAAAGCTAATACAAGCCATGAATGCAAGTCTAAGTCAAAACTAGGTCAATCTAGGTCAAACTGAGTCATACTAGGCTATACTGGTTCGTACTGGTTCATACTAGGTCATACTAAGTCACTGGGAGTCTTTCCAAGTCAAACTAGGTCAATCGGGGTCAACGGTTGACTTACAGTTGACTTTTGGTCAAAAAGTCAACTCTGGTCAACCCTGGTCAACTCTAGGTCAACTCTAGGTCAAACTAGTCTAATGTTGACCAACTATTGACTTTCAATCAACTGGTCAACTCTGGGTTAGTTTCGGTCAAATCGGGTCGCTTAAAGGCTAAGTTTGACCTTCGGTTGACTTTTGTTGACTTTTGGTCAAAACGGTCAACCGACGTCAAAACTAGTCTTAGAGTACCATATTTGATCATTACCAACCACGGGGATGAAGTTCTAACACCATCTTAGACTTCTAACACTAATATCCCATTTCTAGGCAAAACTAGCATTTACCCTTCTAAGATAAATCCCGATACCTTATCCAAACCCAAGGAAACCCCGCCAATACCCATGGCACTAGCCTCGGCTCCCTAGGGTAGCAAGATATCAACCTATCTAAGGTTTACCTACCAAGAAATTGGGATATCCTAAGCATCTAGGCCATCTTACGACACATGTTAACCCTTTACCCGTTATCTTGCCTATATCATGAATTTACCCTTTTCATTACCCCACTCACTAACACCACTCACCCTCACATGATACCACACTCTAATAGGCCTCTCTAGGTTTTCTAATAGGTTTCCTACTATTTTAAAGATAGGCTTTACTATAGGATACCATACTACTCTCACAACACCTCACAAAATACCTACACACATCTCACAACACACACACAAAGGTAAATATGGACAGATTTTGTGGACTTGGTGGACTGATTTTTGTGGTGATTAGGAGCTGTCATTTTGGGTTGGAAAGTGGGCCTAACTATAGGTGAATTGGTGGCTAAGAAGGGTAGAAGTTTGATGGATTTTGGATGGGTTTTAAGGGGTTTTCTTGGACTAAATGATATGGGATAAATAGGGGATGTTTTAGGTGTTTTGGGGGCTGTCATTACCCCCTAATAGCTGCTGAAATTCAGCAGTAAAACACCCCCTAATAGCCCCACTAACTCATCTATACAACTTCCCTCTATCACAAATAAATACACAAACACCACCACTACTCCAACACCAACACCAACACCAACACCAACACCAACACCTCACCAAAACCAACCCCAACACCAACACCACATGGCCGGCCACATGGCTGTCCTATTAGGACACCAAACACATTCACAAACACACCACAAATATATCCCCCAATATATATATATATAAGCCATATATATATATATATATATATATATATATATATATATATATATATATATATATATATATATATATATATAGATGTATATATATATTTATATATATATATATATATATATATATATATATATATATATATATATATATATATATATATATATATATATATATATATATATAAAATATAGAAATATATATATAACCACATATATATATAAACAAATAAAAGAATGAATATGATACATTAAGATACATGAACAAACTCATTCTCTAACAAGCAAAAATCTGGAATATAATGAAGAACAACACAAAATAAATATTAAAACAATATCCATGTGTCCAAAAGAGGGTTTTTCCTATTGGGACACAAACCTACATGTTGGACACTCCTAAAAATGTCCAAAGGACACAAAATGGTCTCTAGAGAGGGACACAACCATGGGACTCATCCTAATGGGTTTCCTAACCAATCTACATGAGAAAATAAATAAGTTTGGAGAAGGAATCACCTTGGTTGGAGGAGAAAAATCAATGGAAGCTTCAAAAGGAGAAGGAGCCCTTTGGAGAAGAAGAAGAAAGGAGTGGATGAGAATGGAAAAAGTGGGTTTTCACTTTCCTCCCCATCCCCCCTCTAGTGGCCGGCCACAATGTGTGGTTTTGTCCTATATGGATAATTACAAGTTTGTCCTCCAATGATTTAAATGGCTAAAAATAGGAAAATGGTTAAGTCGGGGGTAGTTTAGTCAAACCGAAACCACTAATCTCTAACTAAAATTAACCAAAATAATTAGTCTAGTCTCTAACCAAAATATCTAACATGTGGGCCATGTCTAACTAGTGTGTGGGCCCGCTAAGGTCAAAATACCCCGGGTCCCCGAAACAAGTCAAAACAAGTCGGAATGAGTCGAAATTCGAATCCGATTCAAATAACCCCAAAATAATACAAATAATAATTAAATAATTTCAAAATAATTTTTAAAGTGGAAAATTACCAAAATACCCCTGTTTGTGAAAACTGGGGGTGACACGCGGCGCGGTCCGCCGGGGGTAAGTTTCGAAGTAAATCATATTATGTTTGTTATTTCTCGCTTGAAATTTATTAGGATGGTTAGAAACATTCATGAACTAAGTCATATAAACTCATTCAACCAAATAAGAGCATGGAACTTAACTTGTCACGCACTAGTACAAAGTGTAATGTACTGATCCTCGCTCTCCACGCAGGTACCCCAAACTACGAAGGGCGTGCCACTGGAAACTCAAGGCGACGTGAACCCTTTTGAAGCCTCGTCCACATGTAAAGGCTTGTTTCTGGATTCCTTTTGAAGAAGACCCGCACTCAGTCCAAAAGAAGATGACGACTCGACTCGCCTCGATAGCAGGTGGAAATGTGTAATAGTTTTTGCTTGTAAAAAGGGATCTAATGTATGGAACGACTATCTCATCGGCGTTCATTTTGTAAGTCGAGTCATGTTATAGCCCGTGCGACAATGATTGTAAAGGAGTCTATGTAAAGTTTTATTATCATCAATAAAAAAGTCTATTTCTATTTCAAATGTGTCATTCAATTTCTCCGCGTACTCTAACTTGATGTTGTGTTTCGGATAACCTTATGACTATGCCTTGTGCGATCGCAACTTAGGTTCTCACGGCATCATGCCCGGGGGACGACTATCGATTCTCGGGGCGTGACATAATGGTATCAGAGCACGACTTTACATCCTTTGACCTCGCAACGATGAGATAAGTTGTTCCAAACAATGAGTCCGTAATATTTTGTGACTGATGTGTTTGCCTTCGTATCGCAGAAGTGACATAACCCACGGCCGAGCGAGAGCAGAGCGCTTCTAGCGGCTCTAGTAGTTCACATCATTCGAGGGGCGGACCTTCTAAAGATACTATCGAAAGGATGCTGCGCATGATGAAGGCGCAGCGAAACCAGTCCGAGAACCGACATCAACAGACGGAGGAACGACAGGCCCAGTTCAAAGCTCGTTTCGACGCTCATGCCAAGCTTCAACAAAAGCAGCTGGATACCCTGCAGCAGATCGTCCAGACAATGGCGGCCAACGGGAATTCTATGACTACGCCTACCGTCACCGTGCCGGCGATCCGACCCATTGAAGTCGACACGGAGGATCCCGAGCGTCAACCAGCGGCACCAAAAAAGTACAACTTTGAAGTGTCAGAATTCAAGAAGGCGTGCCGCACTTCCTTCAGCGGTACCGAAGGCCCTTCCATGGAGATCGATTGGTTGGAAGAGCTGGAAGATCACTTCGAGCTTCTCGGCATTGAAGAATCGAAGCAAGTCGCATGCGTACAACTTCAACTACGGTTGAACGTGCACGACTGGTGGGCCATGCGCAAGCGAGCGATCCGACCGGACAACAACCCCATGCCGATCTCTTGGGCCACGTTCTGCAAAGCTTTTGAAGTCTAGTACCTTCCATCAGCCGTTCGTCAAGCGAAGGAGAATGAATTCATACAGTTGAAGCAAGGGAGCCGGACAGTGGAACAATATGCCGCAGAATTCAACAAGTTGTCTAAGTTTGCTGGTCAGTTTCTGCCTACTGAAGAGTGCCGTGTACGACGGTTCGAAGTGGTCTGCGATACTCTATCGGTGCGCATGTCGGGGTCCCGGAGTATAAGACCATGGGCGAGGCTCTAAATCACGCTCTTCGCCTTGAGAACCTGCATCCTTCTGGTGCTGACGACGTTGTGCGCCACTCCAATCACAAACATCCTAGCTATACGGGAGGCAACAATCATGCATCAAAGCGTCCGAACCATGGCAGTTAACAGGGACATAACTCATCATCACGATGTGCCAAGTGCGGTTCCCTTGGGCATGAGGTGAGCAAGTGCTTTGTCGTCGAGGGGGGATGCTTCTTTTGCGGACAAAAGGGCCACTATAAACAAGATTGCCCCCGGAGAGGGAACCGTAACGCCCCGCCACAACAACACCGTCAAGAGAATCGAGGATAGGCGCCCCAACCTCCTCCGCCCACTCAACCTGTACCACAAAATGGCTAAGATCGTCGCCCCAACACTCAGGGCCACGTCTACGACTCGAGACGAAGCGCTGGCATCAGATACAGTAGTGTCAGGTATACTAAAATTCAATAATATGTCTGCTCGTGTGTTATTTGATTCAGGCGCTTCACATAGTTTTATATGTGACATTTGTGCAACCAACCAGTCCCTCGCCTGAATCAAAGTCTAATGTGAGTGGCTGACCTTCTTCGCCTCAATCCTCTGTTTCAAAATCAAACATGAAACAAAAACGAAATGCTTGTCAACATAGTGTAGAATCAAAGAAGTTATGGCACGATTCTTTACGACACTCATGCTATTAAATTGTTATACTCAAAAACTGATGCAAGCTTTCTTATGTCCTATTTACTTAGCCTATGCAAACAGAAGAATGAATCGATTAACGTTTATCGCAATGGTACGACTAAAGTGAATAAATTGACAAAGTTCAAAAGAAAGGCTAAGGGCCTGTTTGGTTCTTTATTTAAACTCAGTTTTTTGAGTTTAAACTATAGTGTTGATAGAAAACGTGTTTGGTTAGGTACATCCCAAAAATTGCTTTCCAAAATATTCTTTCAAAAATAACGTTTAAAACTTGCTTTTAGAAACCAACTGAAACATGTTTTCTCAACAATCATTCCAAGTTTGCAGCGGGCCCCACCCTCAAACCCTCCCCCCAACTTTTTTCTCTCTCCTCACTTTTCTTTCTCCACAAAGGAACCAGCTCTCTCCAACAGAGAAAAGCCATAGCGACGACCAACCATCATCCGTCCGCCTGGTCATCGATGGCGACCTCGACCGCCTTGTCGAGCCGAGGACCTCACGTGGTTGTCGTCGACGACCTCGACCGCCTCATCTTCGTCGACCTAGGGTTAGGGTTAGGATCGACCGCCTCGTCCTCTTCCCCGTCGACGTGCGGTGGCAGCTGCGTAGGCGGAGGAGGAGCGCGGGTGCGGGTGCGGTGGCAGCTGTGTAGTCGACCGACCTTGACCATGGACGTCGATGGTGATTTTTTTTCTTCTTTTGTTGCCAACAGGAACCACGAGTGCAGGTCGTATCCTCTGCATAGGTTCGTGAGGGAGGAGCTCGGCGCCGGGTTCCTGACGGCGGAGGAGGTCCGGTCGCCGGGGGAGGAGTTCGACAAGGTGTTTGTTGCAATTTCACGGAGGAAGGTAGGGTCTGTGTCGGACACGAACAGGACAGAAGGGATTGGATCTGGAGAGTAGGATCTGTGTCGGACACTAATTGAGTGGACATGATACAAATATTTTATTGGACACGATATAAAATTTTACTAAAAATTATTTTCATAAAATATTTTACCAAACAGAATATTTGAAATTTTTATTCAATAAAACCATTTTTCAGATGAAAGGAACCAAACACAAAGTCAGAATTTTTACACTCAGAAAACAACTTTATAACTTACTTTCAAAAAACTGTTTTCTGAAAGAAATTTCAGAAAACATATCCAAACGGACCCTAAGTTTCGCACATAAAAGAGAAATGATAAGGTTCTAGAAAAGAGAGAGCATTTTTCAAGACTCTACAAAACGATCATTGGATAACTTGTCGACAAGGTGTAGTTTTCTCGAACGGTTGCCAAGGCCAAGGAACCGATTCGGCTCGGGAGGAACGAGTATAGCAAGCGCCAGCCGTACATCGGCATGGGTTATTCGGGAACTTTCACACAGGGCTCGCTACCCGTCGCAAAAGGGTCACCGTCTAACCCAGCTATAGTCCGTGATGGCTTGACATTGTCAGTGACCTTCACACCCTTTCACTGTTTGACTAATGCACGTGACACGGGATGAATATGATAGCTGCTCAATGTATACAATTTCGTATGCTTGTCTCAAACATTTTATTAAGCAAATCAAACAGGATGGTTAGAAAGATCATAAATATAGATAACATGTTTTATAAAATTTCTTAAACCAAATACAGAGCTTGGGTTTAATTAGCCACCCACCAGTACATATGATCTTACTGACCCTCGCGCTTTCCAGGTACCAGAAATCAGGAAGAACGTGCCAACTAGCTAGGCGACGTTCCTGCTTTTGAAGCTTCGACTGCGCGTCGAAGACCTCGCCGCTGATTTTTGAAGACTCTCTACCAGTCCAAGAAACATGTCTCGGCATCCCCCCAATCCAGGTGGCTGAAATACTTTTGTTTTAAATGAGGGATGTATGTACGGAACAGTTATCTCATCGGCACTCCTTTTGAAATCGAGTCATGTTGTCAAGCCTGCGTGGCACTATTGTAAAGGAGCCTATAAATGATGTCTATTATCAATAAAATGAAAAGTTTCTTTATCTCAATGTGTTCTTCAATTTGTCTACGCTCACTCTCTTAGATGCTGTATTTCGGATTACCTTATGACTATCTTATACTCTTATCCTTGCTTAATAAAGAGAATGAACATCTCTTTTGTCCTTTACTTGATGAGAGTCTAATTCATTTACTTGCTATCTTATACTTTTATCCTTGCTTAATAAAGAGTATATAAATCATTTTGATCATTCAAAATGTATTACCCTTAATGTGAACTCTATGCTTAAGCATATATTTTTAGTGTTAGTGACTTAAGATTTAATGAGCACATTTATCTTGTTAATGGCCTACCTCATTAATCTTAATTAGTTATGTAGCTATCTTGCTTATTTGCGATGTATTGTTAAGCTATATAATTTTTGTTCATTTTCACTCATCTAGCTATCTTCTTGAACTTCAATCTATATGTGATATGCTAGTTTTACAAAAACAAGATTTATGAATTTTCTTGATGAGATTTGCATTCTATTTTAGATACATATGTTTGGTCTCTAAAATTAGTTTGACAAAATTTTCTTTTAATCCTGTTTCCACTGAGGTTTGTGATTCATGGCTTTAACTTTCTTCCATACTAGTCATTAGTAAGCATCTCTTAAATTTCTCTCATTTTTTGAGTCATGATTTTACCATATTATCATTTCTTTGGAATAAATTTGCAATCATTTAAATAATATTAACTCTTTTCTATATTTTTCATTGGTTTGTTTATATAGTTTTTAGATGAGATTTATGATAGATCATAATTATTTATTAGTTTTCTTGATGGATGATCTTAATGGTTGAGTAGTCCTATATTATCTAATTATGTGGTTATGAAGTTAATTTATTACTATACTTTGACTACTTATGGATTATCACATATGCTCTTTGCTATTTGAACTTCATTGGTTTCTCATTTAGTATTAGCAATGTTGGATTATTACCCGTTGATGGGTACATATGTGGTAAAACATACATAGTTCATGCAAAGCAATAAATTGGTTGATCATTTCTTAATTAGATAATCATGGATATGATATTTGAGTTTTATTCTTTTATATTTTTGAGCTATATTTTGACTTCCATCATGATTGATTTAATTGACTTTATTTCTTTCATGATGACATTTTTCTCAAAAGGTAACATGCATTGATTTATCATATTTCAATATGATATTCTTCTATATAGGTTAGTGTATGTCATCTTTTGACTACATATGCTAAAATGGAATATTTTTTTAATTTATCATCTTTAGTAGCTATTAAGTGGATATCTCTTCTTGACTAAAGATGACATCATTCGTTTTATGGCATTTTTATAGCCTTATATGTATTGAGCAAGGGGGAGAAATCAATAGTTGATTTATCCCTAGATCTTGAAGTTATCATTTTTTATGCTATAAGTGCTTTGGAACTAGATACACATATTTTAAGGGGGTGCAAATAAATTGGTTCAATTCATTTATACCTTTTAATATGTCGTATACGTAGTTCATCATTGACCTTTTTTTATCATTATTAGGATACTGATATTTTGTGAAAGGTTTATGAGAGTATATGCAATTGTTTTCATCATATTATCTCTCTTTTATATGGGTCATCTCGTTAATATTTACTTTTGTATTTTATCTTGAAGACTATTGTGCTTTCTTTGATTTGGCTTTCTTTATATGTTTAATTTGGCTTTCCTTGTTGAGGACTTACCCAAAATTCATGATTTTATCTATATTGGTAATAGTTTGAGGGGGAGCATTTACGTCGACTGAATTTCTCTTTCTCAAACATTTTTCTCCTTTACCTTCATGTTTATCTAAAGGATATTCATATAGCATGATAAGGTAATTGAGTTTAAATGTATGAATTTTGGATAAGCAAATAGATTTACAAATAATGAGATCATTTTATATCAATTGCTCTATTTTACATTGATCATTCCTTTATTTTGTTTTACAATTTATCTGTGGACAATTGTGACTATCATAGTTTCATTGATTAATGTTTCAAGTTTATTTATTTAAATTGATATCAAGTTTATATATTTCAATATCATCAATTGGTATCTTTCTTCGTTGATATCTATTATTTGCAATTATCTAATCCCTATGGTTTTTGAGTGAAATCTTTTATTTCATAATTCTCTTCCAAATCTAGAGCAATATTTCATATCATACTATGTTTTTGGATGTCTTTCTTGGATTTTATGTTGGTAAACTATCTAATTTCAAATTCTTTTAGTTTTACCAACTATTTGTGTTTTGACAAGCTATTTTCTATTTGGCACACTATATTGGGTATGTAGTTTCTATACTTGTCTTTACACACTTCTTCCATTGTTCTTTATTTAGTATATCTTGATTATGATTGTCTATGCCTTCCTCCTTTACTTATGCTTGAGTTTGTTTTATCTCATATTACGGGAAAGCTTATTTTTTGATCATGCCAAAGGGGGAGAAATAAGTTTAAGTTAACACATAATATGTATTTTTTAGTGATACATGCATCTATCGTATCTGTCTTAAACTTAACCGATTTGCCATAATAAAAAAGGGGAGATTGTTGGCCTAATGATTGTATCGTGTTTTTGAATATGGCTAATCAGTTAAGTTTAACAAAATGATGTCACTAATATTCATATACTCACTATCATGTTGCTACTTAAACTTAGCATTGTCCTAATTGTCCTATATCATATTTCCATACTTGTAGCGTACTGCAACATATTTTGCTCGCCTAACATGTATGTGTAGACATACAGTAAGCATGATCTAACATGATCAAACCAGGACATAGGCAATGAAGAATTAATGATGGACCAAAAATGACGTCATACAAAAAGATTTCTCCGAACCGCCTAGCGACCTATCCGGGGCCTCGCATCGGGGGTTCCGATGATCGGTCAGCGGACAGGGGTCGAAGGGGTAACACCCCCCGTCGGGGTTCGGGGGCGAAGCCTCCGAAAGGTATTCAGATTTCCAGATCTGTTTATCTTTGGACGACCGCTGTCAAAGGAAAAGATGGCTTCAGATCTGCTCAAATATCAGAAGAAATGCGTCATCAAAGGGCTCTTAGTTTTTCTACTTGTTCCAAGTCTGTAATCTTTAATTTATTGTGTCTAAGAAAATGTGTACGTTGAATCGCACTGAGTCACCTCAACCCCTAGACATATCTCTCCAAGCTCTACCATACAAACAGACCAATTTCTGAACCAAGCCCAAGCTCCACCAAAGCCCAAAAGCCATTTGAACATTCTGCCACTAAGGAGGCAGAGTTCGGGCCGAACTTTGCCCTCACACAGAGTTCGGACCGAACTCTGTCCCCTGATTTCCAGCACCCTAATTTTTATGGCCTGTTTGCTACAAGCTGTCCAACGTTAAAAAATTTGAATTCTTGGGGCAGAATTTGGGCCGAATTCTGTCTCCCCATAGTAGTATAAATAAAGCTTGAATTCCTTTATTTCAAATCATCTCTTACCTTCAAATATTCAAGCTTTCTAAGCTCTACTACTCTAAGCCTCATTCTTCCATATCTCCTAAGCCACAACTCTCATTAGCCCAAGGTGCTCAGTGCGATATCAGCTAGAAGTTGTGTGCAAGAGTGAAAGAAAAGTCACTTGGACAATTCCAAGTTTCGCCACCTGCGAATTTGTAAGAAGTTGGCGTAATCTTCTGAGTAAAGGTACGTGTTTGTACACTATTTCACAAATAGTGGATTTCAATCCTGAGCTAGAGTTCTCAGACCTGGACTAGTCCTCCACGAGGGAAACCATGTTAAAATTGTTGTGTTTGCGTATGCTCTTCTGATCTTTATTTACTTCCGTATTTCTCTCTGATTTATTTACTATCTTGATAGTTGTTTTGTGAAGGTGATATAGAGTTAATTTTTATCTGGTGATTATCGACACAAACTCTATTCACCCCCCTCTAGAGTTGCCTACACGTTATTTCAAGAAGATGACGATGCTTCTGTTCAACATGCCATTCTGTTGTGGCGTATACACGCATGACGTCTCAAAGAGAATACCGTGGTCAACAAAGTAGTTCTTTAGATGAAGAAACTTAGTTCCGTTATCTGACCGAAAATGTTGAACCTGCTTTTGAAACTGAGTCTGAACTATTGCACAAAATTGCTTAATCAAGGCAGGAACATCAGACTTAGTATGCATCAAATAAACCTATGTAGTTCTAGAGTAATCATCCAAAATTGTCAAGAAATAAGATGCTCCATAAGAGGGGGGGGTGCTATAGGGACCCCAGACATCACAGTGAATAAGCTGAAGCAAACCCATCTGCTTTATTATAACTTATAGGAAAAGAAACACGAGTTTGTTTAGCCTTAAAACAAACCTCATAAGGTTCACTAGAGATAATGGAATGTTGAATAACAGGTAAAGATGACATCGCAGATGAAGAAGGATGACCCAATCGTTGATGCCAGATAAAAGGAGAGACAACAGAGGACGAAGCAGAGGAGTGGTATGCTCGAGCAGCCGAGAAATTGTACAGCCAGTAGACCCCACCCTGTTGCTCACCCACACCAATCACCATCCTCGAAATACGGTCCTGAATGATACAAAATTTATCCGGTAAAGTAACAACACATTGAGTGTTTATAGTTAACTGAGCACATGAGATGAAAGTGCAATCAAGGCAAGGAATATATAGAACATGAACAATCTTAGCAGATGGCGAAAAAACTAAAGACCTTTCTTGAACAGCAGTAGCTAAACGGTTATCTGACAGCTTGATAGTAATCGGATCGATCGAAACAAGATCATGGATAAGATCCTGATTCTTGATCATGTGGAGAGATGCTCCTGTATCTAAAATGCATGAACAATTCTTACCAGATGGGTCGTAAGAGGAGCCAGAAGGAGTGTTCAAGGATTGATATATCTACATAACCATTTTCCACTGATCATGATTGAGCGTCGGACCAAACGCAACCTTGTCTTGGGCTGTCAACGAGCCGGCTGAATGGCTAATGGAATGTTGTTGGGTGGCATTACCGACACTAGTGTAGCCATGCCCATGCCCTCTGCCAGCACCGGACATCAACTCCGAGGCTATCGATGATTGGTGGAGCGTCAACTCGATGCTTATTGGATGGATCATTCAATCCATTGATCCCGTTCTGATACCATGAAATGAGACAAAGATTGGAAAATTTTCTCTATGCTTATTATGCCTCAAAGGGCTAAAATTTATAGAGAAGAACAATATCCTAAAATAAGATAGTAACAATGGAAAAGGTAAACTACATATCCTAACAATAACATTAGCTAAGAATATCTCCTAACAATAGCTAACAATATCTCCAATAACAATATTATCTAACAATATCTCCAATAGTTTCCTTTTGATTAGTAGCCTCCACATTAGTGGTCCTCTGGTAGCAAGGAGCGCCACTAGTTTTTCTCCTTCGCCCAACATGATTCATCCCTTCATACGAGTGTCCCACAGCGGCAACCTCCCCCCGATGCTGGACCGTCAGCTGTTTCTTTCCCTTGCCTGCTCTGTCTCCCCCTATCTTCCCTTTTTCTGAGTCTCCCTGGTTCTTTGGGTCGGCTAGCTCCAAATCTTTACTGGGTTGTTCGCTTTGTTCTCTCTTCTCTAATCCTTTAGGCGTGATGCCTTGGTCAGTTGAGATTCCTTTGCCGTGGTCCCTATGGGTACTTGAGGAAGTGTTTTTGCACCCGTCAGCTGTGTGTCCTCTGTGCTTGCAATTGCAGCAGTACAACGACATATTTTTGTAGAAGATGGGCTGCAAAAAGCTTCTATCTTTCGAAAGTTGAATATGAACTTTGTGGAGCAATTTGGCGCGCACATCCATCTTAACCAGGATTCTGGCACAGTTGGGTCTTGAGACCAGAGCAGTCGCTTTATCAATAGCCAGGAGGAGCCCTATGCACTCGACGATTTCGAAGAGACCGATTTGGCGAATAGATGAGGGGACAGATCTGGTAAAGAGACCCATAACGGCGCTAAAGACGTTTCGACGAAAGGCAAAAAATCTGGCATCCATCTGAAAAGTCGTATTGGGCATTTATCAACCATCCATAGATCCTTTGATCGGAGGCACAGATAATCTTCATCAAGGGCCATTTGATCAGAAAATATCTCGCATCGAGAGAGCCGATGGAGATTTCCTCTTTAAAACCCATGGCTCCGATAGCTTTACGTATCTGAGCGATCGGTAGTCTTGAGTGGGAGAACTTCCCAATCAAGGCGAGTTTGAGGGGGACAGTTTGGACTTCTTCATCAAGTCTAAGCTTTAGTGCATTTTAAACTTTATTACCCTCCCTCCTCTTTCTTTGGTGCTGGAGGGGGGCACAACAGCAACGGTAGTCGCAACGGGCAACGCACGAAGAGGACAGGGGCGCGCGACGCACGGCGGGGCCGAGAGGCACACATCAGCAGCAAGCAACTGCAGCGGGGAGCACGCGGGTAGGGCGGAGGAGGGGGTGCGAGGGCGGGGGCGATCGGCAAGGTTGCGTGGTGGGGCGCACCGTAAGTGCGAAAGGCTTGTGGCGAGGTCGCAGGGTGGGGGCACGATGAGGTCGCGTGGGGACGCTAATGACTAAAGATATATATATATATATATATATATATATATATATATATATATATATATATATATATATATATATATATATATAAAGCATCAAAAAGAGTAAAGACACTAGAGTAACATTTGTTTCACAGACAAGATGATGTTGTTAACATTTGTGTTTAACAGACAAGATGATAGTGCTCAGTATTTGCTCCCATTGGTAATCTTGGTGGACTTGGTGTTGTAATTGAGGTCAGAGATGGCAGCGTTTGCATTGGATTTGGCCCATTTCTACTTGAGCTCGGAGAGGAGTGCCTGCTTCTCATGGTTTAGGAGCTGCGCCTTCTTCATCAGGCGCGGCTGCTATTGAGGAGAGAGAGGGGGCGGGTGGGGGAGAGAGAAGAGGCAGCAGGAATATAGGTGGGGGTAGTTTAGGGAAGGAAGAAAAATTTAACGAAAGATTTAACTGTGGAGTGATGGAGGGTAAGAAGTTAAAAATATTAGTTGAGGGAGGGTATTAAGTAAGTACCTTTCAAAGTCGAGGATGTCAAGTTAAAAAACTAAAATAGTTGAGGGTATCAAGTTGTAATTTAGCCCAAATTTTATTAAACTATTGTGTATATAACTATATATAGTCAAAGTCCAAAGTCCATCATCTTTTGGATTTTTTTATAAAAAAATAGGCCAGACCAGATTAGGCCCGCACCCCGACCAGTCCTAGCCCGGTCTAGCCCGTCCCAACTCAAACCGGGCAATGGGTCGAGCTAGGTATAGGATTTAGGCTAAAATATCGGCCCGCCCCGAACCATTTACCCTAGCCGGGTCCCGGTCAGGCCCAGTCAACTATGGACCTGGGCTAACCTAGCCCAGTTAACACCCTGACTTCTAAGAGATGAGTCAGGGGTTAATAGCATGTCAAGAGATGATCCTAAATCTTTATTTTCATGTCAAGTTAACGTTTAAACATCATGGCAAGATATACGTTAATATCCTGTCAATATTAACTAATGTAATCTCTTTAGGATTGTGTCTAGTGACCTAATCAATAGTTTTGGTGGATCCGTGTCTAGATCAAACATGGGTCAAGACACATGTAGTATAATATATTTGGGCATGGGCCTAGCCCTCGGACGTTGGGTTGAAATAGTTGGTGTTGAAAATATTAGGTTATTTATAAGGGCATATCATAATTTGATCAAGGCTAGTCATAGTTTGAGGAAAAAATATTCAGGATACCCCATTTTTTTTACTCATTAGTTTATCCCGACCCAACACCCTCCCCTCACACACACACACACACAAAACCCAATTTTTAGTTTAATTGCACATTTCACTCTATCTTCCAGAACCCTATTTCCTTTCATATTCTTCTTCTTCTTCTTCTCCACCATTTCACCCCTCCCCAAGCTACATCTTCTTCAACCCCATTTTTTCACTCTATCCCTTCGATGACACCCAAAGGCTTCTCACAAACAAGGTACTGTAGTGCCCCACTTTCGATAGGCGACAGACTTCATAATATGCTTATGCCGAGTCAGATCGGTCGGGAACTTAGATGGCCATCTAACTCGATCGCCGAACTTGGTAAACGATAACACCTTGCAGCATTGATCAAATCGATTTGGACGGATGTTACGAGAATCGATCCAACTAATGGAACGACTTCTGTTGGAATAAGTCCCAGATGCAGCGGGCTATGTCTCGGCGAGTGAGCTCTATATAAGAGTCCCTTCGACGGGACCAAACCGTTGTATGGTTTTTTTGGAGCTTTTGCCGCTTGGTTTTGATGAAGTGCTTTCGCGTTGTTTTCTGAATGCAATTTATAAATTTTGAAGCGAAGGAATAAAGAAGGAATCCTAACAAAGTGTTGGTGCAATTGCAGGAGCTCGCGTAACTAAAGCTTGAACGTTGCGAAGCGCTTCGACGGTCAGCATGAATAAAGAACTTGGTGGGTGATTCGGCCCCTTCTTTTCTACTATGTCCCACAAAAAAAATTCATTTGCCTTGAATTCATTCAAATCGACGATGCAAAGTTAAATGCATGCCAATCCACTAAGGTCAAGAACTCGGGAAAAATGTATGGATTTAGAGTAATCTACTCTGAAAATACAAGTTTCTGACATAAACGAAAAAGTTTAAGGTTCTCGTAAAAAGATAGACTATTTTACGTGCCGTAAAATAATATGAAACGTCGATCGTGGGTTATGATGCCTCGGACAATTTGGTGCCCACGGGATGCTAAATCGGGAGTATGGCTTTAGGAAAAATGAATCGTTGCATGAGTTGGAAGAAATGATAATGCCGTTCGAGACTGTCCGTGCTATACAAAACTGTTTGTATATATTAATCTATTCACGTATTGGCATGGTCATGGGCAGCTTCTGTACAAGTTTGATTTTTCTCGAATCAGTATCCGGGACATCAGAATCGAATCGACCTAAGGGGAATGAATAATCGTGCTTCGGCTCTGATGCATTGCGGGACCGTCAGTAAGGCTTGCAACCTAGACTGAACGGGCCGAAATACTATTGAGATAGTCCCACGTGGTGTGTAACACCAATCATCGCGCATATAAGATAGTAGCAAGCTCACCTATTGTCTTATGCAGGTAGTAAATATTATCTCTGTTTTTATGCAGGGACGAGCACGACCGTGGTAAGAAATGTGATGAATCGCTATGTTTTACTGTATGCTTTATTACTCAAAGATAGCTATCGATATGAACTGAATTCATTTAGTTCTAAATAGAAAGACAACTCTAAAGCATGCCTACCTTAACAATCAGAGTCGGTTTAGACGAGTGGGTTCGTCTCGTCCACTTAGCAAGTGTGCTAATTCCTTCCCCCAAATTTCCCAGGTGCGACGGGTGCTCTAAACTGAAACTGAAGTGTGGAGAGATATTTTGAAGCTCTTATTATGCTGAAGTATTTTGAAGCCAAATCAATCGAAGGCTTATGTATAAAGGGACGAATGTATGGACGACAAGTGTTAGTTCAGGCAGCTTGTCGAGTATGTTTTCTTTTGTTTTCAATCAATGTAGTCACAACGGCATCCAATGTAATTATGACTTGCACTTCGTTGCATGCTATAAATAAAAAAGAATATTTCTATCTCCCTATATTGTGTCTCAATTTGATGTGATTTGTGAAGTTTCAACTTGGCGTTTCAATATAAAAATCAACGTAACGTTCTTGCCTTGTACGAGTGCAATTCCAGACTCGTACGATATCACGCCTTATCGAGGATGATCGATTCGACAAAATAACACCGGGGACGAACGGTTTATCGACTCGGGGCATAACAAATTGGTATCAGAGCACAGTTATATTTTCTTGAATTTTTGAAAGATGTTTTATCATTGGAATGTTCATTGTGATTGCTCGATTGAATGCTTGTCGACATGCTGCATGAAATAAAAGTTCCATACAGGTAAGCCCGTAGATATTTTTGAAAAATACTAACGAGTTTACTCTGTTTTGTAGGAATGACTAAGAGAAATAAGAACAATCTTGGCACAACAACCCAAACCGTGGATTGTACGTCGAGCACAAAGAGTGGCCCTAGCGAGACGAACATGGAGAAAATGCTACAGTTGATGGAACTGCAACAGCAACAGTTTCATATGCAAATCAAAGCCTAATTTGATGCACAGCAGAAGCAGATAGACGCCTTGACTCAGATAGTGAACAAGGTGGTGGGCAATACTGTCACGCCCCGCTCCCGTAGGAGCGATCTTCCTTGCTAAGGCGTGATGCTGCATGAGCCTAGGTTGCACTCGTGCAAGACGGGTTCCATAACGGCCGATTACAGTGGATGCGACAGGGTCGTCGCACAAAAGTTCCAAGCAGAGATATTGAATAATAGCAGCAGAATTTGAAGCAAAATACAAGTCATTGCAAAACACTCTTTTATTTTTATTAAAACAAAGGTTACAATGGGACGCAAGGCTAAGATTACAAGTCTCTCAAGCTCACTCAAGCTCACTTTACAAGTCACTCAGCTCTCTATCTCATCTCTCAATATATGTCTTGAGCCAGCGGATGCTTTGGAAGGCGACGTCCATACATTATGTCCCGTATAAGTCTTGACTCCATGCGACCGCATGCTTCGAATCACCAAGGAACTCCGTGCCTCGACGCATCCAAGCGAGCTCCGCGCCACGAGCTTCTACCTGTGCCTGTATATGAAAATTATGTGGGTATCAGTACTCAACTGTACTGGTTGAATGAGCTCCTCGCCCACCCATACAAAACCAACACGTTAATTTACTTTGTGTGTAACATAGTCCCTTTATGATTGTCTTTCTACTCTTTCTTTAGGATCGGTTTTAGGACAGACGTCTTGGCCTATTTTGTGTCTCAAGACCATTTCGTGCTTGCAACGCAACATCAACTCAACAACGTTAACCTATCAAGTCGTGCTTGCCTTACGGCTTAAAATCAGAGACGCAAATACGCGATAAGACTCCATTTTCGTGTAACCGTGCTATAAGTCCTTATTGAGGCCGTGCCTCGCAACTCAATAAGACTCAATCATATCGCCGCCCCGCGGCAATTGCCGCCCCGCGGCAATTGCCGCCCCGCAGCCCTTGCCGTCCCGCGGCCCTTTGCTACTAAATCATTAACTGACCCAATCAAGACTTTTGGGTTAAGTGTCACTCGACCGACTTTGCCTTGCGACCTTTCCTGACTTAGACTCAAGACAACTCACATCCAAACTATGCAACTTATATGCCGACAACATAAGACTCGACGCCACATCTCGTGCCGAAGCACGTCACCTACGTTGCAACCAAATCTTAGGCCCAACATTTTGTGTTCCAAATACACTCACACATTCAACTCGACTTCCTTGATATACTACACTCAATACGCGACTCAATCCAAAGGCATACACGCGAATCACCGTCCATGCCGACTCATCTATATGAACAAGTCACTAGCGTCCAACACTATAATGGACTCCCTTTAAGCTTTTGATTAGACGGACGCTCCTTGCCAGCACGAGTAGCTAGCTCCGCTGCAAGTCCTCGCTAACCCGTACGGTCATCCAGCACAGCTACGAATGTTTCTATCGCAACGGTTCCCATGGGCCGCCTGTGTGAGCACCCTGAATTTTGGGTTAATTTTTTTTTTATTTTATTTTCTGATTGATTGGTTTTGATAAATAATTTATTCTGTATTTTTTATCCTTAAGTGTGCTTCTCCGTGCCATTGATATTTGGAGTGTCGGGGATGTTCAACTCTGGAAATCTTCTTCACGAGTTTTGGAGTGGACATGATTGCCTTCATGACGATATATAGTGTCCCATCCAAACTTGTTTCCTTGTGCTCTTTTTGCTTTGCTGAACTTGGGTCAAAATAGACCAGTTGATTATTAATTATTTTTCCACTCTTTTCCTTGATCATTTTCAGTGCGTTACCGTGACTTTTAAATTGGGAGCGCAAGACCAGTCAGTTTCTTAAAACCAACTTCTCATTGATGATCTACTCGATACGCTCTTCACCCTTGACCTTCGTGTCCCACTCAGACACGCCATTTTGTGCTCCATTTGCTTTGCACAAGTTTCCTGACACATGATCCGATTTTATTTCACTCCACGGCATCACATTCATTTTCTAACTTGATTTGTGGGCCCCCTGTCGACCAAAACCTGTCAGCCCCAATTATGGACATGGCCCACATTGAGCCTACTACCCGTCCGACACTTGTGTCCCATTTATTGGAATCCCCATGTGCTACTTATTTACCCATGATCATCAACACCTAATTTTAATTCGATTTTTGCTCAATGTCCGGTTTTGGATCCAATCCGGCACCACTGAACCCAACCCCAGCTTCATTTTTCCTCTCTCATGACGCCCTCATAATTCTTGCCCAAAAATACCTAGTACTCATTTTACCTATTTTTTAATATTAATGGAAAATTTCCATTGATTTTAATCTATAGGAATAACCTATTTTCTCCATTTAAATCCTAGCCATTGTTTCCCCAAACAACATCTCACCCATTAAATCCTACATGGAACATCCCCAACAGCCCCCTACAGCCAGCCCTAACTTTCATGCTTTTTCTCTCTCTTCCTCACTTCAATTATTACTCTTTCTCTCTCTCTCTCTCTCTCTCTCTCTCTCTCTCTCTAAACCAATATTTCCACCACTCAACTACTAACAACAACAGCAGCTCTGCAACACCATGCATCCCGACCACCACTCCCATGCACCGACCACCTCCTTCCCGGCCGAGCGCCGCCGGCCACCACTCCGGCGAGCTCAGCCAACCGACCACCCTTTCCTCCATTTCCTCATCCAAACCGCATCTCCACCTATCATTCATCACCACCATCAATAACTTAATCCGCCACCACCACTCCACCACCTTAGCCGCACGGCCGCCGCCTCGCCGCACCAGGCTGCGTGCTGCCATGCCATCGCCGGTCGGGATAGGCTGCGTAGCAACGCTCCACCGCAGCAACTGCAGCTTCATGCACGCACGCATGCAGGCGCATAGGCGCGCGTGCGGGCCGCCGTCGTGCGCCACCGCGCCGCCCCGTGGGCCTCCGTGGCTCGCCGTGGGTGCGCCCCACTCCGACGAGTTCTCCCCTGATGGCCATCGTCCTCCGGGACGCACCGTCGAGGCGATTCGTGCGTTTTGCACGACGTCCCGTCGTGACGCGCACGGAATCGAGTTCATTTTGGCGCTCCGTTGCAGCGACTTCGTGCATATTTTCCTAAAAATTCGACCGTTGGATCGACGATTTCTTCGCTCTGTCACAATCTTGGTATATCCACCTTCATCCCTGTCAATTTTCGTCCGTTAATTTTATCCTTTGATACATCAAAACCGGCCACCAAGTTGATCGTTTAAATTGTATTAATTTTGGACAGTTTCACGGGGCCAACTTTGTCAGCTTGTATCTCCTCCCTTGCAGCTCCTCTTGGCGTGGTACCAATTCCTGTGCGAATCTGGTATAACCCTCTTACTACCCCTTCAGTTTCGTTTCATTGTGAGCTTGTTTGATTGGTTGAATTCGACGCCAAAGTTGGTCGTCCGAATTCGTAATTTCCAACTTGTAAAATTTCATTTTTGAACACGGAACTCCAGATTTCATTTCTGACACCACCATTAGACTCGTAGCATCGTTCTGGCATGTTTTCATATAAAATTTGTTAGATTTGGAGAACGTGGGCCCTGACACGTTTTTCTGTGCAAAGTGGGTCCCACATTCTGGGTCCACGGGACTTTTTGATGCCGGCTCATCAAAATCTAATTTCGGATATACCGTTGAGTTTGTATCGTCATTCTGGACTCGTTGACATATCATTTGCTAGGTTTTGGTGGACATTGGATCGGACACGCATTTCGGTACAAGTCAGATACCAATATCCGGGTCAACGGGTCATTTTGAGATCGGCTCATCGGAATCCAATTCCGGAGATACCATTGAGTTCGTATCATCATTCTGGACTCGTTGACAGGTAGTTTGCTGAGTTTTGAGAACTTTTGCTCTGGCACGCATTTCCGTGTAAACCGGAATTCCAAGTTCTGGTCAACGGGCCAAATTGAGATCGGGTCAACGGAATCCAATTCCGGATATACCGTTGGGTTCGTATCGTCATTCTGGTTTCGTAGACATATAATTTGTTATATTTTATAGACTTATTTTTTTGCATGTTTTTCGGTGCAAAACGGCTCCGACACGGACACCGTTTTGACCCGAAATTACCTTTTTGCCCTTGTGTCCAAATTGGACCGATGGGGAGGCTATCCTAGCAAATTTGACCATTCTGGACACGTTGGCGATGTTTATTTCATCGTCCGACAATATTTGTTGATAATTTCTCTGAGTTTAACCTTTTTATAATTAATTAATAATTAATTCTTATAATGTTCGTATTTCGAGATTAGTACAACGAAACTGAGACCAGTCAATTCCAGAGATCTCACATCGCTAAAATTGACAAGTTGGACACATGGATTACTATAATAAGATTATCAACTTTACTGATAATCTTCTTATCTCGATTTGCGTGTCGTAAGTTTCGACGTTCAAATAACGAAGTACACTTTATATTAGACTAGAATTGACCCTGTTTGACCAGAGTTGACCAGTTGACCCAAAGTCAACTGTAAGTCAACACTTGACCTAGTTTGACTAGATTATTGACCGGAGTCGACCTAGAGTTGTTTTGACTTAAAAGAACCTAGGATAATATAGATTGAATATAGAGATTCATTTATTACAACTTGAACACCTTGTAACCTGAGTTGCTTTAAATAGGACTCTGTGGCTTCAGTTGGACCCCCTATACTTATCAGCTGTTCAGGTTATCAGGCGAGTACATTCTCTGATCATTTCATATCTTTCTTAGAATTATTTCCTGCAGTAGATTACCTTACTTGTACTGTCACGTTGGTCACACAGATTGGTACTATATGGATCCCCACTTGAGATGTTATCCTTAGGGAGCATCGGGTACTACATGTTCTGTGCATTTCACTTACATGTCGTATCACTATGCTTCACAGGTTCTTCGATCACTTGTGACATATACTCTTATGATCACAGAGTCTCCTAGAATCTCCATTTTTGGGACTACTATGTACCACCCTTCGGGGGCTTATCACCTTTCGGAGGCTTAGCACCCTTCGGGGGCTTATTACCTTTCGGAGGCTTATCACCTTTCGGAGGCTTATCACCCTTCGGGGGCTTATCACCTTTCGGAGGCTTATCACCTTTCGGAGGCTTATCACCCTTCGGGGGCTGTATATAGTATCATAACATAACCTGTTTGGATCCTTGTATACTGATTGGGGGTACGGGGGAGTAGAAGTAGACATGTGAATAATACCCAAGTAGTATCTTATCAGAATCTCTTCCATAGTGTCTTATCAGAATCTCCTATGCCATTTATATGTCTATATTGTACTCTGACTCACTAGCCACTGTTAGTCTCTATTTATAGTAGATATTTCTATTACAGCTCTCTCTCTGTTTACATACAACATTTCTTTCAGTACTTGTATCTTACTTTACTGCATGATTATATTTTCTAACCTGCTATGAACTGTTGAGATGTATTGTGCTCGCTCCTGTCCTGACTAGACCTGTTGATAAATTTTACAGATGGCCTGGGATTGCCTGCTAGCCTAGAGGAGACACAGTAGAGGTTGTTTAGGTAGTTATTTCATTTTGTCTGGAGTTGTATTTACTTTGTGGATTACTGTATTTGAGTTTTAAGATGTATTTCTGGGTTTATGTATCTTAGATACTTAGACTTATATCTCCTGTATCTCTTTTGGATTTCTTGTTTTATCTATCATTATCATGCTCTACCTTAGATGTGATTGAGTCTGTATCTGCTATGTCACCCCCATTCGGGGAGTATAAACTGCTTAGCATTATATTGTTAAATTTTGTGACCTAGGACAGCGTTCTACCGCCGACACTGCGGCGTAGGCTGGGCGTAGTTACGTTCTCGTACCCTAACAGTGGGTGCGGGTCGTGACACGTTTTTAGTGGTGGCCCATGCAGGTCGAGACTAAAAGTGTAGTGGTAATCGAACTAGAGTACCACTACAGCATGCAGTAGGATTAGGATATATTTTGAAGATACTCAATCACAGTTAGGAACCCTTGAGAGATTCCTGGGACGACCCTCGAGAATCTTGTTTAACTCCGATTTAAAAACTCTTTTTCCTTGATTTGATTTATCTTTACTTTCTGTTGTTGAATTGGATTTTGATGGATTATTATTGAATTTGAGTTTGTATTTATTGATTTTTATGAAGATTGTTGAAATTTGAATCTTGATGTTAGCTATAGCATCCGAGTTTGTAGTTATATGATTTGAAGGATTTTGTTCATTTCTGAATTTTGATGTTCGTTGATAAATTTGATTTTTTTTGGGTATTCATTGTTGATTTAATTTAATTTTTGGCAAGATGAAATTATATGGGCTAGGTCATCTAAGTTATGGAAATATTGTCTTCTATAGTCACATTAGCCAGCATGGTGAGGACATATAGTCTGACTTTGGATATATTTTTCGGGTGTGGGAATTTAAGGTTTTCGCAGCCAAGCTAGCGGCATCGCAAAAATGTTAAATATCATGATTCTAGAGGTATGTGCATAAGTCAAGGACTCTGTGATTATCGTAGCCTTGCTTACTAGTATGACGAGGATTTAGAGTACCATGATTTTGGATAGACGCATATGATTATCAGATTGTACCTTAAATATTTTCGAACATATTTTTGCGACTTTTGTTTCAGTCATTAAAAAAAAGAATTATTATTGTTTTGTTTTGTTTCTCCTTGTTTACTTAGGATGTAGCTTTAGCTATTTTTATAAACCTTGTGTAACTTCTTACAAATTTATTTCTTCTTAATACAATAAATCAGTGATTTTGCTAGGCCTTATTTTCGATTTGATATTATAGCTCTGATTTCAAAATGGGTCCCCCTTTTAAACAGATAAGCAGAACATATTCTTTTATCATTCTCTTCATGCCAATATTTTATTTCCATCATTCCTTGTCTTATATAACTGTCATGATTACATCAATTCCCTATCTCGTATATAATTCTGTCAGCTATACCTTGAAAACTCTTGAATCTTCATATCATTTTGCCTGAGAAATGTTGAGGAAGTGACGTAAATCATCTAGTTCAGAAATGACGTAATTGGTTATCATAGGATGATTTTGTAGGAATCAGAATGTTGGATGTCTAATATAAAAAAAAATTGAAATGGAGATGTAGTGAAGGTTTGAAATGAAATCGAGGGATAAATGTTGTCAATTTATAAACAATCACAGAAAGTTGGTTATGAATAATTCATGGAAGTATTTCAAAACTAATGAGGATGTTCAAGGTCAACCTAGTTTTGAGAACTTAGAAAATCTTGGTTATTAATTCTGGGAAACTTTTACTTTGAGACTATGTAGAAATTTAGAAAAAAAGAGAAGAAGAATTTTATTGTATTCAATGATTATGCGAAATTGAATTAGATATTGTAATAGGGTGACTAGAGACAGAGAGAATACAAGGATTTTACGTTATAGAAATTATTTTAGATGATTGGGAGAAAATTGTAGAATTCAAAAAAAATATTTGAAGGTGAACGTTGAAGAAAATATGAAGGTTGATTTATAAATAAGAATAAATTTTGTGTGACATAGTGGTATTGGAGTTTAGTGAATACGAGACTCGATTTAAACAAGTTCAAGGATTTCATAAACTGGATTTAGAGGTTTCGGATCTAAATTTAAAACGAGGTGAAGGAATTTGAAATTTTGATTAAATGAATAAGTGTTGACTCCTAAAAAGAGGGGTATGTTTCGTGGAAAATATTTTGGAAGTTTGGAATTTTGTCTATGATGATTGTGTTAAAGGTTTAGATGACTGAAGGTTATAAAATTTTGATGATAGTCATATGAAGGTTGATTTTCATATTGGGACTTGTGAGAAAAAAAAGGAATATGGTTTGGCAAATGATAAACTGATAGTATTAGAGAGGGATGATTTGCTGACTTCGTATGAAATATTTTCTTGTTTTCTCTAAAAGGGTTTTTCAATATCATTGAATCCTAGTTTCCTTAATCACGACCAAATCGACTTCGATTATCTTTTCTTATCATATTTATATCTTGAGTTGTACTTAATTGAATTAAATTTGATTGTGACCTGAATCTCCATCCTTGTATGCTTGATCTCAGACTTTGTTGAACCTGCCCTCCATATTGCCTAAATCTTGATTTCCCCAATTTGATCAACTTAGGTCGTATCGAGACTAAATATTCTTAATATGTATTGTGATTGGAATTTTCTATGGAATTGGCTTTCATTCCTTAACTTTGATTTTGATTTTTTTTTTTTCTGAAACCTTTAAAGATAATGGGTAGTTACTTTTCTTTATTTTTATGATAAGTACCAGTTTTCATATAGGATGGTAGACTGCCTTACAGTTTTGATGGTTTGTTATTTTTGTAACTTTTGTTTAGCACCCTAGATTGCTTGTGTGTTTTGATACCCTATGACCGTTTTGATATTAGCACGACTAGTATACCTAGATGAGACTTTCACTACCACCATATGCCATGACCCTGTATGCCCTTCTTTTTGATGGTATGATTTGTTTAAGTTCTGGGACTTTGAGTGTGGGGGTTTGACCTAGAGGGAGTATGGACATTTTAATTTCGAGGACAAAATTTTTATAAGGTGGGTAGGATGTGAGCACCCTGAATTTCGGGTTGATTTTTTTATTTTATTTTATTTTCTGATTGATTGGTTTTGATAAATAATTTATTCTGTATTTTTTATCCTTAAGTGTGCTTTCCCGTGCCATTGATATTTGGAGTGTCAGGGATGTTCAACTCTGGAAATCTTCTTCACGAGTTTTGGAGTGGACATGATTGCCTTCATGACGGTATATAGTATCCCATCCAAACTCGTTTCCTTGTGTACTTTTTGCTTCGCTGAACTACGGGTCAAATTAGACCAATTGATTATTAATTATTTTTTCCACTCTTTTCTTTGATCATTTTCTGCGCGTTACCGTGACTTTTAAATTGGGAGCGCAAGACCAGTCAGTTTCTTAAAACCAACTTCTCATTGATGATCTACTCGAGATGCTCTTCACCCTTGACCTTCGTGTCCCACTCAAACACGCCATTTTGTGCTCCATTTGCTTCGCACAACTTTCCTGACACGTGACCCGATTTTATTTTACTCCACGGCGTCACATTCATTTTCCAACTTGATTTGTGGGCCCCCTGTCGACCAAAACCTGTCAGCCCCAACTATGGACATGGCCCACATTGAGCCTACTACCCGTCCGACACTTGTGTCCCATTTATTGGAATCCCCATGTGCTACTTATTTACCCATGATCATTAACACCTAATTTTAATTCGATTTTTGCTCAATGTCCGATTTTGGATCTAATCTGGCTCCACTGAACCCAACCCCAGCTTCATTTTTCCTCTCTCATGATGCCCTCATAATTCTTGCCCAAAAATACCTAGTACTCATTTTACCTATTTTTTTAATATTAATGGAAAATTTTCATTGATTTTAATCTATAGGAATAACCTATTTTCTCCATTTAAATCCTAGCCATTGTTTTCCCAAACAACATCTCACCCATTAAATCCTACATGGAACATCCCCAACAGCCCCCTACAGCCGGCCCTAACTTCTATGCTTTTTCTCTCTCTCCCTCACTTCAATTATTACTCTTTCTCTCTCTCTCTAAACCAATATTTCCGCCACTCAACTACTAACAACAACAGCAGCTCTGCAACACCATGCATCCCGACCACCACTCCCATGCAGCGACCACCTCCTCCCCGGCCGAGCGCCACCGGCCACCACCCCGACGAGCTCAGCCAACCGACCACCCTTTTCTCCATTTCCTCATCCAAACCGCATCTCCACCTATCATTCATCACCACCATCAATAACTCAATCCGCCACCACCACTCCACCACCTTAGCCGCACGACCGCCGCCTCGCCACACCAGACTGCACGCTGCCATGCCATCGCCGACCGTGATAGGCTGTGCAGCGGTGCTCCACCGCAGCAGCTATAGCTTCATGCACGCACGAATGCAGGCGCGCACGCGCACGGGCCGCCGTCGTGCGCTGTCGTGCCGCCACGTGGGCCGTCGTGGCTCGCCGTGGGTGTGCCCCACTCCGGCGAGTTCTCCCCTGACGGCCACCGTCCTCCGGGACGCGCCGTCGAGGCAATTCGTGCGTTTTGTACGACGTCCCGTCGTGACTCGCGCTGAATCGAGTTCATTTTGGCGCTCCGTTGCAGCGACTTCGTGCACGTTTTCCTAGAAATTCGACCATTGGATCGGCGATTTCTTCGCTCCGTCGCAATCTCGGTATATCCACCTTCAGCCCTGTCAATTTTCGTCCGTTAATTTTATCGTTTGATACATCAAAATCGGCCACCAAGTTGACCGTTTAAATTGTATTAATTTTGGACAATTTTGCGGGGCCAACTTCGTCAGCTTATATCTCCTCCACCGCAGCTCCTCTTGGCCTGCTACCAATTCCTGCGCGAAGCTAGTATAACCCTCTTACTACCCCTCCAGTTTCGTTTCATTGTGAGCTTGTTTGATTGGTTGAATTCGACGCCAAAGTTGGTCGTCCGAATTCGTAATTTCCAACTTGTAAAATTCCATTTTTGAACACGGGGCTCCAGATTTCATTTCTGACACCATCAATAGACTCGTGGCATCGTTCTGGCATGTTTTCATATAAAATTTGTTAGATTTGGAGAACGTGGGCCCTGGCACGTTTTTTGGTGCAAAGTGGGTCCCACATTCTGGGTCAACAGGACTTTTTGACGCCGGCTCATCGGAATCCAATTCCGGATATACCGTTGAGTTCATATCGTCATTCTGGACTCGTTGACATATAATTTGCTAGGTTTTGGTGGACATTGGATCGGACACGCATTTCGGTACAAGTCAGATACCAATATCCGGGTCAACGGGTCATTTTGAGATCGGCTCATCGAAATCCAATTCCGGAGATACCATTGAGTTCGTATCATCATTCTGGACTCATTGACAGGTAGTTTGCTGAGTTTTGAGAACTTTGGCTCTGGTACGCATTTCCGTGTAAACCGGAATTCCAAATTCTGGTCAACGGACCAAATTGAGATCGGGTCAATGGAATCCAATTCCGGATATACCGTTGGGTTCGTATCGTCATTCTGGTTTCGTGGACATATAATTTGTTATATTTTATAGACTTATTTTCTTGCACGTTTTTCGGTGCAAAACGGCTCCGACACGGACACCGTTTTGACCCGAAATTACCTTTTTGCTCTTGTGTCCAAATTGGACCGATGGGGAGGCTATCCTAGCTAATTTGACCATTCTGGACACGTTGGCGATGTTTATTTCATCGTTCGACAATGTTTGTTGATAATTTCTCTGAGTTTAACTTTTTTATAATTAATTAATAATTAATTCTTATAATGTTCGTATTTCGAGATTAGTACAAAGAAACTGAGACCAGTCAATTCCAGTGATCTCACATCGCTGAAATTGACAAGTTGGACACGTGGATCACTATAATAAGATTATCAATTTTATCGATAATCTTCTTATCTCGATTTGCGTGTCGTAAGTTTCGACGTACAAATAACGAAGTAAACTTTATATTAGACTAGAATTGACCATGTTTGACCAGAGTTGACCAGTTGACCCAAACTCAACTGTAAGTCAACTCTTGACCTAGTTTGACTAGATTATTGACCGGAGTCGACCTAGAGTTGTTTTGACTTAAAAGAACCTAGGATAATGTAGATTGATTATAGAGATTCATTTATTACAACTTGAACACCTTGTAACCTGTGTTGCTTTAAATAGGACTCTGTGGCTTCAGTTGGACCCCCTATACTTATCAGCTGTTCAGGTTATCAGACGAGTACATTCTCTGATCATTTCATATCTTGCTTAGAATTATTTCCTGCAGTAGATTACCTTACTTGTACTGGCACGTTGGTCACACGGATTGGTACTATACGGATCCCAACTTGAGATGTTATCCTTAGGGAGCATCGGGTACTACATGTTCTGTGCGTTTTACTTACATGTCGTATCACTATGCTTCACAGGTTCTTCGATCACTTGTGACATATACTCTTATGATCACAGAGTCTCCTAGAATTCCTATTTTTGGGACTACTATGTACCACCCTTCGGGGGCTTATCACCTTTCGGAGGCTTACCACCCTTCGGGGGCTTATCACCTTTCGGAGGCTTATCACCCTTCGGAGGCTGTACATAGTATCATAACGTAACCTTTTTGGATCCTTATGTACTGATTGGGGGTACGGAGGAGTAGAAGTAGACATGTGAATAATACCCAAGTAGTATCTTATCAGAATCTCTTCCATAGTGTCTTATCAGAATCTTCTATGCCATTTACATGTCTATATTGTACTCTGACTCACTAGCCACTGTTAGTCTCTATTTATAGTAGATATTTCTATTACAGTTCTCTCTCTGTGTTTACATACAACATTTCTTTCAGTACTTGTATCTTACTTTACTGCATGATTATATTTTCTAACCTGCTATAAACTGTTGAGATGTATTTTGCTCGCTCATGTCCTGACTGGACCTGTTGATAAATTTTACAGATGGCCTGGGATTGCCTGCTAGCCTAGAGGAGACACAGTAGAGGTTGTTTAGGTAGTTATTTCATTTTGTCTGGAGTTGTATTTACTTTGTGGATTACTGTATTTAAGTTTTGAGATGTATTTCTGGGTTTATGTATCTTAGACACTTAGACTTCTATCTCCTGTATCTCTTTTGGATTTTATGTTTTATCTATCCTTATCATGCTCTACCTTAGATGTGATTGAGTCTGTATCTGCTATGTCACCCCCATTCGGGGAGTATAAACTGCTTAGCATTATATTGTTAAATATTGTGACCTAGGACAGCGTTCTACCGTCGACACAGCGACGTAGGCTGGGCGTAGTTATGTTCTCGTACCCTAACAGTGGGTGCGGGTCGTGACATCCTGGGTCGCCGTTCGAGAAACAGTTTATTTTACCTTGTACAAGTTGTCCAATGACCATACAAGACTCGACTCGAACTGACGTCTCACACAGTCAATCTACTTCTAGTGTTACCAGCTCTTTCAGGGCTAAGTTCAACACTTCTCACATCTGAAACCTTGCATCGGCAACCCAGTCGCGAGCATTTTTCTTTCTTGTCCTATCATTTCACTCAAATCAAGAACAACTATTGAAACACTTTCCAAACTCAATGAATCATCCGTGGCCCGTGCCATAAATACTAAGTCCGTGACATCGTATCTTAAACCAACTTGAAACTCTATGTGATACCATCACCCAAGTCATACTCCATATGACGGGCCTTACAATCGTGAGACTATGTGGTTACACCCAGCCGTAGAACTCATAGGGTCGTGCCTGCTACTACTCCTGATAGCTTAACATAACTTGCCTAACTTACTTTGCAACAACTTGACGATCAAAGGCTGCGTCAAGCTTTGCGTCGTGGAAACGTGCCGTGCACGCGTTCGACTTTGAATAACCAAGTTATTTAGGGTACCTAGACTTATGCCACAAGCCGTGCAATACAACTTAACCCGTCGGCGAGCAGAGGCTATGCCACGCCTTGGGCGAAGAGACTGTGCATGCTTTATGAAGCATTTATGCGGACGACGCCTATGAATATGGCTAACTCTAGACTTGTGGAGAAGATCAACTTTTCCTTCTCCCAAGCCACAAAATGAAGAACCGAATGTCATTTTCAAAGCACGCCGTGCACCAACTCTAAGCCGACCGTTGGACCTTTTCATATTCTAACTCAATTCGACCTGTCGGGATTATTCTCTTTAGCTATGTGGATTCGTCTCTTTTATTATCAAGCCTACTTGTGCGAGTTGAAAACATATGATTTATTATGTGAAGGCTAAGATGAGGCAAGTTTACCGAAACTACCTGCAGTCGCCTCGACCGAGCGATGTCTTCGAGCAGCCGTTACAAGGCTAAGTTCGAACGCCGTCGGCGTTCCGATTCCTCCGATTGATTGAGCGGGACGGGGCACTACATCATACACCACTCAGAAAAAGTTTCATCCTCGAAACTAACTGAGTATACTTATCATCTTATAACTTGATCCAACCTACGTTTTTCGCACACTCTACTCCTATACGTTTTCTCAATCCGAGCCACGCTCGTACTACCCTCAATCTTTTCTTCAAAACTTACGATCTTAAAATCCTCGAAACTTTTCTGTTCCTTAAGTCTCACTTGAATTCAACGTATCACTTAGTATGGATCGTGCACATATTTTAGACATCCCCAAATTATATGCATTTCAGCCAAGTCTCGTGATAGCGAATTCTGCCATTACCACTCGAGTCGGATCGTGCACACATTCAAGCGTCCTTGGTATACATGCATGTCAGCCGAAGCTCATGAGTGGTATTTTCATATTCCCGAATCATTCCATTCATCAATACCAATATCCCAACCAATCAATCCTCGAGATCACTCGCACCGATACTAACTCTCGCAATATGGACGTCTTGCCTAACCGCTAGGCTATATCTTTAGACTAAGGTCATTTGTCAGTATTGGAACCATAGCTCCCAAACAACAATATCAACACTGAACCCATCCTAAGGTCAAACCAAGTTGATAGTACGGGATTTCTAAACATCGAGCATCGATTTCCTACACACATCTCAATATTTGTCGTACGGGGTTTGAGTCATTCAGCAAAGCCATCCTACGATCACTCATGTTTCAACCAATTCTATGACATATCAATATCGCCCGTTCAATAAACCCTCTTGCATAGTCTATCCCTTTAAACATGTTCGATATAGTTCGCCTATCGATTCTTCTCAAATCAAGCACGCTATGACACAATTTAGTCACTAACCAAAATTTTACATTCCAGATTTCCTAAGTCATCTATTCCAATTCACGTAATCGATCATAAGGTCGTCTAGCTTAACAATATGTTGCATCCTGATCTCACGTGAGTCAGATTATCCACGGTGGACATGAATCACCATGCACGCTCCCGCGGGATAATTATCCTCATCGGGACATAACTCTTGTTTTACGTCTAGACTAATTCATTCTCGATGTGTGGATTGGACCTACTCAATCCTTAAGTTTATTTCATTCATCAATCGCAAGTCCTAACATCCTCAAATTTTCCTTTGCATCAAACTGACAAGTCGAGACAATCAAAGTTGTCACATCCTGATTTTTCGAGTTCGATCATTTCTGCGACATGAATCACCATGTCAGCGCTCACGCGGAACAATCGTCCCAAATTCGACGTAACGCATGTGCGAGGCTGGAGTCGCGCTCACGCAAGACAAGAATGTCGATACTGTGTCTATCCACGTAACCCTCAAGACACAATCATTTTCATCCAACATTCATCTCAATCAAAATCCTAAGTATGGCATCCAACTGAACAATAACACTTGCACGATCGTCGTTCGTCGAGTCAGAGTACCTCCGAGTTATCGCATATCGATCTTTGATACGCCTCAATACCATCGATGATATGCGTAACTTGACGATCTTCCTTTGCAACCAATTTCGAATCGTACGAATGATGCTATCATTCGACTGGATAATCTCCTCGACATTCAAGTTCAATTTCAATCATTATTCCTCGAATCATTCACAACATCAATTTCCTTAAACCAATTTCACGTGTTGTTCATCCGTCTATCTTAAGTCATCGAGCAATATTTTTCTTCAAATCACATCATTCCTTGCTAACTCAAATCATCGAGCAACATCCATTCCAATCCTTAGAGTCATTTGCGTAACTTCAAAATCAAACCTTTCATGAACGCTATCTACCTGTCGTGCTAACTTTTTCTATATGATCCACCTATCGATTTTTTTTTATCAAGTCATCCGTTCGCTACACCCTAACTTTTCCTCGATTTGATTTCACCTACTCAATCACCTTCGCATTTCATACTCGCACAATCCTCGATCTCGTGTACATTCCATGCACGTCAATTTCTAGGTTGTTCGAATCAACTCATCCAAATCTTCAAGACTACATCTTATTCAATGACACTCAATCTAAGGCTTTGCATAACACGATGCTTGCTGACAGACTCACCGACACCCTGTATCCTCAATCGACCGATCAACATTCCTGAGACTATCGCATACACCACTCAGGAATGAAGTCATTCAATAAATCCTCAACTTATCATTTGATTCACAATCGACTTCTTCAAACTTTTCGTTCGAACCATTCATTTAATTTCAAGCACGCTCATCTATATTGCACTGATGATATCGTCGCTCGATAGCACCCCTATCGATAGTCATCTTACTTTACTCAATCGAGTTCAACTCATTCTAGCTCGAAACATTACGAATCTCGCACTCGACTTTGCTAGGGTCTACGCAACTTTGGTGTATATGCCTAGCCCGACTCAGCCAACCGTGCTTACGCGAACCATCTTTTTATTTTGTTAAAAACCATTCTCCTATATTTTTACAAAATAGATAGACTTATTGTATGTACATCTCGTGGGACATTTGAGAGAGAGCGCACCAACGATATCAACTTTGCGGAAGCAACATTTTAGAGTTTGTGCAAACAACAGAGTTAAAGAATTCAATCGATAGTCCAAGGACATAAAGCCGTGCTCTGATACCATTATGTCACGCCCCGCTCCCGTAGGATCGATCGTTCTTGCTAAGGCGTGATGTCGCACGAGCCTAGGTTGCGCTCTTGCAAGGCAGGTTCCATAACGACCGATTTCAGCGGCTGCGACGGGGTCGTCGCACAGAAGTCCCAAGCAGAGACATTGAATAATAGTAGCAAAATTTGAAGCAAAACACAAGTCATTACAAAACACTCTTTTATTGATATTGAAACAAAGGTTACAATGGGGCACAAGGCCAAGATTACAAGTCTCTCAAGCTCACTCAAGCTCATATTACAAGTCACTCAGCTCTCTCTCATCTCTCAATACATGTCTTGAGCCAGCGGATGCTTTGGAAGGCGACGTACATACATTATGTCCCGTATAATTTTTGACTCCATGTGGCCGCACGCTTCAAAATGCCAAGGAACTCCGTGCCTCGACGTATCCAAGCAAGCTCTGTGCCACGAGCTTCTACTTGTGCCTGCACATAAAAACTATGTGGGTGTCAGTACTCAACTGTACTGGTGGAATGAGCTCCTCGTCCACCCATACAAAACCAATACGTTAATTTAATTTGTGTGTAACATAGTCCCTTTATGATTGTCTTTCTACTCTTTCTTTAGGATCGGTTTTAGGATAGACGCCTTGGCCTATTTTGTGTCTCAAGACCATTTCGTGCTTGCAATGCAACATCAACTCAACAACGTTAACCTATCAAGTCGTGCTTACCTTACGACTTAAAATCAGAGACGCAACTATGCGATAAGACTCCATTCTCGTATAACCATGCTATAAGTCCTTGTTGAGGCCGTGCCACGCAACTCAATGAGACTCAATCATATCGCCGCCTCGCGGCCCTTGCCGTCCTGCAGCCCTTTGCTACTAAATCATCAACTGACCCAATCAAGACTTGTAGGTTAAATATCACTCGATCGACTTTGCCTTACGGCCTTTCCTGACTTAGACTCAAGACAACTCACATCCAAACTATGCAACTTATATGCCGACAATATAAGACTCGACCCCACATCTCGTGCCGAAGCACGTCGCCTACGTTGTAACCAAATCTTAGGTCCAACATTTTGTGTTCCAACTACACTCACACATTCAACTCGACTTTCTTGATATACTACACTCAATACTCGACTCAATCCAAAGACATACACGCAGATCGTCTCCCATGCCGAGTGCTATAATGAACTCCCTTTGAGCTTTTGATTAGACGAACGCTCCTTGCCAGTGCGAGTAGCTAGCTCCACTGCAAGTCCCCGCTAACCCGTGCGATCATCCAGCACAGCTACGAATGTCTCTATCGTAACAGTTCCCATGGGCCGCCTGGGTCGCCGTCCGAGAAACAGTTTATTTTACCTTGTACAAGTTGTCCAATAACCATGCAAGACTCGACTCGAACTGACTTCTCACACATTCAATCTACTTCTAGTGTTACCAACTCTTTCAGGGCTAAGTTCAATACTTCTCACATCTGAGACCCTGCCTCGACGACCCAGTCGCGAGCATTTTTCTTTCTTGCCCTATCATTTCACTCAACTCAAGAACAACTATTGAAACACTTTCCAAACTCAATGAATCATCTGTGGCCCGTGTCTTAAATACTAAGTCCGTGCCATCGTGTCTTAAACCAACTTGAAACTCTAGTGATACCACCGCCCAAGTCATACTCCATATGACGGGCCTTACAATCGTGAGACTATGTGGTTATACCCAGCCGTAGAACTCATAGGGTCGTGCCTGCTACTACTCCTGATAGCTTAACATAACTTGCCTAACTTACTTTACAACAACTTGACGAGCAAAGGCTGCGTCAAGCTTTGCGTCATGGAAACGTGTCGTGCACACGTTCGACTTTGAACAACCAAGTTATTTGGGGTGCCTAGACTTATGCCACAAGCGCCGTATAATACAACTTAACCCGTCGGCGAGCAGAGGCTATGCCACGCCTTGGGCGAAGAGACCGTGCATGCTTTATGAAGCATTTATGCGGGCGACGCCTATGAATTTGGCTAACTCTTAGCTTGTGGTGAAGACCAACTTTTCCTTCTTCCAAGCCACGGAACGAAGGACCGAGTGTCATTTTCAAAGCACGCCGTGCACCAACTCTAAGCCGACCGTTGGAACTTTCCATATTCTAACTCAATTCGACCTGTCGAGATTATTTTCTTTAGCTATGTGGATTCGTCTCTTTTATTATCAAGCCAACTTGTGCGAGTTAAAAACATGCAATTTATTATGTGAAGGCTAAGATGAGGCAAGTTCACCGAAACTATCCCACCAGAGCGAGCGGTCGCCTCGACCGAGCAATGTCTTCGAGCAGCCGTTGCAAGGCTAAGTCCGAACGCCGTTGGCGTTCCGATTCCTCCGATTGATTGAGCGGGATGGGGCACTACAAATACCAAGGCAACAGTCGTGGTACCCGAGGAGAAGCAAGATGTTCAAAATGAAGACGAGGAAGAAGCTCAACCGTAAATGATAAATTCTTCTTCCTTGTTCAAAGCAAAGGAGTTCCGCAAGATGAATCTACTAAAATTCAATGGCCGAGCAGAGCCTGATGTGATAGTGGGGTAGCTCGTAGAGATTGAGAACTTGTTTAATCTGCTTAGCATTGAAGGGTCCCAGAGGGTAACATGTGCGACGTTACAGCTACAACTGAGGGCTTACGACTGGTGGGTAGCTAAGAAGCAGGAAATCTATAAAGCCGATACGGACACCACGATTTCCTGAAAAATGTTCAAGGAAGCTTTTCTCGAACAGTACGTTCCTCACGCCGTCCATCGTCAAAAAGAAGATGAGTTCATGATGTTGCGACAAAGAAATATGTCAGTCGATGATTATGACTCGAGCTTCTCGAAACTGGCGAAGTTTGCCGGCACCTTTCTGCCCAACAAACAAGCATGGTGTGAACGCTTCCAACAAGGCCTAAATGACGAACTGCGAAGGAACGTCATGAATCAAAGGTGTCAAACATATCGCGAATCCTACGATGCCGCTCTTGATAGTGAACGTGTCTTTGGCCGTATGTCGCATAGAGCCGTGCCTGTCGTCCGTAACCACTTCAATAAGCGTCCTAACGACGCCGAGGGATCGAGAGTATCAAAACGTCTGAAAACATTTGATAACCGAGGCCATGGCGGACGACACTGCAATAGATGCGGTACCGAACCACCGATTGCGTCATGAGATCTTGCTACAACTGTGGCGAGGTAGGCCATATAGTTACATATTGTCTGAAAAATGTTCCGAATCAACACAACCTACCAAGGAACGTTCCGAATCAGCATAAAATGCCTATACTGTAAGACACAAATGCGGTGCCCGTCAACCCACATAATCAACACCATGGAGCTCAAGGCCGAGTTTATGCATTAACTTGGGATGAGGCGTTCGCGTCCGATACTGTTGTAACAGGTATATTACTCTATAAAAATATACCTGCTCGAGTACTATTCGATTCGAGTACGATGCATAGCTTTATATTTGTTGATTATGCGAAAGAAAATAAAATAACCATGCAATCACTAGATATAGACATTAGCGTTAGCACTCCATCGGAGTCGATATGCCTGCGAACTTTATTTATAGGGATGGCCACATTTGCATCGGAGGAAGAGATCTATCCTTGGATGCCGTCGTACTAGACATCAAAGAGTACGACATAATCCTGGACATGGATTGGTTGGGTGCTTGTCATACAACGATCGAGTGCACAGAGAAAAAAGTGGTGTTTCGTCTTCCTGGCGAGACAGAGTTCTCATATTCATACGGTACGGTCTCGAAGACGGCAATAATGGTATCGACGATCTCGGCGAGGCGTTTGTTGCGTTACGGATGTACAGGATACTTGGCATCAGTTTGAGACACGTAAAAGGATAATACAAACATAATACAGACTGATGTTGTGGCAGATTTTCCCGAAGTTTTCCCTGACGAGATGCCCGGGATGTCGCCGGATCGAGAAATAGAATTCAACATCGACATCTTTCCGAATATACGGCCTATATCAAAGGCGTCTTACCGAACGGCTCCAGCAGAACTGAAAGAGCTGAAGGTACAATTATAAGAGTTGCTAGACCGCAGATTTATTTGCCCTAGCATCTCTCCGTAGGGAGCTTACGTACTGTTTGTGAAGAAGTATAATGGATCAATGCGGCTATGCATCGACTATCGGGAACTCAATAAGGCGACCGTGCAGAAGATCAAGTCCGACGACGTATCGAAGTCTGCCTTCCGCACTCGATATGGTCATTATGAATTCCTAGTCATGTCGTTCTGTTTGACGAATGCCCCAGCCGCTTTCATGGATCTGATGAACCGAATCTTCCAACCTCAAATCGATAATTTTGTAGTCATATTCATCTACGATATCCTTATCTACTCAAATAATCGAGAAGAGCATGCAGAACACTTGAAGACGGTATTGCAGACTCAAAATGCGAGTTCTGGATGAGTAGTGTGACATTCCTCGGACATGTAATCTCTGTCGAAGGTGTCGTGGTGGACCCAAAAAAGATTGAAGCGATGGTAGATTGGAAATGACCTACCTCGGCTAACGATATTCGAAGTTTTCTGGGATTAGCGGGCTACTACCGAAGATTCGTGCGGAGCTTTTCAAAACTAGCGTCGCCTCTGACTTGCCTCACCCAGAAGGGAGTAGTATTTGAATGGAGTGACGAATGTGAATTCAGCTTTCAAGAGTTGAAGCAACAGCTCGTCTAAGCTCCAATCCTTGCACTTCCAGATGGTCCAGAAGGCTTTCAGATATTCAGCGATGCATCGGGAACCGGCCTCGAGTGCGTACTCATATAGAGAGATAAAGTCATCTCCTACGCTTTTCGACAGTTGAAGCAGCACGAGAAAAACTATCCGACGTACTACCTAGAATTGACGGCGATCGTGTTTACGTTGAAACTCTGGTGGCACTATCTCTATGGTGTGGCTTGCAGAATATACACGGATCATAAAAGCCTGAAATACTTGTTTATACAACGAGAACTCAACCTACGATAACGACGTTGGCTCGAACTCATAAAATATTACGAGCGAACGATCGTGTATACGTCGGGCAAGGGAAACGTTGTAGCCGACGCGCTTAGCAGAATGTTTATGGGATCACTGGCCATAAAGAAGGAGATATGGCGAGACCTTGAAGCGATGGGTATCAAACTCAGAATTGAGTATCGACACCTGCACCTAGCTCAGTTGAAGTTAGCATCGAGCATGCTTAGCAAGATAAAGACCGCATAGAAGGATGACCCATTCTGGAAGAAGATGCGCGAGCTGATTTCAACAGGAAGGGCGACTGACTTTGCGGAAGACGGAGACGGGACGATGTGACTAAAATGAAGGCTCTGCATTCCTAAAACTGCCGAACTTGTTAGGGTTATATACTAAAAGCATCACTTTTGTAGTAACCTTATTTCCTTAAATTTTGAATGAGAATCATATGGGCAAATGTTTGCATATTGTATTTGTTGCAAGTGTTAATGCAAATGTCTAATATTCTATATTGTATATAATATGGTGTATGGTATCACACAGAATATCCACTACTAAAATAACTCCTTTTAGCGACGTCCGAATACGTCGCTAAAAAAAGAAAATCCGTCGCTAATTTCTATTAGCGACGTATTTAGCGACGAAAATTGGATGTCGCGTATAGGCTTGTCGCAGATTACAATTTCGTCGTAAGTCGTCGCTAGTTGCGACGTCACGTTAGTGTCGCTAGACGTCGCAACATTAGCAACAGATAGCGACGTCATCATACGTAACGCCCCAGTCCCAAAATACGTAAGATTAGGAACGTAGATATGCCAGCTGTATTCATACGAAGTATACTCCAATATATGGAAGCCTCGTATAAATACATAAGCTGTAAAATGCAGTAGAACCATAGCTAATCTCATCCACACAGAATAAATGAATAAAAGATCATATAATGTAAACGAATTGTCTCGATACAATATGTTGGGCGGAGACAAATCCACTACCAACAAAATAAGGAAAAGTACATAGAAAATGAAATTAGTGGCGAGCGAAGCGAAGACGATCCAAGTGCAATCATCCTCGAGAAATAGCAATGAACATGGCTAGAGCTAAAGCACCTGCGAAAGACAATAGCACATACCTGGCAAGACAACCAGGTCCTCAGAGGGACGTAACAAGACACATAATAGCATGCCATATAAACTGAATAAATATTGCTCAATAAATAAGTAAATCGAATTTATAACATGGTCCAATACGCACCTACTGAACGAGCGTACCATCCCCCCAACCAAACAAGGACAGGAGATGGTAAACTAATTCACGGCGACGTATCTTTCCATGCTATGAATCCAATATGGTATCCGGACCCCAACAAGGTTCAATACCTCCTCATCGAAGTAGTAAGTCACACCTACAACCAAACAAGGACAAGATGTGACGAACTAATTTGCGACAAGTTATTGTTCTAAGCCACGGTCAGATACAAGTACCCAAACCAAAAGTACTCGTACCTAACGGATAAAGGTAGCCTACCGTTCTAAGTGAAATGTAGTTAAGAACAATCCTTCCTACGCATGGGCCCTGGCTGAATAGGATCGGCATAGTCCCCCATTGGGCACCAGAGGCCCCATCAGGAAGAGCATGACGTTTCGTAGAATCGTCAGTGGCCGTCAGTAATCTTGGGTCATCAACCCCGTATCTCCAGCGGAGAGTCCGGGTCACAAGGAAAAGTGCATCGAAGCCCATACGCTAAGGAATTGTCCTCCCCGTCTAATGCCTATTATGTTGTATCCATAACATTGACCTCTATAACCGCTAAGTCAAACTAGCATGCAACCTCTATTAGCGGTTATTCCTATCGCACGGCTTGTACGTACTGGTGGCCAGCCAATCACGCACTTCCGTGTTCTACATGCAACACACAACTTCGTGTTTACAATGTGTCAAGGCCAATGAATGCAACACACAAGGTGGTCCCTTAAATCTAGGTTTAATTTGTAAAAAAAATACAGAGCAGAAAACTGAACAGTAAATTCTAACAGTTATGCTATGTATCACAGTTTATTTGTATAATAAAAATAATGAACATGCATGAAATATGAGCTAAAATAATTAAACAGTTAATGGCAAGGTGTCTTGCCTGGTAGGACGCCTGGTGTGTTATGATGATCAATGTGGCACGATCTGCAACTTCGGTGGAAACACTATGCAAGGAGACCTCGGATGGTAGCACGGACAGTTCCATTGGGTCCAGAACGGTCAAATTGGTTAGGGTGGACATAAGGTAGGCTTGAATTTGGCGAAGGAATATGAAGGATGGGATTGGTCTCGGACAGGAGGATAACTAAAGGAATTTAGATAAATATTATATACGATTTAGGAAACTATTTATAATAATTGAAACTATATTTTATCAAAAATCGTTTATAGGCAAAAACTCCAAGTTCGGAACAATAGAATTATTTTAGGCTTCTAAAAATAATTTGAGTATAATTATAGGCCAAGCCCAATACAAAATTTTGCTACAAAATAATTTTAGAAATACTAATATAATTTCTGAAATAATTAATCAACAATACTAATATTAACAATGAATATAATATAAAAATATTACATAATAATACTTATACTAAGTAGATACCATATACAATTAAAATATACAAAAATATAAATCAAGCAAGAACCAGCTCATTACTGCTGTCTCTTCTCTACTAATTAAAAACAACACACCCAAAAATAATAATAATAATAATAATAATAATAATAATGATTACACTAAAATTACAATAATAATAATATTATTATTATCATTATTATTATTAGTAATAATAATTTGTTGATAATAATAATGATAGTAATAATAATAATAATAATAATAATAATAATAATAATAATAATAATAATAATAATAGTAACAGAAGAAGACAAATAACAAAAACAAACAAAAAAACACAAAAATAATAAATAAAAAAACATTGAAAAAAAAGAGTTGCTCCTTCTCTTTGGAAAGGAGGAGAGAGAGAGAGTTAATCGAAAAAAAAGGTCGAGCGAGAGAGAAGGAAGAGCGGGAGGTTGGTGAGGGAGCGCCGGCGACGCGGTCGTGGGCGGCGCCGGAGTGGTGCACGCGGAGGAGGAGGCGGGTGGCGACGGGAGAGCCGGGTGAGGCGGAGATCTCGCCGGAGGGGTTATCGACCACGGCGGAGCGGCGAAGGAGATGGTCGGAGGGACGGATCGGAGGCGGAGAAGGGGTTAGGAAGTCGAGGGCGGCGAAGGGTGGAAACGGCGACGGAGAGGGTTTCGGTCGGTGGAGCGGGCAGCGGGCGCGCGGAGGCTGAGGATCTCACCGTCGACGGAGGCCAGAGGCTCCACGCGACGGCGAAGGGCAGAGGACGAGGGTCTCGCCGATGGCTCGGCGGGGGTAGTCGTCGATCGGTGGCCTGGGATCTATGGGGAGGAGGTCGGTTCGAACCCAGCGCTGGTGCTGGCCGGAAAGGGCACGGTGGCGGATCGACGGCGCATAGCTCGACGAGGTGAGGTTAGGGTCTGGTTAAATTTTTAGGGTTTTTCTTTCCCTTTCCATTCTTGATGGTGGTGGTGGTGATTTCGGTGGCTGGGTTTGGTTTGTTTTCCGGTGGTGGTCGAGTATTTCCGGTGGTGGTCGTTTCACTCGGCCAAGGTGGCCGGAGTGCCGGGGCGGGGATGGTGACAGTGGGTTGTGCTTGGGTTGGTGTTTGGCGAGGGTTTTGGTCGATGGTGGTATAGGCTGGTCGTGGCGGGGATCGGAGGGGATGATTTGGTGGTGTCGGTGATGGTTTTGGCTAGGCGTGGGTTACTGGTGGTGGAGATGGTGGTCGGGTGGAGGCAGGTGGGAAGTTGGCCGGAGTTGGCTGACGCGAGCGAGGATGGGGTTTTGTTTGCTGTGGTGGTGATGGCGAGAAAGCTGCTGATAGATACTTAGGCTTTTGGGCTAGGGTTTTGTTTGTGTCAAAATCGTGTCCGACCTGTGGACACGAAGGAGATGAAATGTATATGTAATAAAATATTGAAAAGGAAAAATAGGGCACGGACACGATGCACTCACTTTGAGGATGGTGGAAATTTGTGGAAGAACAATGAAAAGTTGGAGGAGTACCTGCCTATTTATAGGACGTAGAAATTCCCAATTAGATAGGGATTAGGATTTATTTAAAACCCAAATTTAGATAGTCCCTAATTTAATTCAAAGCAATCAATCCAAATCCAAATCCAAATCCAAATCAAATTTTAAATTAAATATCCAATTTAAATCAAATTAATTCTTAGTTTAAATCAAATCAATAAATCAAAAATTTATATGGATATCTATTTAAATAAATCCAAAAATCAAATCACGATTTAAATGGCCAAAATAACTTCCAAATATATTTTTCAAAATACCAATAATAATAATTTCGAAAATAATAAATATTTTTAAATATCTTTTTGAACAATAAAATATTACTACTAATAAATTTTGAAAATTATACTTTTATTTAAAATAGACCAATAAATAATTACGAAATATTTGTATGCAACAAATATCCTTTACATACTTAGGCTTTTCTAGTATTCAAAATATTATTTATTATTAATAACTTTTTAGAAACAAAAGGCTTTTTATAGCAAGAATAATAATTATATAATTTTGAAAGTGTATATTAAAATAGAAAAGAAAATGTTTTTATAAAATATGTACGCTCGCACATATTCGTACTCGTCGAGCAAACAAAAATTTCGCATACGACGTACAATACGATTACGTGACATATAGTACCAAAAATTTTAAATTCATACAAATTAATAAATAAAAAAATAGTAGAAATTTAGGGATTTTACATCCTACCCAACTTAAAAGAATTTCGTCCTCGAAATTAAGGATTTGTAGGGGGTGAGAGGACACAAGGGGGTTTTGATGGGAAACAATCGAATACAAATCATGTCGTAAGAAATCACGATCTTGATCATAGAAAAATACGGTATGGTCACGGGTAATGAATGAGGGTCACGATTAAGGGAACGAAATACATTCGCTTTAATTAAGCGATTAGAGGGTCTTGATAGGGTCGAGTAGTTCGGGATGAAGATATAGCAATATCGAGGGAGAATGGTCATAGCCGATAGGAAGGCTAGAGGGAGTGCTAGTATAACGCTTTCGTTCTTCGAAAATAGGTGAAGGTGAAAGCAATATAGAGTTCGAAGGAGGCGTTATCGAATACGAATTTGTGATTCAAAGACGATCGAATAATTTCAAAGGAATTGTCAAGGCAGTCGTGGATGGGATTCTAGAGGACAAGTTTAACTATGTCCCCATCCACGTAGAATAATAGGCAAAAGCGAACCAAAGTGCACTTGGTTGATCAGACCATTATGCACCAGTTCTGATTAGACAACATGTTAGTGGGAGCTCTTCCAATAACATATGTCTTGAACAAGCTCGATAAAAAGATAAGCTTACAAAAACTAGGCTACATTAGCATTATTTAGTCAAATGGTAAATACATAGGCATGAGAGATTAAGAATTAAGAAGGTAGAATGATTCTAGGGCATACAGTCGTCCTATAGTCTTCTTGTCCAAGTCCTTGGTTGGCTAGACGGGTTAGGCCCTCTAGATTCTAGGATCTAAATAAGCTTGCTACTATAGGTCACTAGGTCAAAGGGGTTGCTAGTTCATAAGGTATTCTACCCAACTTAATTTAAACTAATGGTGTTTGGGACAGCTAACTAATAGAGTCAACCTCTAGTAAGCACGAAGGAAGGATAATGATAGAAGGAATCAAGCAAGATGCAATCGATGAGTCAAACGGTAGATTGAAGAAAGTGGTCAAGTATGTGGATGAGATCCTAGACTTCTAATCCTATACACAGGCTTGCTTGGTATGGTAAAGTAACCAAACAATTTATCTTGACCTGCATGGGCCACCACAAAAACATGTAACGCCCCAGTCCCAAAATACGTAAGACTAGGAACGTAGACATGCCAGCTGTATTCATACGAAGTGTACTCCAATATATGGAAGCCTCGTATAAATACATAAGCTGTAAAATACAGTAGAACCATAGCTAATCTCATCCACACAGAATAAATGAATAAAAGATCATATAATGTAAATGAATTGTCTCGATACAATATGTTGGACGGAGACAAATCCACTACCAACAAAATAAGGAAAAGTACATAGAAAATGAAATGAGTGGCGAGCGAAGCGAAGACGATCCAAGTGCAATCATCCTCGAGAAATAGCAATGAACACGGCTAGAGCTAAAGCACCTGCGAAAGACAATAGCACACACCTCGCAAGACAACCAGGTCCTCAGAGGGACGTAACAAGACACATAATAGCATGCCATATAAACTGAATAAATATTGCTCAATAAATAAGTAAATCGAATTTATAACATGGTCCAATATGCACCTACTGAACGAGCGACCATCCCCCCAACCAAACAAGGACAGAAGATGGTAAACTAATTCACGGCGACGTATCTTTCCATGCTATGAATCCAATATGGTATCCGGACCCCAACAAGGTTCAATACCTTCTCATCGAAGTAGTAAGTCACACCTACAACCAAACAAGGACAAGATGTGACGAACTAATCCGCGATAAGTTATTGTTCCAAGCCACGGTCAGATACAAGTACCTAAACCAAAAGTACTCTTACCTAACGGATAAAGGTAGCCTACCGTTCTAAGTAAAATGTAGTTAAGAACAATCCTTCCTACGCATGGGTCCTGGCTGAATAGGATCGACATAGTCCCCCTTTGGGCACCAGAGGCCCCATCAGGAAGAGCATGACGTTCCGCAGAATCGTCAGTGGCCGTCAGTAATCTTGGGTCATCAATCCCGTATCTCCAGCGGAGAGTCCGGGTCACAAGGAAAAGTGCATCGAAGCCCATACGCTAAGGAAATGTCCTCCCCGCCCAATGCCTATTATATTGTATCCACAACATTGACCTCTATAACCGCTAAGTCAAACTAGCATGCAACCTCTATTAGCGGTTATTCCTATCGCACGGCTTGTACGTACTGGTGACCAGCCAATCACGCACTTTCGTGTTCTACATGCGACACACAACTTCGTGTTTACAACGTGTCAAGGCCAATGAATGCAACACACAAGGTGGTCCCTTAAATCTAGGTTTAATTTGTAAGAAAAAATAATACACAGCAGGAAACTGAACAGTAAATTCTAACAGTTATGCTATGTATCACAGTTTATTTGCATAAAGAAAATAATGAACATGCATGAAATATGAGCTAAAATAATTAAACAGCTAATGGCAAGGTGTCTTGCTTGGTAGGACGCCTGGTGTGCTGTGATGATCAATGTGGCACGATCTGCAACTTCGGTGGAAATACTATGCAAGGAGACCTCGGATGGTGGCACGGACAGTTCCATTGGGTCCAGAACGGTCAAATTGGTTAGGGTGGACATAAGGTAGGCTTGAATTTGGCGAAGGAATATGAAGGATGGGATTGGTCTCGGACAGGAGGATAATTAAAGGAATTTGGATAAATATTATATACGATTTAGGAAACTATTTATAATAATTGAAACTATATTTTATCAAAAATCGTTTATAGGCAAAAACTCCAAGTTCGTAACAATAGAATTATTTTAGGCTTCTAAAAATAATTTGAGTATAATTATAGGCCAAGCCCAATACAAAATTTTGCTACAAAATAATTTTAGAAATACTAATATAATTTCTGAAATAATTAATCAATAATACTAATATTAACAATGAATATAATAAAAAATATTACATAATAATACTTATACTAAGTAGATACCATATACAATTAAAATATACAAAAATACAAATCAAGCAAGAACCAGCTCATTACTGCTGTCTCTTCTCTACTAATTAAAAACAACACACCCAAAAATAATAATAATAATAATAATAATAATAATAATTACACTAAAATTACAATAATAATAATAATATTATTATTATTATTATTATTAATAGTAATAATAATTTGTTGATAATAATAATGATAGTAATAATAATAATAATAATAATAATAATAATAATAATAATAATAATAATAATAGTAACAGAAGAAGACAAATAACAAAAACAAACAAAAACACACAAAAATAATAAATAAAAAACATTGAAAAAAAAGAGCTGCTCCTTCTCTTTGGAAAGGAGGAGAGAGAGAGTTAATCGGAAAAAAGGTCGAGCGAGAGAGAGGGAAGAGCGGGAGGTTGGTGAGGGAGCGCCGGCGACGCGGTCGTGGGCGGCGCCGGAGTGGTGCACGCGAAGGAGGAGGCGGGTGGCGACGGAAGAGCCGGGTGAAGCGGAGATCTCGTCGGAGGGGTTATCGACCACGGCAGAGCGGCGAAGGAGATGGTCAGAGGGACGGATCGGAGGCGGAGAATGGGTTAGGAAGTGGGGGCGGCGAAGGGTGGCAACGGAGGCCGAGAGGGTTTCGGTCGGCGGAGCGGGCAGCGGGCGCGCGGAGGCTAAGGATCTCACCGTCGGCGGAGGCCAGAGGCTCCACGCGATGGTGAAGGGCAGAGGTCGAGGGTCTCGCCGACGGCTCGACGGGGGTAGTCGTCGATCGGTGGCCTGGGATCTATGGGGAGGAGGTCGGTTCGAACCCAGCGTTGGTGCTGGCCGGAGAGGGCACGGTGGCGGATCGACGGCGCATAGCTCGGTGAGGTGAGGTTAGGGTCTGGTTAAATTTTTAGGGTTTTTATTTCCCTTTCCGTTCTTGATGGTGGTGGTGGTGATTTCGGTGGCTGGGTTTGGTTTGTTTTCCGGTGGTGGTCGAGTGTTTCCTGTGGTGATCGTTTCACTCGGCCAAGGTGGCCGGAGTGACGGAGGCGGGGATGGTGACAGTGGGTTGTGCTTGGGTTGGTGTTTGGCGAGGGTTTTGGTCGATGGTGGTGTACGTTGGTCGTGGCGGGGATCGGAGGGGATGACGTGGTGGTGTCGGTGATGGTTTTGGCTAGGCGTGGGTTGCTGGTGGTAGAGATGGTGGTCGGGTGGAGGTTGGTGGGAAGTTGGCCGGAGTTGGCTGACGCGAGCGAGGACGGGGTTTTGTTTGCTGTGGTGGTGATGGCGAGAAAGCTGCTGATAGATACTTAGGCTTAGGGCTAGGGTTTTGATTGTCTCGAAATCGTGTCCGACCTGTGGACACGAAGGAGATGAAATGTATATGTAATAAAATATTGAAAAGGAAAAATAGGGCACGAACACGATGCACTCACTTTGAGGATGGTGGAAATTTGTGGAAGAACAATGAAAAGTTGGAGGAGTACCTGCCTATTTATAGGACATGGGAATTCCCAATTAGATAGGGATTAGGATTTATTTAAAACCCAAATTTAGATAGTCCCTAATTTAATTCAAAGCAATCAATCCAAATCCAAATCCAAATCAAATTTCAAATTAAATATCCAATTTAAATTAAATTAATTCTTAGTTTAAATCAAATCAATAAATCAAAAATTTATATGGATATCTATTTAAATAAATCCAAAAATCAAATCACGATTTAAATGGCCAAAATAACTTCCAAATATATTTTTTAAAATACCAATAATAATAATTTCAAAAATAATAAATATTTTTAAATATCTTTTTGAACAATAAAATATTACTATTAATAAATTTCAAAAATTATACTTTTATTTAAAATAGACCAATAAATAATTACGAAATATTTGTATGCAACAAATATCCTTTACATACTTAGGCTTTTCTAGTATACAAAATATTATTTATTATTAATAACTTTTTAGAAACAAAAGGCTTTTTATAGCAAGAATAATAATTATATAATTTTGAAAGTGTATATTAAAATAGAAAAGAAAATGTTTTTATAAAATATGTACGCTCGCACATATTCGTACTCGTCGAGCAAACGAAAATTTCGCATACGACGTACAATACGATTACGTGACATACAGTACCAAAAATTTTAAATCCATGCAAATTAATAAATTAAAAAATAGTAGAAATTTAGGAGTTTTACATCATACGTCGCCACTATAGCGATGTAGGGCGACTACTTAGCGACGCCGTCAACTTTATATATGATGACATGGCATGGCAGCCACGTCAGCATTTTAGCGACGCCTAGCGACAACTTTAGCGACGTCAGCTCTCAGGTGGTCATATGCAACGTCAGCAGTATAGCGACATTACGTCACTATTTGGCGACGTATAGCGACGTGTTCTCTACGTCGCAGAACGTCGCTATACGCCGCAGATGTTATAAAAAAATTGGTATTTTTGTTTTGTTGTGTGTCTGTGTTCACATTCACTGTAAACACAGACACACATCATCACAAAAAATACATTATATTTTTTAAAAAATTTGGACAACACCTCCTTTGTATATCAGATCATCGCTTATAACCCAGCATAGGTATATTTGTCATCCACGTCGCAGATATCATCACAATTAACAGTCTCCCATCATAACAGTCTATAACTAATAGATGAATAACAGTCTCCCATCATAACAGTCTACAACTAAATATCATACATGTACTCAATAAAAATACCAACAAATTAAATATCACCAACATACATGTCCAACAGAGTCAAATAATATTCAAAATCAGTGTACAGAACGGTAAATGGGCCCATAGGGCCAATAAATACGAAGATGATAAAAAAAATCTACTGGATCACTGAGGACCCCTATCGTGCATCTGGGATAGCATGTACTCATACTGCTCCTGTGTGAGCTGCACCGTAGGGGCAGTAGGAGGCAGTACAATGTCTGGAGTCGGCGCCGTCGATGGACTGGGAGGACGTATCTGCTCCAGCTCTCGCAGTCGCTCACCATAAACAGCAAGGGTACTCACCACCCTCTCAGTACTCACCTCAAGCGAAGCCGATACCTGAGTGAGTGAGGCAGACATGCTCCTTTGCGATCCCTCCAGCTCGACCTATCTACGCTCTGTGCGCTACGTAGACTCGGTGAGCGTGTGCAAGCTGGCAGCTGTAGCCTGCTGCAGACTCATCAGCTCCTGTATACTGCGCTCGACCGCATCAAATCGTCCGGTGACGATCGGAGGGTCGGATCGTCGCTCGATCGCATCAAAAATCTGCTGCTGCAACTCGTGACGTAGCTCCTCGATCTGACGACGAACATCCTGAGCTCGTGACGACGCCTGCGAAGCCGGAGACTGCACACTGACAGAGGGGGCCTGGGATAACTCGGAAGCCAAATACGCGCCGTAGGATCCCGTACCGTAGTACGTACCCTTCTGAAGACCGCCAACGGCGGTCATCCAGAGCTCGTCCGGCGATGGAGCTGTAGGCGGCTGGAAGGAAGTACCAGCCCCTCCCTCTGCTGGCGCACTAGCAACAGCAGCCGCCTCCTCCTGTAGCCGAACAAATTCGGCCTAGAACATGTTTGCTAACGTATAAGTGTTTGCTAAAGTCTATATTGATATCTATTTTCCTGTTTTCTAAATTATAGTAAATAAATATAAAGAATAGAACATACATATGCCTGCGTCGCCCTCTCGTCAATGAAATCCCCAGCCCTCCGATGGGTGACCAGGAAGACGGTCACCATGTTCGGGTCCTCACCCTTTTTTACCTGTTAAAATATATTATCTATTATTAGTATTAAACATTCTATCGAACTATATATAAATTAATGTCCGTCATAGAAAACGTACCAGACGACAAAAATGCTCCATCATCGGAATGGAGCCACCATACCACTTACCGGCGCTCGACCGCGCCACCTTGGCCTTGTCAGACCGCTCCTGGTACTTGGGCTCGCTGAATCTAGCATTCATCGCAGTCCACTGCTCTGGCGTGATCCAACCATGGATCGGCTATCCGGAGCGATCACGAGACTTCTGGTCGTGGATCGCATCACGGATAAGCTTGGCTGCGACGGCAGAAAATTGGCCCTCGATCTTTGCCGCCTGGTGTGGTGGATAGAAATAGGTCCTCTATAAGAAGTAAAATAGAAAATTTGTATAATATACACAAATGATTATTAAATTTTAAAAATAAACATATTTTTTACCTTGAAGTGGGCGAACTAAAAGGCCTTCCTATCTGCGGGAGCATCTGAGTAGTTAATCCAAGGCCCACCATAGTTCTGCCTCAGAAATACCCCCAGCTGTCTCTGTACTGCAGAAGGCCGATATCTATACAATAATAATTTTCATGAATATATATGTACATATAATCATTTGAGAAATATATATTAATTAATTAACTTACTTCATAGGCCCGTCCGTCCAAATCTCCATACGCGTCTTGCCCGGGAGAGCGCATGGAGGGTTGCTCTCACCTCCTGCCTGGGCAGGATCAGTCTGATCGTCGTCCTCCATATGTTCGACGTCGGCTTCCCCCATGGATCCGTCGACAGGAGGAATGCTGGACATGGGATCAGGGATGCCGGACGCGAGATCAGGAAGGCTAGACGACGAGGGAGGAGTTGCCAACCTGCTGGAACTGCCATGTCCCGGTAATGGACCGGGAACAAAACGGTACAATGGCATACTCGGAGATGAGAATGAGGGTACGGAATCTCCATCCCCAGCCCGAGGCTGACGGGACTGCCTAATATAAAATCCTCCGTGTCGTCCAAATGGTCTAGTCATACCTGATAATAACATATGACAATAAAACAAAAAAAATATTTATATGATAGACAACACATATTTTTAAAAAATATCATAGTCACAGATAAAAGTGTCAATAAAGTGTCACTGAAGTGTCACATATTTATATGATAGAAGTGTCACTAAAGTGTCAAATATGATGATAAAACAAACGTACAGATTTAATCCTCTTCTAAAAATTCATCTAGTTCGTTTAGCTCATCTACTTCTTCTTCTTCTTCTTCTTTTTCTTCTTCCTCCTCTACATCTTCACTTTCATCTGCATCTTCCTCTTCAGATAATTCTACTTCTTCTACACAATTAGATGTGTAATGAGGAACTTCCGTCGTGTCCACTTCTATAATATTTGTTATAAGAGGTAGTTCATCCTCTTGATAAGCTATATCGTCAACCTCAAAGGTGTTTCTAGCTTTGGTCTTTCATATTGCCCACCAGTCCGACCTTGTTGTTTCCCGTTTAGGATAACTTGTGAAGTACACGAGCTGAGCCTGACTTGATAGGACAAATGGTTCATAGGCTTGATATCGACGCCGATAGTTTATATCAACAAGACCGTGCTTGTCTACTTTCCAACCTTGACCTTCAATCGGATCGAACCAATCACACTTGAATAACACAATCTTAGCAGGCTCTATTCTATAACTATATGTCAGCTCCACGATCTCCCGTAGCACGCCTTAGAAATCGTTGCCCGCATCAACATCTTTGTAGTTCGAAGATCTGATACACAAACAGCTATTTTTGGTGGAGTCGAGATCCACAAAGTTGTCTCTGGTCGGGCAAGTTGTTGACTTGAACCTAAACCCATTAACACAGTAGCTTGGCCATATTTTTGCAGCATAAATTGGTCCCTTGGCTAGCGTTCTAATAGACTCATTCTCAAGTCTTGCGTATGGACGATCGACCTAAATACCACGAAAGAAGCAATTAAGCTCATTCTCAATAAAGTGCATATACAGAAAGGTAATTACAGAGTTCTCAAGTCTTACATATGCACTCAACCATAATGAAAAATAACGCCTCATTTCTTGTTCTAGTTCTTCTTCTGTTATGTGTGGCCTACCTGACCTCACATCATCATTAAATATGCTGAAAACAATATCGTTCAATTAATATAATAGTATAATAATTAACACTATTAAAATAATGTAGATGTATTAATTACTTACCCCTCCAGTTTTTCTACTTCCTCCTCGTCGCAGTTGAGTAATACATACACCTGAGCAGCCCTTAGCTCATCATCGTTCTGATATCTCTTCTTCATTTTACCCGATGGCTTTCCTGGAGTATTGAATACCTTTAGTATTGTATCATTACTTTCATGATCTTCGTCGTCGTTTCTGGAAGCTCTCGTTCTATTAGTTGCAACATGAGACTTGAAATACCTCAAACAAAAGTTTGTAATCTCCTCGAGAACATAGGCTTCACAAATAAAACCCTCGACCCGTGCCTTATTTTTTACCTTTCTTTTTAGGTGATTCAAATATCGCTCGAACGGGTACATCCATCGATATTCGACGGGTCCACCAACACGTGCCTCATAGGATAGATGAATCGACAAATGCTCCATAGAGTCGAAGAATCCAGGAGGAAACACCCTCTCTAGCTTGCACAGTGTTACCGCAATGTCCTTCTCTTGTTTTTCTAGACGATCAACGAGCAATTTCTTAGAACAAAGATCCCTGAAGAATATGCTAAGCTCCGTCAATGGATCCCAAACTGCCTGCGGTAAGAATTTCCGAAATGCAATCGGAATTAACCTCTCCATGAATACGTGACAGACGTGGCTCTTCATACCCGTCAATTTATTTTCCTTCGGATCGACACATCTTTTCAGATTTGACACATATCCGTCTGGAAATTTTAGGCCCTGGATCCACCGACAAAGTCTCACTTTATCCTCCTTGTCCAGCATAAAAATTGACTTCGGCAGGAACTGTTTTTCATTCTGCTCTATCAAATGCAATGCAGAGCGTTTGCATATTTCTTCTAAGTCCAACCTGGCCTTGGGATTGTCTTTCGTTTTTTCCTTTACGTCCATCACAGTATTAATTATGTTATCAAACACATTCTTCTCAATATACATGACATCAAGATTATGTCTGATCAGATTGGTACTCCAGTATGGCAGATCCCAGAATATGCTCCTCTTTGTCCAGTTATGATCTCTACCAAATCTATCGCACTTGTACCCAGTTGTAGGATCTTCTATAGCACTTGAAAAATCTCTAACCTCCTCCCATATCGTGGCTCTGTACCACCTTGGCGGTGGATCACCCTTCTCTACAATGCCGGCACGGAATGCATTCATGTTCCTTCTGAACGGATGATCTTTTGGCAGAAATTGCCGATGACAATCAAAGAAGCACGGTTTTCCTCTGTGTTTCAAGCGGAAAGCCTTACTACGGTCCATGCAATACGGACATGAGAGACGGTCATGAGTGCTCCATCCAGATAACATTCTATCGGCCGAAAAGTCGTTGATGGTCCACATAAGGGTTGCCTTCATCTGAAAATTTTGCTTCCTGGAAATATCGTACGTGTTAGCGCCTACTTCCCATAACTGATTCAACTCATCTATCAAAGGCTGTAAGTACACATCAATGTTCCTCTTGGGATTGTTCGGACCAGGAATTATAACGGTTAGAAACATGTACTGAGTCTTCATGCACATCCAAGACGGTAGGTTATACGGAGTGACAATCACAGGCCAGCACGAATACTGGGATCCCGAAAGACCAAAATGAGTAAAACCGTCAGAAGATAGCCCCAACCTGACATTACACGAATCTGAAGCAAAATCAGGATACACTCGATCAAAGTGCTTCCACGCTTCTCCATCGGATGGGTGATCCAACACTCCTTCAATCTGTTCTCGCATGTGCCAACTCATATTTTTGGCCGTCTCTTTCACCATAAATAATCTTTGCAACCGTGGCGTTAAAGGCAAGTAGTGCATTGAATCGGTCAGTCTTCTTGCACCGGTAGACCTTCCTGTACTAGTTGTCTTATAGCGAACAGCACCATAAAATCTGCACACATCTGCGTCCTTGTCGTCTTTGTAGTACAACATGCACCCATTACAACAAGAATCAATTTTCTTGTATCCCATCCAGAGCGATCTCACCATCCTCTTAGACCGGTAGAAGTCTTTAGGCAACTTAGCACCCGTCGGCAAGATCTCTATAATCAACTCCAACACTCGGTTGTAGCATTCTTGCAACATATTAAAATCTGACTTAATGCTCAACAGTCTTGTAACCACCTCCAACGGTGAATGATCCTCACAACTAGGATACAATGGAGTCCTTGCATTCTCCAGCAACTCCATAAACTGTGCAGCATCGGCGTTCGGTGCCTCCTCAGGTGCATCATGAATGAAACTAGGCCCCGCAGCGTCGAAAACCATGTTCACGCACCCGTCGTCGTATGCATGATTATCTGAAACAAAATTAGGTCCCGCATGCATATACGGCTCAACATAAGGCTTCGGCTCTGATGCTAAAGACACAAGTTCTCCGTGTGGGGTCCACTGATAGTAATTAGGCGTGAAACCCCTCGAGTACAAATGATATGTCACTTCTACTTCTGGATAATATTTCACGTTATGACATTTCACACACGGATACTTAATTTTGGTGTCGTCCATGTACTGAGGGAACGCCTTAGCAAACTGCAGGAACTGCTCTACTCCCGCTATGTATTCATCACGTACACCATATATATCATCAGGACGACGATTGTACATCCAAGAACGATTCCGCAAGTAGTAATTCATATCCATTTGGAAATAATTCTGCAAAGATGGACACACATTATCCAATAGGCACAAATTCGTATATTATGTCTTATTATGGGACACACATTAGTAGCGGACGGTTACTAATAACAATAATATGCAATCTAGGTCAAACTAGGTTGTACTAAGTCAAACTAGTTCATTTTCGAGCTCGTTTAATAAACGAGCCAAGCTCAAGCTTAGAAGTACTCGGCTCGTTTGAGCTCGCAAGCTGGCTCGTTTATGAGCTTGCGAGCTGGCTCATTTAGAAGCTCATTTAGGAGCTCGTTTAGGAGCTTGTTTAGAAGCTCGTTTGTTCTTTGTTGAATTCTAATTTTATATATGTTTGCATAACAATATGGTTGTGTGCATTATATATTTATATATCCTTAATAATTGTTCTTAAGAAACTTTTTTAATTAAATTTTTATAAATAAATTGTTAACATTATAAGTACTTGAATTCAAACCTAACTAGCTTGAAATCGAGCTCGTACTAGCTTGAAATCGAGCTCGTTAAGCTTGAAATCAAGCCTAATGATCTTGAAATAAAGTTGAGCGAGCTTGAAATCTAACTTAACATGCTTGATTTTGAGCTTATCAAGCTTGAATCAAGCTTGCTTGAATCAAGCTTGCTTGAATCAAGCTTGCTTATCAAGCCAAGGCCGAGCTCAAACCAAGCCAAGCTCAAGCTTAATATAAACAAGCTCGAGCCAAGCTCAAGCTCTAAAATAAAAAACTTACCAAGCTCGAGCTCGGGCTCGAGCTCGATTAATTCTAGTCAAGCCAAGCTCAAGCTTACAAGAGCTTGGCTCGGCTTGGCTCGTTTGCAGCCCTAACGATATATATCGTCAACATTTCAGATTCTTAAAATGAATTTCAAATAGATTTTTGATTGTATATATATGTGTATTTGTATGTATATACATTGTATACATATATATTTATATATGTATTTGTGTGTGTTTGTAAGTGTGTGAGTATATATATACATATATATATGTAGATATGTGTATTTATATATATAGGTACATATGTATGTATTGTGTGTGTGTGTGTGTCCTGTGTCCTGTGTCATGTGTCATGTGTCACAAAGTCGTGTCTGAAATAGGGTTAGGGTCCTGTCCCCTGCCCCCCTCTCCCTACCCCTGCACCTACCTACCCCTGCCCCCCTACCCCTACCCCTGCACCCACCCACCCCCGCCCCCCTGCCCCTCTCCCCCCTACCCCCCCTCGACAGCAAGACCCCCCTCCCCTGCCCGCCTCCTCCTACCCCTGCATCCACCCCAACCCTGCCTCCATCGACAGTAAGACCCCCCCACTCCCGGGTACCCCCATCCCTCGACAGTAAGACCCCCGTCCACCCCCCTGCACCCACCCCCACCCCTCTCTCCCTCCCTCGACAGCAAGACCACCCCAGCTAGGGTTAGGGTTCTCGTATCCGTGTCTGTGTCTAGATAGCTAGAACTAGGATTAGGGTTTACCTGAGGAGGGTAGCTTCGTCGGAGGATGGAGGTGGCGAGGAGGGTGGCTTCATTGGAGGAGGAAGGAGGCGAGGAAGGAGACTTCGTCGGAGGATGGAGGCTGGTTGCCGGAGGAAGGGGTCAGCGGGCGAGCGGGGTCGCCGGGAGGAGAAGGGGAGGGTATCCCGGAGGGAGGGGTCGCCGGAGGGGAGGGTTCGCCGGGGGAGAAGGGAGAGGGGGATCGAGCGGGAAGAAAGAAATTTGGATAAAAATTTATGATTTCGATCGGGCCAATTGCCTTATATGAAATAAGTCAGCGACGTATAAAATATACGTCGCCAAACGTCACAATACAGCGACGTAAAAAGTATATACATCGCAAAACGTCTCCAGACAGCGACGTAATAAACACTCCGTCGCTGAAAGTCGCTACTCAGCGACGGTCAGCGACATGTAACACTAGGAGTCGCTATAGGCAATTATCAGCGACTGCTTTTTCTGCCGTCGCTAATGTACGTCGCTATTCTAGCAGATTTCAGTAGTGATCATATTATCAGTTTCCTATAGAGTATATAAATAGTTCACAACCTAGATGGACTTGGACAATCTATTGGAAAGGTTGTAGTATAATCTGGTATTAGTCTATCTTGACTATAGGTTTACATTAGTATACTTTGTGTGTGTTGAACAGGACCACTTGAGGTTGTTCTCTTTGTACTGACTACATAAGAGAGCAAACACCTCTGTTATTAAGGATGCTTGTGCTCTTAATCCGGATATAATAACGGACATGTATATGCAGTGTGCATTACTTTGACTCATAAAAGAGTGAGATTCATTATGGATCAACAACCTCTATGAATTGGGTAATAACATTGTATGTATGATGGACTGTTGATTATAAATGAAATCCATGTCCCGATACATCGGGTTGATGATGTCATCTTAAGGAGCTCATAAGGATTGTCATGTAAACCCTGCAGGTGGATTATATCCGACATGACAAATAAAGTTGAGCGGTACTACTTAAGGATAAAAGATGTCGAATCAATATAGTTGTCAGTAACTTAATTTGATCGACGGACATACGATATCTTAATATGGACAGCCAAACGAGCATATAATAAAAGGAGCCCACAAACATAATTTGGGATTAGGGAGGTAGTGTAACAATAGCTCATTAGTGGACCGAGCTATTGTTAATGGGCCTGGATTATGTGTTCGGGCTGAACACGAGATATCTAGATCTGTTAGGAGGCCTAACCCTAATTTCTCCTCATGGTCCCTGCCGTAGCCTATATATATCCTCTATTCTCTGGCCGCCATATTACTGATCAGAAATCTGAAACTTTTTCTAAATTCGTGATTCACGTAAGGAGAGAAAGAGAGGGCTACCAAGGAGAAGAAAAGGTTGGGAGATCGTCGCCCACACGACGTCCAACTCGAGAAAGGAATACGTGCAGAAGATCTTGGGGTCGTCCGCTCGAGATTGCCAGGAATTACTTGTCTCCTTTCCGTCACAGGTATAATTCGTGAACCCTAGTTTCCTCCTATGAAGGGTTAGAACACGTATTAGATCTGTTTAACTTTATATCGATCAATACGTACACCAAAGGAAGGGTCCTGGGAATCCCCAGTTCCATCAATTGGTATCAAAGCCACTTTGGATCTACATATTGATTGATACGTCCATGTTGTCCAATAAAACCTACGTTGTATAAGAGTCGGTAGATGTAGATCTGTTCTAACTTGGTTTTGCAGACATCTTAGATCCAACTATTATGGTCCAATGCATGTTTTTTATTGTGTTGTTTAAACCATGGACATGTCGTGGATGTTGTTGTTGCTGTGGATGTAATTAAAATCACGAGGGTTGATCGTGCTTATTATTTAAATTTTGCAATCTAGATTATGTGTGAACTCCTTCGGGAAGCATAGGATTGATGTAATTTTAATTATTTTTGATCAATCGTGATGGCGGTGGTGGCTATTTCTGACGCCGGACGAGATGCTGGTTTTAAGCAGTCCAGAGGCGGACATATGATTTTTGATAAAGGAATCGACAGCCAAAACCTTAAAAAAAATCGTGGCGCTGTCCCGAACCCCGTGACCTGACCGGGCAGGTCGAACCTCGAATAGATCTGCGCAGCGCCAGATTTTGGATTCGGATAGTTGAGGACGGAGCAGCAAAGATGACCATAATAGTTGGATATTTTCTCTTATTTTTGTCATTTTGCTTTTTCTGATTATGCATGTTTATTATTGTGTGGTTGTTTTTTTTGAAAAATGTAAACTCCCTAAATTTTTACTATATTTTTATTAATTTATTTTGGTATTGATTTTTATTTTGGTATCGTACCTCGAGTGCGAATGCGTAAAGACGTAAATACGAGATATTTGTTCATTCATATACAAATATTTTATTATTATTTTTCTTATGAATATAGAATAAATATGTTGTTTCAATACATAGTATAAACAAATATTTTCATATCAGAAGAATATTTCACGATATTTGCCAAAACCTTTATCTTTTACTTTTATAAAAGATTATTTTATTCCAAATTAATTTAGAAAACTATATTTTATGTAAATACCTTATTTGCATGGATGTACAAATTTTTATTCATATATTTTTTGGATTTTTGAAATTATTTACTATTATTATTTTTAGAAAAGATATTTTGAACTTATTGTGGTAATTTAAACTTTGATTAGATTTTATTGATTTAATTTAAATAAGTTTGATTTAAATATGGGAATCATCTATATTTAATTTGGATTTGAAATTATCTAGATTTATTTGAGTTGGATTTGGATTGGATTTGGATTGAATCGGTTTTAAAATAATTTAAATTAAAAGGAAGATTAATTAAAGGGAGTTTTAAATAAATACTAATCCTACTTCTACTAGGAAAATATCTCTATCTATATCCTATCCTAACAAAGCAAACTCCAATTTATTTAAATCAAATTCTATCTAATTTAGGAGATAAATCTAAAATAAATACCTATATAAACCCAATACATCTCCCTTCTATCAGCCATAGTTCGAAATTATTTTTAGTCCAATAAAAACTCTAAAATTCGTCATTAGAATTCAGCCCCGCTTTTTAGCAGCAAGAGCAACTTGGAATGACCATATCTTCTAGCTCCGAACTCCGTTTTGCCTCCAGTTTTTTTTAAAAGAAGCGTATCGAGGTAAGCTTTCCAAAAACATATCTTAATAGACAAATTTCATTTTGTAGATTTCTACAAAATTGTTTGAGTATCTAGTGTCTCAAAAATAAATGGGTTTCAGTATTTTTGCGATTTCGGGAGATTCCGAAAACAAAAATGCGATCCGTTTATTTTTTTGGAGAGCTAATACAAAAACCTATGCCATATCCTAACTTTAGAATTTATTAAATAAATATAATAGGTCCAGTATTATTTATAATTAGATATTAGACTATTTTCAGCATCCGAAGTTGTACCTACACCTTCCTCTTTGTGCGCTGCTGTTGATTCGTCGCCAGGACATCATCTTACCTCACTCGGACATCAGGCAAGACACCTTGCCTTTACTGTTTAATTTCTTGCTCAATATTATGCATGCTTTTTCTTTAGGTTGTTCTTTCAAAATTATATATATATGCAAATTATTATATTTTATGCAATTGGCTTAGAGTTAAGGGACCACCGTATGTTTAGTGCATCTCATAAACTATCACGTTGTGCCACGGATTGTGTGTGAGTTGTGAGCCACATATAGATACGGACTTGTGTGCTGACTGATCATTGGTGCGTACAGGCCGTGCGTTAGGATATAACTGCCAATAGATTTTTTTAGAAGACTTGGCAGTTATTAAGGATTAAAACAGTGTCGTGGAGTCGATACATGTATAGTATCATTGGGGGGGAGGGGACAGTTATTAGCGTAGGGGCTACATTTATTTTTACACATATTTTGGGCCGAGGGTGACTCTTATGAGCACTACCTTCTGCCCAAGGCCGATAGCGTCTCGGATGAGCGCTACTTGCTGGCCACTTTCTATTACTTGCTTGCGTGAATCCGTTACAGCCCCTGCGTAGAACGTTGTCCTCAAAGTACATATCACCTAGAATGGGTAGGAACCTTTACTCATGCATACTTTCCTGTTGAGCTTATTTATTCAGTTTATCGGCATGATATTATGTGTCTTGTTACGTCCCTCTGAGGACCTGGTTTTTCTCCAGGTGTGTGTTTTCGTAATTTCTTGCAGGTGCTCTAGCTAAGGCCATGACTTGCGCTCTATTCCGTCGTGATAATTACTCTTGGATTTGTCTCTTGCTCGCGCTTGCTAAATTCTTTCCTTGTATATTTTTTTCATATTTAATTTGGTTGGTAGTGGACTTTGTCTCCGCCCAACTATGGTGTACGTGACAAACTCAAAGTTGCTTTTATATTATTATTTATCTTTGTAGATGAGATTTAGTGTCTTGGCTTTCTACATTTACAGCTTATGTATATATATGAGTCGTATATTTACTCGTATGTATACAGCTGGCATGATACGTATCTAGTCTCAATTATTTGGGACTGGGGTGTTACATATTTTTGTGGTGGCCCATGCAGGTCAAGTTTGCCGTTTCGGTTACATGACTGTACCGAGCGGACCTGCAATATAGGATTAGAATCTAGGAATCTCATCCACATACTTGATCACCTTTTTTGACCTTCCTTGAATTCCATATTTCGACTCCCATGGCTTCCCTTGATTTTTGCATCTTGCTTGAACTCCTTTTACCAACACCCTATCATCTTGTGCTAAACATGGTTAGAAAGATGACTACACTACTATATACTTATTGGTTAACCCTATGGCTAGAGGATTATATTGACAAATAATATCCATTGAGGTTATATTTAAGTATAAAGATATTTATTTTTCCTAGAGATATGATCTTAAGGATTAGTTAATTCCAAGTTGGGTCTAGCAACATTAATAACTTCGAAGGATTTTTGGATCTACAAAAGGATAGTAGGATCTATATGCAATTAAGAAAGGAAGTTGATTTGATTTTTGAGTTTTGATTTTGAAGGTCTTTGAGAAATACTTATGATTCATTTATTTATAGCTATATATATCCTTGAATAGATATAAAGTTAGTTGAAGAGAATTTTTAAATTTAAATGCTGCTACAAGATTTATGAGGGCGGTTGATAAACCTTGGTTTAATTTGGGTTGTATGGTTCCCAAGTAATAAGTTCATAAACTTTTGAAGTAAGGTTATTAAAATTTTTGGTTAAAAATATATTTTTTTCAAATTGGGGATCTATTTTAAACTCTTGTGTGACTTACGATTGCTAACTCCTATTTAAATTTTGAGCTAAGATTTGGATTAATGATAGAAGAAGAAAAATATATTGATTGGATTTGTAACACAATAAAGGTTATTCGAGATTGATTAGAAATTTGAAAAAATCTTAAGTTATGATTTTGAGGTGACCAGATAAGGTGGAAAGGTTAGTTTATGATATATTTTTGGAGAAATTTTTTGTTATGATGAAGGTTATCTTGAAGTTGATTAAAAAAAAATTAAAATTTTAAGTTATGAGTATGATTGGAAGGTTAGAAAGATATTTTATTAGATTATTTGGATAATTATATTGCAAGCTTTGAAGAAGTCAAATTTATAGATTCAAATTATGGATAGGCAACCGAGATAGATAAGTAGTCCATACAAATTGCCATATCACTCATGACCATTATAGCTATATATACTCAAGTGTAGTTGGTCATCTACCAAATAATGTGATTATATTTCAATCTTGACTCACTCAACATTCCCTCAAATCTAGATTTTATCGTGACCTTCTAACCATTTGAAACTTGGGAAATAATTGGATTGTTCCTTGATCATACCCCATCAAGTGGCTATCATGTCTCTAGAAACGATATTCCTAATTTATTTTACCTTGATCTACTAGAATCTGAATTATCTTTATTTCATGCTTTAACTTGGTTATTTATTTTGTGCTTTAAACATTATCTCATGAACTCCCACTTTCTATTTAAATTCTTTTGTGTCCTTTACCGTGACTTGGATATTGAAGCACAACACTAGACTTTTTCAACCAACAAATTCCATATGTAAAACCTAGACGAGCCCACCTTCATGTAGGTATATCACGTGCCACTAAAACACGTATTCTTGTACTCTACTTTCATGATATGACTTTTGTGCCAAAAAGACTAAACTGTAACCCTTACCATGATACCGATATATTTATCGACCATGGATCTCGACTCAATTCCTTCAACCCAATAAATGATTATGGTCCACCTAATTCCTTAAATGCTCAGCTTGTTCTTTATGTGATTGCTACCCGTGCCTTTTATTTATTTTTTACCTTATCTTGATTTACTTAGACCCATACCATCTTTACTCCCCATGTAACATTAGCAACTTTTACTTTCCTCCTTTCCGACTAAATTGCTTCACTCATATTTTATCTTAATTCTACCGGGGTTCATGCAACTTTGTTCATTTTATGATTTCCTTGTTTTAAGATAAAAATGGATCATGACTTCCTTTGGATAGAAAGAGATTTGATTAGAAACTCCATAAAGGAGATTAGTGGTATAAATAAATAAAAATAATAATAGGATTTTGGGACATAAGTTGAAATAAGTGATAAGTGCTATTAGGTGGAATTGAGAAAGGTGTATGTTTACAAATTGATATGATCAAAAGTAAGTATACTGGCGATTGACAAATTATTGTAGAATTTAACAGATGATTGAATGTGGAATTTTTTTTTTATATAAATGAGGATGAAATTCTTAATAAAAGGGATGGTTTTGTCTCGATAAAATTGATTAAAGGTAAATTAAAAGTTTAAGAAGGTTATAAAAGACAAATTTTGAATTAAGGAAGATACTTATATCTATATATGTGTGTTGGAGAAGTAAATTTCGAGGATCAGTAAATTAAAACTTTTGGGACTTAATGAATTTCTATCTTTGAGATATTAGGTTGGATATATGAATATATATATAGGATTCCAAATTACGTGAGAAAATTTTGGAGGTTAACCATCAAATTGAAGAGAAGAAAAGAAATATAGATTTCAAGAAATTAAAGAAATTTTGGAAAAAAAAATTGGAAAAATTTAAATCCTTGTGGATTATGAAATTTGAAGAGACTGTATAAAGTATTATTGATAAGACGATTCGAGATATGTCGAGAAAATTTTGAATCAAGAATATCGAGCTAGTAAATTTTTGAGATTGGAAGATTGTTGCATTTTGTGAGTTTGCACGTCTTGGATAAATGATAGTCATTTTTTAGACATTTATTGGGTTGTCATGAGATATCTCCTGAACTATACCAAATTCTTTTTATCTAGGTTATCGTTGTTCAAATTACTTGTTGGATTCAGTTTCCGAATCATTGCTTAAGCTTCTTATCGATAAACTCTCGTGCCTATGATTTTACCATCTTGACTAATATTGCTACTATAAACTAGTTTTGCAAGCTTATCCATCTATCGAGCTTGTTCATGACTTATGCTATTGAGCGTGCGTTCACTAACATATTGTCTAATTAGAACCGGTGTATGATGGTCTGATCAACCGAGTGCACTTTGGTTCGCTTTTTATATATCGTTCTAACATGGATGGAGACATAGTTAAACTTGGCCTCTAGAGTCTCATCCACGATTGCCTTGGCAATTCTCTTTTGAACTATTCATGTCGCCTTTGGACCACGTATTCGTATTCGATAATAGCTTCTTCACAATCTTAATAGTCTTTGTCTTTTACTTATTTTGGAATGACAAAACGCTCGTACTTGATATCCCCTTAGTTGTCCCACCATCTATTGCCAAGATAGTTAGCCACCGACCAACCAATGGAACTATATCCCCATCTCGAGTTACTCGTCCTTTCCCTTGACCCTAGATTTATTATCGTGACCATTATTCACTCCCTAAATTAAATTCGTAATTTATTTCCATAGTTATCGAGATCACGATTTTCTAATGCATGTTTGTGTTGAACGTCGTGATTTGATCGATATAACTTTGTACCTTCTCGAACCCCCTACTTATTTTTAATTTCGAGGACGAAATTCTTGTAAGTTGGGTAGGATGTAAACTCCCTAAATTTTTACTATATTTTTTATTAATTTATTTTGGTATTGATTTTTATTTTGGTATCGTACCTCGAGTGCGAATGCGTAAAGACGTAAATACGAGATATTTGTTCATTCATATACAAATATTTTATTATTATTTTTCTTATGAATATAGAATAAATATGTTGTTTCAATACATAGTATAAACAAATATTTTCATATCAGAAGAATATTTCACGATATTTGCCAAAACCTTTATCTTTTACTTTTATAAAAGATTATTTTATTCCAAATTAATTTAGAAAACTATATTTTATGTAAATACCTTATTTGCATGGATGTACAAATTTTTATTCATATATTTTTTAGATTTTTGAAATTATTTACTATTATTATTTTTCGAAAAGATATTTTGAACTTATTGTGGTAATTTAAACTTTGATTAGATTTTATTGATTTAATTTAAATAAGTTTGATTTAAATATGGGAATCATCTATATTTAATTTGGATTTGAAATTATCTAGATTTATTTGAGTTGGATTTGGATTGGATTTGGATTGAATTGGTTTTAAAATAATTTAAATTAAAAGGAAGATTAATTAAAGGGAGTTTTAAATAAATACTAATCCTACTTCTACTAGGAAAACATCTCTATCTATATCCTATCCTAACAAAGCAAACTCCAATTTATTTAAATCAAATCCTATCTAATTTAGGAGATAAATCTAAAATAAATACCTATATAAACCCAATACATCCCCCTTCTATCAGCCATAGTTCGAAATTATTTTTAGTCCAATAAAAACTCTAAAATTCGTCATTAGAATTCAGCCCCGCTTTTTAGCAGCAAGAGCAACTTGGAACGACCATATCTTCTAGCTCCGAACTCCGTTTTGCCTCCAGTTTTTTTTAAAAGAAGCGTATCGAGGTAAGCTTTCCAAAAACATATCTTAATAGACAAATTTTATTCTATAGATTTCTACAAAATTGTTTGAGTATCTAGTGTCTCAAAAATAAATGGGTTTCAGTATTTTTGCGATGGGAGATTTCGAAAACAAAAATGCGATCCGTTTAGTTTTTCGGAGAGCTAATACAAAAACCTATGCCATATCCTAACTTTAGAATTTATTAAATAAATGTAATAAGTCCAGTATTATTTATAATTAGATATTAGACTATTTTCAGCATCCGAAGTTGTACCTACACCTTCCTCTTTGTGCGCTGCTGTTGATTCGTCGCCAGGACATCATCTTACCTCACTCGGACATCAGGCAAGACACCTTGCCTTTACTGTTTAATTTTTTGCTCAATATTATGCATGCTTTTTCTTTAGGTTGTTCTTTCAAAATTATATATATGTAAATTATTATATTTTATGCAATTGGCTTAGAGTTAAGGGACCACCGTATGTTTAGTGCATCTCATAAACTGTCACGTTGTGCCATGGATTGTGTGTGAGTTGTGAGCCACATATAGATACGGACTTGCGTGCTGACTGATCATTGGTGCGTACAGGCCGTGCGTTAGGATATAACTGCCAATAGATTTTTTTAGAAGACTTGGCAGTTATTAAGGATTAAAACAGTGTCGTGGAGTCGATACATGTATAGTATCATTGGGGGGGAGGGGACAGTTGTAAGCCCCTGATTTTTTCAAATTCATTTTTAGTTAGTGTTAATTTAATTTTTATGTCATTTATAGCCTTAAATAATTATTAGGAATTTTTCTAGAATTTTTAAATGATTTTAAATGAGTTTTAAAATACAAAAATATTGATTTATAATTTTCTAAAATGTTTTAATATCGATTTGCAATTATTAGAATTGTTTTAATTATAGTTTGTAATAATTAGAATTAATTATATATCAATTTGTAATAAATGGTTTGTTTTTAAATAAGGAATGCAAATTATATTTGCATTTATTATCTGTTGGGGGCCTAGTGCAATATCCTAAAACCTAAGGACCTAAGTGCAAAACCCTCACCCCCCCCCCGACCGAACTCACTCTCTCTCCTCTACCTCTCACCCACTCGCGTTGACTGCCCCGAGCTGCCCCGCCGACTGCCCCCGCCTTTCCCGGCCACATCCACCGCCTCAACCCCCCCTATAAAGACCCCCTCTCTCCCCTGACCTAAACCCTAACCCTAATTTCTCACCACAGCCACCGACGACCCCCTTCTTCCCCGACGAAACCCAAAACCCTAACCCTACTCCGGCGAGCTTCGCCCAGCCCCACCGTCGACTTCCGCCGCCCCCAACCACCATCAGTCGACGTGCGGTGACGAGACGACCGCAGCGCCACCGGAGCGCCGTGACGCCGACGCCTTCTCCGCCGTCGAGCTCCTTCGAAAACCCTCCAATCGCCGGACACGTGAGTAGCGGGATCAGAGTCGTGTCGTGCGTGTCTCGTCTTCACGCACGAGACTCGCCAGGACACGACGAGCTCAGTGCTGTGCTCGGACACACGAGACTGTGCTCGTACGTGTCGTGCTAAGCGAGGACACAAGGATACCTGTGTCCCTAACAGTCAGGACACAGGACTGTGTTTTATTTATTTTTTTATTATTTAATCACTTAATTCCTAAATATAACTAACAAAACCCTATTCCTAACAATTGGGCCAACTGGCCCATTGGCCAGCGCGCAGTAACGAAACACCCCCCCCCCCCCCCCCGGCTCTGTTGGCTCGAGTTCGAGCCCCCTCCTTTTCTGTCTTCTTTTCTTTTTTGTTTCTTTTTCTTTTTCTTTTTCTTTTTCAGTTTTATATATATATTTATATATATATATATGTATATATGTATATTAGTATATATATATATGTATATACTATTTTGACAGTATTTTATATATATGTATATATATATTTTATATATGTAGGTATTATGTATATATGTATATATTTTCATGTATATATATATTATTATATATACACTATTATATGTATATGTATACATTATTTTGTATATATATATATATATATATATATATATATATATATATATATATATATATATATATATATATATATAAAATATATATATATATATATATATATATATATATATATATATATATATATATATATATATATATTATATAGTTTAGTATTTTCTTATATGTATGTATATATATATATATATATATATATATATATATATATATATATATATATATATATATATTATTTTTGTATTTCACTTAGCTTAGTACAAATTATCTTTATAAAATAATATTCATACTTTTATAGTTACTATGTAAAACTTTACCATATTAAAATAATAATGTTTAATTTGACTATTACCAAATTGTATTTTTATTTTATTTAAATTACTGCAACCATTTGGTGTCCAAGCCTAGCATGGGTATTTGGGCCCAAATGTGTTTTCACATATTCAAGACCTGTACAAGTCATATTGGACTTGATTCATGGCCTTGGGTCCTGTATTTGAACTTTGGTTCAAATTATGTACATGGACAAAATACGCAGATAATTAATTATTGTGTGCATTACTGTTTTTGATTTTCTAAAAATACTTAAAGCACTGCTAAAATTATGGAAAAGTAGTTTTTAGATACTATGTTAAGTTGGCTAATTTAGTATAATTTTTGTAGTATTTAATTTACTGTTTTGCCCCTAGTTGGGCATATGAAACCAAAACTCATTTTCTGTATACTTAGGAAAACTGATTTTTATAAAATATTTGTACTGGTTAATAAATTCCAGAAAAATTATAATAAATTTCTATGATTAACAAGGATCACCTTGGTACTTTACTTTAAGAAAAACTAGACTTTTTGTCTACTTCAAAAATTATTAGAACACAATGATCTTTTGATTTATTTATTGATTAATTACGACTTGTAGCTTTTTGTGTTATTTGGAGTTTTAGTCATGTTGAACCCCATCCCTCACTAGTGCAAAGACCCTAGAAAGTTAGTTAACATAGTGTGTCACCCCACATTGGTCTCCTATGCCAAGTCATCATTTTGGCTAGGTGCCCAGTCACAAGTCGTGTTTCACCAATTAGTGTCCTAGTATTTTAGCTTAGTGTAAGAGCTAAGTTATTGTATTTACTTCTACAGTGACGAGTTACCGGACATCCATAGCACATTTATCGCAGCTTGTTTTACTTTGCTAGAGGCAAGTACTTTCTACGAACTTTACATACTGCTAGAACAATAAACTGCGACTTACCAACCATGTTAAATGCTGATCCTTGGGGTAGCAAGTTAGAACTTTACATGTTGTATTACTTTCAGTCTCTACCATATTTAGGACAGTATTTCATATCTCTCACATGCTTTATATCGTTCTCGTGTCTTCCACATATTTTTACTGTTCTCGTATCTCTCACATGTTAAATAACGGGTTAAGGGGAAACTGTTAGTATTGTACGTGAACATGACCCCCTTCTCCGTATGTATTTACCGCACTCGGTGACATTCTATATGTACCCTTGCCGTATGTTCTGATATCGCGTTTGTGTATGGATATACACCGATGCCGTTCGTGCACGTATGTGCATACCAGAAAAACTTGATATGTACCACAGTACATCCTGATCACCTATTGACCGATTCACGTACATGCTACCGTTTTAAACTTTTAAACTACATGCAGTTATCTATAAAATAACCAAATTAAACCATGATATGCCATGATTCCAGTTTATTACATTCTTGTTCATGCTTCGTATACTTAGTTTGCTAGATTCAGTACTTGCTCCCGTCCTGACAGGATAACGTTGTAGGAATACTTACTGAGGAGGAGTTGCTCTGTGATTCGTATTATGGAGTTACTGTCGAGGACCCGGTTTTGCCATACGAGGATGTTCCTGCGGGGAATCTCGCCTAGTTGTCTTTTGTTTACTTAGACTTTTGAGAGTAGACATGTATTAGACTATATCATTTTATAACTGGACATGTATCCAGTTTTACATTTCAGTTTACTTGTACTTGGATATTTTACTATATGCGACGACTTTTGTGTTTGGAGCATTTATGATTCTTCTTCACTTATAGATCTGTTAGCACATTTAGTCTTATCTTGTTATCTCTAGAACAGCTTACTGCGCTTTATCTTAAGCGTAGGCTGGACATGGCTCATCCCGGCCCAACAATTTGGGTAACGGGTCGTGACAACAGTTATTAGCGTAGGGGCTATATTTATTTTTACACATATTTTGGGCCGAGGGTGACTCTTATGAGCACTACCTTCTGCCCAAGGCCGATAGCGTCTCGGATGAGCGCTACTTGCTGGCCACTTTCTATTACTTGCTTGCGTGAATCCGTTACAGCCCCTGCGTAGAACGTTGTCCTCAAAGTGCATATCACCTAGAATGGGTAGGAACCTTTACTCATGCATACTTTCCTGCTGAGCTTATTTATTCAGTTTATCGGCATGATATTATGTGTCTTGTTACGTCCCTCTGAGGACCTAGTTTTTCCCCAGGTGTGTGTTTTCGTGATTTCTTGCAGGTGATCTAGCTAAGGCCATGACTTGCGCTCTATTCCGTCGTGATGATTACTCTTGGATTTGTCTCTTGCTCGCGCTTGCTAAATTCTTTCCTTGTATATTTTTTTCATATTTAATTTGGTTGGTAGTGGACTTTGTCTCCGTCCAACTATGGTGTACGTGACAAACTCAAAGTTGCTTTTATATTATTATTTATCTTTGTGGATGAGATTTAGTGTCTTGGCTTTCTACATTTACAGCTTATGTATATATACGAGTCGTATATTTACTCGTATGTATACAGCTGGCATGATACGTATCTAGTCTCAATTATTTGGGACTGGGACGTTACAAAAAACCAAGCCTACATTAATAATGGACAACATGGACATAATATCAACTATTACAAAAACCCTTATTGTTAAATAACTAAGTGGGAGAGGATTTTTATTTAGTATAAATTCTATGGTCTCCATTACTGGTTTATAGGTGATGTAATTATACTTGCGTGTTGGCTTTAGTATTTTCTACCATATCGGATGAGTATAATTATGGATCACCAGTATAAACTTTCTTAGGGATAATTGTAGAAAGTTACCTAGTATGTGTTCACTTCTCCATCTGAAGGAACTCATTACAAGGTAATGGACTTAGTATTAAGTAATGGTATACACTTAGATACAAATAATGGTATCCTCCCCATCGGAGTCACTGCTATTATTTGCATGACCAGAGCAAGACCAGCATATTAATTTTATTTGTCATAAAGTTATATTGACATGATAGTAAAATTAATAAGAAAAATCTACTTGAACAAAGTTGAATTTGTATACGTCCATACTTTCGTGGCATGCTAAATTCATGGTGTTCAAGGTGTTGGTGAATTTCTTATTATTGTTTTGAGGGAATCAATATTTAGTTAATTCAAAAGGTTTTTTTGCCCTACATAATTTTATTTATGTGATTCTCAGGATTTCAAAAATGGGTTCTTTCAGTCCACTTATGGTGATTCTTAAAGAAAACAAACTTACTGGACCTAATTATATTGACTGAAAACGTAATTTGGACATTGTTCTGACTGCCGAGGAGTACAAATATGTACTTGTTAAGGAATGCCCACCTAAGCCTGATGCTAACTCTGATGAAGAGGTCAAAGAGGCCTATAAGAAGTGGAAAAAGACAGATGAGATGGCGCGGTGTTACATTCTGGCATCTATGTCAAATATACTGTAACATCAGCATCAGGCCATGGCCACTGCTTATGACATGATATATAACCTCAAGGAACTCTTCGGACATCAGAGTAGAGTAGCTAGGCAGTTTGCTATGAAATGTTTGATGAATACAAAAATGGCTGAGGGTACACCAGTAAGGGATCATGTTCTCAAGATGATGGGTCATCTGAATGAGATGGAGATCCTTGGAGCTGAAATCGATGGAGAATCCCAGGTCGATATCATTCTCGGGACTCTGCCTAAAAGTTTTGACAATTTTTGCCTTAATTACAACATGAACAAAAGGTTGTATAGTTTGGCAGAACTTGCAAAAGAGCTACAGGATGCTGAATCTCTCTTTAGACAGAGTGGTCATATTTTATTTCTGAAAAGGCTTCTACTTCTAAGCCAAAAGGCGGTAAGAAGAAGAAGAATAACATTCAAAAACAGACAAACTCAACAAAGAAGGGCATGGGACCTCAAGGTGCGGTAAAAAAGCCGAAAGATAAATATTTCAAGTGCAAAGGGTCAGGACATTGGAAGACTGATTATCCACTTCTCAAACAAGGAAAAAAAGAAGGTATATCTCATTTACTAGTAGTTGAAACATGTTTAGCGGTGTTATTTACCGGCACCTGGTGTATAGATACAGGAGCCACTAATCATGTCTGCAATACATTGCAGGGGTTCCAGAAAATCAGACGGCTCAGTGATGGAGAGATATGCTTGTTCATGGGTGATGCTACAAAAGTATCGGTCGTGGCATTAGGAGATGTTACTTTATCTTTTGGTAGAAATAAGTCTTTGACATTGAGAGATTGTCTTTATGCACCTTCACTTAGAAGGAATTTAGTTTATGTTTCTATGTTAGTTAAGGATGGATATTCAGTTTATTTTAATGACAATATTATTATTAGAAAGAATAAACATTTTATCTGTTCTGGTGCATTGGTTGATAATTTGTATGTCATTAATCCTATTTCGCCCACAATACAACTTATGGAAATGAATAATATGTCATCTAACTTAAATAAGAGAAAAGAACCTTCATGTATGAACCAAACATATCTTTGGCACTTACGATTGGGGCATATTAACCTAAGAAGGATTCAAAAACTGGTTGAAGATGGACCTTTGAGTTTATTGGAAGTGGAGGCACTACCAGTCTGTGAATCCTGCTTGGAAGATAAAATGACCAAAAGGCCTTTTACGGCAAAGGGGTATAGGGCCAAAGATGTGTTGGAATTGGTTCATTCTGATTTGTATGGACCCATGACTATCCAAGCTAGAGGTGGCTTTGAATATTTTGTCACATTTATTGATGATTATTCAAGGTATGGACACATTTATTTGATGCGTCGTAAGTCTGAGTGCTTTGAGAAATTCAAAGAGTACAAGGCTGAAACGGAGAAACGTCATAGAAAATGTATCAAGTCATTACGATCAGATCATGGTGGCGAGTACCTCTTTGGAGAGTTTAGGAATTATTTATCAGAGGCTGGGATTGTATCCCAATTGACTGCACCTGGAACGCCCCAACAGAATGGTGTAGCCAAAAGAAGGAATAGAACTCTTATGGAGATGGTTAGATCAATGATGAGTTATTCGGATTTGCCAGATTCATTTTGGGGATATGCCTTAGAGACTGCAGCTTATATTTTGAACTTGGTTCCTTCTAAGTCAGTACCTCTTACTCCCACTGAGCTGTGAATTGAGCGTAAGCCTAGTCTGAAACATATTCGTATTTGGGGTAGTCCAGCACATGTGCTGAATGGGAAAGCAGATAAGTTGGCATCTCGTACAGAAGTACGCTTGTTTGTAGGCTATCCAAGAGGAACGAAAGGAGGTTTATTTTATAGTCCTAAGGATCAGAAGGTCCTTGTTAGCACCAATGCCCGATTCTTAGAGGAAGACTATGTGATGAACCATAAACCCACAAGTAGAGTTGTTCTAGAAGAACTGAGACGTGAGACACCAAGTACTTCAGTACCAACAGTACAAGAGGATGAACCACAAAGAGGATGAACCACAAATAACTGAACAACATGTCACAAATGTTACACCACAACCGATAGTGCCTCGTCATAGTGGAAGGGTTGTGATACAACCTGATAGATATATGTTCTTGGGAGAGTCGTCAGACTTTGTCCCTGAGGAACAAGATTATGATTCATGTACCTACAATAAAGCACTCCAAGATAAAGATGCAGAGTCTTGGCAAAAAGCAATGATATCTGAAATAGAATCTATGGATTCTAATCAGGTCTGGGAGCTTATAGAACCACTCGTTGGTGTAAAAGTCATTGGATGCAAGTGGGTCTATAAGAGAAAAAGAGGATCAGACGGTAAGGTTGAAACCTTTAAAGCTCGGCTTGTAGCAAAAGGTTTTACTCAAAGAGAGGGTATCGATTATGAGGAAACCTTTTCTCCTGTAGCCATGCTTAAGTCTATCCGGATTCTTTTATCTATTGCAGCTCATCTCGATTATGAAATTTGGCAAATGGATGTCAAGACAGCTTTCCTTAATGGAAGTCTTGAGGAAGACATCTATATAAAGCAACCAGACGGGTTTATTAAAAAGGGCCAGGAGCATCTTGTTTGTAAGCTCAAGAAGTCCATTTATGGACTTAAGCAAGCTTCCAGATCTTAGAACATATGTTTTGATCAGGTGATAAAATCCTATGGATTTGATCAATGTTAAGATGAATCATGTGTATACAGAAAGTGTGACGAAAACGTGGTGGTATTCCTAGTACTTTATGTGGATGACATCTTGCTCATTGGAAACAATGTGAACATGTTATCTAGTGTAAGGGTATGGTTATCCAAACAGTTTGATATGAAGGACTTGGGAGAAGTAGGTCACATCCTTGGGATCAAAGTTCTATGAGATCGCAAGAAAAGGATGTTGGGCTTATCCCAAGCTTCCTATATCGATACTGTACTAACTCGTTTTAGTATGCAAAATTCTAAGAAAGGTTCCTTACCTTTTAGACATGGAATTGCTCTATCAAAGGAGCAGGTTCCTTACTTTGGGAGGTGGAGCCATTGTGATGAGGAGTATCAAGCAAAAATGTATTGCTGATTCCACCATGGAAGCCGGGTATGTGGCAGCCTCTGAGGCAGCCAAAAAAGCGGTTTGGCTCAGAAACTTTCTGTTGGACTTGGATATGGTACCTAGTTTGCCTAAGTCTATTACACTTTATTGTGATAATAGTGGTGCAGTTGCAAACTCGAAGGAACCACGAGCCCATAAGACAGGCAAACACATTGAGCGCAAGTACCACCTGATACAAGATTTCGTAAAGAAAGAAAAAATTGCTGTGATCAAGATAGCATCAGCCGACAACCTAGCTGATCCCTTTACAAAGAGCTTACCAGCTAAGGCTTTTGACAGTCATGTTGAGGGAATGGGAGTCAGATGTGTAGCAGCATGGCTTTAAGTATAAGTGGAAGATTTGTAACAGTATACTGAAAAGAAATGCTTTGAGTATAAGTGGGAGATTGTTAGGGTTATATACTAAAAGCATCACTTTTGTAGTAACCTTATTTCCTTAAATTTTGAATGAAAATCATATGGAAAAATGTTTGCATATTGTATTTGTTGCAAGTGTTAATACAAATGTCTAATATTCTATATTGTACATAATATGGTGTGTGGTGTCATATAGAAGATCATATTATCAGTTTCCTATGGAGTATATAAATAGTTCACAACCTAGTTGGACATGGACAATCTATTGGAAAGGTTGTAGTATAATCCGGTATTAGTCTATCTTGACTATAGGTTTACACTAGTACACTTTGTGTGTATTGAACAGGACCACTTGAGGTTGTTCTTTTGTACTGACTACATAAGAGAACAAACACCTATGTTATTATGGCTGCTTGTGCTCTTAATCCGGATGTAATAACAGACATGTATATGCAGTGTGTATTACTTTGACTCATAAAAGAGTGAGATTCATTATGGATCAACAACCTCTATAAATTGGGTAATAACATTGTATGTATGATGGACTGTTGATTATAAATGGAATCCATGTCCCGATACATCGGGTTGATGATGTCCTCTTAAGGAGCTCATAAGGATTGTCATGTAAACCCTGCAGGTGGATTATATCCGACATGACAAATAAAGTTGAACGGTACTACTTAAGGATAAAAGATGTCGAATCAATATAGTTGTCAGTAACTTAATTTGATTGACGGACATACGATATCTTAACATGGAAAGCCAAACGAGCATATAATAAAAGGAGCCCACAAACATAATTTAGGATTAGGGAGGTAGTGCAACAATAGCTCATTAGTGGACCGAGCTATTGTTAATGGGCCTGGATTATGTGTTCGGGCTGAACACGGGATATCCAGATCCGTTAGGAGGCCTAACCCTAATTTCTCCTCATGGTCCCTGCCGTAGCCTATATATATCCTCTATTCTCTGGCTGCCATATTACTGATCAGAAATCTAAAACTTTTTCTAAATTCGTGATTCACGTAAGGAGAAAAAGAGAGGGCTGCCAAGGAGAAAAAAAAGGTTGGGAGATCGTCGCCCACACGACGTCCAACTCGAGGAAGGAATACGTACAGAAGATCTTGGGGTCGTCCGCTCGAGATTGCCAGGAATTACTTGTCTTCTTTCCGTCGCAGGTATAATTCGTGAACCCTAGTTTCTGCCTATGAAGGGTTAGAACACGTATTAGATCTGTTAACTTTCTATCGATCAATACGCACACCAAAGGAAGGGTCCTGGGAATCCCCAGTTCCATCAGAACTCAGAAAAAAAATTCTGACAGAGGCACATTATGCGAAGTACTCGTTACATCCTGGAAGCACCAAGATGTATAAGGACTTGCGCACAAACTTTTGGTGGCACGGCATAAAGATAGACGTGGATACTTTCGTGTCGCAGTGCATGGCGTGTCAGCAAGTGAAGACATAACACCAAAGGCCAGGCGAAGAGCTGCAGAACCTCGCCATTCCCGAGTGGAAGTGGGACAATATCTCGATAGATTTTATTATAGGATTTTCGAAGACGCCACTGGAGAATGATACGATTTGGGTCATTGTTGATAGATTGACCAAGTCAGCCCACTTCATCGCAATTAAAGTAGGATGGAGTGTCGATCGGTTAGCATAAATCTATATCGACGAGATTGTTCGACTGCATGGGGTACCAGCCTCAATAATTTTGGACAGAGACGGGCGATTCCTATCGCATTTTTGGACGAGCCTACAAGCGACGATGGGGACCAAACTAAATTTTAGTTCTGCGTACCACCCCCAAACAGACGTTCAGACGGAGAGGGTAAATTAAATCTTAGAGGATATATTACGTCTGTGTGCGATCGATTTAAAGACTAGTTGGGATACGTATTTGTCGCTTGCGGAGTTTGCGTATAACAACAGTTATCAGTCGAGCATTCAGATGGCTCCATATGAAGCGCTCTACGGTAGAAAGTGTCGTTCACCAATATGCTGGGACGAAGTCGGAGAGCGACAAGTTCTTGGACCGAAACTGGTAGAGCAGGCCGTCGAAAAGGTCTGCTTGATCCGAGATAGACTCCGTATCGCACAAAGTCGACAAAAGAGCTACGCAGATCTTCATCGACGATCGCTAGAATTCATGGTCGGGGACCTTGTATTTCTGAAAGTAACGCCCATGCATGGTGTGATACGGTTCGGCGTTAAAGGCAAGTTGAGCTCGAGATTTGTAGGCCCCTTCGAGATCATCGAGCGAGTTGCAACGGTTGCTTATTGGATAACACTACCTCCTGTCTTGGCTGATGTGCATAGTATTTTTCACGTCTCACAACTTTAAAAATACGTGCACGATCCAAGTCACGTGGTTAGCTTCGATTAGTTGAACTACATACTGACTTGTCTTACTCGGAGGAGCCTATTCAAATTTTGGACCGTAAGGAGAAGGTATTACAAAATCCGTCGATGTCCTTGGTCCGCGTGCTTTGGCAGAACCATTCATTTGAAGAGTCAACGTAGGAAATGGAGGCAGAGATGAAGGAGAAGTACCCTGTGTTGTTTGTCTAATTTAAGGTCAGACCCTTGTTCTTAAGTTTTGGGACAAAAAAATTTTTAGTGGTATATTATGTAGCGCCCTGCTTTCGATAGGCGACGGACTTCATAATATGCTTACAGCGAGTCAGATCGGTCGGAAACTTAGATAGCCATCTGACACGATCCCTGAGCTTCGATAACACTTGCGGCATCGATCAAATCGATTTGGACAAATGTTACGAGAATCGATCCAACTAATGGAACGACTTCTGTTGGAATAAGTCCTAGATGCAGCCGGTTGTGTCTCGACGAGTGAGCTCTACATAAGAGTCCCTTTTGTCACGATCCGTACCCTAGAGTAAGGGCACGAGACATGGGTACGTCCAGCCTACGCTGCAGTGTCGGCTGTAGAACGCTGTCCTAGGTCACAACATCTAACAGTTAAAGGTAATAAACAGTTATACTCCCCGAATGGGGGTGACATAACAGAATACAACTCAATCACAACTAAGGTAGAACAGGATAAAGATAGAATGATATAAAAGATGATATCAAGAACAGAAGAAAACACAGAGATACAAATCCAGAATTCTAAGTGTCTAAATAAATATATATCCTAAATATCTCAGAATCTATATACAGTGATCCAGAAAAGTAAAGACATCCTAGTCTAAGGAGTGTCATCCACTGCTAGTAGGTCCATGTCTCTAGTGATGTCTAATGCTACACCAAGAGGGGTAGACACCAGAGCCTCATCATTCACTGTAAAATTTTCAACATGTCCAGTCAGGACGGGAGCGAGTACAGTACATCTCAACAAAATCATAAACGGTTAGGAAATATAAACATGCTAGAGAGTAAGATACAAGAAACTGAAGAATAATATGATAAACAGGAAAGACTGTAAATAAATAACTACAGTATATAGAGAACTAACAGTTTCTAGTAATTCAGAGCACAAGATGGTTATGTAAATGGCACGATGTTATACACGAGTAATCTACAGAGGTTGTACACGAGTAATCTACTGGAATGAATACATAACCACTTCTACTCCCCCGCCCCAATCAATATACAAGGATCTGGCTAAGTTATGTTATTGTACACGAAGGTCATGTGAATACATGATTATACACGATTTCATACATTTCGTATACGAATGTCACAAATATAAAGAGTACACGATGTTCACGATAAAGTACACGAACACGAAATACCCAATGTATCCGCTAAGGGGATAACATCGCCCAACAAGATCCATATAGTACTAATCCGTGTTTCCAACGTGTCAGCATCATGTAAAGTAATCTAAAGCAGGAAATATACTCCTAATACAGGATATAAAATGATCAGAGAATTTACTCGCCTGTATCCGATGAATCTGGAGAATATATACTGTCCGAGGAGTGGTGTCTGTCTCCTATAGAACAGTATAAGTCACTATGAGTCTACAATGACAATAAGATGCAAATCAATACATTCTACATGAATCTTGGTCAATCTAGACCAAAGTCAACTATTGGTCAACTCTGGTCAACCCTAGAAGTCAAACTAGGTCAACCAAGTCAAACCTAAGTCAAACTAGTCTAATCTAGGTCTAACAAGCCATTCTAGGTTCTAACAAGGCTAAACAGTCTACTCTAGACTCCAAACTGGGTCTGACAAATATACCCATAGGCTAAGAGCCTAGGCCATAGGCTATACCATGCCTATGAACCAAATCATACTCACATAATACATGTCAATATATATAATATATATACACATATAGATATAGCTATAATCTACTAGAGAACATACATTAGCTATAGGCTACCTATATACATGTCACACATACATATATATAACTAATATATATAAAGTACAACACTATATAATATAGGATACCTATACACATACCCCTCAATACATATATATATACATATGTATAGAGAGAAAGGAACACATGATACTCAAGTGTCAAGTGGGTGTGTGAGATATCACACCTTTGACGGGACCGGACCGCTGTATGGTTTTCTTGGAGCTTTTGCTGCTTGGTTTTGATAAGTGCTTTCGCGTCATTTTTGAATGCAATTTACAAATTTTGAAGCGAAGGAATAAAGAAGAAATCCTAACAAACTGTTGGTGCAATTGCAGGAGCTCGCGTAACTAAAGCTTGAACGTTGCGAAGTGTTTCGACGGTCGGCACGATTAAAGCACTTGGTGGGTGATTCGGCCCCTTCTTTTCTACTCTGTCCCGCAAACAAAATTCCTTTGCCTCGAATTCATTCAAATCGACGATGCCAAGTTAAATGCATGCCAATCCACTAAGGTCAAGAACTCGGAAAAAACGTATCGATCTAGAGTAATCTACTCTGAAAAATACAAGTTTCTCACATAAACGAGAAAGTTTAAGGTTCTAGTAAAATATAGACTATTTCACGTGCCACAAAATAATATGAAACGTCGATCGTGGGTTATGATGTCTCGGACAATTTGGTGTCCACGGGACGCTAAATCGGGAGTACGGTTTTAGGAAAAATGAATCGTTGCATGAGTTGGGAGAAATGATAATGCCATTCGATACTGTCCGCACTATACAAAACTGTTTGCATATATTAAACTGTTTACGTATTGGCATGGTCATAGGCAGCTTGTGCACAAGTTTGATTTTCCTTGAATCGGTATCCGGGCCATCGGAATCGAATCGACCTAGGGGAATAAATAATCGTGCTTCGGCACTGATGCATTGCGGGACCGTCAGTCAGGCTTGTAACCTAGACTGAACGGGCCGAAATATCGTTGAGATAGTCCCACGTGGTGTGTAACACCAATGACCGTGCATATAAAATAGTAGCATGCTCACCTATTGTCTTATGCAGGTAGTAAATATTATCTCTATTTTTATGCAGGGACAAGCACGGCCGTGGAAAGAAATGTGATGAATCGCTATGTTTTACTGTATGTTTTATTACTCAAAGATGGCTATCGATATGAACTGAATTCATTTAGTTCTAAATAGAAAGACAACTCTAAAGCATGCCTACCTTAACAATCAGAGTCGGTTTAGACGAGTGGGTTCGTCTCGTCCACTTAGCAAGTGTGCTAATTCCCTCCCTAAAATTTCCCAGGTGTGGCGGACGCTCTAAACTGAAGCTGAAGTGCAGAGAGGCATTTTGAAGCTCTTCATATGCTGAAGTATTTTAAAGCCAATTCAATCGAAAGCTTATGTATAAAGGGGCGAATGTATGGAACGGCAAGTGTTAGTTCAGGCAACTTGTCGAGTATATTTTTTTTTGTTTTCAATCAATGTAGCCGCAACGGCATCCACGTAATTACGACTTGCACTTCGTTGCAAGCTATGAATAAAAAAGTATATTTCTATCTTCCTATACTGCGTCTCAATTTGATATGATTTGTGAAGTTTTAACTTGGCGTTTCAATATAAAAATCAACTTAACGTTCTTGCCTTGTATGAGTGCAATTCCAGACTCGTATGTAAACCCCTGATTTATTTATTGATTTTCATTTTAAATATTTGTTTAGTATTTTTGCCTTGTAATTAATTCTAGGATTTTTGGTGATATCAAAAATCAATATATATGGGTATAGCAAGTAACTGCTACTTTTTATATATGTTAATTATTATTTTTGGTGCAAGATATTACTAAATGCCTTAGAATATATTTTTGTGAGATTAAGATTTTAGTAATTATATACGTATATTTTTATGTTATAGTATCTAGTAAATTATTAAATAACTTGATTTTGGTTACTATTTTTTATAGTACAAGTAGCATGTATGTGTACATGATATGTAAATGGTAACCAGAAATCGTACACTCCCCTTATTTATTATTTTAAATTTTAAAACATTTTTTTTGATATTTTTCTTGAATTTATTTTTGGTTACAAATAGGATTAGAAATGTTTATTAGAAAAGAAAAAAACAAATTCAATATCTCGCGAGAATTGCAAATTCTCGCAAGAAACTAAAAGCCCATAACCCCCGATCCTGTGCTGGAACAGAACCGAAATCCTCCCCATTTAATGCGTTCAAATCCAAAAAAATTTCTTAAAATCACCATCATAACTCATAAAATCTTTTCCTAGATTAATACTTATCTAATCTTGATCGAATCCCGATTAAATTCGTGTTGGGATTGATCGGGAATTTGATCTTTAAAGCCTACATATAAAACCGAGCAACAGCAATGTTCTTCTCATAAAAGGTGCTGTCAAAGTTTCCTCCCCATCCCGAACGACCACCCCAGCACGACCCCTACGCTCAGGCAAACCACTCTGATCACCTGCACTGAGTCGACAGCCGCTGCACCGCCAGGGCACAGCCCAACCCGACGAGAACAGGGCCCCCTGTTCAGACCCCCGACTGCGAGGTACCCATCTTGTCATCTAAATTTCTCCGCCTACGCTTCATCATTTTTAGTTTCGTAAACTAATTTTGAAACCCTATTTAACCCTCTAGAAGACCCAGTAAATAAGTTATAGGAAAATCAAATAACCGGCCTGTGAAATCATTACAAAGTTGGTGACAATCTGTTCAAAAACAGAGCAATCCATGAGTTCGAAACCCTAAGTTGGAAGGCCATTTTTGGTCGATTCCTTGACTGTTTTGACAAACTATTTGAATAGAATTAATAACAACATATAGGTAACGGAAACCTCTCTTTTAGTTTTATTTTACATTGCTTAGAACGAAATTAAAACAGTTTATAATTTTAGGGAAAAACTGGGTTTTAATCTTCAAATTTCGGAAGAAAAAAAATTTCCGATACGGCATGCGCCCCGACAAACCGGGCGACGTGGTCACACGCTATACGCATCGAAAGGCACGTATGGACGTTGCCGACGTGTGGGAACTGACGAAACTCAGTTTCGTCGTGTGTGCGCGACGAAATCAGTCCGTATCCGTCGAGATACCCCAGTATCGCCAATTTGCAAAGTTTGCCCTAACTTCGTCTACAGTCATTGATTCGAGACAAAACTTGCGCCAACAGGTCCAAATCAAAATTTTGGTCCTGTGTGCCAAGTTTGGTTCGATTCTGAGAAGGTCGAATCGGAACCCCTTTTTGGCGGGCCCGCGACCTACTCAAACGGACGATTTTGTACGCGGCTCCTCGGAATCCAAAACTGGACAAACCTTTGAGTTTCTCTCCTCAAACCGAATTCATAGACATATAGTTTGATGACTTTAGATACCATAGATACTGTCACGCATTTCGGTGCAAAACGGGTCCAACGGTGGACATCGTTTTGACCCGAAATTACGATTTTGCTCCTGTTCCAGAATTTAACTTTTGGACAGGCGTTTCCTAGACATATCTTTTATACCGAACATGTTCGTGATGTTTGTTTCAGCATCCGGAGCTCCTTGTGGATTTTGACTTTCGTGCTGACGATACTGATTGTTGGATTTTGTTGTTTCTCGCACCGTCCTCAGGCAAGATACCTTGCCTTATTTACTATTTAAAATTAGATGCACCTTTATTTATTTATTTACTATATATTTATTATCTGTTCTGTGTTGGATCCATTACTTGCTATTTTTAGTTCACTTTATTTTGCTTTCAGTTATTTTTTTTCTTCTTGCCTTTTGTATGCATATGGACCTAGTCTTAGCGAACTACCTTCTGTTAGTGACCTTGGGAGGGAGAAGATAGTTAAATGTATGGGCTACCCCAAAACCCAAAAGCTGTAGTAACTGTGTACTACGGTAGTCGAGCCACGAGGGTCACTAGCCATCGAGCTATGTGGACTGATGGGTCACGTGGGCCGCTAGCCTCGAGTTATGCTGGCTGATAGTATTGGTACTTGACGTGTGCGTGTTGTGAGTTATTACCTTGTCCTGGGGGAGTCAGCCTTCACCTGCCCATACATCGATATGTCTTCTAAATTGCCTACTAGAAAGGTTAGGAGACCTTAGCAAATTTTATGTTCCAATCATGGCATGGAAAAATGTCACATCGCAGAATAGTAAGTTATTCCTTGTCCTTGTTTGGTTGTAGGGGTAGCCTACTGTTTCGATGATGGGATATTGAGCCGTGTTATGGTTTGGACACTTTTACTTTATATTTATTTTGTGGTGCATTTATATTCAGTTCATATGGCATGTTCTTCCTATATCTTGTTACGTCCCTCTGAGGACCTGGTGATCTCTCCAGGTATAGATGATTTCCCGCAGGAGTATGGCTCAGCACTGGACCCTTCATACCTTGATGACGAGGCGTCTCCCGCTGATATCTAGATTCATGTTGTTCTTTGAGACTCATAGTGGACATCTACTTTATTTGAGATTATTTTTATTAGCTGTTTGGTGTGGGCATGTCCACCCGGCTATCTTTTGACTCACTCATTTATTCTATTTGGATCCATTTTATCTTATGTATTTGCTGTGGATGAGATTTAGTTTATTGATGTTCTGGACTGCGATTATTTTATTACAGCTTATGTATATATATACTAGGATTCCACATATTGGAGTATTCCTTGTATATATGCAGCTGGCATGTCTACGTACTTGGTCCTAAGTATTTTGGGACTGGGGCGTTACATGTTTTTGTGGTAGCCCATGCAGGTCAGAAAATATTGTTGGATTACATGACTGTGCCCAATAAGCCTGCATATAGGAATAGGGATAGTATCTCATCCGTGATTATTACCTCCTTTGACTTTTCGAATCCTCTTTGATTACCTGAATTGCCTCATATCTAAACCTTCTCAACATCATCCTATTTTCGTGCTTGATAGAGGTTAAATAGATGACTCGTACTAAGAAGACATGTTCCATCGTTCCAACATTACTACTTTAACTTTTATAAGTTGGGTAGAATGCCTCACTACCTAACACTTCCTTGACCGTAACCATGGCCTCAGACCAGAAGGCAGTAGGACGACTGTATAGACACGAACCCCGAACAAAACTTGATTCTTAAAGAAATTAAAAATTTTGTATTCTTTTATCATTATCTCGCATACTTATGTTTACCATCTTGACCAATGCTGCTAATATAGCCTAGTTTTGCAAGCTTATTCTTTTATCAGGCTTGTTCATGACATATATGTTATTGGAGGTACCCCACTAACGTATTGTCTATCAGAACCGATGCATGATGGTCTGATCAACCTAGTGCACTTGGTTCGCTCTTTATAAATTTTTATACAGGATGAGATATAATTCACTAGCTCCCCAAGATCTCATCCGCAACTATGTTGACAATTCACTTTCAACTGCTTAACCTATAACTTGTTCGAATCTATTCTAACATTATTCTATTTTTGTGCCAGTAAGGATGAAACTTCGAAGCGGACACGTTCCTACCTCGACGATCACGCCTGCTGATGCAGCCACTCAAGAGGGAGAGGTCCTACCAGTGACCCCGGTGACCCCGTATCAGCCAGGACAGCCGCAGGCCACCATGACCCCATCGATGGTACCACAGGGAACTCAAGTGCCACCAGCCACCCAAACTGGGTAGACTACCGTAGTACTACCCGAGGAGAATGTACCATCACCACTACCACCCACTCGGCAACATCTACCTCAGTGTGGGCCACAGATGCCTCCACCACCAGAGGATGGAAACCCTACTATACAGTTCATGTATGCCATGATACATACTCAGTGGCAACAGGCTGAACTGATGAGGCAAAGCATGACGGAAGCACTAACTAGGCCCCCACCTCCATCTCCGACACAGGTACCAGCACCAGCTCTACATCCATATGAGGGTTCTATCAAGGACTTCATGGATATGAACCCCAAGCCCTTCAGAGGTACCGAGGAACCACTAGAGGTTACCATATGGCTTATCAGCACGGAGAAGCTAGTGAGGGCATCCCAGTTGCCAACAAATGATTGGATGACAGCAGTAGACTTGCTCTTAGAAGACAATGCCCATCATTGGTGGGAAGCCGAAGAAAGACGCTTGGGAGCCAACCAGACTTGAAAAGAATTCTACAAACTCTTCAATGAGAGGTTCTTTCCTATCCACGTACGTGATGCCCTCTATGATCAGTTCCTACACCTCAAGCAAGGAAACATGACTGTAGACGAGTATGATGCAGAATTCAGTCGACGAGCAAATTCGGTGAGACACTGATTCCTACTGAGCAGGAGAGGGCCAAGAGATTTCACCAAGGATTGACACCAGAGCTCAAGAAGCATACCACAGTACAGTCTAGAGTTTCTCATGCTGCAGTGTTAGAAGAAGCTAGAAGCCAGGAACTCCTTGACAAGGAAATACAACAGGCTAAGAGACGCCATATTCCAACAACTGGGCCAAGTAACCTTATCCATGGTGGACCAATCAGACATTCTATGACACAACCACCAACAAAAGCATCACCTTATCCAATTGATGAGCTTCTTACATGTCGCTTCTGTTATAGGAAAGGTCATGTCATGAAGGATTGTCGTCGCAGATTAGGACAATACATAATTTGTGGCTCCAATCATCACAAGGCCCGAGACTGTACAGAACAACTAAAGGCAGCACAACATCGGATGCAAGGACCCGTAGCACCAAGACCAGTAGCAGAGCCAAATCAACCTCCATATGGAAGTTATCCTAGAGGATCATACTTAGCTGACCAACCGGCACAAGTTAGTGTAATGTCTGTGTTCGTATTACGTATTTGGAATACGTATACGTATTTTATCTTGTATTTGCATATCTCCTTGGTTTGGTTTGGCTTGGTCTCCTTGGGGTTGGTTTGGTTCGGCTAGGCTTGGTTGCCTTGGTTCATCAAGAACCAACGGGTGAACCCCCTACCTACCACCAACATCCCCATTTATTAGCCCCTCTTCATTCTCTCTCTTCATTAACCTCTTCTTCTTCTTCCATTTACTTCTTCACCTACCAGAGAGAGGGAGAGAGAGGTCTAGGCAAGTGCAACTTGCTTCATGGAAGAACTCTAATTTTATTGCTTCATTCTTTTCCTTACAGTATTCTAACTTACTTTAGAACTTGGCATTTTCACTTTCCATGGCTAGATTCTTGTAGATCTATATTTACTTTATTTTCGGAATTCTTGTGATTTGATCTATTTAATCTTGTTATTTCCGAGTTTCGATGGTTCTATGTTGTAGAGCATTTTGTTCTATCCCATTTTGACCTATAGAAGTTCGGATTTGGGCTCCGGATGATAGAGTTATGCAGCTTGGAAGCCATGGCTTATGGTGTACTTCTTCTCGGAATTTGGAGAAGAAGCACAGTCTCGAGACGCATGGTAGCACTTGACCGCATGAACATTCATGCGGCAAGTCAGTTCCAACCGCATGCGCTATTGTCTTGACTTGATCGCATGACAAGTTCATGCGACAAGTATTCCTTCTCAGCCGCATGACTGAGGCCCAGTCCTTCCTGGTCGCATTGATTTCCAGCAATCCTGAGCCGCATGAACTCAACGCTCGTGAGCCGCATAGACCGCAGTCTCCCAGCCGCATGGGTTTGTTCCCTTGACCGCATAGTCATTGCTCTACGCAGCCGCATGGGTTGCTCCTCCCCGGCCGTATATACCTGATTGGTCAGCCAGCCGTATGGACCCATTCCCCGCCAGCCGCATGAGTTCTTTATCCTTCTGACCGCATATGTCTTGCCTTTCTCAGCCATATGACTGACTGGATCTCTGAGCCGCATATGACTGATACCCCTTTAACCGCATCAGCCTTTCCCTTTTTAGCCGCATGCGCCTGACCCTATTCAGTCGCATGGGCTATTCTCTTTCAGCCGTATGAGATCATTCCTGGCCGCGTATGCCTTAGCCGCATGGCTCCCCTATAGTCCTGTGTATTGATATTTCATTAGATATTTTATGCCCATTTTGTATCCTTACGCCTTTTTGTCATGAACTTAATAATCATGAATTTATTTAATATATTTAGAACTGATAATTGAGCATGACCTGACAGTGACCCATAGTGGTGCACTCCTGGCATGACTAACCTGACATGACCTGATAGTGGCCCGTTGTGGCGCACTCCTGACAAGTACACCTGACATGATTATCTTGAACAGCTATTGCGACGGTTACCTGACATGACATGACCTGTATAATTAATCCTGGACACCATGGGCGATTGTGCTTGTACAAATAATCCAGTCCTGTCTTGCATCATGTCTAGGAAGGGACTCCTGAGTACCACGGTCAGGAGTACCTACTAAAATGGACTAAGACTAATAACTAGATTAATACATTAGTCATGAAGAAATCTCCCAGCTACAGGCAATCCCGTTACCTGGGCACGCTTTGGGATCTGTAGCCTGCCGTCGAGTAGGGCACATTTCCAGCACATTGTCATGTGTTGCACCCTTCAAGCTATCTAAGGGTACATTCGTTTCCTGGACGATGTATCTACCTGAATACAACTCTAATCTTTCAACCCGGGTAACCTGGATGGACAGCAGGGCTTGTGGCTGTGGAGTAATCTCACTGCATCTTGCTAGTAATTAGGCCTGTGATAACCCTAGTTAGTTAAAGTATCAAGCCGTAATTCTTGCTTGGCCGTAAAATGATTGGATGGAGTCTAACCAGTCTAGTCTTGTCCTGATCTCGTTCCAGATTACTGTATAACCAGAATGCCTGTATTTATTTTATCGATAAATGGTGAGAATTCCAAGTTCTGTTCAGACGAAGGGTTACAACCCCGGTCCTTGTTTGGTTTACGGGTTGTAACCTGGTTATCTGAATAGTTCTATGGTTATCTCGCCGTATATCATCCTGATGTATTTTCTTTATTTCCAGTTCTTACCTTTATTTATAATTGTGCTGATTGCTGGTTTTAGTTCCTAAGTGAAGCTTCCTTTGTGGCACTTACTCTTTCTGGGATCTGACCCAGCTGGTTTTTTATGGCCAGATTTCGGAGCAGCTTCCGAGGATCTACCGACCTTCCAGCCAGATGGTGGCCACTAGACGGAACCCTGGCAACGAGTGGGTTATTTTTGGCTCTCCCACTCTTTTATGAAAATATTCTTTTGAGGCGTTTAGCCGATGAGCACATGTTTAGCTCGATTGTATTTACTTACTGTCTGCCTACGGGCTGTAACATGATTGACAGATCCTAGGGTTGATCATGTATGACTAAACTTTTGCTAGTCCTAATATTTTGTAACGACTAGCTTCATGATCAGCTGAATATGTAATGTTTGGGATGCCTTACTATTGTATATTTAATGATCATACATCTTGTAACTTTTACTTACCTGCTTGTGATTGAGACACTAGGCTTGTTCATGACCTTAAGAGACTGTTGGCTTGTAGTAAACCCTTATATATCTAGACAGCCGTGATCGTACAGCGAGATGGAATCCATTTCAATATATGTAGCTGGCTATGTCTGCCCCCGCTCTCCATTATTCTGGTTCTGGGGCATGACAGTTAGTCAAGCTAGACAGGAGATAAATGGACAAAGGCATGAGCAAGCATTTAGTATGGCTGTGATAGGCACCCATCCTGAGGTTGGAGAATTGGTAGGTATTATTCCAGTTGCAATATTTATTTGTTTTAGACATGGCTTAGTGTTCGAACAACATATCCATTAGCTTGGTCAACATGCATATCATAATACTTGTCTTAGTATGAACCAATAGTTATCAGCAACACTGCATATGCACTACTTTCGACACCATTAGAAATCTATTGACCATAGTCTAGCAGACTTACTACGAATAGTGATTTAAGAGTTAGTAGTTAGAGATCTTACATAACGTACCTTGTAATTTATTACCCCATCAGTAATTGTCTTGTGCTATAGGAGGGTGAATCATTCAATTCCCCTGGTGTATGTGTCATCAGGGCATCCCTCGCCAACTTGGAAGACACATCTTCGAGACTTACAGCACCCACTTAACAAACCCGACTCGGAACAAGCCCAACCACTTGAATTAGAACCTTTTCTAGACTACCCTCTCCTAACAGGAATAGTTTAGATTGAACTAATTATATCTTGTTCAGCCAATATAGATTTAAACTCAAGATTTGTTCAATCAAGGATTGAATTGTCCAATTGGGGAAGTCACTAAAACCTAGTTAAGCCCATACCTCCATATTTGGGCCATAGAACCAAACCCCAGGAAATAAGTCCCTACGCCTATTATGTAGTCCCCCTCTCTGGGTCACTTGTCCTCCTTCCATAAATTCTTTAACCGTATTTATTCGTAGCCCATGTTATGCGATGAATGGAAACCTCTTGTGCCAACTTATTTTCGGTTATGCTCGACTAAGACCTCACCTACTGCCTCTACGGAACATGGCCATTGTATAAGCAATGTTAAACAGGTAATACCTAGACTTCCCTTAGACTCCGTGGCTATGGCCAGAAGTACCTTATATTCTCGTACGTCTCCTTAAAATCTGACAGTACTTAGAAGTCCTATAAATGCATCCTCCATGATTTACCAATTTCCATGAGTTAAGTAGAGCAGTGAACTTCATATTCCCTCTCCGTTAGAAGGTGGTGTCGAACTAGGAGTTCGATCGTAGAATGTTTCGTCCAGCTATTCAAATGTTTGGTATGGTTTGACACGTCCAATTATCTTCCATTTCTAGCTTCTTTGTCCTCTTATATTAAGATTTATTTTAATTTCGATGACGAAATTCTTATAAGTTGGGTAGGATGTAAACCCCTGATTTATTTATTGATTTTCATTTTAAATATTTGTTTAGTATTTTTGCCTTGTAATTAATTCTAGGATTTCTGGTGATATCAAAAATCTATATATATGGGTATAGCAAGTAACTGCTACTTTTTATATATGTTAATTATTATTTTTGGTGCAAGATATTACTAAATGCCTTAGAATATATTTTTGTGATATTAAGATTTTAGTAATTATATACGTATATTTTTATGTTAAAGTATCTAGTAAATTATTAAATAACTCAATTTTGGTTACTATTTTTTATAGTACAAGTAGTGTGTATGTGTACATGATATGTAAATGGTAACCAGAAATCGTACACTCCCCTTATTTATTATTTTAAATTTTAAGACATTTTTTTTGATATTTTTTTGAATTTATTTTTGGCTACAAATAGGATTAGAAATTTTTATTAGAAAAAAAAACAAATTCAATATCTCGCGAGAATTGCAAATTCTCGCGAGAAACTAAATGCCCATAACCCCCGATCATGTGCTGGAACAGAACCGAAATCCTCTAATGCGTTCAAATCCAAAAAAATTTCTCAAAATCACCATCATAACTCATAAAATCTTTTCCTAGATTAATACTTATCTAATCTCCATCGAGTCCCGATCAAATTCTTGTTGGGATTGATCGGGAATTTGATCTTTAAAGCCCACATATAAAACCGAGCAACAACAATGTTATTCTCATAAAAAGTGCTGTCGAAGTTTCCTCCCCATCCCGAACGACCACCCCATATGCTCAGGCGAACCACCCTGATCGCTTGCACTGAGTCGACAGCCGCTGCACCTCCGGGGCACAGCCCAACCCGACGAAAACAGGGCCCCCTGTTCAGACACCCGACTGCGAGGTACCCATCTTGTCATCCAAATTTCTCCGCCTACGCTTCATCATTTTTAGTTTCGTAAACTAATTTGGAAACCCTATTTAACCCTCTAGAAGATCCAGTAAATAAGTTATAGGGAAATCAAATAACTGGCCTGTGAAATCATCACAAAGTTGGTGACAATCTGTTCAAAAACAGAGCAATCCATGAGTTCGAAACCCTAAGTTGGAAGGCCATTTTTGGTCGATTCCTTGACTGTTTTGACAAACTGTTTGAATAGAGTTAATAACAACATATAGGTAATGGAAATCATTCTTTTAGTTTTATTTTACATTGCTTAGATCGAAATTAAAATATTTTATAATTTTAGGGAAAAACTGGGTTTTAATCTTTAAATTTCGGAAAAATAATTCCCGATACGGCTTGCGCCCCGACAAACCGGGCGACGTGGTCGCGCGCTATACGCATCGAAAGGCGCGTATGGACGTTGTCGACGTGTGGGAACTGACGGAACTCAGTTTCGTCATGTGTGCGCGACGAAATCAGTCTGTATCCGTCGAGATACCCCAGTATCGCCAATTTGCAAACTTTGTCCTAACTTCGTGTACAGTCGTCGATTCGAGACGAAACTTGTGCCAACAGGTCCAAATCAAAATTCTGGTCCTGTGTGCCAAGTTTGGTTCGTTCTGAGAAGGTCGAATCAGAACCCCTTTTTGGCGGGCCCGCGACGCACTCAAACGGGCGATTTTGTACGTAGCTCCTCGGAATCCAAAACTGGACATACCTTTGAATTTCTCTCCTCAAACCGAATCCGTAGACATATAGTTTGATGACTTTAGAGACCATAGATACTGGCACGCATTTCGGTATAAAATGGGTCCAACAGCGGACATCGTTTTGACCCAAAATTACGATTTTGCTCCTGTTCCAGAATTTAACTTTTGGACAGGAGTTTCCTAGACATATATTTTATATCGAACACGTTCGTGATGTTTGTTTCAGCATCCGGAGCTCCTTGTGGATTTTGACTTTCGTGCTGACGATACTGATTGTTGGATTTTGCTGCTTTTCGTACCGTCCTCGGGCAAGATACCTTGCCTTATTTACTGTTTAAAATTAGATACACCTTTATTTATTTATTTATTGTATATTTATTATCTGTTCTCAGTTGGATCCATTACTTGCTATTTTTAGTTCACTTTATTTTGCTTTCAGTTATTTTTTCTTGCCTTTTGTATGCATATGGACCTAGTCTTAGCGAACTACCTTCTGTTAGTGACCTTGGGAGGGAGAAGACAGTTAAATGTATGGGCTACCCCAAAACCCAAAAGCTATAGTAACTACGTACTACGGTAGTCGAGTCACGAGGGTCACTAGCCATCGAGCTATGTGGATTGATGGATCACGTGGGCCGCTAGCCTCGAGTTATGTCGGCTGATAGTATTGGTACTTGACGTGTGCGTGTTGTGAGTTATTATCTTGTCCTGGGGGAGTCAGCCTTCACCTGTCCATACATCGATATGTCTTCTAAATTGCCTACTAGAAAGGTTAGGAGACCTTAGCAAATTTTATGTTCCAATCATGGCATGGAAAAATATCACATCGCGGAATAGTAAGTTATTCCTTGTCCTTGTTTGGTTGTAGGGGTAGCCTACTGTTTCGATGATGGGATATTGAGCCGTGTTATGGTTTGGACACTTTTATTTTATATTTGTTTTGTGGTGCATTTATATTCAGTTCATATGGCATGTTCTTCCTGTATCTTGTTACGTCCCTCTAAGGACCTGGTGATCTCTCCAGGTATAGATGATTTCCCGCAGGAGTATGGCTCAGCACTGGACCTTCATACCTTGATGACGAGGCATCTCCCGCTGATATCAAGATTCATGTTGTTCTTTGAGACTCATAGTGGACATCTACTTTATTTGAGATTATTTTTATTAGCTGTTTGGTGTGGGCATGTCCACCCGGCTATCTTTTGACTCACTCATTTATTCTATTTGGATCCCTTTTATCTTATGTATTTGTTGTGGATGAGATATAGTTTATTGATGTTCTGGCCTGCAATTATTTTATTACAGCTTATGTATATATACTAGGATTCCACATATTGGAGTATTCCTTGTATATATGCAGCTGGCATGTCTACGTACTTGGTCCTAATATTTTGGGACTGGGGCGTTACATCGTACGGCATCACGCCTTAGCGAGGAAGATCGATTCGGCAAAATAATACCGGAGACGAACGGTTTGTCGACTCGGGATGTGGCAGGTACAAACCATAATACTTTCTCTCTTTCTTCCCAAAATCCTAATAATTTATTTTGAAAACCCAAGTATACATTATAATGTTTATTTCAATTATTTGTAGCCAATTTCACGATCGAATTAAACCCTAAATACATTCAACGTACTGCCAATTTTATGATCGAAATAAATCCCGAGTCGACCCAAGGACTGCCCAATTTTCTAGCAGTCATAGAAACTGATAGGACTGTCATAAATAGTGGCAATCCTAATGTACAACAAGTACAATCTAGGACTGCTAACATTTCTGACAGTCTTGGCAGTCCTAGATACATTTAGGACCTTTGAATGGACAACCACATTTTCTTGTCCCTACCGCCTTCTTCGGAACTTTTTTTTAGGGAAGTTCATCTTTTTACGAAGAACCCTAAATGTCCCACCTTCTTTTACATCCAAAATCTACAGTTTACGACTCGGCTGGGATCGTAATGACCTTCAAATAACCATGATAATTGTGTTTGATTGCCTTCCAACTTGTCTGTACCATTCTAATGCTTCGTCGTAAGATTCAAAGGCAATATCGTCGAGAAGAAATTTCTCAAATCAATGGAAATAGGAGATGATATGCCCTACAATAAATTTTCAAAGAAAATGACAAATTCAATGACAAAACCAAAGACAATAACCATTTCAAGACTGTCAAAATCCTGGCAGTCCTATTAATACAAAGGACTACCAGAAATTGTAGCAGTCCTGAAGTTGATCTGTTGTACATCAGGATTGCCACATTTTTTGGCAGTCCTCTATACTTGTAAGAATGCCAGAAAATGTGGCAGTCCTAATGTACAGCAGATCAACTTCAGGACTGCCACAATTTCTGGCAATCCTACAAGTACTTAGGACTGCTAGAAAATGTGGCAATCCTAATGTCGACTTGGTATTTGGTCGGTCGAGGACTTACCGAGAGTTCTTCGGAGGGAATGTTGTGTTCTTCGGAAGGACCGGACTGGTCTTAATAGATTTGATGTCCTAATTTCTTCCATAATTCCTACATTGTGACAAAATATTCAATTATTTGGGAAGAACCAATTATTTAACAAACTTTGTCATTTAGTTGTCGAAAACGTGCCGAATATACTACAAATATTCCTTGAGGAATATTCTAGGGTTGGGACAAGAAGAATATTACTAGGATTTGGAGAAAGGTTGGAGAGACTTGGGGTTGAGGAAGAAGATGAGAAAAAATAAAAGAATTGACTTTTATACATATAAATGGGATAGTCCTGAATAAGTTTTTCAATGACAAACTTGTAAATAAATTAAAGTTATATTTGGACTAGCTTGAGCAAATTATGATGTGTCCTTATAAATAGCCAAAAATTATAGCGAGGGAGGAGGATGAGTGAAAGGCGAGTAGGAAAAGGTAGAGCAAGGGTTGAGGGTGGAAAAAAAATTGGTGTTGATAGATTTGGAATAGGGGATAGGAAGATGAAAAGAACGACATGAAAAAATACATTGGAGAAAAAAGAGGTGGAGGAGAGAAGAAGTCAAAAGGAGGGAAAGAAGAGTTGAGAGGAAATAGGTGGAAATACATGCAATATGCGATTTTGGACTTCCATTCCATTATTCTTTATTCTCGAGACGGATGTGATTCTTGTAGTAAACAAAATTACTTATTTTTTTCTGAAAAGATAAATATTTTATATAAACACGATGATTACGGCTATAATCCAACTCAGATTATAAAATAGGTCAGAAATACTAAGGGTCTAAAATATCCATGTAGCAAAAATACTAAAGGAGAGCTCCTAAAAAATACGTCGATTTTATCCCCTTCTCACATGTCAGATTACCGCCACAAAGATTATTTTGAACCGCCGGTAACCTATTGTTTCATTACCCTTCTGAGCTTTAACATCATTCAAAATAAAGGACATACGTCTATCATGCAGGGTGGGAAGTGGGAAGGGCAAATTTAGACCTCTGAGCACTCCAACTATCCCAGACAAAGCCGCACTCAAACAACAGATGATCCATAGTCTCGTCATCTTTTTCACATAAACAGCACTTAATATCCTCACAAAAAATGTCAAACTTGGTTAGGTTAGTCTGTCCCGTGTAAGGAGTCTGTTCCTGATTATTTTGTAAACGCACAAATAATTTTTGACTGCCGTCCCTTTGGTCCATACCACCTCCATCCAGCCTACCTCCTCATGGTAGGTCCTGATTTGGCTCAAAGTCGTACAGAATTTGAAGGTCCCGCTCCTTATATCTTTCCAAATCCAATAATCTTCCATCCCCTACGGATCAATATGTTGTTTGCATGTCCATTTGCTCATGCATCAAAGTCCAAAAGAGTACCATTTATGTAGAAGCATGGAAAATATCAGAATGATGCTCTATGCAGCTCGGAACAGGAGAACTCCATGTAGCTCATACAGGGGCAGTCCCATGCGGTTCGGAGAAACTCTCAGTCTCATGCAGCTCGGAACAGAAGAACTCCATGCGGCTCATACAGGGGCAGTCCCATGCGGTTCGAAGAAACTCTCAGTCTCATGCGGCTCGGAACAGGAGAACTCCATGCGGCTCATACAGGGGCAGTCCCATGTGGTTCGGAGAGACTATCAGTCTCATGCGGCTCGGAGCAGGAGAATCCATGCGGCTTACATAGGGGCAGTCCCATGCGGTTCAAAGAGTCTCCCAGCCTCATGCGGCTCGATCAACACCACGTGTCCCCGTGGGATCCTTCCACACAGCTGGCCATCAAGTAATGGCCTTATTTAATGCTCTGTCGTGATTTGACAGCTGACGGCTTTGGCATAAAATGCCATGATGGTCCTGTCGTAATGACAGGCTCTTCGAAAACAGGAGAAAATCTCTGACACGATCCAAGATTGCCACGTGGCTACTCCCATGCGGCTCAATTGAAGAATAGCTTCATGCGACTGACAGGAATCATCTTCCTGCGGCTCACCAAGAAGCCATCACATGCGGCTCACAAGTACTATACCTATGCGGCTCACTGAGACGCTGTCTCATGCGGTTCATGGATATCATGCGGTTTTGGCAGGGTCCACCATTAAGACATGTAGCAGAGATTCAATTGCAGCTGGTACCAGGGTAATTATGGGACGCATGGTTTTAAATCAATCAGAGATTTACCATATCCCAATAACCATATTTAACGTTATCCTCACAATTAATAAGATCAGGGCATATCACTCGTGATCAAGCCAATGGGACACGTGGTGAGAGATCCAAGCTTGACACAACCAATCATGAAGATTTAAAGCAATCAGCATTAATCATTCACAGGATTCAATACTATCCACATTTATGGCCCAGATCCTTCACGCCTAAGACTAATGGTCCAGATTGATTAAACATCAAGCCACCGCCACTTTGAGAATGGGTAATTATCCAAACCCTAATGATGCCCTCACTCCTATAAATAAGCAAGGTGCCATTCCCTTGCGAGATATAGAGAAAGACTCCTCTAATAATCAGAGAGAAAATACACAGAGAAAGAGAAGCCAGAAGAGTAATAGAGGGAGAGCAAGAAGAGCATTTCTTTATCAACGCCAACCATCTCTTCACAGGAGCCAAGGCTGCATACCGATCGTCCAAGGAGTAAGGCAGGGCTGTCGTCGCCTTCCCGAGCCTCTATTGTTACCCCCCATAATCTAAAATAAACAATTGTACTTAGACTGATGTACCTAGGTTTTTGTCCCTAGGCTTTCTTTGTACAAGCGAGTTTGTAACGTGAAGTAAAAGTCCGGTCCTCCGATAATTGTTCTGTTCTTTTATATTTCATGGCAAACACGATGGCGACTCTGCTGGACCCCCTTCAAAGTTTTTAATTTGTAAAATTGAAATACTTTGAATAAGAAGCATGGCCTTTGCTAACCGCATAGATGGTTCAGCCGCATGGATTTATCTGGCCGTATGAACTGTTAGGCCGCATAGACTTTTTTGCCACGTGTCCCAACCACGTGTGCAAATATTCTGCATTAAATGCCCATGATTCATTTTTTAAATTAACGCCGCCTTTTGGGGGAAGATCCCAAGGGTCAGTTTTGCTTTGACCGAAGCATTTTGCCTTTATTCTTTTAGGCGACGTGCGGATCGAGGCGTTTGTTGATTTACGAGCCTCCTTCGCCTATAAATAGGAGTAATTTATTCTTTGAGGGTTTCTTTACCTTCTCTCTTTGCTCGAACTTCTTGTTGCCGACTTCCTTTTTGTCTTCTCCCATCAACGCTCGACAATGGCTCCCAAGAAGACTACCACTGCTACGGGCAAGAAGGCTGCGTCATCGTCTGCGGCAGCGAAGGGCAAGAAGGCCGCGTCTTTATCGACTACGGCGGCAAACGTGGCGGCTCCTCCACCGACTGACGTGCCTGTTTTTTATCCCGACGTTCACCCGCCTATTGCTGGTAGGACCATCAACATGAACTGTCATGGCTACGCCGTATATCTTATGCGTGAGCCTGTATTTCCAAGTGTGCTGCGTGTCTGACTCATGTTCGAACCGCATGGGATATGACCCAGGCCTGAGCCGCATGAAAGTTGTTGTTTGCAGCCGCATAACCACTTCATCATCAGGGCCACATAAGATCATCTGGACTGGACCGCATGAGCTTTTTCAAACTGAGCCGCATAAGCCTACTTCGAACTGAACCGCATAAGATCATTTGAACTAGACCGCATAAGCTCATCCGCACTGAACCGCATAAGCCTATCTCGAGCCGAACCACATAAGCTTATTCGAATTGGACCGTATGAGTTCATTCGAACTGAACCGCATATGCTCATTTCAAACCGAACCGCATAAGCTCATTCGAACTGAACCGCATGAGCTCCTTCAAACTGAGCCGCATAAGGCTATGCTGAACTAAGCCGCATAAGCATCAAGTAGTTGTGTTTCGGCTATCTTTTTGACCTTGTTTCTTTTCTTTCTTCAGTGAATCTGCCAGTAAATCCTGCGGGGGCACTTCTGGTTGGCTCGAATCAATTTGCCATGGATGTGCGACGGGACGATTTAGTTCGTCAAGTGTCCGAGCAGCTCCTTGTTAATGAACCTTTGGAGCAACTAAATGCTATCAGGGTTCAATCTTTCCAATTCCTTAGTGACATGATGAGCTCCGGGAAGCCTAATGGAAAGTATCTGAGGCCGGTCTTCCTCTTTGGGGATGCGTTGATCATAGAAAACTCCCGAGTGCTGGATGTTTCTGAGAGTTGGGATTTTAATCTGGACGGGATGTCGATTCACATCCCCATTATGAAGCGTCATTTCCCTTTTGCGTGGTTCAACATGATCTTATTGGAAAGGCAGATGACAGACTCCCTCACTCCCACCAGACCGGGGATGTTTGTTGGTAACATCCGTTACAACAGAACTACTGGGTCAGTACGTGCGGTCAAGGATCCGGCCAGTCGATCTGTGATGGGGTTAGCTCCGGGTACCTTTATCAACACACCCGGTCCTAACTTCTCATTCTCTCAGGCTGATACCTTCCTGAGCCAGCTTGCTCGCAAAGGGTCCTATCCTGTTGGCAGATTGGTGCTGCCGAGCTGGTTACACCCCATTCCCCCGTGGGCTAACCTGACCTCGTGGATTCTGCGGAACTACGGGGAATTTTTGCGAGAAGTTAATCTTTATGATGCTATTCGGGGTACCAGCCACGGATTGCCCGTTAATAAGCCGTTATTCATGGCCCTTCTGGAGATGTATAATCATCGGACGGGAACATTCTTCACACCTGTAGGGGAGTTGGGGCTCGCTCTTCATAAGATGTATGCTGTCTCCAAGCTCCCCTGGGGAGACGAACCCTTCGAAGCGTACACTCCGACAAATGAGGAGTTCCAGGATTTGGATCGACGATTCCCAGGCTTTGTCACTGTGTATCAGGAACTGTTGTGTCATCATAGCACCTGTCACCAAACGGCTATCCAGAAAAATGATAGCCCGGAAGGGGACGCTTTCCATACCAATTCTTGGGTCTCATATCTCTTCAAATTCAGTACTGTTGGCCGAGTTACTTCCCGAGATCGTCAAACTCCTAAGGAAGTAGAAGACTTGGTGTCGACTGCTAGGAGGTCAAAGTCTAAGGGTGACAAATTTGGGAGCCAGATTGACTCCTTCAGCTATTTTTATTATAGTACTCGGAGGCTGTCAGAGAAGGCACTCTTGGCAGGGTTTTTAATGGTATGGCTGTGCAATTGTGTGGTCTCAGGAGGGGCAGGTGCTATTGAGAGGATTGGCCGTCACTTCATTCTTCCCGCCGTGAAGTTGGCCTTTGGAGTCAGGCTGGCTCTTCTTCCTGCTATGGTGTGTAGCATTCAGCATGGTCTCCGCGCCTTCTCGTCCAAGGTCGTCGCTCGTAACGTGACGATGGATTTTGAACATATAGAGCTGCCTTATCATTACTTGCTGGGATGGCTGTTGTTGCATTATCAGTCTTTGATGAGGCCTGGGACGGGAGATGGCGTTACGGACGACGACGCTTTTCTTTTCAGCTATCACCATCAGCCTTGGGAATGTAGTACCATGCCGGCGTGTCGGAGGATGCTAGCGAGGGTGGACGGATATGATTTCTTCGTGTTCGTTTCCCGTTTACCGACCAGGAAGTGAGGAGTGTTTATGTTGATGGTGTTGGACCTCCTCATTTCTTACCTGAGAAGATGCGTTTCTGGCTGCGTAACATTCGCCCGGCGCATTTAGTTTATCGCAATCGCAACACTGTGTACTTGGAGCCTTACTTTCCCAGTAGGTTTGCCCGTCAATTTGGGTACAGTCAACTATTCCTTGGGCGTTCCAGTTCCTGCTTGGGATTTGAGGGTAGCATTCTCGATGGTATTAAGGCAAGGAGCTACTATGACACTTGTCATACTCGAACTAGCTTCTCGGTTCCTGCGGCAAACGTGATAGGGGAAATCTTGCATATGGCGGCCTTATATCATGTTACGGCAAATCAGCCTCCTCTCAATTTTGACCCGAGGACTAGCTTCATCGTGGGCACTCGTCTGGTGGAGAAGGCTACGGTGTCGAGGGCAAAGAAGAAAGGGGTGAATAGAGTTCCTACGCCCGATTCCGAGTCCTTTGACACAATTGATGAAGACAACGAGCGGGACGGCGATGACTCTCTCTCTTCTGGTGGCGAAGCAGCGGCGGGTCAGCCATCCATTATGGCAGATGAGATGATGATGGATCAACCGTCGGTCGTATTAGATGAGACGGTAGATCAGTTGCTACCTGTATCGGAGGTGGTGCGGGTAGAACTATCGCATGCCGTGCCTGGTTCTTCACGTAAGCGAGGCAGGCGTGAGTCTACTGGCGGAGCGGTAGCCTTTTCCGTGAAGAGAGCTGCGATCGGACCTCGTAGGCTACTTATTACGGAGAGGGGTGAGGATGATGATGCTGCTCCGAAGGTACGACTATGTCAGAGCTATCTCCTTGTTGTGGCTTTCTTTTCTCTTAGAGATATGACCTGACCATTTTTTCTTTGTAGGTGTCTGACGAACCAGGCTCTCCTGAACCGTCTGATGTCCCTGGAGTTGATCCGGCCCCTTGCTGCTTTGATTAGCGACATGTGTGTCACGGTCCTTTCTGTGGGGGCTCTCTCAGCGGCGGCTGGAAGCTCCCAGGTTGCTGAGGCCTCGGTCCGGGGTGACGAAGGTTTCCTCGGGCCTGTCTCTGAGATCGCTGAACTTCAGCAAGGCGACGCCGATCTCGTTGCATCCCCTCCCGAGGGTGCCGGGGCGGAGGAGTCTAGTATACCTGACTCGGAGACTGCTGGTGAAGAGGCTACGGTGGCTGTAGGCGAACCTCAGCCTCCACAGTCCTCCACTGGTAAGATAAGCCAAATATTGACTAGTGAGAGGGCTTATTTGCTCTATCAACATATCCTCCGGGTCAAATCGATTCATGGTTGCCTTGGCCCTACAGGTCCTGACCCTTTACTTCCCACCGCGGATGTTCTTGGGGAAGGCTCGGCCTGCCGCGATCTGGGAGAAAGGAGCGTTTCCTATCCTTCGCCATCTCATGTCGAGGGGCCTTCCGCCAGCCCCGGGCAGATGGAAATAGAGCTGGCGATGGTCTATGCCTCATCCTCTGCTGATTATACGGCTCCGGAGATTGACCTCTCGACCCTGCCGAGCATTCAAGTTCTGCGGGCTGCTGAAGAGGAGTTGGCCGCTGTTCATGCGTCCTTCCGTACGGAGTTTGTTTCTCTTGTGGCAGGAGCGGCAGATTCTGTTGCATCTTCTTCAGCGTTGCCGGCTATACTCCCGTTGACACCGGCTTCCTCGGAGGCTCTGGACGAGGTAACGCAGGATGTGGTCGACAGCTTCTATCATCATTTAAAGAGGGGCGTAGATGCTGCTGTAGATCGAGGGATCCTTTTTACTCTGTCTCTGCGGTGCGCTCGGGGTCAGGTTGCAACTTTGAAGTCTTTTCCTGGCGGGGTGGGGTTGGCTGCACTCCTGGAGCCTAAGTTGGCAGAGGCTGATCAACTTGTGACCCAATTACTAGCGGTATGGCAGGCAGGCTTGCCTGCTACGATTGAACGGAAGCGGGGCTCCCTCATTGCTGCTCGGAATAGGATCAAGCTCGCTCGAGATACTGCCGGGCCAGTTGTGCAGGGGGACCTTGACAAGTTCTCCGCTTCGTATGACAGGCTGGGTCGTCGAAGTCAGGCTTGTCAGGCTCGGGAAGAGTCTGCTTTTCGTGGAATCGCTGACACAAAGGAGCGGATTCTCGCACTCCAGAGGGAGTTGACCTTCTTAGAGTCAGAGCTGGAGGCTGCTCGTACGGAACAGGAGTCGATCGCTCGGGAGGCCGAGAAGGTTTCCCGATCTTCTGTCAATCTAGAGCGGGCCTTTAAGAGGTTCGAGGATAACTGGCAAGCTCATGCTCAACTGGAGGACGAGGCGGTGCTGACCCAAGAGGCGGAGCCTCGGGCTACCCAGAGGTTTGAGCGGTCGGTTGCCTTGCTGACGGACCATCTCAGGGCGTTATGTGCCCCGGAGCAGTGATCAGCTTTCTGTTTTTCTTTTGTTGTTGTTTTCTTTTTCGTCTTTTTGTTTTGATTTTGTAAAGGATATGATCCTAAATGATGTAGCACTTTGAGTTTTGAATGAATGAGCATGTTTCAACTCATCTTCTCTTTCTTGTACTTGCGGTGTTTGTGGAATTGGACTTGCTGGGGGATTATTTGTGGACCCGTCACCCTGGGCGTACCTTGGTTTTAGGTACGAGTAACAAGTTTTGGAGATGAATACCTAGAACAACTTCGCGATAAGACAGCTATAGAAGTTTTTGGGTATTCAGGAGAATGCCAAGGAGCAGCTGGGCTCTCAGGCATAATAGGGAAGGGATGGACGCGTACTGGAGATCCGGTACAGCATCTGTGGTCGACTGAGGACATTTGTGGTCAACAGAGGACGTTTATGGTCAACAGAGGACGTTTGTGGTCAACAGAGGACATTTGTGGTCAACAGAGGACTTTTGTGGTCAACAGAGGACGTTTGTGGTCAACAGAGGATATTTGTGGTCAACAGAGGACATTTGTGGACCTATTATCTTTGTCGTACTCTGGTTGTGGGTACAAATAATAGGTTGAAAGGGAACCGACATACTTACTCAGAGGTAATGGGGACATGGCAACCATGAAGGTTTCTTCGACGGAGCTTTCCCACTCAGAGGTAATGAGGACATGGCAGGAGTGGGCTCAATGAAGAGGGGGTACATAGAACGACTCAGAGGTAGGAGAACGTGGAAGTTCTATGCGAGGGGGCGGTTTATTTTTGGTGGAAGTGAAAACGACTCAGAGGTAATGAGGACATGGCCGTTTCGGAAATTTGTGGATCGATTACCCTTTTTGTGCACTGGGGGTGCGGGTAGTGGATCATGAGGGAGGATCTCTTCCAGGAAGAAAGTTCAGAGGTATAATCATACGTGACTTACTATCTGAAAGAGTGACCGGAATGTGAGTTCAGAGGCACCGGCGGGTACATAACTCGGTAATTTAGAATATTGAGAAAGTGTGAGTTCAGCGGCACCAGCGGGTACATGACTTGATAATCTGAAGGAAATATGGAGGTGAGTTCAGCGGCACCAGCCAGTACATGACTCGATAATCTGAAATGTTGTGGATGTGAATTTAGCGGTACCAGCGGGTACATGACTCGATGATCTGGAGAGAATATCGTTTAGACATAATATTTCTTCAGAAACTTGCCGTTGACGGGCAACATGAGCAAGTCTCTGTTTTGTTTTGCGAGGCGGTAAGCACCGTTGGAGAATACTGCCTCAATGATAAATGGGTCTTCCCACTTTGGCTGGAATTTGCCGGCGGTCTTGTGAGTCATGACCATCGGCCTCCGGACTGCCAGAACGAGATCGCCCACCTGGAATATTTTGATTTTGACCTTCTTGTTGAAGGCTCCAGAGATGCGTGCTTGGTATAGCTCAATTCGCTGCTGAGCCAAGAGGCACTTTTCATCTAGTACCTCCAATTCCTGTAGCCGATGATGGTAGTTTTCGTCTGTCGTCAATTGATGTGTGGGGGCAACGCGTAGTTAGGGGATCTGAGTCTCCAATGGAAGGACTGCCTCACTCCCGTACACCAGAAAGAATGGTGTATTCCAGGTGGATGTTCGAACTGTGGTGCGATAAGCCCATAAGCATTCGCCGAGCTTCTCGTTCCAGTCGCGTTTGTTGGAGGAGACAAACTTCTTGAGGAGTTTGATGATTGTTTTGTTGAATGCCTCTGCCAACCCGTTTGCTGCCGGGTTGTACGGTATCGAAGCGACATTCTGAATACGGTGCTTATCGCAAAACCGATAGAATGCGTGGCTTGCAAACTACGGACCATTATCATGGATGATCCTTCGGGGCAGTCCAAAGCGGTAGATGACGTGATGCTTAAGGAAGCTGATCATGTTTGAAGTCTTAACTTTTGCGAGTGGGACAGCTTCCGCCCATTTGGAGAAGTAATAAGTGATCGCAAGTATGAAACGATGTCCTCGGAAGGAAGGTGGGGTGATTGGACCAATGATGTCCATTCCCCATGCTTCGAATGGCCAGGACGCCACTGTCAGATGTAGAAACTCAGATGGTTGGTGAATGAAGTCCGTATGGACTTGGCAGGCTTTGCATTTTCTAGCGTAATCTATCGTATCTGCCACCATCATGGGCCAATAGTAGCCCATTCGTCGAAGGCGGTCTTGTAATTTATGACCGGGCTGGTGGGCCCCGCAGACGCTATCATGAGCTTCTCGTACGACTTCTTTGGCTTCTGCGTTTGACAGACACCGAAGCAGTAATCCGTCGTAGGAGCGGCGATACAGCATTATCGTCTCTGTATCGTAGAAGAATCTGAGATAACGCCGTCTGATGGAAGTGGCTTCCTTTGGGTTCTCGGACAGGATGTCGTAGACGACGAAGTCGATGAATGGTTGTCTCCAATCTGGAGCATCATCGATCGTCTGGGCGGAATAACTTGCCATGAATTGCACATTGTTCTTGGGACAGACCAGTTCGTGGCCTATCACATCCACTGATTGGCGATCATAGTTCAGAACTGCTAGGGAAGCGGCAAGACCAGCTAAGGCATCAGCTTCGATATTTCGGAGTCTGGGAACATGTTCGATGAAGAACCCCTCGAATAACGAGATGATGTCAGTCGCTATTTGGTGATAAGGGATCATGTCTTCGTGGCGGACCTCGTATGATCCCCGGATCTGATTGACGATTAGTTGGGAATCGCCGTATGCTTCAAGGTATTCTACCCCCAGCTCTCTTGCGAGTTGGAGGCCAATGACCAGAGCGTTGTACTCGGCTACATTGTTAGAGCAGGACTCTGTGAGGGAATAAGCGCGGCTAATCACCAATCCGGAAGGGGAGACCAGCACTACCCCGACTCTGACGACTATATTGCCTTTAGTTCCGGTCCTCGAAGCACCGTCGAAGAACATTCGCCATATATTATCGTGAGAGGTTGCATGCGAGTCGGTGACCTCATCTGGGATCTCTTCATATATTCTGGAGGACTCCGAGCCTGGGTGGGCTGCTAAGAAGTCTGTCAGGGCTTGACCTTTGACTGTCTTTTGTGGGACGAAGATCATATGATAAGGGGACAGCAATATAGCCCATGTAGCGAGGCAAGAGCTGAGTGCCCCTGGCTTAGTCATGAGGACTCTGAGAGGGTTGACTCGTGAGATCACATGTATGGTTTGTCCCGTAACATAATGCTGCGTCTTCTGAATAGCGAACACCAGGACGAGGCATTCCTTCTCCACAGCGGTGTATCGGTGCTCTGGCCCAATCATCATTCGGCTGAGGTAATATATGGCTTGCTCATGGCCTACGTCATTGTTTTGTGCTAGCAGAGCCCCGAGGGAGTGTTCCATTGCTCGTACATAGAGCAGGAATGGTTTTCCATGAACCGGGGCCACCAAGACTGGAGGATTTGACAAATATTCTTTGATGCTGTCGAAAGCATGCTGACATTCCTCGTCCCATACGAATGAGACTCCTTTCTTCATGAGGTGCGTGAACGGTCGGCATCGCCCGGAGAGGTTAGAAATGAATCTCCTGATGTAAGCTAGCCTCCCTTGGAGGCCTCTGAGTTCGTGGAGATTTCTCGGGGGACCCATCTCCATGATTGCTTTCGTCTTCTCAGGGTCTACATGGATACCTCGTGTCGTGATGATGAAGCCCAAGAACTTCCCGCTGGATACGCCCAGAAAGGACTTCGTAGGGTTCATTTTCAAATTGTGCGCTCGTATAAGGTCGAATACCGTCCTTAGATCCTGCAGATGGTCTCCCTTGCGGTGACTCTTAACGGCTATATCGTCAACATAGCACTCTACTGTCTTGCGTAAGTGGTCTCTGAAGATGATGCTCATGGCTCTTTGATATGTGGTGCCAGCATTCTTTAAATCGAAAGGCATGACTGTGTAGCAGTATGTGCCAATTGGTGTTCGGAATAATGTATGCTTTTCGTCATCAGGAGACATTTTGATTTGGTTGTACCCCGAAAAGCCATCCATGAATGACATACGTTCGAAGCCGCAGGTATTTTCGATCATGATGTCTGTGATAGGAAGGGGGAATTCATCTTTGGGGCACGCCTCGTTCAGATTGCGGAAGTCGATGCAGATTCGAATCTTTCCATTCTTCTTGAGGACGAGTACTATATTGGCGACCCAATCGGGATGTTGCTCCTCACGAATGAAGCCGCTGGCTATCAGTTTGTTGACTTCGGCTTCGATCGCGTCCATGATGCTTGGGCGGAAGCGTCGCTGTTGTTGATTGACTGCTTCGTATCTGGCCTAATATTAAGTTTGTGAAGAGCAATGTCGGGATTTAACCCTGGCATGTCTTTATAGCTCCAGGCGAACACATCAATGTATTCTCTGACAAGTTCTAGCAGCGATTCTCGCTCTTCGTCTGCTAGGCTTTTACTGACGAAGATCGGTTTTGGGGAAGATTCGCTGCCGAGATCCACTTGTATGACCTCATCTTCAGTAGGAGGTTCTCTCTGTTCGAACCGCTTTTTCCATTGTGCGTCCAATTGCTGGGCCCACGGCTCTAGCTCGAGGATTTCGGGGATGTCTTCGTCTTCTTCGTAAGCGTCGGCGAATGCCATGTTGACTGTCATGACTTATCTGAACACATCTCCGATGCTGGTATCCGAGTTCGAGGTTGGTGACCCGGTTGAATGTGACTGCCAGTCGCATTCTTCATCTGAACTCTCAGGGGTCGTAGTAGGCGTTACATACCCCAACCCGCATCGAGTTTTGCTATAGTAGTCTCGTGGTTTGCCCGCCGGGACTGGCGGCTTCAAAGGTAATCGTCGCCCAGTGCCGTAGTTCAAACCTGGCGTCGTCTCCAGATCATACCCTTGTTTCTGCATGAGATATTTGGATTGGGGGCTATAAAGATACAGAGGCAGTCTTCCGGGATCTGACCCGAGGTCGACTTCCTCTATGGTGAAGGGATGCGGGTTGTTCGTCCGGCCGAAGATGATTGGATGGTCCCCTCCCTCGATTATGCGGTAAGCGTCTTCTACTGGAGTAAGCTAGATTACGGTGTACACATTTGTCACCTGTGTGTGTAGGTGAGTGCCTATACCGTGTTCCATAGCATATATTGTACATAGCTTATTGAGATTGGTGTAGTTCAAAGATAACCCTTTATTGGTGAAGTAAGGTATCTTTTCTAGAGGGATTACATCATCTGCGGAGGAAACATCAGTGTGGGCAGCCACATACTTGGCTAGCTCCGGTTCCTCTTCGGCTACCCCCTGTATAAATGAAGACTGAGAGGACGACCTAGGTAGCTTGATCGTCAGAGGTTCAGCTGATGGAGCAGAGCGTGGAGTTGTTGGCAGACTAGCGACCCCCAGTTTGGCACTTGATATGGAGCGAGGAGTGGCCGGTTCGCTAGAAGTGTCAGACCTTGCATCAGGGTGACGACCCTTCTTGGGAAGGCATATCGTCAGTGGCCTATCGGAGGGATTGAGCTTCTCCGTTTGGGGTTGATCGACTTTCGACAGTCTGATTGTCAGTGGCCTCGTTGTGGGTCTCGACACTTGGCCGGATCTTGGCAGCCGGATTATCATCTGCTCCTCCTGCGCCGAGAGGCTGATCGGGTCTTTCCGCAGAGTGGCAGTAAGGGGTGCGGACCTTCCCGGCTTGCGATCTTGGAGGTGGATCGTCAGAGGCTCTTCTGATCCTGTGGCCGTCTCGGTACTAGCTTGTACATTTCCTTCATCAAGGTACCTCTTCGACTTTTCGTATAGGCAGGAGTCCGAGTAGTAAGATTCGACCCCCTTGAAGGGATCGATGTCAGCAAATTCCGTCTTCACGAAGCCGTGTTTATCGACATATTTGAAGCACTGGTGTAGCGTGGAAGGCACGATCATATAATCGTGTATCCATGGGCGCCCCAAGAGGATGTTGTAAGAAGTGTCTGCATCTATGACGTAGCAGGTGACTTCGGATTGGAGGTCGCCAATTTGACACTTCAGACGAATCTTCCCAATAGGGTAGCTCCTGCCCGAATTAAAACCGCTGATGGCGGTGCTTGTAGGTGTCAGGCGATGCATTGGGATACGGAGATGATGTATCAGACCCTTCGGGATGATGCTTATGGAAGAGCCAGGATCTATGTGCATCCGATCCACCTTCACGTCGCCAATGTATCCCGTGTAGTATAGCAGGCGATCGTGTAGGTTGGTTTTGATGAGCATGTCCTGCGGAGTGAAGACGATGTTGGGCATTGCTCCCGTGCAGGCACTGTCTTGGAGATCCATGGGTGAGTCCTCCCCGGTGAGGTTGGATTGAGCCAGATAGACATCGGCATTTTGGAGTGCTTCGCTTAATGCAATACGAACGTCCTTGGATAGCCTTAGGAGTTCGTACAGTGACAACTTGGCCGGTGTGTTAGCCAATTGCGCTAAGATATCAAAGTTGTAGGGCCTCTCTAGCCCTTGGGCTACCTCTTTTCGGAGGGATTTGTCGAAGCGAGTCTCCCTCGGCCTAGGCTTGTCGGTCGTCGAAGGCTGAGCCGGTCCCGGAGCATTAGTTGTAGTGGGTTGATGATTTTCAGCTGGATTGTCAACCACAGGTTGGGATTGCGCTCCGGACCGCGTGACGACGGCTGTAGCTTCCTCGTTGTCTGTCGAGATTGTGTGGCAGGTCCTGACTTTTCCACTTTTCTTCTTGTCGGTGGAAGATGGTGTGAGCCGAGTCACTTCTGACACCAAGTCTGGATGGATCCACATGACTTCCTCTCGTGATGTGATGAGGGGTACTAGACCGACAGCCTAATCTCGGGGAGGTAGAAGATTGGTAATCTCCATTGTCGCTAGAGGGACGGGGATCACCCCGTCTTGAGTCTCCGTCGGAGGGAAGCTGCCGAATTGTACGGATACCATATTGGCCGCCACGGTTACCTCTTCGAAATCGATGGCCAGAGCGTTTGAATCGATGAGATTTTGGATGTACCGTTTCAGCTGGTAGCAATCGTGTGTAGCATGATGGACATAGCGATGATAGTGGCAGTACTTTGGATTCTCCATCTCTGCCGGCCGCGGTTCCCGTCTTGGTGGAGGAAGCTGAATTATGTTCCCTTGTATGAGCATGTCCAAGATGGGCTTGACGTGACCGTCTTCGAAGGAGTAAGTGATTTACGGCCATTGTTTGTCTGCTGGCTTCGGCTCAGGTTTTTGTGCTGTATCGGCCACCATAGCCTGTTTTTCTTTGCTATCCCGATTGTTGGAGGGGCTACCCCCATTATCGTTGTTGGGACGCTTGCCCTTGTTTTCTCCTTCCGAGATGTGCAATTCCAGTTGGCGAGCCTTCTTCAATTGTTCTTCGGCGCTTGTGGCGCTGATGATGAACGTCTTCCAATCTTTGAATTGACTTTCGCCCATCCAGAGACTGATCGTTGGAAGCAGTCTCTTTTGGCAAATTTCAATTAAAGAGGAATCTGGATTTCCGGAGGGCAGCTTCATGGCGGTCTGGCAGAACCGCTCAATGTAGTTCCTTGTCAGCTCCTTCTCCCCTTGGATGACGTCCATGAGGGTGGACATGGTGACGTCCTGCCCTACCTCGTAGAATCTCTCCAAGAACATGCGCTTGAAGCCGGCGAAGGAGTGGATACAGTTGTCCGGCAGGTTGCGATACCAGTCGAAGGCGACTCCTTCCAATATCCCAACGAATAGTCGGGTGAGAATAGCATCGTCATGGGGTAGATGGTCCGTGGTGACCTCGAAGTAAGTGATGTACCGACTCGCCGAGGTCTTGTCATCATAGGGATTGATGTTGAACGGTTTATATCTTGGTGGGAAGGGCACATCCCTCCATGCAGCCGGGTATGGTTGCCGTATTCTGAGGTCTTGAGAGTTTTCTCGGGCGTAAAACATGGCTCGGAGCTCTTGGACCTATCTTCTCGCTTCGCGTGCTTCGTCCACGGCGGTAGGGGCCGTCGTTTCCGGAGGATTGTTGCCCGGGTTTGGTGCCGCAGAATTCGAGTCCGCATTGACCGCGGGACCCGTGCTTGTTTGGCCAGGCGTCCCTCCTTGCAGAGTTGGAAGGGCCGCTTTAATCTCGTCTACAGACTTGACCAAAGCAAGTAATATGGCTTCGAGACTGTCGATGCGCTGGCGATCACTGGAACCACCTTGGTCGCTGTCTGTCATGAACACCGTCCTTATATGATGAGAAACGGAAGGGACGGTGGAGGACGTATCCTCTGAGTCATATCCATGTACCGAGAAGTCATCGGGATATGTGGGAATATTCTCTTCTGGTTCGGACTCGGAGGGAATAGTACCCCCGGCTTCAGAGCTTGCTTCATCTTGAGAGTCATGGATGTCCTCGGGGACATCGAGGTTTGCTGTATCCGATAGGAGAGTTGCCTCCCCTGGCTCGTCTCCTTGAAACATCGGATTGTTGTGGATGTTCGGAGGAGTGCTACCCCCAGTTCCCAAGACCCCCAGCGATGTGGATGATGAATTTCCTACTGCAGCAGATTTCGTCTTTGAACAGGTGTGTTGGAATACTCCGGTGGAGGACAACCGTTTAGACGACAGTTTCTTAGCTGTAGTGGTTGATATCTTGGGGCTGGAGATGCTTGTCTTCTTCCCTCTCCCCTCAGCGGGGACTTTCTGAGTGGAATTACAGGAGACAACAGGAGGTGCCTCGTCCTCTGAGCTCGGATGCTGTAGTCTTTGGAAGACTGACGGCCGGTCTTTCGTCACTGCCGCGTTGTTGCAACAGCAGTTGACGATGATTTGGGTGCAGTGACGTCCAAGCGAGGACTCTTTGCACACCGAAGCCCCTTCTCTTTCCTTGCGCTTGTGAGGATCGCCTCACGCAGGTCAGAGGAACCACTTTGTCCTTTTGCCGCCGGGGGCTGGACTCGAGCGGTCTTATACAACTTCCCATCAGAGTCCCGCGTGATAGTCAACGAAACACCCCGATAGTCAGAGGTTGGGGCAGCTGACTGGGCTTGATGAGCCCGCGCTGCCCTAGACTTCTTCTTTTTAGCACTTGCGGGTGCGTAATAGGAAGAGTCTAAGTTGAATACCACAGAGTCTGGCTTATCATCCAGAGAACCATCAGGGTCAGGACCATATGAGAGACGGTCGAAGACTGATCGAGAAGAGCGTGGAACGAACGCTATGCGGCTAGGATTGGAAACCGTGCAGGTTGTCTGCACGCGGTTATCTTCTGCTGTCGGATGAGTTGTTCTTGTGCGACTGGGAGTCACGACCGTGCAGGCTGGCCGCATGCGATTGGCAACTGTGGCCGCATGGGTTTTCTGCAAGCGATTGACTTCAGTAACCGCATGAGTCTCATCCATGCGGTCGGCAACTGTAGCCGCATAAACTATGCGGCTGACAGATGTGGCCGCATGAGTTTTCTTCATGCGGCCGGCGGATGCAGCTGCATGAGCTTTCTCCCTGCGGCTAATACCCTTATGCGGCTTGGATCGCATAGAGTTTCTCTCTGCCCCTGCAAGTCCAGCATCATAGTATTTTCTTCTGCCGGACTTGGGGACAGCAGAGTTGTCTATGGTCTGAAGTGGGGCCGCAGAAGATTCCTTCTCGTCGTCTTGAACAACAGAGGGTATCCCATCGAGGGCTTGAGGAGGAGCAAACGATTTTGGCCTCCACTCTTTGCGAGCCTTCGTCGTGCGGGTGCGCTTCTGGACCGGGCCAGCGCTTCCTTCGGAGAGCATCTCTTCAAACGCCTGTTGGTCGAAGCGGACGACCATCTTTTGTTGCGTGGAGCCAAGTTTGGCTGCATCCGACTGCATCACCAACTCCTCAGCCGTGGAGAAGTTTGTCTCCAGCAGAGTCGCCATCGTGTTTGCCATGAAATATAAAAGAATAGAACAATTATCGGAGGACCGGACTTTTACTTCACGTTACAAACTCGCTTGTACAAAGAAAGCCTAGGGACGAAAACCTAGGTACAGCAGTCTAAGTACAATTGTTTATTTTAGATTCTGGGGGGTGACAATAGAGGCTCGGGAAGGCGACGGCAGCCCTGCCGTACTACTTGGACGATCGGTATGCAGCCTTGGCTCCTGTGAAGAGATGGTTGGCGTTGATGAAGAAATGCTCTTCTTGCTCTCCCTCTATTACTCTTCTGGCTTCTCTCTCTCTGTGTATTTTCTCTCTGATTATTGGGGGAGTCTCTCTGTATCTCTCGCAAGGGAATGGCACCTTGCTTATTTATAGGAGTGAGGGCATCATTAGGGTTTGGATGATTACCCATTCTCAAAGTGGTGGCGGCGTGATGTTTAATCAATCTGGACCATTAGTCTTAGGCGTGAAGGATCCGGGCCATAAATGTGGATAGTATTGAATCCTGTGAACGATTAATGCTGATTGCTTTAAATCTTCATGATTGGTTGTGTCAAGCTTGGATCTCTCACCACGTGTCCCATTGGCTTGATCACGAGTGATATGCCCTGATCTCATTAATTGTGAGGATAACGTTAAATATGGTTATTGGGATCTGGTAAATCTCTGATTGATTTAAAACCACGCGTCCCATAATCACCCTGCTACCAGCTGTCAAGTCATGGGGGCAATTGAATCTCTGCCACGTGTCTTAATGGTGGACCCTGCCAAAGCCGCATGATATCCATGAACCGCATGAGACAGCGTCTCAGTGAGCCGCATAGGTATAGTACTTGCGAGCCGCATGGGATGGCTTCTCGGTGAGCCGCAGGAAGATGATTCCTGCCAGCCGCATGAAGCTGTTCTTCAATTGAGCCGCATGGGAGTAGCCACGTGGCAATCTTGGATCGTGTCAGAGATTTTCTTCTGTTCCCGAAGAGCCTGTCATTACGGCAGGACCATCATGGCATTTTATGCCAAAGCCGTCAGCTGTCAAATCACGGCAGAGCATTAAATAAGGCCATTACTTGATGGCCAGCTGTGTGAAGGGATCCCACGAGGACACGTGGTGTTGATCGAGCCGCATATCTCTGTTGGTCGTTTGTGAACCGCATATACTTCCGAGCCGCATGAGGCTGGGAGACTCTTTGAACCGCATGGGACTGTCCCTATGTAAGCCGCATGGATTCTCCTGCTCCGAGCCGCATGAGACTGAGAGTCTCTCCGAACCGCATGGGACTGCCTCTGTATGAGCTGCATGGAGTTCTCCTGTTCCGAGCCGCATGAGACTGAGAGTTTCTCCGAACCGCATGGAACTGCCCCTGTATGAGCCGCATGGAGTTCTCCTGTTCCGAGCCGCATAGAGCATCATTCTGATATTTTCTATGCTTCTACAATTTATTATGAGTGTATGTATGGTAAGTTTGCAATTTACATTCATTCTTCAATTTTTTTTTGGCTTTCTTTAAGATCGACAGCCTTCACCTAAAAAGCTATTGTAGCTAAATAGTAACGATTTCTCAGCCAAGTGACAGTTCTTTGTATTATTCTTGGAGTTGTTTGCAAGGTGTTAAGGATCTTTTAAAGTTCAATAGGTTCATAAAGACTGCAAATCTGTAGCTCATAATCTTTACCCGATATTTATGATGTTTATATCTGGTTAGAAGAGGCCCCTTCGCATGTTTCTTGTCAGTGTTTTTCAATAAACTTTTAGATAGGCACAAACGAACATGATTGAACTTTGCCGCTAGAACTAGAAATAGCGTAAACGACTAAGGATTGAACTCTTAAAGAACGACGTAGTTTTTGTTAGTGATAATGACTACCAAATATTTTAGAATAAAGATTGTTGATGTCATTTCTAATTTTCTAGTGTTTGATTTGCTACAAAAGCAACTAAGCGTCCTAATTAAATCGTGCCGGTAAATAATGCATACAACCAGATTATCATCACTTACAACAACAAATATTATACGCAACAAATACAATAATATGTGAATCTTTTTTTACATAACTTATATGTGGGCTTCATTATGTGCTAGATTTTCTGACATTTTGAATCTCTTTTTTTTCCACTCTTTGCCTGGTGCTTGTTATCTCATCCATGATTCCATCATTTTTTTATGACCCCCTCCCAATCCCCGCCTTGGCGATCAATGTTTAAATATCCTGAGGGATACCAATTTTATTTATTTATTTATTTATTTATTTATTTATAAATAGATAATCATATGCCAACCATTAAAAAAAAACATTCATTGGTGGCCGGCAGCTACCAAATACTTTTATTTAATTATAAATAGATATTATACCAACTAATTCTCAATGACATTTATAGGATATACAATCTGGTATGTGTTTCCTTTGCACCACTTGAAGGCCTTCACATTCTGCATCCCCTCCATTGTGCTGCATATAAAAACAATTTCAAATATAGTTCAGCAGAAAAATTTGACGATGGTTAGGATTGCTAAATGACAAACATCAAGTATACCTGGAGATATTTTCAGGCAATATGGGAGATTTTTCACTCTCTCCGGGCAGCAATTTGGTTGTCGTGTTGGAAAAAAAAAAATCATGCCTATTCACGAACTCGAGGATGTAGATCTTCTACTCTATGACGAAACAATTTACCTACTGCTCTCCGCTCGCAATCCTGTCTCACATGAAAAACAAGATCAATATTCAATAAACCACATGTTCGGAGCTAATATTGGCATTTTTCGCCCTAGTAGTGTAGCATAATAATGATATAGTGAAGATAAGAAGACTCGAGAATAAAAAACATGTATTTTGTTGCAGTGATATAGGTATGAAGAAGTATCTAGGTGACCATAGAAACTGATTTGTGCTGACTCAGAAACTTGAAATGGTGATTGACGTGGATAATCATAAAAAAAGATCAACTCGAGCAGTTTCTTCATAGTTGGATAAATTCTGCTGACCCTTGCATGATGTAAAAGGTCAGACATTCAAATAGATTATAAACAAGATGGTCTAGTGATCTGAGATGTAAGAGTGATGATCACACATTAACAAAGCTGCAATATGAAGTTTCAAGTTGTCTTGGCAACACTTGAAGCCGATAGAAATTCCAATACACCATTTAGAAGACCACATTTGTTACTAAAACCTAATGATTATGAGGTACACAGAGAACACATTCAGTCAGATCTGATCAGGACTAGATGACGACATCATTGATCAATCGTAAAATGTAAGATTGCTCCATCACATGGGAATAGAACATTAGATACCTAATGATCAGCGGAAAATGTAAGATTGCTGCATCAAATGGGAATAGAACATTAGATACCTACATACCATTGGTACACTACTTACGCAGTTAATAGTGACTTAGAAATGTACATGCATTTTTCACCCTGGTAGTGTAGCATAATAACGATATAGTGGAGATAAGAAGACACGAGAATGAAAAAAAAAACATGTATTTTGTTGCAGTGATATAGGTATGAAGTTCTAGGTGATCCATAGAAAATGATTTGAGCTGACTGGAAACTTGAAATGGTGATTGAGGTGGATAATCATAAAATGATCAAGTGGAGCAGTTTCTTCATAGTTGGGATAAACTGTGCTGACCCTTGCATGATATAAAAGGTCAGACATCCAAATAGATTATAAACAACATGGCCTAGTGATCTGAGATGTCAAGAAAGAGTGATGATCACACATTAACAAAGCTGCAATATGAAGTTTCAAGTTGTCTTGGCAACACTTGAAGCCGATAGAAATTCCAATACACTATTTAGAAGACCACAGTTGTTACTAAAACCTAATGATTATGAGATACACAGAGAACACATTCAGTCAGACATCACTGATCAATCGTATATCATGTCACTGACCTCTCCAATTTAAATGGATCAGCGGAAAATGTAAGATTGCTGCATCACATGGGAATATAACATTAGATGCCTACATACCAATGGTACACTACTTATGAAGTTAATTGTGATCTTAATAATGTACATGCATACATCGAACATATCAGTGCCATAGCCATAGCCAGAATTTTCATCTTAGGGGGGTGCGACGCCTACTATTAAAAAATAATAAAACATAATAAACATATTTATAATTCCAAAAACATCATATATTAATACCAAATGACATAAACTATTACTGGATTAATACGAATAGGAACATTATGATTCACCTATTAGTTTAGGTTAAGTGATCCATTAATTGGGTAGGCTCCGAGTAAGGAATGTGTTGCCGTTATAATCAATTATAATAAGAGTTTCAATGGACCTATTTGCGTTTGAATCCGACTTTGTTACACATCTGAAAGTCACATATACCAGTTTAAGATTTCAAGGTTCAAGACAGATCACATGTGGAAGTTTGTGTTACATAGACATCCCGAGTACCAGTGGGTCAAAATTGAATTAGCTCAGATGAGATCTAGACAATGACACCCACTTCAATTGCTTTCTTTAATTGACATTCTAATGCAGCTAGAGAAGAAAACATATGAACGGTAAGGACGAATGCTTTTCGTATTTAATTATAGTATGATTTTAAGTGATGGACATGTTATGAGAATATATACCATAGGAGCATAATAGACCTAATTGCGTTGCTCTAAATGAAAGGTTTCAATTACTTGATATAAGATAACTAGAAAATATTGACCAATGTATCATCAGATTTCTACTCAGGTACAAAAGTTGAAAGATTGAGAACAAGAGAAACACAACGAAAAAGCTCGTATATATTTCTGAAAAATATAACTGCTAGTGTTTGTTTTTCCTAACCACCATTTCCATTTTGCAGGAACTATGGTATCAGTGCTTTCCGGTTATTTAATAATCAACATGTCTGTTAATCCTATTGTCTAATAGACTAATACTTTGGAGTTAGGAAAGGTTTGCAAGCTACATAATCCCTTTTCATTTTAAGTCAGGTACTACTTCATGTGCTCAGATAGGTATGCGGACTCTCTCTCTCTCTCTCTCTCTCTCTCTCTCTCTCTCTCTCTCTCTCTCTCTATATATATATATATATATATATATATATATATATATATAGCCAATGACCCTCTAGCCTAGTGGTAGTGGTAAGGCATGCGGCCCGAGTGGTCAGGAGATCAATTCCCGGTGGGAGCGTTCGCCACAATTACCTTCTTTCAATATTTTTATTTTATTTTATTTTATTTTTTCTTTCAATATATATATATATATATATAAAAGATGGTGATAAACTGTTGAGTGTTGTCAATATAAAAATCCATCTTATGAACTTTATTCTTTCAATAATGTATGTACTGTTTTACTAATTTCCTTTTCATTCCATGAGGTACTAAGGTAAATCATTATAAAACCAACATATTCAAGTATAGAAGCTTCCTTACACCTATTTAGAATTTTGTTCATAGTAGACACATTCTTGGAAGCATACTACAACGTTTAGTTGATCTCGTGCTGGAAAGTTGTTCCTTAAATACATAATCTCACTGATGTGCCATTGCAAGGTTGTGGTAATGGAGCATCATTCTATTTTATTTTTAGGCTAAATTACAACTTGATACCATCAACTATTCGAGTTTTTCAACTTGATACCCTCAACTTTGATAGGCATCAAGTTGATACCCTCCCCCCATTTTTGACCTAACGGGGTTAAACGAAGATGGAAAATGACAAAATTACCTATGGGTGAGCATTATTCGGTTTTGAACCGAAAATCGAACCGAACCGAACCGAATAAGAGATTCGATTCGGTTTTGAAAAAAATCGGTTCAATTTCGGTTTTGAGAATACTAAATTTTCTTATTCGGTTTCGGTTTCGGTCCAACACCGAATAAGAAATTTTAGTTTATATATATATATATATATATATATATATATATATATATTTTTTTTTTTTTTTTTTTTTTTGAGGGTGTCCACTTCTTAATGGTGCTTGGAGGCATGCCTCCAAGGGGGCTCGAACCCGCGCCACTGCGCTGGGGTGCTCCACCGTTCCCAACGGGCTACGGCCACGGGGACACACACACACACACACACACATATATATATATATATATATATATATATATATATATATAGAGAGAGGTATATACTATATGTATATAATAAATATATCTAGGTATATTTAGTTATTATATATTAACAAAAAAAACACAAATAAACCAAAAAAACCGAATAAACCGAATAAACCGATTTAATTCGGTTCGGTTCGGTTCGGTTATTGACCAATTCGGTTCGGTTTCGGTTTTGCTTATTCGGTTTCGGTCGAATTCGGTTTGGTTATTCGGTTCGGTTGGAACCGAATAAACCGAATACTCACCCCTAAAATTACCCCTCCCCATTCTCTCTCTTCCGCAGCCCCTCTCTCCAATGTCGACAGTCCGGAAGGGGGGGGGCGTCGCAGCAGGCCTCGCGGGGCGCGGGACACGCAGCTGGAGTAATGCGGGGGCAAGGCGCGGAAGGGCGCGGGGGGGTGGGGGGGGGGGGTGGTCCTCTCTCTTTCGCAACCCACCCACCCCCTCTCTGGCGCCGGCAGCCCCTAGGGGGGGGGAGGCGTCGCAGCCGGAGGGGGACGCGCAGTCTGAGGAGGAGGGATACGGCGGCACGGGGGAGTGCGGAAAGGGGGGGTGACACGGGCCGGGCTAGGAGGAGGGGGGCAGCGGCCAGTGCAGGAGGGGTGGGTGGGTGGGGGGTTTGAATGGAGAGGGGAGAAGGAAAGGGGTATTTTAGGAAGAATTTTTTTTGAAAATCTTAACGCTGTTTTGACGGAGGGTACCAAGCTGAAAATATTAGTTGGGAAAGAGTATTAAGTTAGTACCTATCAAAGTTGAGGGTATCAAGTTGAAAAACTCGAATAGCTGAGGGTATCAAGTTGTAATTTAGCCTTATTTTTACCCATGCCCATGATCCTAGTATATATAAAAAAATATTCAATATGATGATAAGATACGTCCCATTATATCCAACAATCAGCAGGTAAAGAGAAAGGTGGTCTTTCAACCATATATTGCAGCTGTTATTCTAACTGGAACTGTGAAAAGGCACCAAAGAAGAAAAAGACTGGATCAAGGAGAACAGACTCACCACTCTTTTAAACTACTGTACCATTAGATAGCATACAAGAACACAACATGAATGATGAAAAAATAAAATAAGAACATAGTGTAACCTCATCCAACTACAGCAGTCCTATGAAGTAATCATGAAGAATAGGTCATTTCTTCAGTAATATGAAATTTTAAACAAGGGCCTAGAATGCTAAGAGGGGAGTCATTTCAAGCTGACATTAAGACCGAAAGAGAATGTCTTCAGCAACGAAATTGTCTTCATAGCAGTACTATTTCTAGCTACCACATTATGCTAGAAAAATTATAACCCAATTAATATTCTGATGTTCTCTTGTTAGAGAAAGAAGTCATCAAAGCCAATTTCATGAACCACATAACATCCCAGTTATTTATCGGTAATAGGAATATCTCAATCGACAAATGTTGTAAAAGAAGAAAGCAGTTGCTAAGCAGCTAGGTGCACCCACGCAAACATACACAAATACACAAACATATTTAGTCTTAGGTAGGGCCCATGCAGATATCTAGTACTGAAACGGATCAGGCAGCCCAGGATAAATAGCCCAGGCCCTTCAGGGCATTGATTTGTCTGCAAAGGGAACTAGGAGGCACTAAGCAGCCGTCTTTTAGAACACTTCCATAGTTCCATTGATAAATCTTACATGATATTAGAGTGCATATAATGGATCTTACGGGGAAAAATCCTAGTCAGTTAATCGTATTAGATCAGTCATAAATGTGCATTAAACTGAAGAACCCATGTAAACCTTCGAGAATAAGAAAATGGTCTGCTCCTACATTCAGTATTGGAACTAGTTTAGGGCAGCAATGCCCTCTTTCATAAATAACTTTTGGTATTAGCAAACCTCGATAACCTCCTAAAACACATAAACAGTACAAAATCATATGCCATAACTATCATAACTTTTGATTGATAACCAAAGTTTTCTTTCATTAGTTTTTCCCCATTCTTTAAGAAGGTAAAAGGTGTCCCCTGGGCCTACATACAAAGTTTGAAGCCAGGATCTGAAAGTTTCTTCAGGAAATTCATGTAACAAACTATAAACCGAAGCATTACCCAAAACTATCATTAAAATATTAGAAGTTTTACCTTAAACATATTCAGGAAAAATGGTTTCCCAGGATTCATTCTCCTCAACTTCAAAAAAGTGTAAGCAAAGCTCAACTGGTCGCGTGATGTGAAACGGTTCACCTCATTAAACCAAAGACATGAAAACAAATTTGACATGGGTGTGTGAGCACGCACGATGAATGAACCTTCAGGTACATCTGCAAAAATCAGATCATCATTGATGGGTTCCAGAAACAAGAATAAGCAACGCTACCAATAATGAAACATGGTACGACACATACAACTTGGAAGAGGAGCCTTCTTGTCTGACTCGTTAAATTTGATTAGACCATCGGACTGATAAAATTGAAATTGCTCATCAATGGCTGAATGATTGTACTTATTTAAGCGCTTGTTTTGAAGCACTTCCTCCCAGACACAATGACGGTCATAGTGATTCGAGATGGCATATTCTGATCTCTTTCTCCATAGAAAGTATTCAAGGATCAGCATTGGATCAGCCTGTAGTCTCATTTTACTATCAATCCAAATTGAATACCTGCTATATTGAACATTTATTGCATTTAATGTGAGATTAACTACTAAAGAACAAGCCCAGTAGAAATGCTGAAAAACTAAAAGGAGCAGGTGTATATAGCAGGATGCTGTAGAAATACAGTAACAGATACCAACGGGGACAAAAAAGGATGGTCAAGAAGCTCCCTTGGGAGAAAGGAGACGTCCCAAGTTCAAGTGAGCATTTTGTTAAGACCAGGATTAACTAAATATTTGCACCATAGATCAGTTAGGCTTTGTTCAATTATTCTTACTCTCAATATGAAGATAGGGATCTACTAATTAGGAAAACCCAATGTCATATCAAACATTCCAGTTATAACCTAATTAAAACTGTTAAGTGTTATATTAGAGTTATTAGTTAGTGGGCTTTAGTCCCACATTGCTTAGAACAATAGGAGAGGGACTAGTCTCTCCTATATATATGTAGCCTCTCATCATTAATAAATTATTATATTATTCCAACTCTACATGGTATCAGAGCCAAAATCCTATCCGTCATCCACCCCTCTCTCTCTCTCTCTCTCTCTCTCTCTCTCTCTCCACAAAAACCTAACCCTAATCCAATCCCCCCTTCTCTCCTCGCCACCCCGACCTCCCCCAGACCCCCCTTGCTGCTACCGACCCCCCAGACCCCCCCTGTTGCTGCTGACCCCCCCTGCTGCTGTCGCCCCACCCCCCCCCTCCATCTCCCCTCCTATCAGCCCCCCTTTTCATGGCTCAAAACCCTAACCCTAACCCCCTTCCACTTGCCGCCGCCCAACCACTCCAAACCCTAACCTAGTTCAAAAAAAATCGTTGGAATTCTCAGAGGGTAAACATATGATTGTTTGCTGAAACCTCTGACTCTCAATGATCAATTCGGAAATTTAACAAAGAGCAAACATATGGTTTGTTTTGCATGAATCTTTGTTTCTTTCGTTGATCTTCACACCAGGATCTAACAGAGGTTAACATGGGTTATCTCTCTGTCCTGGCTTGTGATTCATACTCTCTGCTTCCTATGCACGTGTGTCGGTTCTGGCTCCGTTTTTAGCGCATTGACAGATTTGATGTGATTATCCAATTGGAAAGATCAAATCGACAGTCGATTCAGGAATCCTAAAAGATGACAGACACTATGACGAATAGCAGTGCCACCGACACTAGTGTTAACAATACACTAGTGGGACCAACAGGCACTAGCACGACGATTTTCTCTATTCGACTTGTCGACCGACGGTTGGAAGGACCAGAGGGCTACTCGACATGGAGAAAGAAGGTCGAGAAGATGCTTCGCGTAATGCGGTTATCCAAACATCTGACTGACAACCCTCCAGTAGAAGATGATCCCATATTTGAGCAATGGGAGACAGATGATAGTCGACTGTTTACACAGTTGATGAATTCAATGGAACCGTCGGTGAAAGACGTGGTTTAGAATACGGACTCCATGAAGGAGTTATGGGAGGTACTGGCAGCGGCGTTTGATGGAAAACGCGATTTGTCTAGTATTTATGACTCGGTCGTTGGTGTATACCGAGCAAATCAGGAAGACAAATCTCATAAAGACCATTTTCGAACCTTTAAGGCTATGTCTGATGAGATCGACCGCGTAGTACCACTTACGTCGGATGCTAATGAAGCAAGGGCTCAACGTGAGCAGCTTCATGTCATGGCTTATCTTGACTCTCTCCGTCCTGATGCGGACTCTGCTCGCTCTCAGATTATTGTTGGATCTGAAGTTTCGTCCCCGTTGGAAACGCACTATCGTGTCCTTCGGACAGCAAAAGTCGTTTAGACCACTCCGGGTGATACTCCTGCGGATTGCTCTGCTCTTGGTACAGCTCGTACGGAATTTCGTGGTGGTCGTGGTGGCCGATGTGGTGGCCGAAATGCTGGTCGAGATGGGAGACGTGGCAATGGCGGTCGTGATGGAGGAAGACCGCGCACATGCTTTAATTGTGGTCAGCTTGACCATTTCTACTGGCAATGCACTAAATCACCTGCTGCTAATGTCACAACTGATGTTCCTGATGATGGTGTCCGATCTATTCAAATTAGGGCTGAGCAATTTACGATTTTTAAACCGTTAACCGACCCGACCCGAACCGTAAAAGATAATCGGGTCGGGTTCTGAAAGTTCGGGTCGGGAGTCGGTTTTTACAAATGAAATTAACGATTATCGGTTCGGGTGACGGGTTTGGAAAACGGTTCCCGACTCGAACCGAAAACCGAATATAATTTATATTTAGTAAGTTACCAAAATACCCCCTGTAAATTTGTCCTAGCTATTTAAACTCAAATCTCTCATAGATTCTCTCTCCTCCCCTTTTCATTAGCCAGCAGCCGCTCTCTCAACTCTCTCTATCTCTCTGAGAGCAAGCCCGCCTCCCCTCTCTCCTCACTCTGCCCTAATTTTTCTCCTCCTCTGCTGCACTTCGGCAGCTCTGCCTCTCTCGAAGACTCGATCTCGAGTCTCTTTTCTCGTCTATACGAAATCTGCGGTTGTGCCTCTCTCAATCTCGATCTCTCGATCTAACCTAGATCTGTCTAGATCTGGGCTAGATCTGGGCTAGATCTCTCGAGATCCAACCTAGATCTCTCGAGATCTAACCTAGATCTTCGAGATCTAACATAGATCTCTCGAAGTGGGTTGTTCCTCACTCGGAATACTTTATTCTGGTAGAAAATTATCAATATCTCGATTTTAATTTTTTTTACAATTAGTTGATGATTTAAATTATTATTTTCTAATTAATTTCGGTTATTTCTTGCATGAATTGTGGAAGGAGAGCAATTTTGGAAATATTCAATCTCGAAATATTGAAACTTGTACTCACTCACTGTAAGTTCACTGCTTGCTATCTCGAATTTTCGGAGTCTTCATTAAGGAATATATGCAGTGGGTTGCTATGTTGTTGCAAAAAATGGTGCTGCAACTAACTTGCTAATTAATAGCAACTTGATATGTTGTTGTTGGCTTATAATAATATGTATTTTCCAGTGTTAGCTTATAATTTGTATGATACTGGATACTACTCTGCTAGATACATTTTAGTATTTACATGCTCTGGATAGTGGATATTTACATTATGTACATAACTTTGCTATGGATACTACCATCACCATGGTCCTCTGGATAGTGGATGCTGCTCTGTGACACTTCCATCACCATGATCTATTTCACTTTACGTAATGTTCTAGATATGAGGTGATACATAAGGTTGTAACTGGAAATGTAGACTATGCTGGAAATGATCTGGATACTACATTTTGTGATACATAATTTACAAAACATGATTTAATTTACATTATGTATAGTAGCATGTCCAGTGTCCAGTTTACATCATAGTTTGGTGCTTTGCTTCATGCATGTTCTTTTCATGTACTTTACATGTAAAAATATGGACTATGCTGTGACTATGCTGGACCAACATCTTCCAATTTCTTAAAGGTTTGTCTTCTTCCCTGATGATAAATTCTATAAAGCTTTTGTTTGCCTAAATTGTTTATTAGCATTCTTCACATTGTGAAGAACTTTTCAGTATATCTTTGCTAATACTTAATTCTGGAATTACTGATGTCTTTTACTGTTGTTACATAGGTCTAATCTGCAGCCATAATGGCGAGGCATAAACTGCAGCCAATGGCGAGGCATAAACTGCAACCAGTGGCGAGGCATATTCTGCAGCCATAGTGGCGATTGATGCAACCCTCTGTTGTCTGTTGTTACTCTTATTTTTATTTGAATAATAGTTACTTAGATTTTTTTTAAAAGATTGGCGATGATGATAGGCTTGAGAGGATGATGATAGGCTTGAGAAGTGAGAACATATACTACATTGCATCCTCATTGATGCATAAAAAGCCATTTGAGCCTTAGAAATTATCTTTTTTTCTTGTGTAGCACTGATGGTTTGGGATCATGTTAGCTCAGCTATGAGCTCTGTGGCTATGTAATCAAAATTTCTGTTAGATTTCTTAAGGCTTCGGTTTGGTTTGGTTTGGTTTGGTGTATTGTAATGTATTGTTATTAAGGAGGGAAGCATGATGTATTGTAATTTATTGTAATGCATTTGTTCTTTATAATTTATACTTTATAATCAGGGATAATCAATTTGTACAGAGCAATTTCGGCAATTCAAAATGGATTTTACATTGGATTATTATGGCAATTTGAATTGCCCAGATTTTTTTATTTTTTTAAATATTTTCAATTTACTAAAATGAGAAAGCCCACGGCCCACTAGCCCAGTAAACCGAACCGACCGAAAACCGAATCGTTTTAATTCGGTTCGGTTTTTTTGGTTTTTTACAAAACGGTTCGGTTTACGGTTTTAATATATACGGTTTTCGGTTAATTCGGTTCTTACAAATCTGGTTCGGTTTGAACCGAACCGTTGCTCACCCCTAATTCAAATGACTTCGGACTCAACTCATATACAGAGTTCTTTGATTTCCAGGCTCAACGTCGTGGTGAAGCTTCCATGTCTGGATCACAGCCGGATACTCAGCAACGTGCATAGTAAAGTCCAAGCAGTGGGTAATTGACTCTGGTGCGTCTTCTCACATGACTGGTGACGCAGATATAATACATGATTACGTATCTATCCATCGTGTTTCTGGCATTATTGTTGCCAATGGAGGTTCCTTGACAGTCCGAGGACATGAAAGTGCCAGTCTTTCTTCCGGACTGTCACTCAATTTTGTATTACTTACACCTGGGAACCCATTCAGCTTAATTTCTATTAGTCAAATTACTCGTGAACTGCATTGCTCGGTAACATTTTTTCTGATGGTTGTATTTTTCAGGACCTGAAAACTGGGAAGACTATCGGTAAGGGACGTGTGGCTGGAGGCTTGTACCTGTTTGACGCATCTTCTTCGGTGGTCTATGCCGGTGTGAACCTCGATTCTTTCAAAGTTACAGAGTCAGTTAGGCCATCCATCAACCCAAGTTCTCCAGAAAATTTACCCTTCTTTAGATATTACTGCTTCGTTTTATTGTGAGTCGTATAGTTTAGCTAAGCATCACCAGGTTTCGTATACGGTGAGTCAAAATAAAATTGCATCGGCTCCTTTCGAGTTGGTGCATTCTGATGTATGGGGACCTTGTCCAGTTGAATCAATAAAGGATTTTCAGTACTTTGTTACATTTGTTGATGATTACTCACGTGTCACTTTTGTTTATTTGATGAAAAATCGTTCAGAATTATTTAATATTTGGTACAATTTTTATGCTGAAATCAAAACACAATTTGACGTTCCAATTAAAAAATTTCGAAGTGACAATGGTCATGAGTATTTATCTCGTGAGCTCGATAGTCATCTAGTCTATAATGGTATCATCCACCAAACTTCTTGTGCGTACACACCACAACAGAATGATGTGGCCGAGCGCAAGAATAGTCATCTCTTGGAAATAACACGTGCCCTTATGTTTCAGGCACGTACTCCTAAGAAATTTTGGTCGGATGCGATTCTTACCGCTTATTACCTTATTAACCGCATGCCATCATCAGTTTTCAATGATAGTACTCCATTTTCTAGGCTCTTTTCTGGACGAGAATTATTTCCTCTGCCCCTCAGAATCTTTGGTTGCTTATGCTATGTTCGGGATACCCAACCGACTCTTTCAAAATTAGATCCTAAGGCAATACAATATATTTTTCTTGGATATCCTAAAGATCATAAAGGGTATCGATATTTTTCTCCTGTCCTGAAACGATATTTTTTCACTCGGGATGTTACCTTTGTCGAATCCAAATTTCCTCTACTCCCACAATCAACGGGTCCGATTTTTCAAGTTTATCTAGAAGAAATTTTTTTGCTATTTCCTGCTCAAATACAACAGCCCCCCCTTACGGGGTCCCTCCCTTACCGAGACAGTCAACCGGTCTGATGGTTCACATACACCGATTCAGTCAGCTCCAACGTCACCGGCACAACAATCGCCACTGGTACCTATAGAGTCCTCCTCTGGCTCTACTGATTCGCCACCACCTGTTCCACCAGCAGCTCCGCCTATTCCACCAGCAGACCCCCCTTCTCCACTGGAAGTTCGTCCTCGTCGTGCATGTCGTAATCATCCTTTGTATGTTAACAGCTATAAAAGACTTACAAGTCACACTCAGTCTCTGGTGGCTACTATTGATGGGATTCAGATTCCCAAAAACGATGAGGAGGGTCTCAAACATCCTGGTTGGCATGCTGCTATGAACAAGGAGATGAAAGCACTTCAGGATAATCATACTTGGGACCTAGTCGACTTACCTACTGGTAAACAGGCAGTAGGTTGCAAATGGGTATTCACGATTAAGGTGAAACCAGATGGTACTCTTGATCGACTAAAGACTCGTCTAGTGGCCAAAGGATATTGTCAAACATATGGTGAGGATTATTTCGAGACCTCTCATGCTGCCAAAATGACATCTGTTCGTGTCCTCATGGCCTTGGTTGTTCGCTATGACTGGCCGCTTCTACAGCTGGATATCAAGAATGTTTTCCTCCACGAGGACCTTGATGAAGAGGTATATGTATTGCAACCTCCCGGGTTCGTTGCAAGGGAGGATAAAGTGTGTCATCTGCGAAAGGCTCTCTATGGTCTAAAACAATCACCTCGTACATGGTTTGGTCGATTTACATATGTTGTTACTCAGTTTGGCATATGTCAATCAAAGAAGGACTATTTGATCTTCTATTGACACACATCTGCTGAAAGGATACTATTTGGTGTCTATGTTGATAATATTGTAATCACGGGAGACGACAGCCAGGGTATTGCAGGCCTCAAGAAGTTTCTGGAAGAACAATTTCAAACCAAGGATATGGAATCCTTGAACTATTTCTTGGACATTGAGGTCACACGGAGTAAGCGAGACATTGTAATGTCCCAGAGAAAGTATGTGCTGGACATACTAAATGATGCAGGCATGATGCAAGCCAAGGGAGCAACCTCACTTATGGATCCAGGGACAAAGTTACTTCCAGACGAAGGGGTCCTGATGACCAATCCAGATAAGTATCATCGAGTAGTTGAAAAACTCAACTACTTGGCGGTCATGACTCGTCCGGATATTTCTTTTGCAGTGAGTGTTGCAAGCAGATTTATGGCTTCTTCAAGAGTTCCACACTGGCAGACAGTTCTCAGAATCCTGTGTTATCTAGTCAAGAATCCAGGAAAAGAAATTCGAATGGAGAATAATGGACACACTCATATTGAGTGTTTTACTGATGCTGACTGGGAAGCAAGTCTGACAGATAGACGATCTACATCTGGCTACTCAGTAGTTATTGGCAGAAATCTAGTGTCATGGAAGAACAAGAAACAAAGTGTGATAGCACGCTCAAGCTCAGAAGCAAAATATCGAGCTATTGCTCATGGCACATCAGAGGTATTATATATAAAGCATCTCTTACAAGAACTGGAAGAAGACGCAGGATCCTAAGCGGCAGATCTATGGTGTGATAACCAATCTGCTATTCATATCGCCACTAACCCAGTATTTTATGAACGGACGAAGCATATTGAAATTGATATCCACTTTGTTCGTGATGAATATACAAAGGGAGTGATAAAATTTCAACATTTGAGGACCGGCAACCAGATAGCTGATATCTTCACAAAGCCTCTTTTGGGTCATCGAGTTCAATTTCTATGTAACAAGCTGGACAGGATTGACATCTATGCTCCAACTTTAGGGAGGGTGTTAAGTGTTATATTAGAGTTATTAGTTAGTGGACTTTAGTCCCACATTGCTTAGAACAATAGGTGAGGGATTAGCCTCTCCTATATATATGTAGTCTCTCATCATTAATAAATTATTCTATTATTCCAACTCTACAAAAACCATTAGTTAGTCTTGGATAATATCTACACCATCAAAACCGTTAGATTTCTTAGTCTCATAAATGAATAGTAATGTATGGAAGAAGAAAAAATTACACCATCAACTTGAAGTTGATCAACATAATTACTAGTTTCTAATTTCTATATAAAGAGAAACATCTCTTTTTGTATAAGTCTTACCTTTTCAACTATAGCTTCTCTTAAAACAAAAGTACTGAGACACTTCAGTGCGACCACTCGGATTTCCTTTTGTTGGTCCATTACAAGAGCTCATTTACACGGTCAAGGACTTGAGTTCCATTGAGATACATTATTATTTGCATCATGAGAGTCCATGTGTGAGTTAATCACTTATCCATCCATCCTAGTTCAGTGTTATTTGTTGGTGTCACTACCAGACCATTGGTGGGATATTGGATTGTTAAATTAAAAATCATGTCTTCTTAGTATCTTGTAGTGCACATCCGTCTTTTATTTTCGCTAATACACATCTGTCTTAATCATCTTTATCTCAAAGGCATCTATGGAGTTAGTTCATTTAACTTAGGAATTCACGAATCAGACCCTTCAGATTTGCTCAAAAGGAAGCATACCCAGGTTAAACTCCTTTATTAGCTATATAAAACAGCACCATTCAATTATATACACATTTGCAATAGCATAAATATGCTCATTATCATAGAAAAGGAGACATCAACAAAAATATAGTTTTAGGCAAAAATTGTTTCATCGTGCCTTTTCATCTAAACTCTTGATAGTCTAGGGAAACTTGGAGGATGCTCCTAGGTTGCATGAACTTAAACTGCACAGACGAAAGGGTATACACGCCAACTGGCTGTCATGGCATGACTTCTCATGCTCATAGATACTTTGTCTAGGAATTTGATGCCAACATAGAGAGTTGATGTCAAGTTGACGGCCGATCATAAAACTATCGATTCTTTTATGAAGCTTTATTATGCTCCTTAGTCGAGCCCATTCTGATAGGAGAAGGCTTGGACAATAGTAACGATGACGATGATGAGGTAACAAATTCAGAGATAACTTCTACATCCTACTCCAAACTTCATGAATCATCGACTAAGAGTTTAGATGAGGGGAGTGGCAAGTTTACACACTCGGACTAAAACGAACTTAGTCATATATTCAGATTTCCTACTTCAGCATTTGTCATCATCCTTCCTATATTAAGCAAGGTTTGCAGTATATGTATCAAAATTAGTATCGGATCCTTCCTATAAGCATCGGGATCGGTGGTAACGGCAGTTTCAGATCGTAGTATCGGATTTTTTGGTATCGAAAAACAAATAGTTATTAATAAATTATTAAAAATTTATAAAACATATTTTATATATTTAGACACAATTTTAAGTATTTTATGTTTTACTTTTCAATAGTTTTAAAGTTGGATGAAATAATAGTGACCCTTACTGATTGGTTTACCTATAATAAATAAAATTTCTTCATTTACATGCTTTCATTGCTTTGGGACATTTAGTTTTGGGACATTTAGGCTGGATCTGGTATGGCCTTATTTTGCTTGTTCTTGCGTACATATATTTATTTATATATGAAAAAGTAGCATAAGTTGTTTGGTAATAGAGACTTCTGCTAATTTTTTGACAAGCAAGTTCATTTTAGGAGAAGCTTTTGAAAGTACGGAGAGATTCTTTCGAAAGCTGCTTCTGTTTTTTGAAAAGAAACAACAATACCAAACCAGGCCTTAACCAGCTAATCTGCGGGCAAGATATAAGGATTTCTATGAGAACAATGTGGTAATAAAATGTAAGAGCACTCAACCTTCTATATAGCAAATACTCTACAAAACTGTTGTTCTTTCAAGTACAGATTCCTTATAACATATTCTTGGATAAAAAGGAGAAAGCTCGAGTTACCGTTAACTTGATCCAGATAAGAAGTTAAATGGGTCGACATAAATGCTAAGTTAAAAATCCGACCCAAAACCAACTTGTTTAGTGATTTCAGTCTAGGATTTAAAGAGAGTCAGGCGGCATCTGGCCATGAGAGCCAAAGAGAGTCAGGTGGCCTTCTTTTGATGATCCCACTTCACCTTCACGAGCAGGCAACGAGCTATACTAGTACTATTTCAAAGTCTTGGTCTACTGTCAGGTCTTCAATCGGAGCAATCAAAGGAGTAACTTGGATTTGACTAACAATAGGTAGAGGGCAGCGAAAACGGAAGTTCTTTGTCAAAAGGAAATGAGAGGCAGCCGAAGGCGAACCACGAGCAGTTTGTCACGCCCCGGCTCTGCAGAACCGATCGTCTTCGCTAAGGCGTGATGCCGCGCGAGCCAAGGTTGCGCTCGCGCAAGACGGATTCCATAACAGCCGATTACAGCAGCTTGCGACGAGGTCGTCACACGGAACTCCCAAGCAGAGAAGTTGAATAACACAAAAACATGTACAAATGATACTCTTTATTGATTATTGAAAATAGGATTACAAGAACGCAAAGCCAATATTACAATCACTCAAGCTCACAACTCTCTGAATACAATCACTCAGCTCCCTCTCTTCCCTCAATTACACTCTTTCATGCCCGAAGGCTTATAATTTTGCGGATGCTTCAGAAGACGATGTCCATACATTATGTTCCGTATAGGTGAAGTTTTCAACACGGTTGCACGCCTCAAAACGCTAAGGAACTCCATGCCTCAGCGCATCCAAGCGAGCTCCGTCCCCAACGATGCAAGTTCCTATTACCTGCACGTGAAAACTGGTGGGGTGTCAGTACACAACCGTACTGGTGGTCTGAGTCCCTCGCCCACCATACAAAACCAACACGTTCATTTAGTGTGTGCAACTATTCCTTTTTTATTGTCTTTCTATTCTTGTCTTAGGATCAATTTTAGGACATAGACTCCTGGCCTATTTTGTGTCTCTTGACCATCACCGTGCCTTGCACCAATAACTTACTGATCTTTGTGCCTCTAGGTTATTCTCGTGCCAACAACATCAACGTATCGACTCGTGCTTGTCTTTCGGCCCATACTTTGAGATGCAACAACATAGTCGTGCCATAAACTATGTTCGTGCTTCAACATCGAGGCCGTGTCTTACAACTCAATATGGCTTAACCAAACTTTGGCTTACGGCCCTTCTTGACTTAAACTCGAAATAACTCAATCCAAACTTATATAACTTTCCTGTCAACGACTCACCAACCGATGCCACACCTCGTGCCGAAGCACGTGTCTTTGTTGTAGCCAAATCTTAGGCTCCATAAGGGTATTACAAACCGTGCACACATTTCTTCTTGACTCATTCGTGTTGTGCTTACACTTCCAGTGACTCAACCGACACCGTGCATGCGGATTGCCGCTCAGCACACCGACTCATCTATATGAAAAGGGGTCACTGGCAATTCAAGTTATCTTGGACATGGCTTGGATAGACGGCAATCGACTAGTGCGGGTAGCTAGCCCTACTGTAAGCCCCAAATCTCCGCTGAACACAGCTTAGCCACCGCTTCCTCCTAGGCCGACATAATCCCGGTGCCCCGATGATTCATTCGAGGAAGTATGTACCTTGTGCACAAGTTGTCCATGACCACGCACCTACAACGACATCTAGACTCAACGTAAATGCATGGTCTATTGATGATAGTGCTCAAGCCTTTGTTCCTCATCTCTTCTTTCCATACTCAATGCAAATCCCAAGTCAGGGACTGCCTCGGCGACTACCGGTCGCGCGAACTTTCTATTCTTTGAAATCCAGGAAACGGCTACTACATAGCCTTCCTACTTAACTTGAACAAAACGTGTTCCATTCATGCCATAGACCGTAGCACATTCTATATGACAAATCGTGGAATCGTGAGACATATTACTTAAATCAGCCGTGTATCGTGCCTTAACCCAACTATATTCCGTGCGATACTGCCGTCCAAGTCATATTCTATATGACGAGCCTTGAGACCGTGGAAACGTGTGACTATACCAAACTGTGGAACCGTGGGACCGCGCACGTGCTCAACTTGAACAATCGTGTTCTTTGAGTACCATAACCGTGCCAACTTCCATAAGACCGACAGTAAGACCGTAGGACATATTTGTTATGCAAAGCAGTAGGATCGCAGGAACGTGCCCGCTATGACATCAAGTCGATAGCCCATGGCATAACTTTGCCTAACTCAATCATGCGATCGAAGGATCCAGTGCCAACTTTGAAAACCATCGTGGAGAACATCTAAGCAACATATGACACTTTTTCCATGTTCTATACACATACTTAATGTATTTGTGCTTCAAAGCAGACGTAGTAATAGCAAAGTTCCACTAGTGGGACACCCGTAATAGTAAAGAAAACGTGTGAAAATGATTTTTGAATAGCATATCGTGAAAATTATCCCTCCGATTAAGCCCCTTTCCCCAATCGCTTCGATAAGAGAGTGGTTCTTCACTACCTAGTATTGGTAGTAGCATTGCTCTATTTCCTTTTCATCTCCTCTGTATGAGTTGAGAGACCGAGGGGAAGTCTATTAATTATATGGGAAGTCCTTATTGTTGTCTTCTTTCAATAATGCTTTGTCGGTCACCGCTACGGGAAAAAGCTTAGCATAGTAAGAACAGACGACGTATGAGACATAATAGTTCAACCTCATCGAACTACTACACTAGGCGTTATTTAGCTATGCGCCTATAGGATGAACTGAATGTATGTAAAGAGAGAGGCGAGTTGAGGATCAAGATGGGGAATACTCTCAAATGAGTAGAAGCTTGAAGGCCTACAGTTCGATTTACTTCAGGGGGACTATCCCATCACTTCCAGGAAAGGTAACCCCGCGAGAGGCTTCAACGGCCAATCATTCCCTCGAAGTTGGCATTGATCATCCGGTGGGTTCTTATCCACAATCTAACTTTCCCCCATGATCCTTCTCGAGTGTGGTGCCTATTAGTGTGCTTTCGTTGCTCGGTTCATTGAATTTATCAAAACACAGGTCAAACTATGTGTCAATGTGAATTTTGACTTGATCTCTCAAAAAAGAACTCTTAAGACTGGATATTCAATATTAGAATTGCATACTTGGTAAAGGTTTGTTTTGATGGGCCTTTGGAAACATAATAGGCAAGTGATCATGAAGGTATTTTTCTTGTATTTCCTGGATGTGATATTCTTTGGGGTATCCGTGTTCCTTTGTATATTGCCTATGTATTCATATAGCAATCTGGGGTCTCACCACATATAATACTTCTGTTAGGTTTTACTCATAAGAAGTTTTTAAACAGATATGACTTATATTAGGTTTTTCTCAGGTTGATCTTACATAAAAATTGCAAGTATCAAGTCAAATCATGTGATGTGCATTGAAAACTCTGGCATGAAAAAAAGGGATTTTCGACTTTCATCCCACTTATTAATATAAATTTGTACTTGCATCTCATTTTTTAATTTTATTAGACTTACATCTCACTTTTTGTCACGAAAAATACTTTTCGTGACAAAACGAATATTTTTCGTGACAAAATGAATATTTTTCGTGACAAAAAGTGGGATGCAAGTTTAATAAAATTAAAATGTGGGATGTAACTACAAATTCATATTAATAAGTGGGATGAAAGTCAAAAAGTTCCCAAAAAAAGGGGAAGGGGGGGGAGGGGGGGGTTTTGGTTGGGTGGGACATCCATAGCGCCTATAATCTTTAACTGCTTATAACCAGTAAAATCTTTGTGATTTTGTTGTTTTGACCCTTAAGATCATAGGTCAGGTGACATTGGCACTCTTAATGTACTTTCAACTTTGTCTTGCTGGGGATGTAACTATTCTTGCTCAGATGATTTTGATTAATCTCAAATAACATTAGGATATTCTAAACTTATTACCTTAACATTGAGCAGTCATGTTACAGAAAGTCATTACTATTGTTATTATGAAAAGAACTTAAGAAAAAATGCTAATTATATTCTCATATTTCCAACAACTCCATGTTTATATGAGTTTAGTACTTTAAAAAGGGAATAAATTGCTTTTTAATCCACGTGCAATTGGCAAACATGTTATTTATTAGTGTGGTTTGGTTGTGTGTGTATAAGGTAGAATCAGAAAAGAACATTACCAAGCAGATGGAAAAAGCCTGTGGGACAAAAATTTTGGCACTTTTCCAGTTCTCCGCATATCTGTGTACGGTAGGTTCTTCACTACAACAACCCTCCACAGACCAATGTTTCCGTTGTCATCAGGAACATGTCCTTCTGAAGAAACTTTTGTCAATGTTGGCTCATCCAGGAACATCACGAAGCAAACACTGTTCTTAGAATATGTGGAAATCTGTGAAAATTACAAGGTTGTATCATTACTTATAACCAAAAATTATAAAATGCCAGAGCATCACTTTTTGAAGAAAGTCGTCCCACAAATAATAAATACTTCTGATCACATCCTTATTTTATAGAAACATCATGAGCAGAAGTTCATTAGTTTATCACAACTGCAGATGAAATTTATACAAGCAACACACCTTTTGTTTACGGCTATTGCCTAAATGTCCAATTGCTTGAGAATCTAAAGATCAAGTATAGTTAGATATCAATTTCTGGAACATGTCCCTCTGAAGAAAACTATTAAATCCATAATGATAGGCAAAAGATAGCCGAGTGGTGGTTTTTGTTGATCGTCGACGTCAATCACGATGGAGGGATTGAGATATCTGGTTTTCATACAATCAAAGCAGGATTGATAAAGTGGAGGAGCGCTCATGGAGGGCTTTTGGTACTAGGATACCCTTGAAATCGAAAGAAAATTTCTAGAAAACAGCAATAAGAGCAGCGGGGCTTAGTGGGTCCATGTGTTAGGCAATTAAGAAACATGTCCAGAAAATGAACGTAGATAAGGTGATACTTTGATATGGATGGATGGACGGATGGATGGATGGAAATACATTAAAAAATAGGTACAAGAAATGATTGCTAAGAGAACTTGGATTGAGGCTGCGAGGAAGGATATGGCTTTACCTAATGGCAAAGAGGAAATTACCCTTAACAGAGCTGAATGGAAGATGAGGATTCATGCAGCTGAACCCAAAAAATCGGCATGAAGACTTTCTTGTTGTTGTCTGTCTGAACAAAATCTTGTCATGGGTAGCTCATCCAGGAACATCTCTAAAGAATAGATTGCTTTCAGAAAATGTTGCCGTTTTGTGGCAATTACATGTGCTAAGTGGTATATTTATTAAAGCTGAAAACATGATATGGCAGAGCATTACTTATGGAAGAAAGTTGTGCCACAAATCATATTTCTGACGAGGAATGGAAACATCATGTTGATACTTCTTTAAATTCTTTTTCAACCTTGAAAGTACCTTAGTAAGGATCTATCAAAAGACTCAGGGGCCTTGGATTCTGTTGTGAGTTGTTAGGTTAAGGAAAGGTGAATTCAATATTACTGTTAAATCAATATGCTCCCAGCAGGGCCAGCACTGCAACATCTAGGCCGAACCAGGATAAGAACAGTTCAACCAGTGACAATAGTTAGCTGTAGAATGACCAAGAGGTTCAAGGTATCATTTGTAGAAGTAACCACTAAAGAATGAGCTCAATATAACTCTCCTGCATGCCGCCGTAACAAGTTATGGAGAAGGAAAATGGCACAAGAAAACAAACTAATAAAAAAATAAAGCTGGAGCCTAGGTAGCATAGTCACGGACGTGGATTCAGATACGGACACGATACTAAATCGAAATATGGCAAATGTAGAAAACTTTGGATATAGGTAAGCTATGAATACGCTTGTGTACATTTATATACAAATTTTTTATACATTAGATCTGAATGATCTATTTTATGCATGATTTAGGTAGTAACATGTTTTCAAAAAGTTCTAGAAAGGATTTCACACAAAGAAATGCTATTTTCTCCTATCTCAATTATGTTTGGCACGATCAGGAACATGAAAAATAACTTTCAACCAAATTTGGGTCTTTTTAGAGCCTAGGCATGGGCAAGCCATATTGGACGGTCCTCTGGAGGAGAATCCTTACAACATAGCTTGCATCAGTTCAGCCTAGCAGCACACCTAGCATTATCTCAAATACAGACACACACAGAGAGTATATCTAGAGGCATATGAGCAGCTACTACTGGAGAAGAAAATGGATTAACTTCTTACCAATTTGCTGGTCGGTCTCCTCAAAAAGTCAGAGCTCCCGAAAATGCAAGATGATACCACAACTCTGCATGTAGACATGAACTCCTTGTCTCCTTTGCTCAAATCAAATCCCGTGCTAGGGTATCCCTCCGGTTCTTTAACAAAACCACAATGAATCTTTTGATTTCTAACATAAAAAGAGTTCTCTCTTTCTTCAAGGGACTGATGTCCTCCAAATTGAGGTGCAAATGCAACAGTTCCAGAAGGTCTCTCCTCTTTAACAATATATTCTAGTGAAAAATGTGTGAAATTCATGTTCAACTCAGGCTCCAACAGATCATCAACTGACTCCTTGAATCCAATCTCGCATGGGCCATCTGAAAGGTATGGCATACAAAACAAACTATGTCATGAGAATATATTGATTACTAGCTCAGACGAGCAATATTTAAATTAACTGCTAACTTTTTATATCAAACTAGAAGTGTGTTTCTTATATCAAAAATGAAAAATTGTAAAAAATAATTAGGAGAAAATATTGAACCTTTGTAGTTTGATTTGGTAGGACAGTAGAACTGCCTTAACTTCTCTATTTCCATACACATCACGAACAAATTCTCCTATTTAATCTACCAAAGTAATTGTAATCATGATATGATATTCACTACACATGTCATTAACCAATTATTATATTAATAAGTTACAATTGTTCTAGTAATTCATCCTACAATAAGAAACTTGATCTCATCCTTAGGAGTCACTATCTCATTAAAAATAAGGTTCATACTTCTGATTATTTGCTTTCAAGAAAGTTCTTCAATTTAGCTCTCTGTCTCAGTTTCTTACTCCAAGGATGGATCCAATTTCCTTTAGTGAATCTAATCACGAATCTAATCACATATAGGTGTCTATTTGTAAATATGCATGCATGTTTAACATATTTGCCTATGTTTGAGACTATGTCAGTGTGAAGAAACTAACACTAATTAACTAACTCCACACACAAAAAATATGTTGAAAAGGGGAGCATAGTAATTCATCTTCTTGTACTGAGTAAATGAGATATACACATTTGTTAGTGTTACAGAGGAAATGGCCCTTAAGAGCCTTAACAGAGTTGCATGGAAAGGAAGAAAAAAAAAAGGATTTAAACAGCCGACCTGAAAATTTGTCATAAAGGCTTTGTTGTTGTTTTTTTTATACATACACATTTACAGTTATCAAGCGAGTGTCAAATACATATACATACACATATAGAGACGTAGGTCTTGTTGGAGAGTGATATGCATTCCGAGTTTTAGTAGGGAGAATGTGCTACAACATATCAACAATTATCATGTGCCCAAAGCAGAGAAATTTTCCTTTTCACCTCGAGAAATCTGGCAAAGTTTAGTAATGGACATGCAACAACAACTAATAACCACAAAAGTGCATAACCTTGAAAAAGAAATATGTAGTGACGGGGTAACTCTTACGACGATTGCGAAACTTGGGTTTTGGTTGCTTAGGGGACTCCACTTCCAGTATATTTGAGCGCACATTGATTGTGGATGGAGTGTCACCTTCAGTCCTATGTGAGATATTCCTTTCATTGTCAGAATGCAAGCCCATGGTTGGCAAGGCCGGTGAATTTTGGAAGCCTTCTTTCTCAACAACATTAACAGAATCACCAAGTTCATCCAAGTTATAGATATTACTAGCTAAGTTGTCGTGGGCATGATTCCAACTGTTCTTCACAATTTCAATTGTCGAAGTACCTTGATTAACCAAGAAGTAGTGTGAACCTGACCAAAATCCATAAGATTTGAAGAAAAATAAAATGAGTTAAACAATATTAGGTCACTAGCCAGCCATAATTGATTTATAACTGAAAACTACAAAAACATATATCTGATTCAAGCTTTAAAAATTAGTTCCCATCCCACTCCAAGAATATCGTTTACGGCAGTAGTGGTTGTTCCTTATGGTTACAATTTCTTTTAAATGAAAAGTTTTACTAAAATAAATCAAGCCACAGTTTCAAATCAATAAATTTCTCTTGTCCATGCATCTTGTTCACACACTGGATGATCCCGAATGCAAAGTCCTAAACCAATTTGTTCCCACATCCGAGGTTTAAGAACTTGGTATCTGTAAGGGTATCGTACCCTCTCCACAAATATAAGTAATGATAGTTTCCACAGTTTCAAATCAAAGTATTGGAGTACAAAGTGTCAGATCTCCAAAAATAACTTTAATTTTTTTAAAATATTTATTAAATTAAGAATGAGAAGTCAAAGTTTAAAGACAATTCCATAAATTATTATTATTATGTTACTATTGGTAAATAATTGAAATTATTTACAATATCCATATGGAAAAAATTGCAAGGTATTACTACATTAAATGATTGAACAGGCAACTTACTATATGTATGCTCAAACAAAATTTTACATGAAAAATGAAAGTAGAACTAAATTAGTACACATTTCATCTTTCTTTCCATAAAGTTTTATCAAGTTTAGACCTTTCAAAAAAAAAATCTACCATTTTTGCCCATTTTCAAAGAACTTCACGGAGATTCGGCCACTTTCAATAAGTTACGACCAGTTCTAGCCAATTTCAGGATATAGTATTACCTACATCTGACCAGAAATAAATCCCAATATCGAAGATATCATCCAATATCGATTTTATAGTGCAGTTCTATATTGGTTCATGTCAAATGTGATATGATAATGTCAACACGTATATATCCCTACGCAGACAACCTTTTAGACCTTGCTCGTACAGTAATTACCATTCATTAATCATTACATATAGATTTCCTTTGGGATCCAATAGGTAAAGTACTACATGACTGGCTTTAGTTTAGGAATCCACGCTCACGCCGTAGATGGAACTTAGGAACAATGTTATAAATTTCGGTAGGCGGAATCAGTGCGCCGGAGGACCGCCTAGCGCCTAGGCGCCGAACTGATTTTTTTTTTTTCTTTTTTTTAAAAGCTAGTACATAAATATATTATATGTGTTACTCTAACACTAAAGCTTATCAGCACTTGTGGCTAGTGGGTTGAGCCTAAACAAGGGGTGATGGTCAAGAGGTTAAGGGTTTGAATCCTGCAAGAAGCACTGTTTTTAGTTTTTTTTTAATGGTAACCTAAAACCTAATGAAAGGGGGGAGAGGAGAGAGAGAGAGCATCTCCAGCCCTCCTCTCCATCTCTCCTTATCCTCTTCTCTCCTCTCCTCTCCTCCACACAACCACAACAACCCTCCTCTCCTCTCCTCTCTATCTCTTCCTCTCCTCTCCTCTCCTCTCCACACAACAACAACAACAGCAATAGGAGGAGCATCAACGGCAGCAACGACAACGTCATCAATAGCAGCAACATCCTGGTAAGGGTTATTTTTTGTTTTTTTTGTTTTTGTTTTTGTTTTTTTTTAAATTTCATATGAGAAATTTTTTGAAATTTCAAATCCTGAGATTTTTGAATTTTTTTGAAAATTTTAAAATCTCAAATCGGCCAAATAGGTCCGTCTAGGAGTCGCCTAGGTTCGCCTGGGCCGAAACCCGTCTAGGACCGCCGTCTAGGTTTCCGGTGCGGCCGATGGCCACCTAGTGCCTAGGCGCCGCCTAGGCCGAAATTTAGAACACTACTTCGGAAATCACAAGATGCTAATATGAACTACCATGTGACAAACATTCCAAGATACACCAGGAAACGCCAAAACATGTTCCGTGCTAATCATGTCCATGCACATAGAGTGGAAATTTATGGAAAACAATAACCTACTTTTAAGTGAAAGTGACATCTACATTAAGAAAGTTACCCCCAAGTAATGCCCGGACTGTTATGAGGCCTATGAGGTGGTTGCCTCAGGCCCAAAATTTTTTAGGACACCAATTTTTTATATATTATTTAATGTATATATGTCTAATTTTGAAAGGAAAAAAAGTCCAAATGACTTTCTCTAATCATTTTAGTCCGCATTTATTATAGGATATCTAAATGTCGTATACTAGAATAAGAGATAAGTCAGTCAGTTAGACTAAAGCAAAAAAGTTGTGCATTCGTTGTCCAAATTTTCTCCCTTTCGTCGCTCTAAGAGTCCGACGCTCTTAATCTCCTCTACCCTTCCGTCGTTCTCAATCTTCTCTTTCGAACTCTCTCTCTCTCTCTCTCTCTCTCTCTCTCTCTGTGTGTGTGTGTGTGCGTGTTTTCTTGGAGTTACAATTTTATTTTTCGGTTTCGGACATATTCAATTTTATTAGTATTTCATTATGACATTATTTCGGATATTATATTTTGTTTATTGTTTTATTTCTTGAATTTTCTGTTGATAAACTATTGTATCATCGTCGATGAAACAATAAATTATACGAACATTTAAGTTTTGAGGGCACCACTTTCTCAACAATCTAAAGTTCAGCACTGTCCCTGGTTTCTAGCTTAACAAGCAAGAACATAAATTTAAAGGGCCCGGCTAAACGCACCCCAAGCTTTGCTAAGCACACCCCAATTACTAAGTACACCCCACATATATTCAATAAAACTTAAAAACATACTAAACACACCCCACTCTTTGACAGAAATGCCCTTTCTAAGCACACCCCACTCTCCTCTCTTCTCAAACTAATAATCCTAAGTACACCCCATTTTTATCTACACAAAACCAAACACTCTCCCACCCCATTTCTATTCAAACCCTTAGCATTCCCTCTCTCCCGAGCGGTCGAACACTCCCCCCCCCACTCTTCTCTTCCCTCTCGTGAAGACCAAGCAGCCGCCCCCCCAACTCCCGTTCGACTTCAAGGAGTTCCGTTCGACGACAAGAACTCTGTGCTTTGTTACAATGGCTGGCCGACCCGAAGATCGATCCCAAGATGAACCCCAATCCCAACAATATGGTGAGTTTTTTTAATCTAATCTCCCTATTACTCTGAACTTAGTCTGTCGTTTAGGATAACTGAATTAGGGTTTCAAATACTCGTCAATTTCTAGCCCACGAATTCTTCGTTTTGTTTTTTTTTTTCGATTTCCGCTGTTCTGCCCGAGCCTGGTTGGTCGGGCAGAGAACAGTATGTTCGACAATAAGAAGTCGAACATAATTCTTCTGTTCGACAGTGATTTGTCGAACACTAACGTATTGCTCGACCTGTAATGGTCGAACAGTAGATCATTGTTCGACCTGTAATGGTCGAACAGTAGAAGATTGTTCGACCTGTTGTGGTCGAACAGAATGATTTGTTCGACCAGTCTTGGTCGAACAGTTTATTTTTAATGTATATTGTTTAGTTTTTGATATTTCATTCAATTTTGTAGGAATGACATATATGAGGAGACGACCTACAGCTTCTACTAGGAGGCGTCGGTTAGAAGAGTTGGCAGCTGCACGTAGCAGTCGGCAAGAAGGAGCAACAGTTGCTCCGATTCAAATGCAAGAGCAAAGTGCTGCGGAGGAAGAGGCAGCTGCACGTACTAGTCCAGCAGCTGTTGCAACTCAAATTAGCGAGCAGCAACATGCTGGAGAAGAAGAGGCTGAGGAACATGTCGAGGAAGAAGAGGAACATGTCGAGGAAGAAGGTGATGAGGAAGAAGAGGAACAAGTGGCTGAGGAAGATGAGGAAGTACGTGTTGAGGAAGATGAGGAAGAAGGTGTTGACAGTGATATATTGACAGGCCCTTGTCCCGGTGGACCTCAGGATCCCCGACTTATCCCCAGTTTCAAGACTCATGTGGCGTACCAGATTTGGAATGGGATTGAAAGGCCCTTATTGAGGTGTTGGTGCCACACGACCAAGATGGAGACTTGGAAGTTGGGTCAACGGTGTAATGAATTTAAGGAGTTGATCCATCGTTCCAAAATTCCAGACTTGAGATGGATTTCATATAAGACGCCAAACAAGAATCTTATTTGCGCGTTTGTTGAGCGTTGGCAACCGGAGACAAACACATTCCATATGCCATTCGGTGAGATGACAATTACGTTGGATGACGTATTTTGTCTTCTTGGACTCCCGGTTAGTGGATTACCTGTTGTTGCACCAGAGTCGGCAAGGGGACCAGAGGAACCCAAGAAAATGATCAGTAGATTATTAGGGGTGACAGAAAGGGAGGCTGTCGATGCTCTTCAGGGCCAGAGAGGTAGCTCGGTCCGGCTTGAATGGCTCCGTTCACGATTTAGTGGAGATGTCACTAGTAGGGATGAGAGGAAAAGAAGACGTGCAGCCCGTGCATATTTATGGTTCGTGCTTGGATGCACAATATTTGCAGATAAGAGTGGCACACGTGTGGACACGAAAATTCTCAGTCTTCTAGAGACGGTCAACCGCGTCAATGAGTATGCTTGGGGAGCAGCTGCTCTAGCATACTTGTATCGACAGCTTGGTTTAGCATCTCGGAGTGGGGTGCGACAAATATGTGGATATCTGACGTTATTGGAGGTAGTTCTCTCTCCTTATTATATGCATATTTTTATGTTATCATCTCATTCTTTTATGTGGATATTTATGTTTTGTTTCTATGTCCGATATTTGTATTTTCAGGCCTGGATATACGAGTATTTTCCCTTCACAAGGCCAACCCATAATGTCAGTTATAAGTTGGGCGATCCACTTGCTTTGAGGTGGGCCAAGAGATCCCATTCTGCAGGAACTGCCGACCGGGTATTGGCCTTGAGGGAGGTTCTGGACAATCTCCAAGTACATAGTGTGAGTGTTATTACATTCTTTTACGCCATTTATCTAATGTGTTTTATGTATTAGTAATTATGTTTTCTTATGATGTAGGTCAATTGGACACCCTACAGTGGGATGCGGGGCTCATATCCTCGGGACAATGTCACTTTCTACCACGGATGCATACGTGCATTTGACTGTGTAGAGCCGTATCATCCGGACCGCGTGCTTCGACAATTTGGATTACTCCAGAAGATACCAGATTTTCCTTTGATTCCAAGTATTGTCCGTCGGGGAAATACGGGCCAGAAGTACAACCTGACGTGGGATGTCTTGGGAGGTTACTTCCGATTCTGGAGCAGCCACGTACTATCGGCCGAAGCCCGCGGGAGAGCTGCAAATCCCGCATGGGAGTGTTCAGACGATTATCTGCATTGGTATAGGACGTTTTCACATCCTATCATCCAGGATCCGGAGAACATCTCTACCGCCGTCGGCACTACATCTACCCAGGCAGGGCCACAACCATGGGAAATGATCGGAAATGCTTTGGGGTATTTAGAGCCGGTCTACCAGCAATGGGTAGAGGATGAAGAGGGTCTAGACACATCGATGCTAGTCCCAGCTTTAGTCGGCGCTTATCGTGCTTTGAAGATCGCGCCTGGAGAACCACCAGAATCTTCGAAGGGGGCGTCTACTAGTAGGAGTCGAAGGCGTCGAAGATCATAGATTCAAGTTATGAACTATGTTGGGAACTATGTTGTGAACTTTGTTTTGAACTATGTTAATGAACTCTGTGCTTTGTTATGAACTCTGTGCTTTGTTACTAACTCTGTAAATGTACTCAGTTTATGTGAATTTTTCTCAAATATGACCATCTGTTGAACTCTGCAAATGTACTGAAAATGTGATCACTTTGAACTCTGCAAATGTACAGAAAATTGTACTGCTCTGTAAACTTATTTTTTTTGCTGAAAATTGAACTGCTCGACCACTAAATGTCGAACATCATTCTTCTGTTCGGCAGTTACAGGTCGAACATTATGTTCATGTCCGACCTGTAATGGTCGAACAGTAGAGTCTTGTCCGACCTGTATTGGTCGAACAATAGAGTCTTGTCCGACCTAAAATGGTCGAACATTAAAGGTCTTTTCGACCTGTTACTGTCGAACACTATGCTTTTGTCCGACCTGTAATGGCCGAACAGAAGGATTTTGTACGACCTGTTAAGGTCGAGCAGTGTAATTTTCAAGAGTGCAGAATTGAACATCTCAGTACATTGAAAAATACAGTACATTGAAAAATATAGTACATTGAAAAATACAGTACATTGAAAAATATAGTACATTGATCTTATCATTGAAAAACATAGTACATTGAACATCACATAAACTGAGTTTCACACTAATCGTCCAAACTAATCGGATCACCATCAGCATGTGAGCTTTTTGAGGGAACACTTTCACGATACTTTTCAATCCGTTGTTTATAAATTTCGCCCCAACCAGCAGCACATGGAAGACGCAGAGTAGACCATCTGTTGATAATGGGTGGTAGTGGTGCGTCTGAGGACAAATTTACCTGCATACAAATTTAGGTCTCTTTAAACGATGAAATGATACAACATCAAACTTACATTAGAAAATAAACTTTACCAGGATGAAATGATTGGTATCAACAAAAGCCATGCATACAAGCCGAGGGTTGGCTGGAACTTCTGTCCTCATGGGTAGAAACATAACGTTGACATCACCGTGCATGTGAACGATGGCCATGTTGTAGGCCGACGCCGCCAAGTAGTACATATCGGGAAATGACCACCAGTACTTGCGGTCAAAAATCGGGGCTACGAAGCAATTCAAAGATTCAAGTACCTGTTTTGGAGACCCCCTAATCAAGTTGCATCTGTCGTATATATCTCCCAAGAGTGTGATCTCTTGGATGAGATCACTACGTACTTTTGGCCAAGATTCCTCCCCCAGCCCTAGTGCATGGGCAATGCATCGATAACCACAATGACCATCCCCTATTACATTTTCCGTACTCAATACATACAGATGATGTTGAGGTGGAACTTGTCCTATATACGCAATATCGGTGGCATTGCGTGATGACTTCCGTCGAACATGTTGCTTTCCCCTTCGGATAGAAGTGAACATTGGTTTTGCCGAGAAAGGTCCATCGAGCATTATAGTTTCATCCAAAGGTGAACAACTATCATGAGCAGACTCAACAATTTCAAATTTGCTTGGTTCACGCTTGGTCGAATGTGAAGTGCGGATTTTCGTTTTACTTGGCCTACCACGAGGTCGTCTGTAGCCCACTGGTTCAAGCAGTGAAGATGTCGAAGGAACTGATATCTCCCGAAGTCTTTTCAGCATCAACAACCTTTGAGCATCGGTAGCCGCATCGAACATATGATTAATAGTTCCCATGGTCTCCACCCAACGACTTCGGACATCTGCATCAGCTGCACTGTCCGTTTTGGAGGGTTCATAATCCAACTTCGTCCAAAATTTGTCAACCATATCTAACTGGATAACCTGTCCATCCCGTTTCAACACTGCAAGTTCATGTGCACAAGGCAACCCGCAAGTTCTCCTTAACACACAACCACAAAGGAGGGGATCTACACCGGTATTATCTATACCCTTCATCTCCTCGAATATCCTACCAAGTGCATGATGAGACACCAATCCTCGGATATTCTTAAATAGAGGGGAACTATAACGATGTGGTGCCACGTTAAGGCTCATCTCAAATGAGGCCTTAATTTGGTTGTGTTGAGCGATCAACAAATCATGTATCCTGCTCCATGAGATCTCAAAATTGGACTGACTAGTGCCCAACTGTTTTTTCAATTTTGCATGTGCACTCTCCGCCCTGTGAGTATGAAATTCATACAGTCAAAATCATACATTAAAACGTAATTAACATTAATATATGCAAACTAGGGTCTAAAGACACGTACCTGCTACTTGTCGTGTTCTCAAAATGCATCACATTATTAGTCCAACAAGAAACAAATCTTTCTTTAAACGGCTCAATCCAATTCTTAATGGCATAGTTAACTGCTTTTGGATAATCGTGGAAATCTTGCTCCAATCTTCTAAGTAACTCATTAAATCTTGGTTGATCTTCGGCAAGAACCAAAGAATTCCATGAGTTGTTAAAAGAATCCCACTTCTCCTTGGTACGAAACAACTTCTTGCAGTTGGACAATATATTCTTGCTAATATGCCACCGACATAGCAAGTGTGTGGAGCTGGGGAACGTAACGCTTATAGCATTCATAAGTGCTACCTCACGATCAGTCACAATCACCTTCGGTAAGCATGATTGATCCACTAATCCTTTAAGCGTACTAAGCGCCCATATATAATTATCCTCCCGCTCAGCCTCCATATAAACACATGCCACAGAAAATGTAATATTTGTGGATGTGACCCCTACTACTTCCAATAGTGGCATCCTGTACCTGTTTGTCTTGTAGGTACAATCCATCAATAAAATATTAGGAAAAGCCCGCAACAAATCCACGCTTCTCGGGTGAGCATAAAATAGATCCTTCACTTTATCGGTTTGCTCACATCTCCTATCTAAATAGTAGTACTTTTCTGAGTCCAGCTTACCCAACAAGTACTGCATTTGAGACAGGCCCCCATGCTCGACAACTCTATGCTTTTGTCGAGCATTGTAAATTGTCTTCAATGTCGACTCATTCTCGCCAAAGGATTCCTTCAATGTGCTCAATATATCTTTTGGCCTTGCATTGTTCTTCGATAAGTCTTTGACAAGTTGATCTTCACTCAGTGTTAGTCGACCGGCATATGAGTGTCCAACCAAATTGCGTCCGAGTGGGTGATTATGCGAGCCGCATACAACAGTCAATGACCACTGTCCTAGGTCATTGAATTGCACTCCTTTCAATTGAAACGGACAGTCACATTTCTTCGTCCCCGTAAGCTTTTCCCGTCTTGCCTTCTTCGCAATGTTCGCCGAATTTGTTTCAGCAACTTTAGTCTTGGGAGGCCGATATTTACCACCGCGCTCACAAGCCAAAACTATCCGAGCCCGCCTTCCATCCCCGCTATCGGATCGTTTAACCAAAACGACCATATTATGACGTCTTCCTACCGTCTGTGCCCACCTCAACAACGATTCACGATCATCAAATATCTCTTCCGTCTGAAATTCTTCTGAAAAATCCACTTCTTCATACATGGGAAAGTTGACAATGCTCAATTCATTGTTCATTCCAGTGTCATTTGAAGAACTATCCTGAAAAGAACAAGACCCACACTTTACTAAGTTTGAAAAAAAAAATTCAAAAACCACAGTGCTCGACCATTACAGGTCGTACAAACATCTTCTGTTCGACAGTATCAGGTCGAACATGTCGAACAACGTTCGACTAAACATGGTCGGACAATATAAGAAACGTTCGGCAACAATTAGTCGAACATCCCTATTATGTTCGACAACAAAAAGTCGAACAGAACATAAAATGCGCGACGAACACAGGTCGTGCATATCGCGAATTTTTTTCCTAGCTTCTCCTTTGGAACGATTCTCATACTAATTTTAATACTTGAAAACGAGCAAGAAGGAGGAAAGAGTACGTACATTGTGTCTTCCAGATGGACCACCTTCCTCCATGATGGCTTCTCAACTTAGAAATTTTCTAGGGTTTTAGGGTTTTGTTGGAGAAGATGATGAAAGAAGAAAGAATGAAGAGGAGGATGATGGTGGGGTGTAATGAGAGAAGTGTTTGGAAAGGATGGAAGGCTGATGGGGTGTGGTGGGGTGTGGGGTGTGAAAATGAGATAAGGGTATAATAGTCATTTCACATTGAAGTCATTTATAACTAAATTAACTTGGGGTGTGCTTAGCAAAGCTTGGGGTGCGTTTAGCCGTGCCCAAATTTAAACCACTCTACAAACTCATTTGCTTCTTCATGCACTCTCTAAAATGTTGGTGTCCAAGAGCTCACCGAACAACGGGAAGCCCACGCCGAAGAAGGAGAGGTAGATCAGCGAGAGGAAGGAGAACATCAGGAGCGAGCACCTCCTCCAGAGCGACCGGAGCCTCCTCGCGTCCCGGCGGGCGCGCGAAGTGCCGCCCATGGCGCCTCGGGGCCGCTGGACCGCACCGACGCCGGCGATTGCTTGCTTGCGGACCTCTGGAGGTTGGGGACTGTTTTTTTTTTTTTTGGGAGCGGAGCGAGGAGAGAGCGAACGACCGGAAGTTGGGATCTGGAGAGATGACGGAAAATCTCCGGAAGTGGAGAAAAATCCAACGGACTCGTTTCCTGCAAGGGATTGGACACCAAAAGTAAATCCGATGCCCAATAAAAAAAAAGTTTCCTTATAAAGGCACTTCATTTTCTTATCAGGACTAGCCCATTTTAAAACTTTGTATTATTTACAAGTTTGTCATTGAAGAAATTGATCAGGGCTATCCCACTCTTTGGTATAAGTCACTAGTGCAAACAAGGACTGCTCAAATTTTTGGCAGCCCTACATACAGTAAGGACTGCCAGAAAAATGGGCAGTCCTTTGTTTCACATGTTGTGACTTAGGACTGTCCAGTTTTCTGGCAGTCCATTCAGTTTGTAGGACTGTCAGAAAATTGGGCAGTCCTTGTTTGCACTAGTGACTTATACCAAAGAGTGGGATAGCCCTGATCAATTTCTTTAATGGCAAACTTGTAAATAATACAAAATTTTAAAATGGACTAGCCCTGATCAAAAAATGAAGTGCCTTTATAAGGAACCTAAAAAAACCGTGATATAATGACGGCTCAGACGGCTCAATTTTGAGCCTTTTTGAAGCCTCATTAAATAGTGAGTAAAAATTTTGGCACAAAAAAATATGGTGGCAACATATTTAATTGAATAATACTATTTGTTGCTTCAAATTATTCCTCCAATCATTCTTTCTTACGTGGCAGCTGAAATAACATATTGATGTAATAACTGACATGACAAAATTTAAAATTAATATTAATATTAATATTAATATTAATATTAATATTAACATAAACATGAAAAAAAAGGATTTTTTTTATTAAAATTTGTCATGTCATATGACACATAATATTATTTAACATTTCATGTCAGCTACCACATAAAGAGGGATGTTTCGGAGGAATAATTTGGAGGTATAAATGGTATTACTCTATTTAATTAACCAAATTTGACCACTTGTTTAAGCATGTGAAGCTTCTAACCTTAATTTTCTTCTTTGATGAATATTTGACCGAATTTTTAAAAATATTTTACTTGCATTGTGCCAATTTATACTCGTACTTGACATTACAATTTTTTTCGTTTGCCGAATTGCTACAAGGTCCGGGACAAGTATTAAATACTCCAATTTTTTCACATATACAAAATACGTATTACAAAAAAACAAAAAACTATATATATATATATATATATATATATATATATATATATATATATATATATATATATATATATAAAATATAAAGAGAGAGAGAGAGAGAGAGAATAAGGGAGGTGATATGCGACCTCACGGTGAGGTGGCTATATGTCACCCCTCATGCTATCATCATACACCGAAGTGCATGATGATAGCATGGGGGTCACACATAGGATTGTCCACTACCAGGACTGTCATAAATTTGGGCAGTCCTAAAATGGACTTGTTGTCCAGTAAGTCCATTTTAGGGCTGCCCAAATTTTTGATAGTCCTAAAATTATTTTTGACTGCCAGAAATTGTGGCAGTCCTAAAGCTGACTTGGTCGATCTTAGGACTGCCAAAGTAGGATTTTGTCGGCCTTTGAAGTTAGTCGATACTGCTTCACAAATGTCACTCCCCGTTCCCAGAATGCGTATTTTAATACGTATATTGCTTGAATGTATTTATTTAATATTTATCATGTATTATCCTATATTTAAATTCCTTTAAGTTCATGTTAAAGCTTCCATCTCATTCTCTCTCCTCATAACTTTCATTCTTCACCATTACTTCTTCTTCTTCCTCTCATCACTTCTCCACCTACTAGCGGTAGCAGCAGGCAAGTGCAATCTTGCTTCTTGCTTGGAGAACCATTTTTATGGTTCATTATTCTTCCTCTCACGATCCTGAGAGAGTTTAGTACTTAGTATTTTTGATTTCGTTGGCTTGTTTCTCCCAGATCTAAGTTTTTGTGTTTTCGGTTGACCATGGGTTTGATCTCCCAACTTGGCGTGTATTCTCGGTTGTCCATGGGTTCTGAACCATGGGAACTTCATTTCTGGCTTGGGACGAAGGTTCCTGAGTCACGCACACGTTCTTACGTGTCTGCGTGTATTTTCAGTCACGCACACGTTCTTACGTGTCTGCGTGTATTTTCAGTCACGCTCACGTTCTTACGTGTCTGCGTGTATTTTCAGTCACGCACACGTTCTTACGTGTCTGCGTGTATTTTCAGTCACGCTCACGTTCTTACGTGTCAGCGTGTATTTTCAGTCATGCTCACGTTCCTACGTGCCAGCGTGTATTTTTAGTCACGCTCACGTCTTGACGAGCGTGCGTGAATTTTCAGTCACGCACACGTCCTTACATGTCAGCGTGAATTTTGAGTTACGCACCATCTTTGCATGCGTGCGTGAATTTCTTATCACTTTTCACACTTACCTTTCACGCCCATTTTTCACGCTCACTTTTCACGCTCACGATTGAGTGCGTGAATTTCCCTTCACGCTCACACTGTGCGTGCCAACGTGAATTTCTTACCACTTTTCACGCTCACTCCGACTAGACTTGTTGGCGTGACTTGTTGGCCTTAGTATAACCTACTAGACTTGGCGTGACTTTCTAACTTGGGTGTTACTATTTGTTCTATAACCTATTCATTTAATGATGGCATGATAATTCTTCTATTATATCCTTACGCCTTTTTGCATGAACTTGATAAATCATGATAGGTTAATATTGATAACGCAGATTATTATGTGGAATGTGTCATGTGTCTTGATTGATCCATGGATACCCAGTAAGGCTGGAACTTGACCTTGAGAGTTGTAGACTCGACCCCATTTAATGCTAATTGACTTTTATGCCTTGTTACCATTGATAATGAGGCTATCTTGACTAAAATTGATCATGCGTTCCTAGTTGGAACTAAGAGACTGGCTAGTCGTCTTATTGAATTGAATGAATGAGACACGTTCATGTTAATGAACTATTGTAATCGATTAGCCAATTCCGAATATTGACATACATGCACATGCAGGCTTCAATCTATTTATTTATTTACTTACTTATTTATTTTCTACAAAAGAGGCATGTATACTCTATGGTCAAGGCATGATTATTCCGTGGTTAGTTTGGATTGTTGCATTACGCTATGTAAGACCTACAACCTAACCGCACTGGTATCGTTGTAGAGTTGTGCATATCGTACCCCGTACGAAAGTACTCATTTGAATGACCATGATCCACGGCATGGGATTTCACTCAACGCAGGGACTATTAAGTTAAATAAAATAAATGATGGCATGGAGAGAATGGATTCCCGAGTTCTTACATGGCAGCCCCCTTGGGACGAGTAGTACCCGACGGGCCGGCTGGTTCCCACAGATACGGCAAATCTGCCACACGGACAGGGAGCGGTATCTGCTTATATTATTATTGTATATTGTATATTGATGACGGGCGTCCCGTTGGGACTCGTCTAATTCATGCATGGCGCAATTGATTGACTGGATAGACTAGCCTTGCTCGCACATGGTAAGAACTGAGGAATCTTTATTGCATTATTCCAGGATAACTTGGAACTCACAATAGCAAGCCGTAGAAATTGATTGGCCGTTTAAATTAATTTGTTTGTGCACTGTACCTACTCTGTCGCCTAACTGAGATGATCAGAATATCAGGACATGACGGGCCAACTTCTGTCCTTGTTTGGTTGGGAGGTTGGTTCGAAGTGCCTCGATATTATGTGAATCCTAGTGGAAAGCAGAGATCTATTATTATATTCTCTTACTTACTGGTTTTAGTTCTCATGTCGTCCTTCCTTATGGTACTTGCTATTAGAGGTCTAACCTCTCTGGCTTTGCATGGCCAGATTTAGAGCCGGTCCCCGAGGATCCAGCTTACTTCTACCTCCAAGATGGTCAATACTAGAGGAATGATCGCAGGAGGACTCGAGTGGGTCCCTTACTTCACCGCTCGTTTTGCTATTTACTTTATACTTAGCCGTTTGGCACCGACATGTTAGTCGGATTGTCTTGTACTTACTTTTGTATAATTGTAATTAAGTCAGACTGCAGCTGATAACAATTGTGTACACTTTGCTATATCATCTGGCTATATTTTGTAAAGCCAGATCTCAAGAACATTTTGACTGAGCATTTGGGACGCCTTACTGCTTTATCTTACATGTTCTCTATTTATGTTTCCTTGTTCGAATGATTGAGACAATAGATGTGAAGTGACCATAGTAAGACTTTCATGTAGTATGCACCCCCTCGTCTGGTTAGACAGCATTGATCGTATTATACGGTATTCATCCTACCCGTAATACGTAGCTGGCTGAGTCATTCCCCCGCTCTCCATTATTCTGGTTCTGGGGCGTGACAAGGTTTTAGTGGTGGCCCATGCAGGTCTGATTTCAGACTTGTGGGGTGTTTTGATTTATAGGATGTCTCAATCACATGTGTTCCCCCTTGATCTCATGATTCATTATTCTCAACCCTTGCTTGACATTCCAGTATCCTTTGACTTCATTGATCCTTCATGTCCGGTTGTTTGATTGTTCTCTTGTCCCTTTTCTTAGGGGCACTTCGTCCGCATCGGTCAGAGCTGGACAACAGCAGGGGCAACATGGACAACCTGACCATGCTGGTCAGCAACAAGGGCCGGTACTAACTCAGGAGGCTACCCAGGAAAAAGTGATGGTAGAAGCAGCAGCTGGATCGCAGTATCCGGATGTTCCACCACCACCAACAGTTCCACCTACCCAAGTGGACACACCAGCCCTTCTGGAGATCATGAGAGGAATGATGGCTACTCAGCAACATCAGATGTTGGCCCAGCAGCGCATGCACACTCAGCTACAAGAGTAGAATGTGTTACTCAACCAAGGATTGCAGACGGCTTTGGAAAGAGGAGTGAGGACTGATTTAGGAGCATCAGCCAGGTTTTGCAAGTACAACCCCCGTCGTTTCGAGGGCACGGAGGATGCCATCTCAGCAGATGCATGGCTTAAGGATATTGAGGCTATTCTGATAGAAGCTAAGGTACCGACAGAAGAACGTGTGGATCTAGTAAAGTTGTTACTTCAGGATCTCGCGCGTGATTGGTGGGAATCAGAGGAAGTAGGCATCAGACGTCCTGTGGCTTGGGACGATTTTACTGCAAGATTCAAGACCAAGTAATATGGAGTTGTAGCACAGTTTGAGCTACAACAGAAGTTTATCAACCTCAGGCAGGCCGGCAAGACTGTAGATGCTTATGTAGCGGAGTTCTGCAGATTGAGTAGATTCGCCCCAGAGATGGTAACAACAGAGAGCCAGAGGGCCATGAGGTTTCAGCAAGGGTTTCATCTTGAACTCTTGCAATTGATAGAGGGGCACAATTATCAAACTTTTGACGAAGTATTAACGGCAACTCGAAGGCATGAGATCACCATTCAGAGGCTTGCGGTGAGGACTGGGGGTCAGAAGAGATCCCACAGTCAGATTGAAGGAGGAGGGGGAGCAGCGCCCCGAACAACAGCACCATCCACTGGCATTCGTATCCACGATGTGGCGATACGAGGACCAGCACCACCACCCAGGCAGCAGCAACAGCATCAGAGGAAGAACCAGCAACCCCCGGCGGGCTGCACTTATTGTGGGAAGATGGGGCACACTAGAGATGTGTGTCGGACATTGAATGGACTGTGTCTGATATGTGGAAATCCAGACCATCGGGTTACCACATGTCCCATGAATTCGAGGTCAGGAGGACCAGGGCAACGGTTTCTTGCTCTGCCAGCACCAGGGGCAGGCCAGTATCGAGGACCAGCGGTGGCAGTGAGGCCGTTGGCACAGCGTCCGTTAATGCCGCAAGCTCAGATGTTTCGGCAGCAGGGGCCGCCGATGCAGCAACACCAGCATAGACCACCCCAGCACCATCAAGGAAGGGGCCAGCAACAACATCAGGCTAGGCCGCAGCATGGAAACCAACAAGGAGGTCGAGGGCAAGCATTCACTCTGTCCTTGGAGGAGGCATTGGCATCGGAAGATGTTGTGGCAGGTAACATTCTCGTCGCCTCATATCCCGCAGTAGCATTATTTGATTCGGGAGCATCCCATTCATTTATATCTGCACAATTTGTGACACGACTAGGAGTGGAGTTCGAGGCATTACCAGGGAGGTTGAATATACTCACTGGTAATGGACTCGTAGGAGTTAGTAGAGTTACTTTAGCATGTAGCATTGTAGTTTGCGGGCATTCCTTACCCGCCCGGTTGATAGAATTTCCTGTTGGAAATTTCGACGTTATCTTAGGCATGGACTGGCTGAAAGACAGTCATGCGACAATAGATTGTCGCAGAGGGAGTGTATCTTTTGATATTCCAGGCATAAAGAGATTCACCTTAGTCAGATCAGGGGCAACTCAACAAGAGCAGGGAGTAATAACGGCAATGGAAGAAGTTCAGATTCTGAAGGTAGTTGAAGAATTTCTAGACGTATTTTCTGAAGAACTTCCAGGTCTACCACCAGTTAGAGATATTGAGTTCAGTATAAAATTGGCACTAGGAACTAAACCGATATCAGATCGAGTTTATAGAATGGCGGATTCAGAGCAGGCCAAGGTATATCAGCACATAGAGGAACTGAAGGAGAAGAAGTTCATCCAAGCTAGCGTGTCACCATGGGCAGCACCAGTGGTACTTGTGAGGAAGAAGGATGGGTCATCCAGATTGTGCATTGACTACAGGAAGCTTAACGCGGCAACAGTGAAGAACAAGTACCCACTACCCAGGATCGACGACTTATTTGATCAGTTGAGCAAAGCTAGAGTTTTCTCCAAGATAGATCTTCGTTCAGGGTACCATCAGGTGAGGGTTCGGAAGGAAGATATTCCCAAGACAGCATTCAGATCGAAGTATGGGCATTATGAATTCTTAGTAATGCCGTTTGGTTTGACCAATGCTCCAGCAATATTCATGGATTTGATGAATCGTATCTTTATGCCATACTTAGACCAGTTTGTCGTTGTGTTTCTTGACGACATTCTCGTATACTCTGCTAGTGAAGAGGAGCATGAAGACCACCTCAGAAAAGTATTGCAGGTTCTGAGAGAGAACCAGTTGTATGCCAAGCTCAGCAAGTGTGAATTTTGGTCGGATCACATTTCATTTTTGGGTCACATCATATCAGGAGCTGGAGTAGCAGTAGATCCCAAGAAGATAGAAGCAGTAGAAAGTTAGCCAGTACCCAAGACCGTAGCAGATGTGCGAAGTTTCTTGGGATTGGCAGGATATTACAGAAGGTTTGTGTCAGACTTTGCAAGGCTTTCAGCACCCATGACCCGCTTGACCCGGAAGGATGTACCATTCGTTTGGTCGGCAGAATGTCAGGCGTCATTTGAGACTTTGAAGCAGAAGTTGATATCAGCACCTATTCTTACATTGCCAGTCGGACCCGGAGGTTTTACAGTATATTGTGATGCGTCAGGTAAAGGACTTGGATGTGTCCTTATGCAGCATGGGAAGGTGATAGCGTATGCATCTAGGCAGCTTCGGGACCACGAGAAGAATTATCCAACTCATGACTTGGAGTTGGCGGCAGTAGTATTTGTTTTGAAGCTATGGAGGCATTACTTATATGGTGATCGAGTGGATATGTACACGGACCATAAAAGTCTGAAGTACATCTTTACTCAGAAGGAACTGAACATGAGGCAGAGAAGATGGTTGGAGTTGATCAAGGATTATGACGTGGAGCTTCAGTATCATCCAGGCAAGGCGAATGTAGTAGCAGACGCTCTTAGCAGGAGAGGCGGCGCATTTATGTTGACAACACAGAGGCATATCTTAGAAGACCTTCAGGAGATGGGCATCGAAGTTATACTTCCTAGTGATGTAGGAGTTCTAGCAAGTCTGCAAGTTCAATCCGACTTGGTAGGCAGAATCAAGGCAGCTCAGGCACAAGACCCAAGGATTCAGAAGCTTATGGCAGAATGTGAGTCAGGACTCAGGAAGGAGATAAGAATTCATGAAGATGGTACACTTAGGTTTGGATCACGTCTATGTGTGCCTAGTGGAGATATCAGACAGGAGGTTAAGGCAGAAGCTCACAGTTCTTAGTATTCTATTCACCCTGGAGGGACCAAGATGTACCAAGATATCAAGCAGCATTTCTGGTAGAACGGGATGAAGAGGGAGATAGCTAGATTTGTTTCCCGTTGCTTGGTATGTCAGCAAGTGAAGGCAGAACAGCAGAGGCCAGCTGGGTTATTGCAACCGCTTCCTATCCCGAAATGGAAATGGGAGCATATTACAATGGACTTTGTGACCGGTTTACCGAGATCACCAAGTGGTAAAGATGCTATTTGGGTGATAGTGGACCGACTTACAAAGGTAGCACACTTTCTTCCTTTCAGAGTAGGGCAATCTACAGAAAAGTTGGCAGAGTTGTATATGCAACAGATAGTCAGGCAGCATGGAGTCCCTGTCAGTATTGTGTCGGATCGAGATACCCGTTTTATATCATATTTCTGGAAGAGCTTACATCATAGTCTGGGTACCAAGTTAAGATTCAGCACGGCTTACCATCCGCAAACGGATGGGCAATCAGAAAGAACGATTCAGACTTTGGAAAACATGTTGCGAGCTTGCACTCTAGATTTTGGAGGGTCTTGGGAGAGTCACCTGCACTTAGTCGAGTTCTCATACAACAATAGTTATCAAGCCAGTATCTAGATGGCGCCATTCGAAGCATTATATGGTAAGAAGTGCAGGTCACCGCTTGCATGGGATGATATCGGGGAGAGGAAGATGTTAGGCCCGGAAATGATTGTTCAGACGGTTGAAGTGGTTAAGGAAATTAGAGAGCGACTTCGTATTGCGCAGGACCGGCATCGTCATTGGGCGGACCAGCATCGTAGGCCGTTAGAGTTCTCTGTTGGGGACCACGTATTCTTGCGGATCTTACCTACTCGTGGGGTTATTAGATTTGGCGTTCGCGGGAAATTGAGTCCACGGTACGTGGGCCCATTTGTTATCCTTGATCGGGTAGGCGATGTTGCTTATCGTTTATCCCTTCCACCTTCGTTACAAGAGGTGCATGACGTGTTTCATGTGTCTCGGTTACGTAGGTATGTATCGGACCCAAGCCATGTCCTCGATCACTCTGAGCTGGTTGTTGGTACCAACCTGTCTTACGAGGAACAGCCTGTGTCCATTTTGGACCGAAGAGAGAAGATACTCAAGAACCGAACAATTAGTCTTGTCCGTGTTGCTTGGGGTCATCACTCCTTGGAAGAGTCAACGTGGGAACGTGAGGATGATATCCGATCACGGTATCCACACTTGTTTGACTCACAAGGTATATCTCTTTCTGTATACCTTGATTGTCCTGATTCTTCATACATGTCACCTTATGGGTAGAGCTACTTGATATCATGGATTGATGAATTTACATGTATAGTACTTGCTTTTGATATGGTAAAATGATTGCTTGATCACTAGAATTGCTTAGATTAGGTTTAGCCCCGATGTTTCTATCTTACTTGAATTTGAAATTCCGAGGACGAAATTTTTTCAAGGTGGGTAGAGATGTCACTCCCCGTTCCCAGAATGCGTATTTTAATACGTATATTGCTTGAATGTATTTATTTAATATTTATCATGTATTATCCTATATTTAAATTCCTTTAAGTTCAGGTTAATTAATTATCTGCTCTTTAAATTTTCATGTTAATTAATTTCCTGCAAATTTTATTTTCTGTATTTTATTTTCTGCACTTTATTTTCTGCAATTTTATTCCTGCATTTATTTCTGCATTTTATTTCCTGCTTTTAACCTCTGCTTTGCTTTCGGGTTGCATTGGTTGGACCTGGCCCAATAGCTCCCACCTACCACCCTTCCCTATTTAAAGCTTCCATCTCATTCTCTCTCCTCATAACTTTCATTCTTCACCATTACTTCTTCTTCTTCCTCTCATCACTTCTCCACCTACCAGCAGTAGCAGCAGGCAAGTGCAATCTTGCTTCTTGCTTGGAGAACCATTTTTATGGTCCATTATTCTTCCTCTCACGATCCTGAGAGAGTTTAGTACTTCGTATTTTTGATTTCGTTGGCTTGTTTCTCCCAGATCTAAGTTTTTGTGTTTTCGGTTGACCATGGGTTTGATCTCCCAACTTGGCGTGTATTCTCGGTTGTCCATGGGTTCTGAACCATAGAAACTTCATTTCTGGCTTGGGACGAAGGTTCCTGAGTCACGCACACGTTCTTACGTGTCTGCGTGTATTTTCAGTCACGCACACGTTCTTACGTGTCTGCGTGTATTTTCAGTCACGCTCACGTTTTTACGTGTCTGCGTGTATTTTCAGTCACGCACACGTTCTTACGTGTCTGCGTGTATTTTCAGTCACGCACACGTTCTTACGTGTCTGCGTGTATTTTCAGTCACGCACACGTTCTTACGTGTCAGCGTATATTTTCAGTCACGCTCACGTTCCTACGTGCCAGCGTATATTTTTAGTCACGCTCACGTCTTGACGAGCGTGCGTGAATTTTCAGTCACGCACACATCTCAGTCACGTCTTGACGAGCGTGCGTGAATTTTCAGTCACGCACACATCTCAGTCACGTCTTGACGAGCCTGCGTGAATTTTTAGTCACGCACACGTCCTTACATGTCAGCGTGAATTTTGAGTTACGCACCATCTTTGCATGCGTGCGTGAATTTCTTATCACTTTTCATACTTACCTATCACGCCCATTTTCCACGCTCACTTTTCACGCTCACGATTGAGTGCATGAATTTCCCTTCACGCTCACACTGTGCGTGCCAACGTGAATTTCTTATCACTTTTCACGCTCACTCCGACTAGACTTGTTGGCGTGACTTGTTGGCCTTAGTATAACCTACTAGACTTGGCGTGACTTTCTAACTTGGGTGTTACTATTTGTTCTATAACTTATTCATTTAATGATGGCATGATAATTCTTCTATTATATCCTTACGCCTTTTTGCATGAACTTGATAAATCATGATAGGTTAATATTGATAACACAGATTGTTATGTGGAATATGTCATGTGTCTTGATTGATCCATGGATACCTAGTAAGGCTGGAACTTGACCTTGAGAGTTGTAGACTCGACCCCATTGAATGCTAATTGACTTTCATGCTTGTCACCATTGATAATGATGGCTATCTTGACTAAAATTGATCATGCGTTCCTAGTTGGAACTAAGAGACTGGCTAGTCGTCTTATTGAATTGAATGAATGAGACACGTTCATGTTAATGAACTATTGTAATCGATTAGCCAATCCCGAATATTGACATACATGCACATGCAGGCTTCAATCTATTTATTTATTTACTTACTTATTTATTTTCTACAAAAGAAGCATGTGTACTCTATGGTCAAGGCATGATTATTCCGTGGTTATTTTGGATTGTTGCATTACGCTATGTAAGACCTACAACCTAACCGCACTGGTATCGTTGTAGAGTTGTGCATATCGTACCCCGTACGAAAGTACTCATTTGAATGACCATGATCCACGGCATGGGATTTCACTAAACGTAGGGACTATTAAGTTAAATAAAATAAATGATGGCATGAAGAGAATGGATTTCCGAGTTCTTACATGGCAGCCCCCTTGGGACGAGTAGTACCCGACGGGCCGGCTGGTTCCCACAGATACGGCAAATCTGCCACACGGACAGGGAGCGGTATCTGCTTATATTATTATTGTATATTGTATATTGATGACGGACGTTCCGTTGGGACTCGTCTAATTCATGTATGGCGCAATTGATTGACTGGATAGACTAGCCTTGCTCGCACATGGTAAGAACTGAGGAATCTTTATTGCATTATTCCAGGATAACTTGGAACTCACAATAGCAAGCCGTAGAAATTGATTGGCCGTTTAAATTAATTTGTTTGTGCACTGTACCTACTCTGTCGCCTAACTGAGATGATCAGAATATCAGGACATGACGGGCCAACTTCTGTCCTTGTTTGGTTGGGAGGTTGGTTCGAAGTGTCTCGATGTTATGTGAATCCTAGTGGAAAGCAGAGATCTATTATTATATTCTCTTACTTACTGGTTTTAGTTCTCATGTCGTCCTTCCTTGTGGTACTTGCTATTAGAGGTCTAACCTCTCTGGTTTTGCATGGCCAGATTTAGAGCCAGTCCCCGAGGATCCAGCTTACTTCTACCTCCAAGATGGTCAATACTAGAGGAATGATCGCAGGAGGACTCGAGTGGGTCCCTTACTTCACCGCTCGTTTTGCTATTTACTTTATACTTAGCCGTTTGGCACCGACATGTTAGTCGGATTATCTTGTACTTACTTTTGCATAATTGTAATTAAGTCAAACTGCAGCTGATAACAATTGTGTACACTTTGCTATATCATCTGGCTATGTTTTGTAAAGCCAGATCTCAAGAACATTTTGACTGAGCGTTTGGGACGCCTTACTGCTTTATCTTACATATTCTCTATTTCTGTTTCCTTGTTCGAATGATTGAGACAATAGATGTGAAGTGACTATAGTAAGACTTTCATGTAGTATGCACCCCCTCGTCTGGTTAGACAGCATTGATCGTATTATACGGTATTCATCCTACCCGTAATACGTAGCTGGCTGAGTCATTCCCCCGCTCTCCAGTATTCTGGTTCTGGGTCGTGACAACAAAGAATGTCGTGTTCACCCACAAAAGGATTTGTACATTATTTGTTCACCCACCAATATTAGGGTTTGTATATTATTTGTGAGAAGCAAATTGAAAATGAGAAGGAAACTAGGATTTTGATGGAGATGGTGATGATGAAAATGGTGGAGAAGAAGAAGAAGATGAGAAGAAAATGTATCCCACATTCTTGTTCTTATTGTTCTTGTTCTTCTTCTTCTTGGATGTGTTGAGGAAAAAGAGAAGAGAAAAAAAAAATAAAAGAATTGACTTTTATACCTATAAAATAGGATAGTCCTGAGTAATTTTTTCAATGACAAACTTGTAAATAAATCAAAGTTATGAATGGGATAGCTCTGATCAACTTTTGATGCGTCCTTATAAATAATCTTATTCAGAGGTTGTTAATATATGTGTTTTGGACTCTGGTTTACTTGCTTTATTTAATAGAGGACTTGTTTTAGGTGATATGCCGGGTAAAGTGCATTTAAACCCTCCCTAGAGTTGCCTTGTTCGCAAAATAAGACTCCTTAGACCAAAAATGCAGTTTGCCCCCCTTAGTTCTCCCGCGCGAGCGATTTACCCCTACCGTCTATTTTGCCGTTAAATGGCTGTTAACTTTCAAAAAAAAAAAACCTAAACTACCCCTCCCCTATTTTCCTACCAGCCGGCAGCCCCCCCTCCCTACCCCCCTCCACCGGCCAGCCCCTCCGTCGACCGGCCTCCTCCCCCCGACCCCCCCTCCTCCCTCCGCCAGCCCTTGCGACCCCCCTCCTCCTCCCTCCGCCAGTTTACATAAATTTGTACGATAAGTACTGAAAAATATAATGGCTCCGAATAGTACAGTCGTCACTCAAATGTCCAATCTTTATTCGTCTTTCTGTGATGTTTTGCTTTCGTCAACTTTCATAACTTGTGCAGGTTGAAAAGGTATCAAAGTCTAGGCGGACGACTTTTGATCTTTGACAGAGAAAGAACGAATCCCTTATATACCTTTAGATCGAAAAAAGAAGGCATCCCTTGCGTTTTGATTGGAAATAAAAAGTGAATACGCTGGAGGGAGAGAAGAGAATAAAAAGAGGAATTAGTACGCGGAAGAGTAAAAAGTGGAACGTGGGAGGGAGAGGAGTTTAGTATAAAAATATATATTTATTAGTACTGGCTGAATTAGGAGTCCCTAAAAAAGTTTCACAATCCAGTTGGAATATTTTGGAGTATATTTTTCCACCTGATGACAAAAAAAATCACTTATAAAATCTTCCGTCACTACTAATAGTTGATTCCGTCAGAAATAGTATTATTGTCTTTTTCTTTAATTCTGACCCAAATAATCTTTTACTACTGACTAAATACTCATTCAGTTACTGATTTCCGTCACTATAATCATTTTTTTTGTAGTGCGAGCTGACAGGATCGAAGTTATGTAGCGACGATTACTCCATTCACGACGACTCGTGCTAGAGCTAGAACTGCATGTCTAACATCCTCAAGTGAGCTCATTAGATACTTTTCTTCTGTTGCCATTCCATTTTGGTTCAACTTCGCAGTTCTCTTTTAACGATCTGGCGCACTGAATAGGTTTATTAACTTCAGTGAAGATTCATTTTATAGGTTGTGTTCTCCTTCTTCCTACTACGTCTTGTATGTATATATTGTTGGTGTTTTTTGCCTTTGGACTAGAAAAGATAGTCCCACATCGGCTACACCAAATGGTGAGTATCTCAATATAATGCATTGCTTGTGTTGAGGTGTGCACATGAGGTGTAGTGGGGCACAAGTTTGTGCCATGTGGAAGTATTTTCCTAGAAGGAAAAAGGATTAAATCCAACAAGGATGCAAGTTAATTTTTGTTGTGCGGACTCGGACTCGGACACGGACTCCAGGATATCTCGTGCATGCACGGGAGTGTTCGGGGGGTAGGCGTGGACTGGCACACTTCTATGCTGATTGTGGGATGATCTAAAATATCAAACTCTATTTTTGAGTATTGGTATTTTAGTCCCACATCGGATAGGAGAAGAGGTGAAGTCTCAACTCCACTCTATAAATAGAGCCCCTTGGCCTCCTTTGAAAGATGAACCAAGAAGAGAGTGAAGGGAGTCTGTAAAGTCCAGGAAGCCCGTTCAAGTCTCAAATATTGACTTACGAGCGTTCCAGAAGTTCTTCGTGAACTTGCTGGTTCCTGGAAGCTGTTCGTGCTCGTGTGGGGCGAATAAAGCTTTGAGCAACGGTGGTTCATTCACCCCAGCATTTCATTCTCGCCTGTCATCGCTGCTGTTGCCTTTTACAGTAACTTCTTTTTAGAAGCTCTACTGCCGATAGTCGCTTGCACAAAAGTCTCTTTAGATTTTTTGTGTATTACGTAGAATCTTTTTAGATCCTCGTAATTCAGAATCCTCCAGGATCTCTGTTGCACATCTTCTTTAAGGTGTTGCATTTGAAACGTTGTCTTTACAATTGTTTCAGTTTCAGAATTTTCCATCGAAAATTGTGCCTCGGCACTAACAATCTCAAAGCTTTATTGAGAAGATGGATAACTCTCGTGCTTCGCTCATCGATACCAAGTTGGAGAAATTCGATGGCGAACACTTCCAGATATGGAAACGAAAGGTCACTTTAAATCTTCAACTCGTGAATATTGATCACGTGCTGTCAGAAGAAGAACCGATCGTTCCAACCACTGGATCTGCTGCGGTTGTGGCCGCTGCTACAACCAAGCAAGCGAAGTGGAAGAGAGAAAACAGTATATGTAAACTACTGATACTCAATTCCATGGAAGACTCTCTGGCAGAGTCCTACTCCAAGAAGACATCTGCCAAAGAGATATGGGACTCCTTGGAAAAGCTCTATGAAGATGACGAGAACCGGTCCAAGATCTTCATGATAGAAAAATACCATAAGTGGACCTTCGAAGACGAGAAGTCGATGCTGCCCCAAGTGAAGGAGTTTCTGAAGTTGCGTCAGAAACTAGAAGACGAGAACATGCCCCTCGTCGACAAGTTTGTCGTTGGAGGGATCATCGTGAAACTTCCTGCAGGATGGAGCAACTTCTATGCAAGGATGCATCGAAAGAAGATGGAAATTAGCTTGGAAGATTTCTTGCAAGAGATCCATGTTGAGGACGAGATGCCTCTCAACAGAAGATGGATACTCTGTCCAAGCAACTGGCGAAGGCAAATCTGGTCCAAACCAGAGAATACCAGGGGAAGCAGGCTGCTTCTCATCGCAAAAAGAAGGACTTCACGAATCTGAAAGTGAAGGGTCCTGCTTTCAAGCAGCAGAAGTCCAAGTCCCATGTGACTTGCTTCAATTGTGGCAAGAAGGGCCACTACAAATCCGAATGCAAGTCCAAGCCCAAAGAACAAGGTGAGCCTAGTAAGGTTTCTATGATTACTAATCTAGTTGCCATGATAGCACAGGTTGCAACTGTGGGGGCTGACTTGGACTGGTGGATAGACACTGGTGCGACCTGCCATGTCTGTTCAGACAAAGACTGGTTCGTCTCTTATGAGCCAACTTCAGAGAAGGTCATAATAGCAAACCAGGCACAAGCTGAAGTACTAGAGATCGGGACGATGGAGCTGAAACTTACATCAGGGAACACTCTGACGCTTCAAGGTGTGAAGCATGTTCCAGTAATTGCTAAGAACCTGATCTCTGGAAGTCTGCTCTGCAACGCAGGCTTGAGGATGGACATCAATGCTGGCCAGTTGGTGATGTCCAAGAAGGGTACATTCTTCGGGAAAGCTTTCCAAACTGAAGGAATGTACAAGATTTAGCTTGTTGTAACCCAGCATGATAATATAAATGCAATCACTTTTTCTGATTATTCTCTTGAGTTGTGGCATAATAGGCTAGGACATGTTCATTGTAAAAAGATTAACAGAATGTTTAGTCTAGGACTTATCTCCAAGTGTGGGGGTAAGGTAGAGAAATACGAAGTATGTGCTCAGACGAAGATCACAAGGAAACCCTTTCACAGGGTCCATCGAAGCACAGATCTTCTGGAGTTGGTTCACTCAGATATCTGTGACTTCAAACAATTCTCTACAAAGGCCGGGATGAAGTATTTTATTACTTTCATCGATGACTTCTCAAAGTATGCTTTCGTCTACTTGTTCAAGTCTAAAGACGAAGCATTCGAGAAGTTCAAGGAGTTCAGGGTCGAGGCTGAGCGGCAAACTGGACAACAACTCAAGAGGTTAAGGAGTGATCGAGGCAGGGAGTATCGGTCTCATGAATTCTTATCATTCTGCAAAGAACATGGAATCATCAATGAGACAACGACTCCGTACTCTCCTCAATCCAACGGAGTAGCAGAACATTGACAGAGATGATGAACTCCATGCTGTTGACTGCGGGTCTTCCAAAGTGCTACTGGGGAGAAGCTGCACTAACGACAACGTTCATTCTGAACAGAGTGCCATATGCTACTTCCGACATAACTCCTCATGAACTCTGGTTCAAAGTCAGACCTAACTTGAATTTCATTCGAGTGTGGGGGTGTCTGGCTTATGTGAAGCTCCCGGATCTGAAGATTCAGAAGCTGGGGACAAGGACTACGAAGGCGATCTTCTTGGGGTATGCCGAGAAGACTGATGCTCGGAGATTCCTTGATATCGAGTCAAACCATATCATCGAATCTCGCGATGCTGAATACTTTGAAGACAAGTTTGCAAAACATAAGAATATTGTTCTCGCGGATCTTCCGGAGAATGATGAGGGTACAAAGCAGACAGAAGTCTTTAATGAACCAGTAGTCCAAGATGAAGCTGTCGTCAAGGAGACACCAGCTGAACCAGAACTCGCTGAGCCGTCAACTAAGCGAACGAGGAGGCCGAAAGACTTCGGAGATGACTTCGTCACCTATCATGTGGAAGCAGATCCGCTTACCTATGATGAGGCGATGAAGACCAGAGATGCTGTATTCTGGAAGGAGGCGATAGACAACGAGATTGACTCAATCACCTCCAACAACACATGGGTATTGGTTGACCTGCCAGAAGGAGCAAGACCCATCGGATGCAAATGGATCTTCAAGAAGAAGATGAAAGCAGATGAAACCATTGACAAGTTCAAGGCCAGGCTAGTGGCCAAGGGGTTTGCTCAGAAGCAGGGGATCGACTACTTTGACACTTATGCTCCAGTAGCTCGGATGACAACCATCAGATTGTTAATTGCTCTAGCAGCAATACACAAGCTGGTGATACATCAGATGGATGTGAAAACGACATTCCTTAATGACGAGCTGACCGAAGAGATCTACATACAACAACCAGAAGGTTTTGTCGTCAGAGGTCTGGAAGACAAAGTCTGCAAGTTGATGAAGTCTCTGTATGGTTTGAAACAAGCTCCCAAAATGTGGCATGAGAAGTTTGACAAGGTGATAAGGTCAAATGGCTACAGGGTCAGTAAAACAGACAAGTGTGTCTATACGAAGTTTGCTGACGGAAGAGGAGTAATCGTTTGTCTTTACATGGACGACATGCTAATCCTAGGTACGGATTTAAGCTGTGTCACAGAGACAAAGAAATTCCTCTCGACCAAGTTCAGTATGAAGGACTTGGGGGATGCCGACGTAATCTTGGGGCTCAAGATCATCCGGACAGGCACTGGAATAGCGCTGTCACAATCTCATTATATTGAGAAGATGCTCACTCGCTACGGGTATCAAGATCTTCCCATAATTGATACACCGTACCGGAGTGATCAGAAGCTGGAGCCTAATTCGAGGGAAAGCGTCAGGCAGTTGGAGTACGCTAGCGTCATCGGAAGCTTGATGAACGCTACTACTGCCACAAGGCCTGACATAGCTTTTGCCGTGGGAATGCTGAGTCGGTTCACTAGCAATCCAGGCGTTGAGCACTGGAAAGCTGTGAAGCGTGTTATGAGATATCTCAAGAAAACTCAAACATATGCACTTTTCTAAAGCGGAGATCCGTCAGTAGTGGAAGGCTTCAGTGATGCTAGCTGGTGTTCAGATATGGAGAGCGAGTATTCCACATGTGGATTCGTATTCACCATAGGCGGAGCTGCTATATCGTGGAAGTCGAAGAAGTAGACTATGTTATCTCGCTCCTCCATAGAATCTGAATTCTTTGCATTGGATGCTGCTGCAGATGAAGCAGAGTGGCTTCGGGAGCTCATGTATGATCTTCCGGTGGTTGGGGCTCAGATACCGACAATACCGATATACTGTGACAACCAGGCGGCAGCAGCAGTGGCATCAAATAAACTCTTCAACGGGTAGAAGAGAACGGTGCGGTTGAAGCACAGAGCAGTACACGATCTTATCAAGAGAGGTGTTATTGCAGTGATTGATGTTCGGAGTCAGGAGAACCTGGCGGATCCGTTCACCAAGGGCCTCAAGCGCCAGCTGGTCGATGACACAGCTTGTAAAATGGGCTTGAAGGCATTCTGATAGTGTGTCTTTGTAATCCTACCATAAAGTTTTATGCTATTAGTTCAAAGAGAAATCTACTAGGCATCTAACTTTTGGTTCAAAGGAGGATCACTGACTGGAAAACTATCAGGTAACAGTGGGTACTTGTTCTCTGGAACATGAAAGGGATACGGACCCATAACCACTGTTGTCTACTATGTATTTTCTGCGAAAAAAATAGATCCTGTAGAAGGTTGGCTTAAACGCCTTAATGAGTTCTCAGGCAGAGTGAATGCCTGGTGTGCTTTACAGGAAGCACGGTAGAGCAGCACTACAAGGAGTGAAACTCCATGCTACAGTGGGGTGACTCCACCATGAGGTTTCCAGGTAGGGGTAATGCCTCGGCTTTGCAAGCCTAGTCATAGCGGCGTAGCACCGCAAATAGGCAGGTAGCCTAATGCTGTATGACGTAATTAAAGAGTTGTAGACAGCACTACAAAAGGGAGGATGGCCCCATGTTACAGTGGTACGACACCACGATGAGGTACCCAGGTAGGGGTAAAGCCTCGGTATTGCAAGCCATGTCGTTGCGGCGTAACACCTCAAGGAAGCCTTAGGCTTCATGCTGGGTAGTTTGGCACTACAAAGAGGCTTGTGACCTCATGCTACAGTAGTATGACACTACGATGAGGTTCCCAGGTAGGGGTAATGCCTCGGCTTCATACCATGTCATAGCGGCGTAGCACCGCAAGGAAGCGCAAGGTTTCATGCCATATCTCTTTAATAAAGAACTCACCTATAGTGTATGGAAAGAGATATCAGGCCGTCTTTTGAGGGTAAACTTGTAGACGCCCAAAATTATACACTGAAACCAGGCTGGCACAGGGCCTTCAATGTGCAGCCAGAAGCACAGTTGATGTCATTATGTGAGTCGTAGAAAGAATTGCAGTTATGGTGCAGAATTCAAGGCTTAGTCCATTCTTGTATCATGCTGTTATTTAACCTATGCGGGAAGATTCAAGTCGTAGCGACATCTCTCCTAATGCATGATGGGCAGTCACTGTGGGGAACGCTCAACCCATATATTGAGATATGTGGGGGATTGTTGGTGTTTTTTTGTCTTTGGACTAGAAAAGATAGTCCTACATCGGCTACACCAAATGGTGATCAGTATCTCAATATAATGCATTGCTTGTGTTGAGGTGTGCACATGAGGTGTAGTGGGACACAAGTTTGTGCCATGTGGAAGTATTTTCCTAGAAGGAAAAAGGATTAAATCTAACAAGGATGCAAGTTAATTTTTGTTGTGCGGACTCGGACTCGGACACGGACTCCAGGATATCTCGTGCATACACGGGAGTGTTCGGGGGGTAGGCGTAGACTGGCACACTTCTATGCTGATTGTGGGATGATCTAAAATATCAAACTCTATTTTTGAGTATTGGTATTTTAGTCCCACATCGGATAGGAGAAGAGGTGAAGTCTCAACTCCACTTTATAAATAGAGCCCCTTGGCCTCCTTTGAAAGATGAACCAAGAAGAGAGTGAAGGGAGTCTGTAAAGTCCAGGAAGCCCGTTCAAGTCTCAAATATTGACTTACGAGCGTTCCAGAAGTTCTTCGTGAACTTGCTGGTTCCTGGAAGCTGTTCGTGCTCGTGTGGGGCGAATAAAGCTTTGAGCAACGGTGGTTCATTCACCCCAGCATTTCATTCTCGCCTGTCATCGCTGCTGTTGCCTTTTACAGTAACTTCTTTTTAGAAGCTCTACTGCCGATAGTCGCTTGCACAAAAGTCTCTTTAGATTTTTTGTGTATTACGTAGAATCTTTTTAGATCCTCGTAATTCAGAATCCTCCAGGATCTCTGTTGCACATCTTCTTTAAGGTGTTGCATTTGAAACGTTGTCTTTATAATTGTTTCAGTTTCAGAATTTTCTATCGAAAATTGTGCCTCGGCACTAACATATATAGATTCTTTTCTTTTCTTCCATAACTATCAAGTTCAATATCAAGGTTCTCAAATTATGATACTTTTGTAATCTTTTAAGTTTGTATTGGACCAGGCCAAGTTTAGTTGGCGGATTCATGAGATTGAGAAAGAAAAATCATTTATTTTCTATATTTGGATGTTAAAAAAGAGTATGAGGAAAGAAATGATTCCCAAAAAAAAGAAAAATAAGATAGAAGATGATTTGTTCCATCCAACAAAGGATTCACTTTTTCATTGTAAGAAATTCAATTTCTCTTCTAATTTTCTTGCCATCTCCAAATATCGAAAATAAAATATGGATGAAAATTCTTAATTTTTCAAGAAAAAAAAAAAACAATGAATTGATTTCCTTTCTGCGAACCGAAAGAGGCCTTACTGGACCGTGTTGGTAAAAGAGTTATGTGCATTTGTTTCTCGAGTACGCTCGGTCTGAGGCTCCATCATGCGAAGTGTCAGTTTACGATGTTTGGTTTTTTGCTACAATTTTAAGAGCTTAGCTGAGATTACTTCCTATGGCTTGTGCTATATTCCAACAATGAACTGAACAGAGCAAAACAAAAGGCAATTTACTGCCACATTTAAGAGACATTCAAGTTTTAGAGCATATATGATTAAAGACAATTAGAGCACTATTGTGCAACTTTCACAATCAAATATGTACTCGGTTGGTAGAATATTTGCCATTTTATGTCCCGTGTTTGTAGTTCATGTGAAAAACAACATTGACAACAGACGGAACTGATATGGTTCGAACCTTTCGACCATAAAAACGTATAAGTGTGTATGAGTCACAGTAAAAAAAAAATTGTGCAACTTCTACAATCAAATAAGTAGTCGGTTTGCAGAATATTCGATTGGTCCATCTTATATAAGTTGTTTCTACTTTTCGAAACTACCCATTGGCGTTTCTTATGAGTTAGCTTTTGAAAGTTTACAATCATTTTTCATAAACAACACCTTAGCTCACTAACTAAGAAAAGTTTGTACTAATTTCTAAAAAAAAGCTTATAGCAACAAATTTTGATAAATATTAGCAAACACTACTAGAAACATAAGAAAATTATAACGCTAATCAATTTTTTTTTTGCTAACAGGTAATTAAAACTTATATAAGATGCACACATGTAAAGAAAAAAAAATAAAAAATAGAGGGCATGAATGTCCTTTGGTTTACCCTACCAAAATTGGACCCATTAACCTGATAGGCTACATAAGACACGAGGGAGACGTCAATAGCAAGAAAATAAAAGTTAAGACAGAGTCTGACGTTTTTTTCTTTAACTTTTCATTTATTGATCCGAAAAATTTGTCTTATCCATGAAATTAGGAAACTTTCTTTTATTGATCACTTAAGACTATTATTTTTATTGATACTATTACTAACTAGAAGGACTATTTTGTCCCTCATCATGCATGCCCTTGTTTTTCTTCTCCCATTCTTTTTCACACGAATTTTTATTTTTATAGTTCTAAATTTGTTGTTCTTCCAAATTGAACTAAGATTTAATAGAGGAACGATTAAAATGCTTTCACGAATATAATTTTATTCATCAAGTTTGAATTATAATAAGTTTACATACATAATAAATACAAACAAGAAGGCAGATCAAATAATATTTCAACATGTATCTTTGGTTCTTCTATAATTTTTTTTCACAGATAATCCCTCAGAAACATAAGGCTTGCAAATATATCATCAAAATAGTGCATGTCAATTGTTTTGCTATGTAACAAATATTTTACTAATTTATCGGATTTGAAAAAGTCTTTAGCTAATAGTGACCGTTTTCTTGAAATATATATTGCAAACCATACTTTATATGTGGTATAGCTTAAAACCATATATGTTTTGCAAAAGTAATTTTCTTACTTTTAATATCGGATTAAAATAAGATTTGTAGAGTTCACAAGGATAAGAATAATGCTACGAAGATAAATTTTTTTTTTGACGTACTCCATAGCCAATTGATATGGTAGTGCATTATTGAATGTCAATGAAAGTCTTAAAGGACAATGCTACTCTTAGGTCTCGTTTGGTTCACGGAAAGGAAATGAATTCCCTTGTATTTTCCATGAAAATGAGAAAGTAGGATTCCTGTCACATTTTCTTTCCGTTGTTTGGTAAAACAAGGAAACTACCTAGGGAAGGAAAACAAAATATAACAATATTTCAATAATATCCCTAACTTTTAAAATAAAAATAATATTATAAAAATAACATTAATGGTAAAATAAGCAATGACACATGGTTACTTTTGTCATAACTTTTGTAATAAATGTTGGAAACGGAGGAGGAAAAATCAATCACATGGATCTTGAGTGGAATTATATTTCCACCAATTTTCTCCCTTGTCAGAAAATTGATTTTTAAGTTTGTGGCTACCAAATAAAGGAAAGGAATAACTTTCCTTTCTTGGTTCCTTAAATCCGTGAACCAAACGAGGCCTTAAGGTTGTAAGAGTTTACAATCGCCACGTGACGACCTTCTTTGGGAGAGTGGGGGCTCATGTTAGCAAGGAAGATAGGGATTTGTAACATGGTTGTAGGCATTTGATTGTAAGCTTAATTTTTTCAGTCATAGAAGAAAGATAATAATTGACGTCCAATAATAGAGTATCTATTCTACTATATAATAGGAAAACTTAGATGGTGAAACTTTTGAATTCCGAAAATACCCTTACATACTTATACTAATTAAAAATAGTTCATTAATTTTAATAAAGACAACTTAGTAATTAGGAAGACTATCCTTTGATCTTTCTAAACTAATTAAAAAATGTTAAAATACGTGCAAAGTACGTGCACAATATTAATGTGGCTATGATAATACAATATCATATTGCAGGGATAAACTGGTCTCTTTCTTTAAATCCTCCGTTCTCTATGTTCATCTGGGTCCCACCGCCGACGTGTTAATTCGCGCAACGGCATGAAATAGATTTGGGCGGGGCCAGGCGCACGTTAGCCCCCTCTCTTCTTCTTCTTCATTCTCCCCATAATTTTCTCTCTGTTTCTTTTTATTTTTCTCCCACCAAAGCTCTCGATCCAAGCACAATTTATCGATAAAATCCCTCCATTCTCCGCTCCGTTCGATTCTCCTCGCCATTCCGAGCCAAACGACCCCAGATTCACGGGAACCGGCCGCGAATCCGCCGATTTCCCGCCGGTTCTTGAATTTCCGGCGGGGTTCCGTCGACATTGCCGGAATTCGGATAAATTTTCGTGAATCCGCGATTTTTTTAGGGTGTCGAGGCGTTTTGTTGCGATTTGTGAGATTCTAGGGTTTCTTTCGAGCTGTTTGTGAGCTCCGGAGCTGTGCGTAGCTATGATTCAGTGGGTTGAGCTGTTCGAGTGTTTATTCTGATGGGATATGTGACGTGCTAGGAGGTTTTTTTGGTTCACTGGAGAAGAGGTTGTTGCAGTTTCTTTTATGGGGCACGCTCTGAAAGAATCCCTTCCGAGCAGCGTGCGTCCTTCCGATCGTTACGTGACTCCGGAATTTGGATGGCAGAATCTGTGAGGAATGGTCCCGTCGAGAGGGATGTCGAACAGGTATAGAACTTTTGGGCAACCAATGTTAACTACGTTTGCACGGGTACTAATACGTCATGGCATTTATTTTGGCACGTTCTAGAGTAATTTGGAGGTTGTATCATGTCCGATACATGCTTGACAGGATATGATACGTACAGTGCACAACACATTTTTGGAGTGTCCGTACTTCCTAGGATGTGAACATGTCTATTTGTTAATGAGGATAATTGCACATGTTTGACCAATGTATCAAAGTTTTAGTTGACAAGCTTAGGCACTTATCGTTTCAATTAGAGCAGCAATCCAATTGGATTGCCATCAAATACCATAATTACAATTGACAATACCGACTTAATGACATGCGACTAATTGAACATGCTAATCTTTCCGTGCTATTGCAGATGTAGTTTTAAATGGGAGAAAATTTACTATTGAAGTCTCGGAGGATCTCCTTCAGAGTTAACTGGTAACAATTGAGGCTAGCTAGAGATTACTTGGACAACATAGGGGTTTTCTTCATGATCTTCAATCATACTCAAGCCCCAGATAATATGCCTTCTCTGTACTTATTAATTTTCTTATGTACCAAACAGGCGAACAATTAGGTTTGTTGGATAGTGTTAATGTTAACCCTTGACTCTCACCAATACTCTAGAGTTTTGTGCAAATGGTAAGAACTTCAACATGGTACCAAAGCTTTCAAGCAGAACCAAAAAAAAATAAAAAATACTGCTATGTGAATCCAACTCTCCGGCCAAAATGGACATTCGACCTGTGGGGGTGTGTTGATAATATTAATATTTATCCTTGACCCTCACCTACTCTAGAGTTTTGGTGCAAGTGGTAGAAACTTTAAGGTTAAAACAATGTAAATCAAGAGTTGGAAAGACTCTTTTTTCTCATAGGAAAAAGACATGTTGTTTTAACTGATCGCCACAAAAGAGAATGATTAATGTGAGAAAGCCATAATGCCTACCTGAAATCAGATGTTTGATGCCTTTAACTGACTAATAAGTAATATTGAAATGCACTAGGTAGTTAACATATTGGCATAGAATTATATAATATGCATGTAAAATAATTGTTTGATACATGCATAATACATTATAGGGGTATTTTAGCAAATGCCCTCGTTTCAAATGTTAAAACTAACATATGCCCCCACTTTTTTTGTTAAACTAGCATATGCCCCCATTATGTGTAAAACAGTAAATATTTAAGTTAAAATAGTGGGGGCATATCTTAATTTTTTTTTGTTCCATACAAAGAAATAGGGGCATGTGCTAAGTTTTTTTTTTTTTTTTTTTAAATGGGGGGTATATACTAGTTTCTATATTTAAAACGAGGGCATTTGCTAAAATATCCCTACATTATACTACATGTAGGTCACTCGAGTTATTACTTTTGGATGCCACGGATCAAATAACCATGACCTAACAATGCCTAACAGATGGTGCATATGAGATGCTGACTTTTGCTGATAACTCTTATCATTCTAAGTTCACTTAAATTGTGTATGTAGGGTGCTAAAAATCAGTACTTTTAGCATATTGACCTCATGATATTCTTGGTGTTGTGTATTAGATCTTCTTTGGAGCAAGTGAGAACTTAAAATGAAGCATTTAGTTACATAAATGTTCTCTCATGTACTTGGCATAAAACCATCTTGTTTTATTAGTATCTTGATTTCTAAAACATACCAAAAATTGCTTCATATGGCTTTCTACTGAAAGGTGCTCTATCTGTTGTTTATATTAATGATGATGATTATTATTTGGATGTTCTCAGGCAATTACATCACTAAAGAAAGGGGCATATCTACTGAAATATGGGCGTAGAGGAAAGCCAAAGTTCTGTCCTTTTCGGCTTTCTACTGTACGTTGCATACGACTTTACATGAATAGTTTGTTTTCATAATTATCCATGTTTATTTCCTTTTCTTGATGTTGTATCAGTCCTATGTTGTTATTTCTAGGTTTCATGACACTTTATAGAATTTATGCTTATGTCAACAGAGCCTTTATCCCAAAATTTTGGGATCAGTTGTTTGAATCAAGGTTCACAGTATCGATATCAGAATCGGTATCGGACTATTCCTATGAGTATTGGTATCGGCGATATCGGTAGTATCGACGGTTTCGAATCGGAGCATCGGATTTTTTGGTATCGAAAAAAAAAATTAATAATAAATTATTTACATCTAAAAACATATATTTTATACATTTAGGTATAATTTTATGTATTTTCAGTGTTATTTCTTAGTAGTTTTGAAATTAAATGAAATAGTAGTCACCCTTACCGATTGGTTTACATACAATAGATTGATTTTCTTCTTTTACATGAATTTACAACCTTATTATGCTTTAAACCCTTGCTGATTTGTATTTTTCTTTTAATTTTATTTACCGAATTGACCGGAAAAGAGACCCCCATTGTAGGTATAGGTCAGTATCGGGTATCGGTCGGTATCGGATCGGGACATGCCAAACCGTATCGGTTACCATATCGGATCGGTATCGGCCGGTACTTTAAACCATGGTTTGAATCCTTTTTTCTCCTTCCATTTAGCTCCGTTAAGGGCCATACTTATTGTAATGTTAACAAAACTCATATAATTTTTTTACAAATTACAATCTTTTGTTACATATTCAAGTTTTTTAGGCCTATCCAATTCTAGCAGCTCCTTTGATTAATATCCTATGATTCCTCCTAGCTGGTGCATGTATCAATCTACATTGCACATGACCAAATCATCTGAATGATTCTTGCATCTTATCGTCAATTGATGCCACCTACAACTTCCTATGAATATACCGATTTCTTATTCTATTTTTCAGTGTTTGCCCTTCATCTATCTTAGCATTCTCATTTAAGCTACTCTCATTTATGGGAATGTTTTTTTCTTTTTAATATCTAAGACTTTGATCCATAAAGCATGGTTGATCTTATAGCTGTCCGATGTTGCAATCACAAAGGACTCTAGAATCAATCTCCTACTTCAACATATATTGTTTTAATTGTATGAACAATATCATTCTCAATATCTCCATCATGATGAATGATTGATCCTAAATACTGCTACTAGGTGTAACTTGTCCATCTATACTCCTTCCTCATTTCTCTTTGACCTTTGGTGAAGGTATATTGCGTATACGCTATTATTTGTTCTACTAATTTTGAAATCCTTACACTAAAAGTTTCTCTCTACAGTTCTATTTTAGATTCTAACTCTTCTCTAATCTCGTCAATTAGTACAATATCATCAACATATACCATATACCATGGAACATCATCCTGAGAATTCCTAGTAACTTCTCCATACCTGGCACAAATATGTTAAGACTTAACATTAATCCTTGATTTGTTGGACAAATCAACCTTGAATCTACGAAAGTACCTAACTTGTGCACCTATAAATTTGATGACAGATGGTCATTTACAACTGATGGACAGTCTTAACATGTAATAAATCACCCAATAAAAGGTTCAACATAAAATCCTTATACTGCTTTATTGGGTGCTTGATATTTCCATGAACCGCTGCTGGTCAACATTTATGCTTGAATAGATGTTGCTAAAGAAGTCTTGGAAGGCTAAAACAAGGTTTACGGAGCAGGTTCTAGAAGGCATATTTCTAGTGTGCTCACTGTTCTAAAAGGCGGTTTAGGTGTCCGCCTAGGCGCTAGGCCCCTGGTGCCCGCCCGATGCCCGTCTAGGCGTCCGTCTAGACCCCCCCGTCTCCCGACTATGCATGTTTGGGGTTTTATGGACTTTTTCTGCAATTTTCAGTAGGTTTCTTTTGTATATTTTTATTTATTTTTGATCTGCCTAGGCGGGCTAGGCGCTAGGCGGCGGGAGCCCGCCCGACTAGCGCCTAGCGCTTTTCACAACCTCTGTGTGCTGATTCAGATTCATACAACAACTACAAAACCTTTATCCTATATATTTGGAGTCGGCTGTTTGAATCATTTTCTTCCTTTCAGCTCTGTCAAGGGCCATGTCCTCTATATAGCAAAATGTATATCCTTCTTTAAAACTTTAATATATGTTCGTTTAGATCTACCTCTAGTCCTAGTAACTTCTTTAACTATTATGTTATCATTCTTCCTAAATGGAGCACCTATTGGTGGTTCATATTCATGCATATACATAATTGTCTTAGATATGACAAGAAATGATCATATTATGGGAAGTTGTAGTTGACGCTAATTGAGGACAAGATGAAAGAGAAAATCATAACGGCTGGTTTGGACACGTGCAACATAGACCAATAGATGAGCATATTAGTCAAAAGAGTTGCTAGAACTAGGAGTACACCGAACAAACTTGGATTGATACTGGGTTTAGGTGTCGCAATAACTGTGCTGATTGGAAGAAGAGGATTCTAATAGCCAACCCCCAAATTGGGTATAAGGGCTTTGTTATTGTTGTACATACTACATACATAATGTATTGAAAGGAATATCAAGTTCTAGTTTATAAAATATAGTCATTTCATTTTCAAAAACTGTCTTAAATATGTACAAGTGATTCTATCATAAGAAAGTTAGACGAAGTTTCCAAATGTTAAAAGGTGAGGAACTTATTCAACCAATTTAGCCAAGATCAACTTGATTGGACAAGAACAGACAACCATACGTAGTTTCAAGATTGTTGAGATCAAATATTGTTGTAAATACATAAATATTTAACCCTCGTCACAACTATAGAGTTTTGGTGTAGTAACAAGGTATTTTAAATGGTATTAGAGCAAAAACTGACCATTATATGGGGAAACATTGGAGTAAGATAAATATTTAACCCTTATTCTTCATCACGACCCTTGAGTTTTGATGTATGATTATGGGCTTTAATATGTAGCAGAGCTGCCCAGGTAGAAATCTCGTCCAACACACTATTTTAAGCGGCTATTTGTTGTACTAAATACTTCTAACTTTCATGTTTTTGCAACTAAATACGATGGACATTTTTTATTAGCAAAGTAAATACGCTGAATTATTGGGCCATTAGCAAGTTGCTACATTTCGTTAGTTGACCGTTATTTTTGCCGTCAATTTGTGTTTAAGACTATTTTACCCATGATAGTGATAACTACTTTTTTTTTTTAAAGTAACCCATACTTATTAAAGACGCGCTTAAGGCGCGAGGCGCACGAGGCTCCAACCGAGGTGCCTCATAACATATGAGGCGAGGCAGCCTTAGTGAGGCGCGCGCCTTAGTGAGCCTCACAATGAGGCTCATGCCCAATTGAGGGGCGCCTCAAGCATGTGTTGTTCTCTGTTTCCTTTTATATTTCTTTTACTAACTTTTTCTTCTTCTTTTGTAAGTAAGGACCATCATTGGATTTGACATCTTCGAAACTGAAAAGTCTCTTAAGATCAAAATGGGAAAAAAAAGGTCCTGAAAGCTTTCCTGCTCGGTGGATCAAAAGCAAAAAGAAGTCCACATGATACATAGTCATGTCCCATAACCACTCTGGCACACCCACTTTCAATATCTATTAGATATTGTCATATATGATTTATAAATATTGTTTTAAAATACAATAAATGTGCACCTCGCCTCATGAGGTTGGTGCATTTGCCTCGTGCCGCAGTCTTTTACACATTTTGCACTTCAGTACGGCTTTTATAGCTATGAAATAACCAAAAAGTGTAAGGAAATTTGAAAAAGGATTTTTTTTAATAAATTTGTTAGAAGGTATTTTTGTATTTTTACAACCATATCTAGCATTTTTTACGGGTCAAAAAGAAAGTTAATGGAATTTAGTTGCAATTGAAAGTTCATGGTATTTAGTTACAAATAGGCCATTTTAAGCAGATAGGAATAATACTGCTGCACGAATCTAGCTCCGGATCCATTAAATGGGCATTCAGCCAGTGGGCGTGTCGTAAATAATATAAATATTTCAACTTTAGCACTCATCACAACTCTAAAATTTTGGTGCAGTGGTAGGATCTTTAGCAAATATCACAAATATTATCTAATTGTTCCAATCAAACTGTAGTTGTTCTTCATAAATTGAATGATTGAAAAGAAACATGGTCATACACAAGAATAATTATACCGGTTAAAACGACATCATCATCATGCAAGCCTTCTCCCATCAGAATGGTTTCAACTATTAAGCATAAGAAAACTCCATAAAAGAGTTGACATTTTAACATTTTTCATGTAACTGGTTGTTGACCTGATCCCAACCCTCCATTAGTGGCAAATTCCTAGCCAAGGTAACTATTACCATTAAATGGCCATGCCATAAATCTTAGACATCCATTTGACATATAAGTAGACCTCCCTATTGGCAGGGTAGTCAAAGGCGAAAGGCGCACTCGAGACACAAAGAGTCCATATCGTCCGAGATGCAAGGCACACTTAAGGCGCGCGCCCGAGCAAAGCGAAGTGAAATAGCAAAGCAACAATAGCAATCAACAAAACTAACAAGAATTTGTATTCTTCCTACCATGTTTTTAGTAAATTTTAGTTTTTCAAGTTCAATTGTAGCTAACTTTGACAACCGTGGAAATAGCTCCCTGCCTCCCATCCTTCCCACTTGTATGAGGTAATAGCTCTCTCTCCGTCTCGAAGTTTTTTTTTTGTTAAAAAAAGACACAACGCGTTCCTAGGCGCTCCTTTTCTTGGTTGAGCCTTACTGAAAGGCGCATCTAAGGCGCGCCTTGGGTGCGCCTCGCCTGGTAAGGTACAAGACGCAGATGTTGTGCCTTGCTGCGAGGCGCACCTTTGACTACCATGCCTATTGGCTTTGCAATTTAAGTTCATGCAACAAAGGAGCACTCCAAGTTTTCTTAGACTATAACGAGTCTAGATGAAGCGGTACAATGCGACAATTTCTATAGGGAATTGCACTAATCTATCATACATAAGCCAAAGTGTGAGAAGGAATGATATTCCCATCATATACTGCTCAAAACCACAATTTATTAAAACAGAATGCAGCAGAAAACTGTCTACTTAGTTGTTGCTGTATTTTAACCAATACGAGTAACCAAACAACAAGTTTCTTATCTGTTTCTTTAGTGTTTCTAAACTGTGCAGTGTTCCACATTTCCGTGTTGTTTTCTGTCTACTCGTCCAGTCGTCCCATGTCCACTTCACATCCCGCTTCCCTGTCTTGATTTTTTTTTTGGAGGTGGACATAGATGAGGTTTAGGTTAGTCTATCTTGACACAGCCCATACAATTGCCAACTGGATAAATAAAATAAGAGAAAAATACTAAAACACAGATGAAAAGCTTTGTGAGACTTGGGCTATTTACTAAGAGTGCGACAATGAAAGAAAATGAATCAAACTTTGAGCCAAATTTTTTGGCTGTAACTATTCAGTGAACACATACAGGAGAAGCAAAGCGCCCAAAACAGCTAGATTAGTTCGTGTAACAACAGAGTCTAGGTACAGAGCATTGTTGAACTTACTTTTGCATCCAAGAAAACAGGAAACCTACAAGTGGATATGGAAGAAATGGGTAGAACTTGGGTACCTATTGGCCAAGGAGAAGCAAGAGAGTAGTTTTGGAAAGACACTGAGAGTAGAAAGGAAATATATCATGGAGGGAGGGAAATACTAACAGGCTTGTAAAGCTATGAATAGTTGAAATTACGAAAGCAAGTGAAGGTTTGAACTTTGAACCAAGAAGAAAAATTCCAAATTTTAGAGGGAGTAGGAAAGAGAGGAGATCATGAAAAGGGTCTGGTTGTTCATTTGCCAAGGTCATTCTTTTATCAAAATAGTCAGATATGCACTTTTGCAGAAGTCATGTTTTCATTATCATTATGCACACAAAGTAATAGAGACCAAATGTTCTCTCTTACACTTTTTCGAGATGTAACATTTTGATTTCTAACTATTCATAATCAAGATAAGTACACAGCTGGTTACTTGAGGAAGTTAGATTAGAAACAGTCTTACTACTTCCAGAAGACAATATCGACTAAATTTCTCTTAATAGGTTCTTATCTGTATCATTGTGATTGCAATTTGAGTAGTTGTTCCTTTCTAGTAGCAGGATTATTAATTATATCATGCTTCCTCGCAGGACGAGTCTGCACTAATTTGGTATTCTGGAAAAAAGGAGAAGCAGCTTAAACTCAACTGTGTTACAAAAATCATACCTGGGCAGCGTACTGTAAGCTGAATCAAGTCTTTTCATTTCAATTATATATGAAAACCCTTTGGTTCATAAGACTAATTTGTTTTCCCTATTTAATTATACATCTATGATCTTACTTGTGCTAGTCATATACTTTAATATAAAGTGCAATACTGCTGTTAATTTATATCTTTACTCTTTTGTTGACCATGTCTTATTTCATGTCACTGCAAGTATGTGGAGTAATATTTTGCCTTTGGTTTGGCCCTAAGGCCTGTTACAATTTGGGCCTTTTGCTGTAATAAACGCAAAAAATAGGTCTCCATTCCCCCCGATTAATACTTACGCTTATAACGTGGATTATGATTTTGTTCCTTTTCTTTGATATTTATGCTTTAATACAAGTATTCTGTGCATTGAACAACATATGTTGAAGTAGTATTTTCCCCTTTCCAGGCTATATTTCAACGATATCCCCGCCCAGACAAGGAGTACCAGTCATTTTCTCTAATATACAATGATAGATCTTTAGATTTGGTAGGTATTTTTCCATCCCCTCATACCTTTGGGTTTTTTCCCTGGCAAAACGTGCTTTCGGATATGTTCAGTTATTTAAAAATTTAATTGAGTTCTGCCTGATCGGAGAGGTTTTTTTTTTGTTGCTTTTGCAATTAGTACAGATCTGCAAGGAGAAGGATGAAGCTGAAGTCTGGTTTGTTGGATTAAAGGCATTGATTTCACATGGAAACTTTAGGAAGTGGAGAGTGGACTCAACTAAAGGTGAAAGAACTTCAACCGGCACAAATAGCCCTAAGGGAAACACCCGGAGAAATTCTCCGTCAGTTACACCATTCAGTACTGATCCCTTCAATAAGGTTGGTTTTTTGTGATGTATTTCAAGTTTATATGGATGGCAGTATAATTTATTTCCCCCCTCACCCCACCTGCCATCTCCCGTTCTTTTATTTCTTGACAGGATTATGGAAATGCTGAACAAATTCAAATTCCGTATGAAAGTCGTCCAGTAAATGGTCTTGGAAAGGTATTCTCTGATGTTTTTTTATATACTGCTCCTGACAAGAGTGTGACTCTATCAGATACAGTCAGTTCTCTTAGGTCACTGTCATCTGAACGTGGGGATATTTCAAGTGGTCGGGGTTCTGCAGTTGAAGCTTTTAGAGTCAGTTTGTCTAGTGCAGTAAGCTCGTCCAGTCAGGGATCTGGCTATGAAGATTTTGATGCACTAGGTGATGTTTTCATTTGGGGGAAAGGTACAGGTGATGGGTTGCTTGGTGGAGGTCCACATAGGGTCGGAAGTTTGTCAGTGACGAAGGCTGATGCTCCATTGCCTAAAGCACTGGAATCAGCGGTAATGCTTGATGTCCATAATATAGCTTGTGGGAACAGACATGCAGTGTTAGTTACCAAACAGGGAGAGGTCTTTAGTTGGGGTGAAGAGTCAGGAGGCAGGCTTGGACATGGAGTGGATGTTGATGCATCCCAACCAAAGGTGATTGAAGCTCTAGGCAGCAGTAGTGTTGAGCTTGTGGCATGTGGAGAATATCATACATGTGCTGTAACATTATCTGGAGATCTCTACACGTGGGGTGATGGTACTCACAATTCAGGACTTCTTGGGCATGGGAGTGAGTCTAGTCATTGGATTCCTAGAAAAGTCAGCGGTCAGCTTGAAGGTCTGCATGTGACATCAGTGTCTTGCGGACCTTGGCATACAGCTGTTGTCACATCTGCTGGTCAACTATTTACATTTGGTGACGGAACCTTTGGTGTGTTGGGACATGGTGGTCATACAAGCACAAACATGCCAAGAGAAGTGGAAGTTCTGAAGGGAATGCGTACAATTCGGGCAGCTTGTGGTGTTTGGCACACAGCTGCAGTTGTTGAAATTACTGATACATCCTCTGATTCTGGTAGTTCCTCTTCGGGCAAACTGTTTACTTGGGGAGATGGGGATAAAGGTCGACTTGGGCATGGCGATAGAGAACCTAGACTCCTTCCTGCCTGTGTAGCTTCTCTCTCTGAGCCTAACTTTTGTCAGGTTGCCTGTGGGAATGATGTCACATTTGCTCTTACAACTTCTGGACGAGTGTATACTATGGGTAGTAGTGTCCATGGGCTACTTGGGAATCCTGAGGCAGATGGAAAATTCCCTACTTGCATTACTGGAAAGTTATGTAATAGTTTTGTTGAAGAGATAGCATGTGGCTCTTACCATGCCGCAGTTTTGACTTCTAAAACTGAAGTCTATACTTGGGGAAAGGGAGCAAATGGTCGTTTAGGCCATGGGAACAATGATAATTGTAGTACTCCAACACTTGTTGAAGCATTAAAGGACAAGCAAGTTAAGACTGTTGTATGTGGTTCAAATTTTATTGCTGTCATTTGTTTACATAAGTGGGTTTCAAGTGCTGATCAGTCCATTTGCTCTGGCTGTCGCCTTCCATTTGGTTTCCGGAGAAAACGTCACAATTGTTACAACTGTGGTCTAGTCTTTTGCAAATCATGTAGTAGTAGGAAGTCTGTAAAAGCTTCTTTAGCACCAAATATGAACAAGCCTTATCGTGTATGTGACGATTGTTATACTAAACTTAAGAAGGCTATACGAGATGGAATGGGTTCTAGAATACAAAAACCGGTAAATGGCAGTGTAGTTCAGATTCCCAATGAGCCAGTTGAAAAAGATACTCAAGGTTCTAAACTGCAGGCGCAATTATCCAGGCTTTCTTCCGTGGATTATTCCTTTAAAAGTGGAAGCCGGCATTCTAAGCAGCATGTGAGATTTGAACCAAATATTATCCGGCTTTCTTCAACTAGTGACAGTTATCACGGTGGAAGTCCTGATCCGACAAGTGCAAATATTCTAAATGGGCCATCTAAGAAAATATTTTCTGCCTCTGTTCCTAGTTCAAGAGTAGCCTCTCGCTCAACATCTCCCGTGCCAAGTAGGCCAAGTCCACCAACCAAACTAATTGTATCTGATCTCACTTCTCAGGAGCCTGCCGGTGGCTCAAAGCAGGCAAATGATGACCTAAGTCAAGAAGTTCTTAAATTGCAATTACAGGTAACATATTGTACCTGCAAGGAGGATAGAGCTGTTATTTAGCTGACCACCTGTGTATCTTTGTATTAGTTAATTTCATTGACTGTTCAGATCATGTGATTAGGGTTGGAAATGGACCAGACTGTCTCAGACTAGACTCATATAAGACTTTTAAGTGTGGTGTGGGCAAATTTACTTTTGGGCTCACTATCACATGCCTTGGAAGAGAAAATATACTTTATTCAATGTTATATAATTTTATAATAAAAAACTTCTTATTTATTGTCAGGCTGTAAAACCTAGGCCTGAAAAGCAGCTTGCTTGGCTAGACTTTCAGCCCCAAACTAGCTCAACTTGGACTAGGCTCGATTGTGCTTGGTCCAGGTTCTGGTGGATTCCAAGCTATACTTGTGTGTTTGTGTGCACGCATATAAATTTAACTTTCTAAAACCAATCATTCACAAATAAAACTTGCTGTTATTTCAGAATATTTTCTATGATTACTTCTTCAAATTATTGCACTTCCTTTTTTGAAATTAACAAACGTGTAGATTTCATATGGCAATATCAGAAAACGTCTCTCCTTTATGGATTTAGCCATATTTCATTCCAAGATTCACTAGGTGGTCATTTGTTGATCATATCTTTTACTCTGTATTTTCACACTTATGAAGTTTGAAATCTATGAACGATAATTCTGTCCTGCAGGTAGGGGAGCTAACACTAAAATCTCAACTTCTAGAAGCAGAGATGGAGAAAACATCTAGGCAGTTGAAGGAGGCTACATTATTAGCAGGGGAAGAATCCGAAAAGTGCAAGGCTGCAAAGGATGTAATCAAGTCTCTTACTGCACAGGTAAAAGGTCTTTTCGATCAAGCTACTTGTTAGGTTCTTTATAATATTATTAATATCTAGTATCTACTTGTTGAACTGATTGTTCTGAGGTACATGCTTGTGAGACAATTAGTGTTTGACGTGCTTCAATGAAAATGTGAACTTATGAACTTCAAATAAGTAAATGTCATAATCTTTAGATTGGTTAGAGAAAACTATGGATTGCTAGAGGGTCAATCAAGAAGATAAAGGCCTTCGAAACTCTGTAGTCGAGGGAGAAACAATGAAGGTTGAGAAGCTTATGAAGGACCCGGAAGAAGAAGCCAGCAAGAAGGGAGGAAGCTAAAGAGATGCCCTCACATTCTACCTCAATAGAGTTATGTGATACTCTATTGAGGTCGTATGTGGTCCTTACATGAGAATGGTCCTCATTGTGCATTCTTAGATAGTTGTATCACCTCACTGCCTTTGATAGTCGCTAAGATCCGCCTTGATTAAATGTGACCTGATCCATACCAATATTTTTTGAGTAAGCCCAATAACTTAAAGCTATGGATATTGATCATCATCATCCAAGTCTTCCCCCATCATCAAGTCTCATCCCCATCTCTGGCTATGATTTCGGTTGCCAAGTGGCAATAAGTCTCTCTCTATATCTCTCTTTCTGTGTCAAGTTAGCGATACTCTTAGAAGTTGTTTCTTGATTTAACACCTTGCAGTTTATACATGTGTATGCAATATACACAAAAAGATTTACATGGGATGCTTATAATTTTTTAATTATACATTTATCATAACAAATAACAGAAAATTTAGGACATAAACAACAATCATATCTCAACTTACCTACTACATAATGTCCCCCTCAATTTAGTATTGAGGCCCCCCCCCAAAGGCATTTTTGGTCCTTGCCGCCCCAGTACCTTGAGCCACCTTAAAAAACTTATGACCTTTCAAGTTGTAGCATAGATGTTGATGAAGCCCCATATAGGTGAGACTATAGAACAAAGGTCGAGGAAGAGCCTTGGTAAGAAAGTCTCTTGCACAAAAGCAAGAACATGATAAGAACACGGCGAACTACTTATTTCTTGACTTTATCTAACACAGGAGGGAGCGAGGTCGATCAAATGGCCCAATTGCTTGACTAGTCCAATGGTTTTAGAGGAAGCTAAATTTGGTCAATAATAGTTTCTATATTTGATAATATAATTTAGTATTAAGTAGTTTTTAGGAGCTTTTGTATTTGCTAATATTATTTATTTAGTATTTAAGTAGTTTATAGGACTTGCCTCTATTGGAAGGTTGCCGGTTATGGTTTCCTAACAATTGGTAGTTTTTACGTCTTTAAAGCTTTTTATTTTATACCTTCCTACCCTACAAATAAGGTCCCTATGGTCCTCTCTTGTAATCAAGCCATTGCAGACTTAAGTTAATAAAACTATTGCTTTTGTGAGAACGAGAGTTGTTTTTTGTCGTTTCCTTGGCTTGGCCGTCTAATGTGGTATTTGGCATGTTGGTATCCATAGTGTATGGTGTCCCGCGCCGCTCAGTTCAACAGGTGAATTAACGAGCGCAACAATGTTGGAACATGGCTATGCAGCGACTTGCTCGGAGTCCCGCTCGGTCGAGACAACTCTTCGTTCAGGTGGGTGGCTTCGATGAACTCTTCCTTCCTTCGCCTTTACACCTAATAAAAAGGATGTTTTCTTATGCACTGAGTACTTATGCTAATAAAAGAGACGAACCCAAATAATTAAGGGAATAATCCCATATTGTATCAGATTTGTGTAGAACATGGAAATATTGAACTTGATGCCTAGATAATACTTCACGTTGGTTTTACAAATTGGCACTCGAGCCTTCGATCCCACGGCTTACGTAAAGTAGAGTTTTATTATGCTGAACATAGACTATCGACTTGTTGTCATAGTCCATACATTTCCACGGTTTCATGGCTTGTTGTAGCATACACGTTCCCACGGGTTCAGTTCTTGTCATATAGAGTATAGCACGGTTTAGGGTATCACATGGAACATGGCTTGGTCAAGTTAAGTAGGAGGGTTTATCAAATAGTCGTTTCTGAGTCGAAGATTGAGATGTGGAAACATGGAAAGTTCTCAGGACCGTTAGTCATCGAGGTAGTCCCTGGTTTTGGGAACTGCATAGAAGTATCGAAGGAAAGACGAGAAATGGTTCAGAAGCATGGTAAGTTGAGTCGAGTCTTGCATAGTCATTGGACAACTTATGCACAAGGTATTGGTTCCTCGAACGATTACCGGGGCACTGGGACTGTGTCGGCCTAGGAGGAATTACAGGTACTACGCGTCCTTCAGCGGGGGTGCGACTGAGTCTGAAGTGTACGTCGCAGTACAGCTGCGAGATCTTTGGTGGAGTTTGTACCTCGCACTCGAACTATTCCCGTATGCTATGAAGTCCGCAGATAGCTTTAATTGCTAGTGACCTTCATATAGATTGAGTCGGCATTGTTTCCCGTAATCCGTATGCATGTTATAGATTAAGTCGAGAAGTGGATGCACGACACGCAACACAAACTATGAAAGCCTAAGATTTCGCTTCAGCAAAAGACACGTGCTTTGGCACGATATGTGACGTTATGGTTTAATAGCTTGATACTAAGTTCCTACGTTAGAACAATTTTATTGTTGTGTTTTGAAACAAGGAAGATCGGAAGGTAATGTAACTCCCTAAACCTATTTTGGTAAATTTTTAAGATTTTTCTAAATAATATTTTCCATGTAAAACTTGTCTTTTGGATAGATATTCTAAATATTTAGTAATGCTTAAAGTTAATTTAGTTTTGGATTTGAAATTAATATTTCAAATTATATCTATAATTATCAAGTTTAGTGGTACTTTAAATTAATCAGTGTTGAGTATAACAACATCCTGTTTTTCTAATTTCTATCTAGACATTTATTTCAAAACTTTGAATAGATGTTTTAAATACTATTACTTTATGATTTATAATGAGAGATAATTAATTTGATTAACTATTTTCGGAATTAATTATTGATTAGTAATTAAAGAAAAACTGTTTTTAGTTAACAGTTGACAGTGAGTAATCATTAACTAAATTTTTTTATAAATCAATTAGTTGTTATGAGTTAGTTATTAATTAGTTATTAACTAACTTTGTGCTTAGCTGGCAATTGTAACTAAATTAGTTAGGATTCAGTTTTAGAATTTAAATCCCTGCCCCCAGATCTACATGTATTCATATCATTGCCACTGTCCTAATTTAGGGAACACCCCAGATCTACTTCTATTTACAGCTATGCCACTAACATATTTTATTATAAAAGCTGTCCCATCACTGACACACGTCAGAGCACAGTCCACATCACTCTCTCTACTCTCTACACATTTTCTCTCATCATTCTCTCTCTCATCACTGTTCCGGTACGAACCCCGCCGAGCACTGAGTCGCCATCACCTTGTGACTCACGCCACCGCTGAGCACGGAGCCGCTCACAACAACCGAGCCTCACCGTCGGAGTCCTGATTGAGTTTGCAGACTTGATCCTCGCGCCGACGCTTCGCAGTTCGGGCTGCCCCTTTGAATCTCGTGCAGTCACCAGCCACCTCGAGTCTCGTGACTCCTCGAAGCTCGAGCCCGCCGCAGATCTGGGAGTCGCATCACCGGGAGTCGCCGACTGAGTCTAGCCGCCTGCTCCGTTCAAGCTGTAGATCCACCAATCCCAATGGTTGCCACAGCCCGCCACCAGATCCAGAAGCTCTTCGCCGGAGACAACCGGAGTTCATATCTCTGACCCGCCGAAGTCGCATCTCCAGCTGAAGACCGCTGGAATCTTCGTCGCCTCCTCCACCTTGAGGAAGCCGCTGCGCTGCCGTTTGGACGAAGCCACAGCCGCCGTTACGGTTCTTCTCTGTTGTCGATCGGAGCTAGGCATCTACAACCGACCGGATCCAGATCTGATCGCCGCACACCGAGCCGAGGTGAGCTCCCTTGATCTCCTTCTTCTTCATCTGCTTCTTCTCTTCATGTTCTTCTTCATTTTAGGGTGTGTGAGTAGAGATGAGGATGGGGTTAGGTCTGGTGAGTTTAGAGGCTAATATTTGACTGAGGAAGATGAATAGAAATATTTGGAGTTAGGTCTCCTAACATATTTATGAGAGCTAGGTTTGTGTTTGAATATTGGAGAGAAGGAGCTTGGGGGTCTTCTTCATGTCGGCTGGGAAAATAGAAGTAATATGAGCAGAGAGAGAGAGAGAGTAGAGTTTATGATAGGTTATGTTTGTTGTATGGTTTTTTCTAAGGCCACTACCAAAATTGCTTGGGGGCATCACTTACTTGGGGGCAGCCCAAGAAGGTAGAGAATTTGCTAGGGGGCACCCAAAATTTGCTAGGGGGGCAACCCAACCCCCCAAATCCTTCATTTCATTTCATTTGTCATTCTACATTCTCTCTCCTCAAGAAGAAAAAAAGAGCTCTCTCCCTCTCCCTCTCCCTCTCCCTCTCCCTCTCCTAAAACCCTAATTTCTTCTTCTCCACCACTCCACTCCCAATTTCTTCACCAAGATTTTTTCCACAACCTTCGTAGATTCGAAGAGATGACACGCAAGTCAAAGCAACCGGAATCTAGGTACGTTCTTCCCTAATTTTTTCGAGAATTTTGTACATTCTATTCAAAACCCTAGAATATTTTTAATTCTTGAAAAAGTTTTGATAAAATAGGTTTAGAATCTCTTTATGGTTCTCTTTCCTAATTTTCGAACACAAGAAACTCATATTTTATGTTGAAACCCTAACCCTAGAACACGACAAACTAGCATCTCGTTTTGGCAGTTCGGGTCTCATAACAGTAGGACTGCCAGGCATGTGGCAGTCCTAATGTAAATCAGGACTGCCACAGTCCTGACAGTCCTCTTGTGAAAGAGGACTGCCAGGACTGTGGCAGTCCTGATTTACATTAGGACTGCCACATGCCTGGCAGTCCTACTGTAATAACATATGGGGGTGGGTAACTGCATGATGCTCATATGCGGGAGGAGGGGGGGTAACTGTATGTCCTATTTCTGTTTCCATTATTTAATAACTGTATGTTGTCATGCAGTCCACCGGCCGCTAACAAAAGAATACGGCCCACCGCGTCAAAGCGGAAGGAACATGCGGGACGTCCTCTCGAGCGTCCGATAACAATTTTTGAACCGGCGCCCGAAGCTCGGAGAGGTTGCCAAAGTGACACTAGTGTCGCGGTCGCCAACAAGCTTGATCGCATCGACGACGTGGTCGACTTCCCCTTCATGAACAATAGGGAGTCTCGTTCAAAGGTCTGACATGATATATAGTTGGATCTGGATATTTTTCTTGTTTCAAACTTAAGTTGGATGTGGAATAGTTATGTACTTGTTTGAAACTTAATTTGGATATGGAATCTTTGAAACTTAAGTAGTTGTGATGAATTATTGTAGTTGTGATGAATTATTGGGATGAATTATTGTAGTTGGATTATTGTGATGAATTATTGTGATGAATCTTAAGTTGGATGTGGAATATTTATGTAGTTGTGATGAATTATTGTTGTTTATGTACTTGTGATGAATTATTGTTTTTTATGTACAGAGTATCAGTATCAGGAATGCCAGCCCCATGGCAGTTCTAAACTAAAGTAGGACTGCTAGGGTGCTGGCAGTCCTGACTGAAACTTGCTGCAACAGCAAGTTTGAGTTAGGACTGCCAGAACCCTGGCAGTCCTACTTCAGTATAGGACTGCCTGGGGGGTGGCAGTCCTACTTATCAAACTCTGTGAGGAGCTCCTCAACTGAAAACTCTTTCGCAGAGTATGATAAGTAGGACTGCCAGCCCCATGGCAGTCATACACTAAAGTAGGACTGCCAGGGTGCTGGCCGTCCTGATTGAAACTTGCTGCAGCAACAAGTTTGAGTTAGGACTGCCAGCACCCTGGCAGTCCTACTTCACTATAGGACTGCCAGGAGGTGGCAGTCCTACTTATCAAACTCTGTGAGGAGCTCCTCAACTGAAAACTCTTAATTTAGCACGGAGAATGGCCATTTTTCGTGTAATTTAGCACGAAGAATGGCCATTCTCCGTGTAATTTAGCACGGAGAATGGCTATATGATCCAGTATCAGGACTGCCACCCCCCTAGCAGTCCTACATTGAATTAGGACTGCCAGCACCCTGGCAGTCCTACTTCAGTATAGGACTGCCAGGGGGTGGCAGTCCTATCTGTGAGGAGCTCCTCAACTGAAAACTCTTAATTTAGCACGGAAAATGGCCATTCTCCGTGTAATTTAGCACGGAGAATGGCCATTCTCCGTGTAATTTAGCACGAAGAATGGCTATCTGATCCAGTATCAGGACTGCCACCCCCTAGCAGTCCTACATTGAATTAGGATGCCTGCACCCTGGCAGTCCTAATTTAATGTAGGACTGCCAGGGGTGTGGCAGTCCTATTTGTAAGTCTCTGTAATTTAGCACGGAGCACGGAGAATGGTCATTCTCTCCGTGTAAATTAACATAGCCATTCTCCGTGTAAATTAAGACGGAGAATGGTCATTCCGGTGCATTTTATGGTCAGTTGAAACTTTGGAGGGCCATAACTTTTGACTGGGAGGTCGAAACGAGGTCCGGTTTGTCGCAAAATGAGCGTATCTTTGAAGAGCCTGAGATTAATCGTTTCACCGTTAGACGGCCTTTCGAAATTTTAGAATCGCAAAAAAAATGATGTTTGGACCTCCATTTTAGCACTTTTTGTCGAAATTTTAGAATCGCAAAAAAACATATGTAGGACTGTCAGGCTCCTGGCAGTCCTACATATGTGAAGGACTGTCATCTCTCTGGCAGTCCTAATCTATGATCGGGACTGCTAGAGAGGTGACAGTCCTCTGTGTCACAACCCGATTTTTCATCCGATGAAAAGTTAATTACCAAGAGGGCTTCTGATGCATCAAAGTGTTCTTCGGACGTGGTGGGAAGAGAGTATACAACATTTGATGATCCCGGTTGTTCCATGTTCAATATTTTTCTACATTAAACACATAATTCAACTTTTTATATGTGAAATTCATGTTTAAAACATTAAACATATATTAATTCGATGACTTACTAATAAATGAGAGAAGTCAATGACCTAGAGTTGAGGGAAAAATTTGGGATAAAAATCAATGACCTAGAGTTGAGAGAAAAATTTGGAAAAAATGTAGGTTGGAAAAAAACTTGGGGTTAAATTCTTTGACCTAGAGTTGAGGGAAAAAAAAAAGAGTAGAGGGAGAGAGAAAAAGAAAACAAAAGTTGGTATTTATACCTTTGCTTGGGCTAGTCCCAAGTAAAAAAAATTGATGGCAAACTTGTAATATTTTGAAACATTTTTGGGCTAGCCCCTAGCAAAAAGGGTGGTGCCCTTAGAAAAAACCTTGTTGTATAGAGAGAGAAGGAACACTCATTATTACCACTAATGTTTTCCTCTCCTTTACTTTTCAAATGTTGTGTCAGAAGTTGCCTCTTCCAAAGCTAAGAGTCACCTAGGTTGCCTCTTCAAATTTTGAAGAGTCAACATTGGTAGTGGTTTGCTAGGTTGTATATAGACTATGCGGCCGGGTTTGAAATGTGAGATTGGAAATGTTGGTAAGAGTTAGATTTAGTTCTAATGGGCTGGGCCAGCTTCTGTGAACTGATTGATGTGGGTTTATGGTTGAGCTTGGGCTTACTGTAGATTGGTCTGGACTGAGTGGTTTTGAGTTGGATTTTTTTTCATTGGTATAAATTCCTATTATTAAAAGTTTTAATTAAAAGGTTGATGCATTCAAATTGTTACTATTAAATTCTGGTTTTGTTAAGGATTGTTAGCTATTATTTTTAGGAAGTATATTATATGTTCTAAATTGTTAGCATATATTAAGTAATTTTACTTACTAGTACAATATTTGTCTTGCTAAATAAAAGTTGGTTAGCATATATCATATTGATATCATTTTATTAAGTAGGTTTTGGATTAAATATTTCTTAAATAATAAATGTCCTGGTATTTTCTTGCTAAATAATTCTAGTAAATCAAAAATGTTTATAAAAGCTTATAGAGTTATAATTATTTTAGCAAAATGTTCTAATATTTTCTAAAACAGTTAAAAGTATTTTCACTAGTAGTTAATTGTGACTAGAATTACAAAGCACATATATTTTCTAAAATATAGTAGCTAGTATATGGTTAGCTAATATTAATTTAGCTAGTTAGCCATTTATAGTTAATTGTAATGATTTCAACCCTAACAGTTGTACAAAAACCAGGTGATCATCCATGCAGTACTACTCCCGTGCTTCCAAAGCGAGGCAAGTACACCGACTCGATCTTTTACTTTGTTTTTCTGTCTTACATTCATGTGCCATGTTCTCATATCGGACATGTGATACACACGATTGCATCGTCCTTGTTCGTCATTGCATTGTGAGTCATTGTTTATTGCGGGAATTTGGGAGAAATATTAACTTTTGTGTGACCACACCCAACATAGGTATTGTGGATAGCCTAATCGTACACCTCACGTACGATTAAGCCGCACATTGTAGAATTATGAATTGATTGATTGTGGATTGTGGTCCTTAAGCCGGTCACATATTAGGTTAATATTTTAAAAGGTCACACTTGCATTGATTGTCGTGTTCATCGTATTGTTCATTGATTGCCGTGTTCATTGTCTTTGCATATTGATTGTCGTGTCCATTGTCTTCAGTTTTGCATTTCACTTCTGGTACCATAGTTTCATTTTCAGTTCTCGTACTCTAGTTTCACCTTGTACTCTGTATTTCAGATTACATTGTATATTATTCTTGTCGGGGTTGTACTTTGCTCTTTCCTGGCAGGGCACGTTGCAGGTACTTGAGGCCATATGGAGCATGGTAGTATCATGGAGATTGCATGATATAGTTTATTGTCTTCATTTTAGGATATTGTATTTGTATTTTTATCATTGTATATTTTTTATTTACCGGATTCGTCTCCGGATAACATTGTAAAAGACTTGGATGATTATTGGTGATCCTTTTGGGAACGATATATATAGAAGCTGTGGATGTTTACATTTCATTGTGACTTGGAGTTTTTCTTAGTATTGTACAGCTTACTTCGTCGTGTCCATCGACGAAGGCTGAGCGTGTCCGACTCGTGTCCGATTATTCGGGAGCGGATCGTGACATGTAAGTATGTGTAAGTTAAACACTTATGGGTACAATCTTACGACACATGTATGTTAGCTGTATGTCATGAACTGATCCTATGACAAGATTAGAAAGACCACAAAAGAATAGTTTGCACTCACTAAAATGACGTGTTGGTTTTGTATGGGTGGGCGAGAGAGCCTCCCCTCCAGTGCATTCAATGTACTGATATCCCCACAGTTTGCTTGCAGGTTTCAGGTAGCAACTTGTTTCGAGCGGAGTTCGCTTGGACGCGTCGAGGCATGGAGTTCTTTGGCGTTTCGAGGCGTGCGACCGCGTTCGAGTTTTCACTTATACGGGACATGATGTATAAACATCGCCTTCTTCAAGTTGTAAGCCTAAGAGCATGACCTTTTATATTGAGAGATGTGAGACCTCTGAGTGATTGTATCCAGAGAGAGTGAGCTTGAGCGATTGTAATCTTGGTCGCGTACCTTTGTAATTTTGCTATAACATCAATAAAAAGGATTTTGTTTCTATACATCTTGTGTTATTCAACTTTCCTGCTCGGGACATCTGTGCGACGATCATGTCACTAAGCTGCTCAATCGGCCGTTTTGGTATTCGTCTTGTGCGGGCTCAACTTAGGCTTGCACGACATCACGCCCACGCGAGGACGATCGGTTCTGCGGAACCGAGACGTGACATAGTGAGGTTCTCAATCTAACCAAAAGTGGATCAACGACATATTGTGCCTTCTCTAGTGGAGTCCTAGACCTCGCCACAATCGAATTGCCAGTACCCCCAACGGCTCCCTACGTCATTATCCATGATAAAATGACAATCTACTTCAATATGCTTGGTGTATTCATGGAAAACTGGATTGTTAGATATGCAGATGAAAGCTTTGTTATCGCAATATAATGTAGATGAAGATGTACGAGGAATACCAAAATCAAACAAGATTTTTGATCATATAAGATCATAGATTGCATGTGTAATGGCATGATATTCAACTTCAGTGGAAGAACGAGCAACAATTGTCTGTTCCTTGCTTCTTCAAGTGACTAAGTTATCATCGAATAACATGCAACAACCACTAGTAGAGTGGATATGATTTACGAAAGTGGTGTAATAAATCATCAACATACGCGTGAGAGTGTTAATTATGAAGCAGCAACAACAACAAAGCCTTTATCCTATATTTATATGGTCCGTTGTTCGAATTATATTATGTCGTTTAACTTATGAGTGGACCCATAAATTCTTTTAAGGGGGGAATGGGGAGGGCAAAATTATCTTAAATTAAATTTAGGGTAATATTGATGATTGACCTTGAGACCTTTTGGTTAAATCCGTGCACACTCAATGTTGCAAAAATCGTATTAGACGACCGACTAGTTGGGGACTAGGCCATTGACTGTTGGCGACTCGACTTGGCTTCTAGGCAGCGAGAGTAGTCGGCATGATCCTTAGTCGGCCGACTATGTCTCATTTACAAAAAAGAAAAAAATCAAAAACCTAAAATGCTGCAGTAGCCGACTGACAAAGAGGAGGACTGAAGGAGAAAGAATAGAAAGAGAAAAAATAAAAGTACTCACCAGCCACAACCGTCGACTAGCTGAGCCATCCCCTCCGATCCACGCCGACCGCCTCCGCTGAGTCACAAGTATTTTTTTTCATGCTGCTATTTTTTTCTTTGCCACCGCCTTTTGTTTTGTTGTTGCCTTTTTCTTTTATCTTTTTGTTTTTTGCTATTCTTGGTATTCTTGCTTGCCACCGCCGAGTGGAAGTGCTTTTGTTTTTTTATTGCTGTGAGGCCCCCCTTTGCTATTGCCTTTTTCTTTCCCGTGAGGCCCCCTCTTTCATATTCATATAGGTCACTTTCATGTGTTTGACTTTTTTGTGTTGTTGAGGTAACTATATCACAATAATCGTAGGGGCTGAGTCATTCCTGAGAATGAAAACACCAATATGGTTAGTTCTAATAAACAATGATATATAAAAGGTTTAATGTTACGGCTAACAAGGAAAGTAATTTTGCAACTTATTTAGATTTTTAATTCTATATTATTTTAAATTATATATATATATATATATATATATATATATATATATATATATATATATATATATATATAAATTAAAAACCTAAACCGATTAATCCGACTAGTCCCCGATTAAGCTCTAGTCCCTGCGAACCAACTATTGATTTTTACAACCTTACCAACTAGACTACCACTTTGTCATGGATTTGTTGTAAAACATTAAATATATAATATTATATAGTAGAAAACATAATATTGAGGGGGACAAGACATTGCTGCTTGGCCTAAGGTGGGTCCACCCCCTAATTCAGCTATGTGAAGGGCTACGTCCTCTGTAACACCAACAAACAACATATCCTTCTTTAAAATCTCAATCCATTTTCCTTTAGGCCAACATTTAGTTCTAACGGTTCCTTTAACTACTATTTTATCACTCCTCACTTGAGTATCTATTTTGTTTACGTAGCACATGTTCAAACCGCTATTTGTTTACGTAGCACCTGATTCAGCTTCTCGTTAAGAGCAACGTCCTATGTAACACCAACAAACAACATATTCTTCTTTAAAATCTCAATCCATTTTCATTTAGGCCAAAATCTAGTCCTAACGACTCCTTTAATTACTATTTTATTACTCCTCACTTGATTATCTATTTGTTTATGTAGCACATGTTCAAACCATCTAAAACGATTTGTTCTCGTCTTGTCCTTGATTGACGTCATCTCCAACTTCCCTCAAATAAGCTTATCTCTTATATAATATTTTAATATATTGTCACTCATCCATTGTAATATTATCATTTCTGCTACATTAATTTTCTAGATGTGTTTCTTAATTGCCTAAGACTTGGATTCGTAAAACATGAGCTGTCTTATAGAATTTTAGTTTCAACTTCAAAGGTATCTTCCGATTACAAACTACTCCAAAATCGCTCCTCCATTTCAACCATGATGTTTTGATTCTATACATGACATGCTTCTCAATCTTTTTTGTTAGCCCAATGATTATATCATGTTTTTGAGTATGGCTAATCAATTAAGTTTAACTAGTGATGTCACTAATATTCATGTATTCACTATCATGTTGCTACTTAAACGTAGTATTGTCCTAAATGTTCTATATCATATTGCTATGCCTATATCAGACTGCATCATATTGTTTTGTTCGTCTAACATGTACTTGCAGACAAGCAGTTAGCATGATCAAACCAGGACATATGCAATGAACAATATTTGATGGTCCAAAGACGGCATAATATAAGAAGATTTTTCTGAACCGCCTAACGACCTATCCGGGCCTCGCATCGGGGGTTCCGCTGTCCGGTCAGCGGACGGAGGTCGAGGGGGCAGTGCCCCCGTGGGGGTTTGGGGGCGAAGCCCCCGAAAGGTATTCAGATTTTCAGACCTGTTTATCTTTGGACGATTGCCGTCAAGGAAAAATGCTTCTTCAATGTCAATAAAATGGCGTCATCAAATGGGCTATTAGTTTTCATATTTATTCTGTATTTTTCCTTTTATCGAGTATAGGAAAAATGTGAGATTGATCGAATCGGTACTGGCTTAGGTTTTTCTCAGTCCACAAACAAAAATAAGCCAACCTACTTATCCCAAAAATCTACAATTCCAAAAAGCCCAAAACCTATGCAAATTTGGTCCATTCCTTACTGTTCTGACCCAGCAGAACTCTGACAGAACTCTGACCGAGTTCGGTCTGGGTAAATTCGAAATACAGTTCCCACCAAATCTGCATCCAACGTTCGTATGCAAAATCCTAGCATCCGAACTCTGTCCGAATTCTGTCCGAGTTCGGTGGCCCCAAAACACTATAAATAGAGTTGAGATTACCATTCATTTCAATCATCCAATTTCATCTCTTCTCTTCTCTATATAAAGTATTCTGAGATTTTTACTTTCATATCTGAGCCTTTACGACTCTTAGCCAAGTCAGTATAGTTTCTAGTTTAATCTAGAGTTTGGTGTTGAAGAGTTGTATCGGAGGCTGTATTCAGAAAACGTTCTAGTTTTCCAATTACCTTCTGGAGCCGGTCGTGCGCTCGTCACCAAGCACGGTGTTGTGAAGTCGGTCGTGCACTTGTCGCTAAGCACGGTGTTGTAAGAGTTGCAAGCACTCAATTAAAGCTTGTGCCATAGTGGATTAACAGCGAGCAAGAGTACTCGCGACTGGATTAGTCCTCTCAGAGGAAAACCAGCATACATCGTGGTGTTCACTGAGTTTGAATTCTTGACTTTTACTTTACCGTATTTTATTTACCGTCTTTTATCTGCCATAATATATAACTGCTTAATAAAAATAATTGGTGATATTATTTTCCGCTGCACACGCACACTCTATTCACCTCCCCTCTAGAGGTGCTCAACGGTCCTACATTTTTGTCATAATGAATGGTTGATCCTAAAAACCAAAAACTATCACTCCTGGTATCTATCCATCTATATGTACTTCTCCCTCATTTTCTTCGTCTTTTGGTTGAAGTTAAAATGTATATGCTATGCTTATTTCCTAATAATTTTAAACCCTTAGATCTAGAGTTCTCTCCACACCTCTATTTTAATATGTAACCGTTCTCTATTCTCATCAACCAACACAATATTATCAACAAATTTATACGCTGTTAAGTGTATATTAGAACTATTAGTTAAGTGGGCTTTAGTCCCACATTGCTTAGAACAATAGGAGAGGGGCTAGCCTCTCATATATATATATAGTCTCTCATCATTAATAAAGACATCCTATTATTTCCAACTCTACATGGTATCAGAGCCATAACCATCCACCCCTCCTCTCCACAAAAGAAAAAAAAAATCCTAACCCTAACCTACCCCCCCTTCTTAGCCGCCACCCCCTTCCCCCCTTCTCCTTGCTGTTGCTGCCCTTACTGCTGCTGCCGCCCCTACTACTGTTGCTCCCTTCTACCGCCCCCTTTTACTATTGCTTCCGCCCCATCTCCCCCTACCTCTCCTTGCTGCTGCCGCTACCCCTACTGCTGCTGCCATCTACTGTCAGCCCACCCCCCTCCGCCCCACTGTTAGCCGCCCCCTCTCCTTCCCGGCGTCCCCCCTCTCTCCATGGCTCAAGTACAAAACTCTAACCCCTTTCCCTTTCCACCTGCTGCCGCCCAACCACTCCAAACTCTATCATAGTTTCCAAAAAAAATTGGAATTCTCAGAGGGTAAACATATGTTGTTTGCTGGAACCTCTGACTCTCAATGATCAATTCGAAAATTTAACAAAGAGCAAACATATGGTTGGTTTTGCATGAATCTTTGTTTCTTTCCTTGACCTTCACACCAGGATTTAACATAGGTTAACTTGGGTTATCTCTTTGACCTGGCTTGTGATCCACACTCTCTGCTTCCTATGCGCGCATGTCGGTTCTGGCTACGTTTTTAGCGCATTGGCAGAGTTGATGTGATTATCCAGTTGGAAAGATCAAATCGACAGTCGAATCAGAAATCCTGAAAGATGACAGACATTACGACGAATAGCAGTGCCACGGACACTAGTATCAGCAACACACTAGCGGGACCAACAGGCACTAGCACGACGATTTTCTCAATTCGACTTGTCGATCGACGGTTGGAAGGACCAGAGGGCTACTCGACATGGAGAAAGAAGGTCGAGAAGACGCTTCGAGGAATGCGGTTGTCCAAACATTTGACTGACAACCCTCCAGCAGAAGATGATCCCATATTTGAGTAATGAAAAACAGATGATAGTCAACTGTTTACACAGTTGATGAATTCAATGGAACCATCGGTGGAAGACATGGTTCAAAATACGGACTCCTGTGAAGGAGTTATGTGAGGTACTAGCAGTGGCGTTTGATGGAAACGCGATTTGTCTCGTATCTATGACTCGGTCGTTGGTGTATACCGAGCAAATCAGGGAAACAAATCTCATAAGGATCATTTCTGGACATTTAAGGCTATGTATGATGAGATCGACCGCGTATTACCATTTACGTCGGATATTAATGAAGCAAGGGCTCAACGTGAGCAGCTCCATGTCATGGCTTATCTTGCCTCTCTCCGTCCTGGTGTGGACTCCGCTCGCTCTCAAATTATTGCTGGATCTAAAGATTCGTCCATGTTGGAAGCACACTATCATGTCCTTCGGGCAGCCAAAGTCGTTGAGACCACTCCGGATGATACTCCTGCCGATCGCTCTGCTCTCGGTGCCGCTCGTACGGGATTTCGTGGTGGTCGTAGTCGTCGACGTGGTGGCCGAAATGCTGGTCGCGATGGGGGACGTGGCAATGGCGATCGTGATGGAGGAAGACCGCGCACATGCTTCAATTGTGGACAGCTTGGCATTTCTACTGGCAATGCACTAAATCACCTGCTACTAATATCACAACTGATGCTCCTGATGATGGTGTCCGATCGGTTCAGATGACTTCGATAACATTTTTTTTCTGATGGTTGTGTTTTCAGGACCTGAAAACTTGGAAGACTATCAGAAGGGGCATGTGGCTGGATGCTTGTACCTGTTTGACGCACCTTCTTCTGTTGTCTGTGCCGACGTGAAACTCGATCCTTTCGAGTTACACTGTCAGTTAGGCCATCTATCAACCCATGCTCTCTAGAAAATGTACCCTTCTTTAGAAATCCCTGCTTCATTTCATTGTGAACCGTGTAGTTTGGCTAAGCATTACCGGGTTCCCTATCCGGTGAGTCAAAATAAAATTGCTTCCGCTCCTTTCGAGTTGGTGCATTCTGATGTATGGGGACCTTGTCCGGTTGAATCAATAATGGATTTTAATTACTTTGTTACATTTGTTGATGATTACTCACTGTGTCACTTTTGTTTATCTGATGAAAGATCGTTCTGAATTGTTTAATATTTGGTGCAATTTTTATGCCGAAATAAAAACAAAATTTGGTATTCCAATCAAAAATTTTCGGAGTGACAATGGTCGTGATTATTTATCTCGTGATCTTCATAGTCATTTGGCCCGCAATGACATCATCCACCAAACTTCTTGTGCGTACACACCATAACAGAATGGTGTGGCCGAGCGCAAGAATCGCCATCTCTTGGAAACAACACGTACCCTTATGTTTCAAGGACGTACTCCCAAGAGATTTTGGTCAGATGCGGTTCTTACTGCTTATTACCTTATTAACCGCATGTCATCGTCAGTTTTCAATGGTAGCACTCCCTTCTCTCGGCTCTTTCCCAGGACGAGAGCCATTTTCTCTGCCTCTCAAAATCTTTGGCTGCTTATGCTATGTTCGGGATACCCGACCAACTCTTTCTAAATTAGATCCTAAGACAATATAATATATTTTCTTGGGTATCTTAAAGATCAAAAAGGGTATCAGTGTTATTTTCCTGTCCTGAAGAGGTACTTTTTCACTCGGGATATTACCTTTGTCGAAACCGAATTTCCTCCACTCCCACAATCAACGGGTCCGACTCCCCTAGTCTATCCAAAAGAGGATTTTTTGTTATTTCCTGGTCAAACACAACAGCCCCCCATACGGGTGCCCTCCCTTACCGAGCCAGTTTCCTAGGCCGATGCTCCGCATACATCGATTCAGTCAGTACCGACATCACCCACACAAACATCGTCGTTGTTGTCCACAGAGTCATCCTCCTCTGGCTCCAATGAGTTGCCTCCACCTGTGTCACGTCCCCGCTCCCAAAATACGGCGAGCCGAGTACGTAACACCGTCCCCACGCTACGCGCCATACGAATACTCCAGTATCCATATTCGCGATTGTCGCCCGTACAGTTATAGGATAGGATTACCACAGGTCATGTAGTGCCCCGTCCCTACATCGTGTCCCGTTCTCCGTCTATGGGGTGCGCGAGAAAGGAACACTGTCGCTATCGATTCGGTCGGGACCGATAGGTCGGGATCAATCGAATCGATCGAACGAGAACGGTTGAATTAAGATCCATTCTCCGTTATGGAATGGCTTATTCGGAACCAAGTCCCATATTCAGCGGGTAGCGCCTCGAGGATTGACTCTGCGGCTGAGTCGGGAGAGACCTCTTGTTGCTCTGTTTTTCACGCCGCTTGCGTTGGATTTGGCTTTGGTTTTCTGAATGCGTTTTTGTGAATGTTTTCGATGGTTTTCATGGCTTACATTTCGAACTCGCATTTCCTATCGAACTTCTTGCATAATACAGTGTTCTAATCGGTTGCTTGTGCGATTTCAGGTAATCGCGTAGGCGACGTCTAGCGCAGCCAACCAGTCTCTCGCCTCAAGCAAAAACTCAAGGTGAGAGGCTGACCTCCTTCGTCTCGACCCTCTATTTCAAAATGAGAACTCGGGTAATGATATCGAATTTGAATGAATTGCTTTGAAAAATACAAGTCCTATGTTCTAGAAGAGAAAAGATGAGATGTGTAGAAAAAGAGATAGAATTATTTCAGGCCTGCAAAACAGCCAAGTAAATGGATCGATTACATAACAAGCCCCAACGATACCCTAAAATATACCTTGTTAACTTATCACGGTCATGGACAACTTGTCGACAAGGGCGATGGTTTCTTCGAGTGGCAACCTGGGGCCACGGGACCGACTCGGCCTAGGAAGAAACAGGTTATAGCTGAGCTGGGTAATAGGCAATCGGTAATACGGGGACTTGCATCGGAGCTCGCTACTTGCGTTGCAAGGGTCCCGTTTACCAGGCTATGTCCAGGATGGCTAGTTAATGCCAGTGACCTCCACATCAAACACTTGATATAAATTGTTATCAACTAACAGGGAAGGTGATGATAAGTTTTATGTTGCACGGCGCGCTCTACCGAGGGAAATTCTGGTGTAACTTGCTTGGTTTATGTTTCGTCAAAATGCTTTGTATGAAAATGTCTAGGATGGCTAGAAAGATCACTAAAAGCAAGTCATATGATTTTTATCTAAATTCTTGAACCAAATGAGAGCCTGAAAATTAATTAGCCACTCGCCAGTACATGTTGATTGTACCGATCCTCGCTCTCTCTACAGGTACGATAAATCGAGAGGAGCGTGCCGCGTGAAGGGAGGCAACGCTCGTGTGTTTTTGAAGCTTCGTCCGTACGGTCGAAGTTTGGATCCAATCTCTTTTGAAGACTCCGTTGTTCAAGATCAGAAGACAGATGGAGCGACTTCCCACCATCCCAGGTGGTTTTGTAATGCTGGTTGTATAATCAATGGATGAAATGTACGAAATGGCTATCTCATCGACGTTCATTTTGTAATGGAGTCAGTTTGTAAAAAGCCCGCGCGGCGCCCTTGTATCGAGTCTGTAAAATGATGTTCATTATCAATAAAGCTTAAGTTTCCTTCTTTATAATGTGTGTTCAATTTTACTCTGCGTATTCTCTTGTTGTTGTGTTTCGGATAACCTTATGACTATGTCTTGTGCGAGCGCAATTTAGGTTCGCACGGCATCATGTCCGGGGGACGACTATCGATTCTACGGAATCGGGACGTGACAGGTCATAGGATACATAATACAAATAGTTAACAATTTGATTACATGATATTCTAAACTATAAATAGAAAAATATTATTATTCTACCCGATTACAACCTTTAACCCAATATATATATAATACATAACCAACTACAAAATACTACTAGCAGATGCCAAGGTCGACTTTCTCTTATCGTATTCATTAAGCTCCTCTTCAGTGTACATTGGCATTCTCTCCTGACCTTCATCAAAACCTAGTGAACAAAACTAGGTCGTCAATACGACGAGCAAGCCCTCAATCAAGGAATAAGGAAGTAAAGTAAGATGATAAAATTTCGAGATTTAACTCGAGGATATGATAATAAAAACGAATATTAAGAAATTCCTAAGGCATTAATAAATTTTCTGAGGTAAAAATTTATGGTGTCGGGAATAATTGTGTAGAACCTCAGACACATCTTGTATCAAAATGCAATATTTAGAGAAACACTTCTGGATCACACAACTGCTAATATCTTGGCAATAATCTCATTTATCGGGGATCAGATTTATACTAAATGTGCGGTGCTTAAATTTATCCATCCCATTAGTATCAGGAATCACATAATGATGTGATATAATTCAGGATAACACATGAGTTATTTTTCGAGTTATCAGACTCAAGTGTTATGACAATTGTCGTATGACTTGAAATTTTTCAAGAATATCGGAACCATGCTACATTGGATATTACAAGGCCGAATTCGGGGATTTGGAATCCAATAGAAAACATGAAACAAGAAAGTGAGCTAAGCCTTACCTCGGGCATCGTATGGCCGTACGAATGCCGATAAGAAGAACTGATCAGTTTTTAAAATATAATATTGCAAGAGTTCGAAGGTGTGATCCAAAGGTTTTCTCTCCCATCCCGATGCAATTCTAACTTACAGTGAACTCTAAATTATGTTACTAAATTTAAATTGTACTTCTTTCTTCGTATGATAGGAATTCACATATTAAAAGAATAAGGCTAAGCAGGAAATTTTCGTTCTTAGCGGAAAATGATGTTTAATTGGAAAGTGTTCTTATGACAACACTTCAAGGATTTTTCGAAGTCACGTTCGGAAAATGAATGATTTCAGGAATTTAAAAAAATTAATCTTAAAATTTTCGGAAGTTGAAAATTTTCAAAAATTTGGCTAACTCTAGGAAATTATTAAAATTTTCGACAGAGTTTCCTTTGTATATATATTGACTCCGAATTTTTTTTACAATAGATAAAATATAACAATAATTGGGTACGCCGACCCCTTCGGTGGAGCAACCCTTGACACCGGTACCACGGAATTTATATGTATCCCCAGGTACGCCGACCCCTTCAGTGGAGCAACTCTCAACACCAGAACCACGCATTTATATATATATGAAATTTAATAAAACTTTCTTACCTTAGCAAGCAAGCAAGCAACATTTTATTTTTGGTTTTTGCAATTTGCTTTATCTAAATGCTATTCAAGTTCAAGAAACACAATTATTAGCAATATAATGACACTCAAGATCTAACTTCCCATGTCACTATACACTAAATTTTTTATATGCTTTGAGATATTGACTTGGTATTAACTACAAAATTAAATCTAAGTATTCAATTTAACTCTTACTTGCCATATGTACCACATTTTGGCTTCTTGAAGGTACGAAGTAGCCAATTTACTTGAAAAGCTTAACAAGTGGGTTACCCTAGTGTTCCGGTATCCATGAATAACTATTCTAACTGTGTGTTTATGACAAAATGGGTCATTTAAGCATAATTATAACTCTAGACACAATTGAAATATCAAACTAAATTGACAATTTGTCTAGTCCGCATATTTCAAAATTAATTTAAACAAGCCTTAATATATACGTATTCATACTCATAATCTATAAGACACCTAATGTGTAAATTTCGATTTGTAACATATGAAATGGATCAATATATATATATATATATATATAGAGAGAGAGAGAGAGAGAGAGAGAGAGAGAGAGTTGCAAGGACACAACTCATTAATATATATATGTGTGTCCTTGGTACATTTATATTAATGAGTTGTGTCCTTGCAACTCTCTCTCTCTCTCTCTCTCTATATATATATATATATATATATATATTGTCTATTGTAAAATTATACATGCAAAACTAATATACATAGAAGTGGAGTGTGCATATGTATTCATATATGTTGTCCTCCTTATACTCTAATAAACATTTCTATATACATATATATTATATATACTAAACAAGGTGTCCATTCCTGTGTCCTACATATCGTGTCTATATATATATATATATATATATATATATATATATATATATATATATGCATCGATTTTGTCTATAGGCATAATTTGTAGATTCTTGCTTGTATCGATATTTCATCTTCATAGGGTTAATTTGGTCATGGATTTCATAAATTCCAGAAATAAAACTAATTAATATTGATTCATGATAAATTAGAGCGTCAAAATAAGAATTTTGAAAGGAAAGGAAGATGACTTGTCTTGGAAAAATTTGGGATTTGAATTTGAGGAATAGGGTTTCCTCTTATTCTTCTCCTCCAACTTCTCCTTCTTTGTTCCATCTTCATCTTCTTCCAATCCTTCCTTTTTGAGGAATAAGAGGGTTAGGGTTTAGCTTTTGACGATGGAAGTGATGATGGAGATGATGATGATGATGATGAAGATGATGGAGGTGGCTGTGGTGACGGCGGTGGCGGCCGCCTGGTGGCGCACGCCGCAGGTGGCCGGGGGTGCGGGTGCGGGTCCGGGTGAGAGGAAGTAAAAGAGAGATGGAGAGAACTAGAGAGATGATGAGAGTGAGAGAGATGAAGAGGGGAAGAGTCGATTGAGGGGTGAGAGGAAGCCGAGAGGGAGAGAGAGAGAGAGTGTGTGCGGGAGGAAGGAGAGGGTGCCATCCCTCTCTCTCTCTCTATTTCTCTATATAAAACTTCTTCTTTTTTTAACATAATGATAAAAGGGCAGTATAAAATTACAATTTTGACCTCACTAACTCATGCAAGACTTCATAAGGAGACACATGTCCCTTCCCTACATGCATGAAGATACCTAGCATGACTAGGTGTCTATGCTAATTTTGAAAATTACAAACTTCTCCAAAGGGTTTATATGTAATTATTTTTGTAATTTTTTTTAATTCCCATTCTTGAGATACAAAATATGAAAAATTATTTTAATTATATATAAATACAAGAATACATAATATAATTCATTAAAAAAAAGGTTATTACAACCTGTTCCACCAGCAGCTCCACCGACAGCTCCGGCTATTCCGCCTCCAGATCGTCCTCGTTGTGTCTGTCGTGATCATCCCTTATATGTTAACATCTACAAAGGACATACCAGTTACACCTAGTCTCTGGTGGCTATTATTGATGGGATTCAAATTCCCAAGACCGCTGAGGAGGGTCTCAAACATCCCGGTTGGCGTGCTGCTATGAACTAGGAGATGAAAGCTCTCAAGAAAAATTACACTTGGGACTTGGTCGATCTATCCACTGGTAAACAGGCAGGTTGCAAATGAGTTTTCATATCAAGATAAAATCAGATGACTCTCTTGATCGCCTAAAGGCTCGTCTGGTGGCCAAAGGATATTCTCAAACCTATGGTGAGGATTACTTCGAGACCTTCTCTCATGATGCTAAAATGACGTCTGTTCGTGTCCTCATGGCCTTGGTTGTTCGCTATGACTGGCCGTTGCTTTAACTGGATATCAAGAATGCTTTCCTTCACAAGGATCTTGATGGAGAGGTATATGTGATGCAACCTCCTGGGTTCGTTGCAAGGGAGGGTAAAGTGTGTCATCTGAGGAAGGTCCTCTATGATCTGAAACAATCACCTCGTGCGTGGTTTAGTCGATTTATACATGTGGTAAGTGGTTACTCAGTTTGGTTTGTGTCAATCAAAGAAGGATCATTCCGTATTCTACCGACAGACATCAGCTGAAAGGATATTACTTGGTGTCTATGTTGATGACATTGTAATCACAGGAGACGACAGTCAGGGTATTGTATGTCTCAAGAAGTTTCTGGGAGAACAATTTCAAACCAAGGATATGGGTCATCTAACTATTTCTTGGGTATTGAGGTCACACGGAGTAAGCGGGACATTGTAATGTCCCACATAAAGTATGTGTTGGACATATTAAATGATGCAGGCATGATGCAAGCAAAGGGAGCAACCTCAGGTATGGATTAAGGGACAAAGTTACTTCCAGACGAAGAGGTCCTGATGACCAATCCAGATCAGTATCGTCGAGTAGTTGGAAAACTCAACTACTTGGCGGTCATAACTCGTCCGGACATTTCTTTCGTAGTGAGTGTTGCTAGTAGATTTATGGCGTCTCCAAGAGTTCTACACTGGCAGACAGTTCTCAGAATCCTGTGTTATCTAGTCAAGAATCCAAGAAAATGAATTCGAATGGAGAATAATGGACACACTCGTATTGAGTGTTTTACTGATGCTGATTGAGGAGCAAGTCTGGCAGATAGACTATCTACATCTGGCTACTCAGTATTTATTGGCAGAAATCTAGTGTCATGGAAGAGCAAGAAACAAAGTATGATAGCACGCTCAAGCTCAGAAGCAGAATATCGAGCTATTGCTCATGGCATATTAGAGGTATTATATATGAAATATATCTTATAAGAACTGGAAGAAGACGCATGATCGCAAGCGGCAGATCTATGGTGTGATAACCAATCTGCTATTCATATTGTCACCAACCCAGTATTTCATGAACGGACGAAGCATATTGAAATTGATATCCACTTTGCTCGTGATGAGTATACAAAGGGAGTGATAAAATTTTAACATGTGAGAACCGGCGACCAAATATCTGATATCTTCACAAAGCCTCTTTTTGGTTCTCGGGTTCAATTTCTATATAACAAGCTGGACATAATTGATATCTATGCTCCAGCTTGAGGGAGGGTGTTAAGTGTTATATTAAAACTATTAGTTAAGTGGGTTTTAGTCCCACATTGCTTAGAACAATATGAGAGGGGCTAGCCTCTCCTATATATATGCAGTTTCTCATCATTAATAAAGACATCCTATTATTTCCAACTCTACATACACCATGAACCTCATCCTATATATGCTTAGTAGTCTCATACATATGCACAAAAATGTATGGACTTAAGAACTTAATCATGATCCTTAATATAAGCCTATAGTAATAAGGTGCTTTGTTATCTCCTCTGACGCTCCGTAAGGTCGTTGTAATTCCATGATACATATCCTTATTAGTCTCAAAATCTCAATATAGCTAGTAGGAACTTGTTTCTTTTCCAAAGCCCACCACATTGACTCTCTTGGAACTCTGTAATAAGTTTTCTCTAAGTCAATGAAAACCGTATAAAAATTCCTTTTTTTCCTTTCTAAATATTTTTATTAATCTTCTTAATGAGTAAATGGCTTCCATTGTAGATCTTTCCGGCATAAAAACTGTCTTCTTTGAAATATTACTTTCTTTTCTTAATCTTTGTTTAATTACTTTCTCCCACAACTATATGGTACGACTCATAAGCTTAATTCCCTAATAGTTACAACTATGCACATCTCCTTTTTTTAATATATCGGTAGTATAATACTCCATTCGTTGGACATTTTCTTAGCCCTTACGATTTGGTTGAATTGGTAAACCATGTTAATCATTACTCACCTAAACATTTTCAAACCTCAATAGGAATATTACAAGTCTTAACGTTTTACCATTTTTTATTTTCTTTAAAGCATCTTTTAACTTCATAATTTCTAATTCTACGACTAGTAAGACGACCTATCGGTAACTTTGTGTCTAAATAAAGGTTACGAGTTCGCCATATCGCTAGCGGGCCGCAACTAGTTCGTGTGTACATGAACATGGTTCACCAGCAACTATATGTGGTTTCGATAGCAATTTTAGAGAATGTGAGCTTTGAGACACTTGGCACTCAAGAAGAAGAAAGTTCACTATCTCGTATTGTAGGACCATTGAGCACCTCTAGAAGGGGGGTGAATAGAGTAAGTGCGATTGCAGCGGAAAATAATCACCAATTTTAAATTAACAACAAATAACTATGGCAGTGAATAAGAGGCAGTAAATAAATATAGCAAGAGATAGAGAGATCAAACTCAGTGACACAGCGATGTATACTGGTATCCTTCTGAGAGGACTAATCCAGTCTCGAGTACTCTTGCTCGATGTTAATCCACTAAGGCACAAGCTAATTGAGAGCTTGCAGTCTCTTACAACACCGTGCTTGGTGACAAGTGTACGACCGACTTCACAATACCGTGCTTGGCGACGAGCGCACGACCGGCTCCACAACAGAGATAGTTTCTGAACTTCGAACAACCTCTTTATAACTTTTGAGAACCAAAAGACTCTAGATCAAATAGATATTACTGGCTTTTGGCTAAGAGATGTGTAGGTGAAATATGAAAGCTTTTGATCGGATGAAAACACTTATTGAAGAGAGAAGAAAAGATGAAATTGATTGAGTGATTTGGAATGATAAATTCTTTTCTATTTATAGGTGTTTTCGAGGACCGAACTCGGGCAGAATTCGGGCAGAGTTCTGATGCAAAGATTTCGCAAATGAACGTTGCATGCAGATTTGGAGGCAACAAATATTTAAATTCAAACTGACCGAACTCGGTCAGAGTTCGGACCGAACTCGGGCCGAACTCGGCTTGAGTTCTGTGTCAGTAAAAATGTAAGACATTTGTCAAATTTTGTTGCAGAAGGGAAATGAAATTTTTGGTAGGTGGACTATGGATGGGTAGGCTGTATAGGAAAGTGGACTATGATTAACCTAAGCCGGTTATTATCTAGTCGATCTTACAATTTATATCCAAGCCACAATAAAGATAAAATACATAATAAATTGTAAAAATGACTCGGACTAGATTCCAATGAAAATAAGCTTCAGAATGATGATTCACATACTTGCTGATGTAGTAGTACGTTTTTGATATTGATTTCACAAGACCTGAAATGATTAGCAACAGTTCGTATATTTTGTGTATTGACTTAAGTTAATGTCGATTATTAAAATCGGGTGTGACCATGGAATGGGCCAACAATCTCCCCCATTTTGATAATTTACAAACTTGAGTCTATACCAAAATATATCAAAATAGAATAAAATAAAAATACCTGAAAAAGAATAAATGATGGTGGTGTTATGGTGGTGTTTTTTCTTTGATTGTTGATTTTTGGTTTTGGTATAGTGCTTTTTCTCCCCCTTTGTCAATGAAAAAATAGTTTTGGCTCCCCCGTAATGTGTGAAGCCAACAATGTTCATCAAACAGACAAAGTAATACTAGAGAGATAACCACAAATAACAACATTGCCACAAATAATAAGTGCATAAAAGAAATAACTAGTAGTGGAATATTGAAATGTCATACTAAATAAAAGATACAACCATCACAATCTGCTAATAAATGTCTAACTGTAAAGTTTAGACATAAAAAAAACTACATAAGATCATCATCTATCAGACTCCACCCAAAATTCACTAGCTCAAGTCCTCATCACATCGGAGTGTCGTCACCTCCAGGAGCATCTGGTAGAAGATATGCAGCAGTAGGATCGAAGTGAGGAAATGTCGTCTCATCATTGAATCTGGGTCCAGGGAAGCTGGGGTGATGAAGTATGGTAACTAGATGTGTGTGGTCATGAGAGAGACTCCAGTGAAGATCAGCAATGCTGTTCCGCAACACCTGAACCTGGGTGATATGGCGGAACTCCGAATCAAGATAGCCTTGATGTCGTTGCGCTGAGAGGGCAACGAAATCATCAAAGCGCTGATAGAAGTCAGGGTCAAAACCCGGAGCAGGGGATGGAGCAGCAGCAGCAGGAGGAGCCTCGGGATAATCATCGTGAACAGGCTCAGCACCAGGAGGCAAATGAGGAGTAGGATATAACCTAGACGTACTGAGTTCAATAGCAGTGGAGGAGTAAGGACATGTTTGAAGATTAATTTCAAACCTTCTAAAGATAGAAGCCAAATGCATAGGGTAGACAAGGTTGCATCCTGCATTTTTGCAGTTAAGCATCCACGCAATAACAGTTTTCGGAACAGAAAATGGAATACCAAAGTGAATGTGGTACATGGCTGACAATTCCATGAAGGTAATCTCATCAGAAGATCCCTTCTTTGGAAGAAGAATAGAGAATATAAACCTATGGAGTTCATAGAAGTTTTGATTTAGATGCTTGGAATAAACTCTTCTAGGAACATGTTTAGGATGACACAAAAGTTCTTTGAAGGAATCAAAGGTGACACCTTCAGGGAATTGAATATGATGAATGTCTACTAAAGCTTCACCTACATTAGGAACATGAAAATATTCACTGATATCGGTGGCATTGAACTCTAGTTCCTGCCCAGCTACACATGAATAGAAGTTGCCGTTATCTTTTACTTGCAGATTGCAGTAAAACATACGGACAACATTATCATAAATGTTCTCAGCAACTTCGAAAAAATCACGAAAACCGAGACGGTTGAAAGTTGGAGCATATTCAGAAAAGATGTTAAAGTTAACACGTGCTCCAGCACAAATTTTACGACCTGAAAATGAGTCAAACCAAAGATCGAAAAATTTCCTATCGGGAAAGAGTCCGGAGTCGTAATCATCAGATCCAGTAGGACGGACTTGACTGAAGACATTTGTGGGAACATAGTCAGAGGAGGATGATCCTGCTTGAGAGGAATCAACCTTTCTCTTTTGGTGTTTAGGTGCCATGAATGAGAAGAAAAGAGAATAGAACACCTTTGAAGAGGATGAAGATGGTGGAGAGGATGGCCCACTAGACTCCGAGAAAACTTGAAAGGAAGGAGGAGGAGAAGCTCTATAGAGTTTTTGTGGGTAAATCTCGGTAGAAGGAGGAAGAAAAGTGAAGGAGGATGAAGAATTTATAGAGCTAGGGCCGGCTGTTCGGTTCTGGAAATCCGCACAGCGCCGATCGAACTCGGTCCGAGTTCGGTCCGAGTTCGTCTGCTTGTATTTCCAATGTCATAAATGCAGTATTTGTTTAAAATTTGAATTTATAACTGTTATACTTCTTTATTTAATAACTTTTATTACTTTGGGTTAGCTGTAGGGGCCGGATCACAGCTAGCGGTAGTCCGAAGACTAGTGCACTGTGTCGCTTCAGGCTATTTACACCTGTATGACAGAAGGATCCTTTCGGCTTGTACCCAAAATAATTTTCGTTAATAAATTACTTCGAGTTATAAAATAAATTTAATAAACATACTACATTATGAATATGAAAATTCAAGTATGCCGAGCTCTCGCCGCATAACGTTAAATCGGTCTTCAGCCAGTGGTTTTGTGAAAATGTCTGTTAGTTGATGATCTGTGTCAATAAACTCTAGGCAGATGTCCCCGTGTTGTTGGTGATCACGTAAAAAGTGGTGACAAATTTCAATGTGTTTTGTGCGTGAGTGACATACATGGTTCTTAGTCAAGTTAATAGTGCTAGTGTTATCACAGTAAATGGGAATCTTAGTGTAGTGCAGATTGTAGTCCTCTAGGGTTTGCTTCATCTACAAAATTTGAGCACAACAACGTCCTGCGGCGATATACTCAGCCTCAGTAGTTGATAATGCTACAGAATTTTGTTTCTTGCTAAACCATGAGACTAAGGCATTTCCTAGGAAATGACACGTACCGCTCGTACTTTTATGGTATACTTTGCATCCTGCAAAATTCGCATCCGAGTAACCTATCAGGTCAAAGGATTTGGTTTTAGGATACCACAAGCCGACTGTAGAAGTTCCCTTAAGGTATCGGAAGATACGCTTAACGGCACTTAGGTGTGATTCCTTAGGATTTGTCTGGTATCGTGCACAAATGCAAACACTGAACATAATATCAGGGCGACTGGCAGTTAAATATAATAAGTTGCCAATCATACCTCGATACTTACGCTGGTCGACAGGTTTGCCACTTTCATCAGTGTCAAGCTTTGTAGATGTAGCCATTGGAGTTCCGATAGGCTTTACATTTTCGAAGTTGTACTTTTTCAGTATGCCCTTCGTATATTTGGCTTGATTGATGAATGTTCCCTTTGAGTGTTGTTTGATCTGGAGTCCTAGGAAGAAGTTCAGCTCTCCCATCATACTCATCTCAAATTCACTCTGCATACACTTAGCAAACTCTTGACAAAGTTTTTCATTAGTAGAACCGAATATGATGTCATCAACGTATATTTGCACAAGAAGAATATCATCTAAAGATTTGATAAACAAAGTTGTATCAACTCTTCCTTTTGAAAAACCATTATCAAGTAAGAAGGCACTTAGGCGTTCATACCAAGCACGAGGTACCTGTTTGAGTCCATAGAGTGCTTTCTTAAGCTTGAAGACGTGATTAGGTTTTTGAAAATCTTCAAAGCCATGGGGTTGTTTCACAAAAACTTCTTCTTTTAGAAATCTGTTCAAAAATGCACTTTCTACGTCCATTTGAAATAATTTAAAATCATTAAAACATGCAAATGCACAAAATATGCGGATAGCTTCTAGTCTAGCAACAGGAGCATATGTCTTGTCATAATCAATACCTTCTTCTTGATTATAACCTTGTGCCACTAGACGTGCTTTGTTGCGTAGAACTTGTCCATCTTCACTTAGTTTATTTCGGAACACCCATTTGGTACCAATTATCAATTGACCAATAGGTTTAGGAACGAGTTCCCAAACTTGGTTTCTCTCAAATTGATTAAGTTCCTCTTGCATGGCATTAATCCAAAACTCATCATTAAAGGCATCTTCTATATTCTTAGGTTCTATTTGAGAAATGAAAGCTACATTTGCTGCTATTTCATAATCTCTAAGAGAGGAGCGTGTACTTACACCTTTTGATACATCACCTATAATGAGTGTCTCTGGATGATCTGGTAAGAACTTCAATGATTCAAATTTATGAGTCAGATCTTTCACATGACTCTTATCGGTTTTTGCTTGTACACCTTCATCATCACTGTCGCTAGATCTATGACTATTGAGCTCATCAAAAGTAACGTTAATAGATTCTTCAACGATCATGGATCTTTTATTGAAAATTCTATATCCCTTACTCTTAGCAGCATATTCGAGAAATATCCCTTCATCTGCTTTAGAGTCGAACTTACCCAAGTTGTCCTTGGTGTTCAGTATAAAACAACGACAGCCAAAAACTTTGAAATAAGAAATGTTTGGAATCCTTTCGAACCAAAGTTCATAAGGTGTTTTCTTCGAGATGAGTCGAATTAACACCCTATTTAAAACATGACAGGCTGTGCTAACAGCTTCTGTCCAAAAATATTTAGGAAGATTATGTTGATTCAGCATGACTCTAGCCATCTCGCTTAGAGTACGGTTCTTCCGCTCCACAACACCATTCTGTTGAGGAGTTCTAGGACAGGAAAATTCGTGGTAGTATCCACTATCATCACAAATTTTTTTGAAATCACTATTTACGAATTCGCCACCATGATCACTTCGGATACGAGTAATCATGAAGCCTTTTTCGTTTTGTACCTTTTTACAAAATAACTGAAATTCAAAAATCGTATCACTTTTGTTTGATAAAAAGTAAACCCAAGTAAAACGAGAGAAATCATCAACAATAACAAATGCGTAGAGCTTACCGCCAAGACTAACGACTTTACTAGGACCAAATAAATCCATATGTATCAACTGCAAAGGTCTAGAAGTACTTACAGCGTTGATGGATTTAAATGTAGACCTATGTGCTTTGTTCTTTTCACAGTCAGCACATACTATATCTCTCTTGAACGGAATCTCAGGGAGTCCTTTTACCAGCTTAGTGCTCAGTCGTGAGATAGTGTCCATATTAGCATGTCCTAGTCTCATATGCCATAGCCAGCTTTCATCTAGATTAGCTACTAGGCATCTTCCTGCATTATTAGTACTCTCCAGAAAGAAAACATAAATATTGTCTTCTTTAATCCCTTCATATACGGGATTACCAGATGACATATCATATATGGTACATTTGTCTTTTACAAAGTAGATACCATAACCATTATCAGCCAAGTGACTTATGCTTAATAGGTTATGTTTCAATTATATAACTAGACAAACGTCTTTTATTACAGGATAAGGAGATATACCAACAGTTCCATTGCCAATGATATCACCTCTCAGATTGTTTTCGAAGGAGACGTATCCTTCTTTCTTCATCGATAGCGTGGCGAACAAAGATGCATCACCAGTCATGTGCCGCGAACATCCGCTATCGAGGATCCACTTGCTTTTAGCATGAGAGGGTTGAGGGTCCACCTACAAAACAAGTAGATGAATCCTTTGGTACCCATTTACTGAAGGGTCCATATTGATTAGTCTTAGGTCTCCAAAATAATGTGCGATTATCAACAAGTTTTCTTGCTAAACAATACTGTGATAAGTGTCCATGAGTACCACAATACGTGCAAGTGAGTTTTGAAAATGTGTTAGTGGAATCTGTGTTGACATTCTTATATGGTTTCTTTGAAAACCTATAAGTGAAAGCATGGTGATATTCGTGTTTCTTTCGTGCTTTATGTGTTTTAGTCCTCTTAGGTGTATGCTTAGCATTAGGACTAAACTTAGGCTGTGTCACATGTATTGCCTGTTTGCCTAACTTGATTTCTAACATTTTAGAAACCACAAAAGACTCTTCATATTTAGCAGTCATGTCTATGAGTCTTTGTTCTGTGACTAAGTGCTTCTTCTTCTCTATGTCATATAACTCTTGTATTTTGACATAGTCTCTTTCTTTCTTTTCAACTTTGAGGATAGTCTCATGATAGTCTACTTTAAGCTTGGCTATCTCTTCCGTGTTTCCGGTAGTAGACGTCTCTTTAATGTCTTCAATGAGACTGGACAGTCTAGCTATTTCGGTTGTGTATGCCTTAATCTCTTTTCGAGATTGCTTATACTTGTCAAGCACATTTCTGTGTTCTTCAAGTAGTTCGCTGAAGGCATTTTCTAATTCATCGAAAGTAAAGTCATCATGTAAAGGGTTTGAGGATACCTTATCAAAAGCCATAAGACAGACATTGGCATTTCCGCATGGTCTGTCTTCTTCCTCTGTATCACTGGCATCGCTTTCATGCTAGATACTTGTGTTTGCATACTTTCGACTAGTTGTTGCTTTTCTGCTTGATCTTGATCTATCGTATGGACTGCTTTTCTTCGAAGTTGGACAGTCATTCTTCATATCCCTGATTTCTTACATCCAAAGCATATTGTTTCATCTTCATTGTTTTCTTGGATATCTTTCTTCCTTCTGTTTGATTTCTCAAACTTTAGAAATTTTCTGAAGTTCTTCACTAGTAGGGCTTGTTCATCACCACTTGATGATTCTTCCTCAGAATCATTGCATGTAGATTTTCTGGCTTGAGCTTTAAAGGCGATAGATTTTTCTTTTGGAGTCGCTTCTTCAAACTCTTGCAGATCAAGCTCATGGGTCATGAGCTTGCACATCAGTGTTTTCAGAGACATGGTGGTGAGATCGTTTCCTTCAATGATTGCTGTTGCCTTTGGGTTCCAGTTCTTGGTTAGAGCCCGTAGCACTTTTCTGATCTTCTCGTGATTATTGTAATCCTTACCAAGAGATTGCAAGGGATTAGTAATATCAAGGAAATGAGTGAACATCTGTGTAATTGACTCACCGGATTTTATTTTAAAAGATTCATATTCCTGTGTTAGTCTGCTGATTTTGGATTCCTTCACTTGGGAAGTACCTTCATGAGTTACCTCAAGAAGTTTCCAAATCTCATGAGACGTCTTACAGGTTGAAACTCTATTGAATTTTGTTTTGTCAATTGCACAGAACAGTGCGTTGATGGCACGAGCATCTAGACTAGCCTTTGCTTTTTCAGTCTCTGTATATTTGTCATGAGGCTTGTCTACAAGCACGCCATCAACCACTGTAGGTGCCGGTTTCTTATAACCGTCAACTACTATAGACCAAAGATCAAAGTCAAGAGAATTTAAAAAGAATGTCATTCGTGTTTTCCAGTAGGTATAGTTTGTACCATCAAATAGTGGGGGTCTATTTGTGGATTGTCCTTCACCGTTGCATATTGATTTTACGGTTGCCATATATACTCTCTGAGGTTTGTTATATTAGAATATAACCTGCTTTGATACCAATTGTAGGACCGTTAAGCACCTCTAGAGGGGGATGAATAGAGTGAGTGCGATTGCAGCAAAAAATAATCACCAATTTTAAAATTAACAACAGATAACTATGACAGTGAATAAGAGACAGTAAATAAATATAGCAAGAGATAGAGAGATCAAACTCAGTGACACAGCGATGTATACTGGTATCCCTCTGAGAGGACTAATCCAGTCTCGAGTACTCTTGCTCGATGTTAATCCACTAAGGCACAAGCTAATTGAGAGCTTGCAGTCTCTTACAACACCGTGCTTGGTGACAACTGCACGACCGACTTCACAACACCGTGCTTGGCGACGAGCGCACGACCGGCTCCACAACAGAGATAGTTTCTGAACTTTGAACAACCTCTTTACAACTCGTGAGAACCAAAAGACTCTAAATCAAATAGATATTACTGGCTTTTGGCTAAGAGATGTGTAGGTGAAATATGAAAGCTTTTGATCGGATGAAAACACTTATTGAAGAGAGAAGAAAAGATGAAATTGATTGAGTGATTTGGAATGATAAATTTTCTTCTATTTATAGGTGTTTTCGAGGACCGAACTCGGACAGAATTCGGGCAGAGTTCTGATGCAAAGATTTCGCAAATGAACGTTGCATGTAAATTTGGAGGCAACAAATATTTCAATTCAAACTGACCGAATTCGGTCAGAGTTCGGACCGAACTCGGCTTGAGTACTGTCTCAGTAAAAATGTAAGACATTTGTCAAATTTTGTTGCAGAAAGGAAATGAAATTTTTGGTAGGTGGACTATGGATGGGTAGGCTGTATAGGAAAGTGGACTATGATTAATCTAAGCCAGTTATTATCCAGTCGATCTTACAATTTATATCCTACACTCAATGAAGATAAAATACATAATAAATTGTAAAAATGACTCGGACTAGATTCCAATGAAAATAAGCTTCAGAATGATGATTCACATGCTTGCTGATATAGTAGTACGCTTTTTGATATTGATTTCACAAGACCTGAAATGATTAGCAGCAGTTCGTATATTTTGTGTATTGACTTAAGTTAATGTCGATTATTAAAATCGGGTGTGACCATGGAATGGGCCAACACGTATAACATCACAACAATCTCAACGTCCCATCCTTAATGAACTTAGAGTGCAATTTAGCAAGCATAAAGAGAAAATGAAGATGTTGAGTGGTTTAGCTCTCTTGTATAACTTTGCTATCTTTGCATGCTAGTCTATTAACCTTTCTAGTATGAAAGTAATATATTTGGCTATGGATTTACTCTTAAAAGTAAGGGTTATTTACACCAACCACCCCTATGTTTTTGGTTTATAACAAGGGGTACCCCTGATTTCAAAAAATTACACTGACCACCCCTCCCTTTAGAAAAATAAAATAAAAATAGGGGTAGTTAGTGTTATAATTTTTTATTTTTATCTTAAAGTAAGGGTACCCCGTGTAATAAACCAAAAAAGTAGGGGTGGTCAGTGTAAATAGTTTAAAAGTAGGGGTACCCCGTGTTATAAATCAAAAACATAGGGGTAGTTAGTGTAAATAACCCTAAAAGTAATTAAATGTTAATTCCTCTTCCTAGAGCAAGTATTTGCTATTATAAGATCATATGACATTACAAAATCATGGATTTTATCGCTCTCTTCATTCCTAACTCCATATCCATAACCTCCATACACTGTTATACTCAATGTTCTCAAACATGACCATTTAAGTAGCATTTGATATATAACTTTTCTCCTCCATGTATTGCTTGAATCAAGCTACCCATATTTATCAAAGTTCATTTTCAGAATAAACTACCTGACTGCTACTCAGTATCAATAGCTACCCAAGATAAGCAAGCATGGATTCACAGGTTGAGTGAAGTTTACTTGCTGTTAGTGTTAGAACTGTGAGAAGTCAGAAGCAACTGTAATAAGATAGGTCCGGGTGTGATTGTATTGCTTCAACTTCTAGGATGTATGTGCAAAAATGTCCTCTGCCATCGAACAACAAGAATTTGGAACCATGAACAAGCACTAGATTGGAGACAGGTATATCAAGTTATTGGTGACAAAGTGTATGATTATGACATATTTGTTAATTAACTTGCTCAGAATTGGCGGATTGGAGAATTTCTGTCTTGTGAGGACCCTAAAGCCTTAATTCTACCTAACACAAGGATGAAATGTTGCCTCTGCCACCTAGATCACAAGCCAGTCTCCAGATGGTGATATGTCTGACACTAAAGTTTCCTTATCCTGCCAGACCTGCCCACCCCAGCATGAAGCTTATAGGAAGACAGAGATAGGTTTGCAAGAGCATGAAGCTTGAGCAGATCCATAACTTTACCTGGCTCATTTCATTAACACTCACAGTACTTGTTGAGATTCATCAATCCACCAAATGACCTACATCTTCATTCATAAGAAGAAGATGGTGCTGATTGTCCAAACATAAATTTTCTTGCAACAACTCAGTGAAACCAAATGCTCTCTTGACATCTCAGTGGATGTGACCATATTGTGGCGCAGAAGTAGAATTGTGTGAAAAAAATAATGATATAAGAATCAGCTATGACGAGTATGTAGAGGTCAAAGTACATTGGAAAAAGCATGAGAGATATTGGGTCTATCGTGTTAAATTGCAATAAAACAAGAGAATAAGAAAAAAAATTGAAAAATCGAAGGAGAATATATCTGTATTTTTAACCCAAGCAGACAAACCAATGTCACGATTTGTGATGGGAGATTTTGAGCTCCGTTGTGCATGACAGTGCAGTGCAAGAGAGAGATCAAGGAGAATGACAATATACAAAATTAAGAAGTATTGGTGTTCCGATCAAAGAAAATTCCAAGGAGTAAATATATTCTTGACCAAAGCAAACAAAGCAGTGGCACCGGAAGTTCTTGGGGAGTTATTGAGTACAAGTTATGCAGACAGGACTGTAAGGATAGATGAATGATAGGACACTGCAAGGAAGGTACGAGGGGGAATGACAATGTAACTGAAGTAGAATGTAATTGATCTTCATATCAAAAGGGAAAAGAGGTTACTGGCAGTTGCCTGATCCCCAAAAGGATGACACAAGTGCAGACATAGCTTCTCTATGAACAGACATGGAGGTGAGTATAATTGCAATTGACTCGTCTTGAAAAGGGCAATGTCCATGCCTCCTAAAATATGTCCCAATGCTAGCGACCTCGGACTATAGTTGCTTTATAGATTGAGTTATATATATATATATATATATATATCATGACAAAGCTCGTCTCCAAAGCTCACTAGGACTCCTTAAATTAGCAAGCTACATCCAAGTTTGAATCAAGTTAATATACTAAAGAATCTAAGCCTTAGTTTTACGATCCTATTGTCCCACATCGGTTATATGGGGAACTTGATGTTGGTTGATATAATATTGGCCTCTCTTCTTAACGGCTAGCTTTTAGGATGAATTCTTCCAAGGTTCATATCAAATTGTATCAGAGCCTACACCATGTTTCCATGTGCAATTGGGCGGCATGGATGGTGACACTGGCATAATAGTGTTCGTCTTCAGTCTAGAAGTCTAGTGCAAAGCCAATCCACATGGGCGATGAGATTGCGGAACGTAGTGGAATGTTACGATAGTATAGTCCCACATGGATTATATGGCAAACTTGATGTGGGCTGATGTAAGCTTTGGCTCTCTCCTCTTAAAAGCTAGCTTTTGACGAGTTCTCCCAAGGTCTGTATCATTTAGCTACACCTAGAAATATTTTTTGGGAGTACTCAATGATTTTATGTAGTACTCAATGTTGTATCGAACTTTACGCCACTTTTAAATATGTGCAAAAGTTTGATCTTGAATAATTGATTGCTTTCCAAAAACGCACTTAAGTAAGCTGAGTTGCTTAATGAATCCTATCGAGCTCTATTAACCCTGACTTATAAGCACTAAGGATATTTTATCTATGATTAACTCACATCAAACCCCAGAATCCTGTTTGTATGAGGGAACTCAGATCCTTTGACAAGTAGTCATTGCAACAACTTCAGTTATTCAATTAAAGTAGCTCCCCTACTTGAAGTATCTTTGTGAGGGCCATACGAATAGAGACAGTCTATGACTCATGAGAAGCAAAGGAACCTCTTTAAGTTCTGCTGGTTGCTCCAGGATATCAAATGGCCCACGGCCGAGAACTTTGTACAAAGTTTAAATTGTAGAAGTGTGATATGCGCTAAATTGGTGACCGCTAGACTAGAGCATGACCATTTCCATGCCCCTTGTGTAGTTTGTGTATTATTCAAACATACACATATAGTGTATGTTTTCTATATAATAGCTTCGCACAGTTATGTCAAGATAACTAAAGGAATTTATATGAGAAATGCTGATAACCCATATTTTATACTAAGTGATATTGGTCGGATATATGGTTCTTCATTTCTGCATGTAACACAATATTAAATAGTTTTACCGTCCTTTGCTTTTATATGCCATAAAATAAGCAAATTATGATATCATAATATGGTATAGAACTTTAGATGTTTCACTATTCTATGTTCACTCAATGTGAATGGGATGACAGCTTTTTTACTTTCGCACTCACCAATAACTGCAGTTAGTGCTCTTTTACTGGTATCTGATAATAGAGAGGTTCAGATGAGTCTAAACAAACCTATTAGTCTTCCTGCTGCTGTTACTGTTACTAGAATTCCGTTTGTTTATATATTGATTCCACTGCATGCTTTGGCATGATGCAGTTGAAGGATATGGCTGAAAGAGTACCTGAAGGAAGCAGAATGAATAACAATAGTGGGGTTAATGTTTCACATACTTCCAGTTCATCAAGTTCACCTTCCAGTGACAGTAATACAAGTTACAATGTTGCTTCTCGGATTCGTGGGTCCACTGGGAACTTAAGTAACCAACTGCCCTGCAATGGAACCAGTACAACATCCGAAGAGGTAGAATGGGTTGAGCAGGTTGAACCAGGAGTTTACATTACTGTTTCGTCCTTCCCCGGGGGTGGCAAGCATTTTAAGAGAGTACGCTTTAGGTATGGAAGTCATTACTCTCTCTCTTTTCAATTAGTTATGGGATTTATTCATGGCGTGGCACAAATTTAGGCAGTTACATAACATAGTTAACTAATAATTACACTTGGACCTTGAAATTCACACAGTGGGTTATTGTTGTAGGTAAATGGAGACCAATCTAATTTTGTGTTTTACATAATTTTGATATTCCTTGGTTCAATAAGAACGTTGCCTATCATACTTGCTTCCGACATGTATTCAGTTATCTTATTTTATGCATTCACTCCTTTATGTATTTTCCTTTTTCTTGCTAGGATTAGTGATGTCATTTGTGAGGTTGCATCCTTTGTACTTCCTATATGTTAGTGTAAAGCCTTGAGCCTAATGAAATTGATCCCATTTTAGCACAATGTAGCCTCCTCTTTGAACATGGTATGGAAGCAAGGTCTCTTTTAGCCTAGCTTTGTTTTTGTTTTTGTTTTTCTCTACAAAAAATCTTCCTCCAAAACCCTAGCCATGTCTCTCCTCAAATTATACCTAAATGTATAAAATAATAAATTTTTAATAATTTCTTAATAACTAGTTGTTTTTCGATACTTAAAAAAAAAAAAAATCTGATTCTCCGATCCAAATTGCCAATACTGTCAATGTCGATACTCACAAGAAGGGTCTGATACCGATTCTTCGAACCTTGGCAAGGTTTGTAGTATCAGTATCTGACCCTTCCCTTGAGTCTCGAGATCAGTAATATCGAGAGTATCGATGGTTTCAGATCGGAGTATCGAATTTTATTGGTATCAGAATGCAAATAACTATTAATATATTATTAAAAATTTAGGGAAAAAAATCATTTATACATTTAGGCATAATTATAAAAAATTTATGTGTTGTTTCCTAGTAGTTATCGAATTGAATGACCTTGCTGATTGGTTTACTTGCAATAAGTAAGTTTGCTTCATTTACATGCTTTTATAACCTTCGGTTCATATCTGAATAGTACTAGTTGATGAAAGTTATTTCAGCATCAAGAAAAGTAAATTCATTTTAGTTATTCTCTCAATTCCAATCGAATGCAACTAGATCTAATATAGCCTGCGATAAGTAAGTTTTCTTTAGCACATGCTTTTACAACCTTACTAAACTTTTACGCCCTGGCAAATTGGTCTTTTTCGTTCATTTTTTCTGCCAAATTGACTGAGAAAGAGACCCCAATGTCGGTGTAGCGATCAATACCTAATAGGGACATACTAAACCATATATGATGGGAAACCAATTTAGATTTTCTGTACTTTTAATTATTTTTTGGTTATTTAGATAGAGATTATTTTTATTTGTTTTATCACTTATGATTTAAGTTATCTAGGGATAAACCTTTAGAGATTGGTTTTGCCTTCTTTTTATTTCTTGATAGTCTATAAATAGTCTTAAGTTATTGATGGAAGAATCGAAGAATTTAAGAATGACAAATCTATTTTGAGTTTGTATGGTACGATGCCAAAATCCTAGAGTGGATCTCTCGTCTTGTCTTCTTCTCCGCCCTCCTTCGCCTTCGACGTTGTCGTCAATCGGTCTCGAGTACAAAAATCGTGTAATCGAGATCTAACACGACCTACACGTTTCTCAATTGTTATGTTTTGCAGTTTCTATCATAATTTTTGTGATAAATTGATAGGAGTTGATTGTTCACATTTCATTTAAAACTTTCGCACATAATTTATCACAAATCTCCAATTTCATACAAACTATTTTCATCTAGATTTTCGTCCCATGTCAGTACCGGTAGCGGTATCAGTCAATAGTGCAAACTACTTGCATGAATACAAACATAATATGATACATATACAAACATAATAGAATACATGCACGTGCAACATAGCCTGTCATTAAACTAGAACTTAAGAGAGGTGGTTAGGATTGAGGTTAAATATATATTATTCCAACACGTATATACCTATTTATGGACTAAAAGTTGGATTCACACAACAATATCTTTTTTTACAAAAATCCACTTAAAATGTGAAATAGGTATTTGAACTTAGGTTGCTTTCAGACAATATTCAAGTTTGTGCTGCTATACCAGTGAGAGTTGAGCATTAAATATATATTATCCGACGTAAATAATAGAAAACTGAAAAAGAAAAACCTTACTTGTGAGCTAGTTTTCATTTTACTGGCCACATGGAGTGGTTTGATGTTTATGAAGGTCCCCAAATAGGTTGCATAGAACCAACTTTTCTACTTTGTTGCAAAATGTGTTACGATATTTGTGTCGTGCTAGGCATTTAGTATGTTGAAAGTGGAGGATAAATTGCATAGTTCGCAATATCATCCGACATGGAACCAATATGGCCAATACCAATAGGATTTGGCATGTCCCAATCTGATAATAATCGATAGTGATATTTTCTAGTCATTCAGGAAAGAAAGATGAACGAAAAAGACCAAGCGTAGTAAGTTGTAAAAGCATGTAAAAGAAGAAAGCTTATGTATCGCAGGTAAATCAATCGACAAAGTTAGCTATTATTTCATTCTATTTGAAAACTAATAAGAAACAACATAGTAAATACTTAAAATTATGTTTGAATGTATAAAATATTTTTTTTCTAAATTTTTAATAATTTGTTAATAATTATTTGATTTAAAATACCAGAAGTAGTAAGAAAGTTGAGGCTCCTATAGATGACAAAATCCCAAAAAATTTCAAACAAAGTAATGTCAGGACTGAAAAATATGAGAAATCACGCAATAAAACATCAAAGCATATTCGAGAAATCTCGGAGTAAATATTTGACGTGGGTCAGGATTCTGTAGGACGAAAAATTCTGGAAGGAAGTATATGAAGTTGGTTCAGGTTCGATAAGATGAAAAGTCCCAGAAAGAAATATCGTGGATTGGGGATCTGGAAAGTGAAAAATCTAGGGAAAAAAAATTCTAAAGTAGGTTCAGGACATGAAAAATTGAGAATAGAAAAAAAAAATTGTCCCAGAAGAATAGTAGAAAACGAGACATTGCGTATCAAAGAAATACTAGAAGTGAGTCAGGACTTCCCATATCGAATAAATGCCGAAAGCAACTAAAAGAAAAGTGGGCGTCGATTTAGTTACCCCTGAATTGGCCAGGGTCGGGGTCGATGATTTTCTCCTTTTTGTTTTTTGTTGTTTCACATCATTGCCCTCATCACACATGACATAAAAAAGGGGGAAAAAGGTGAGAATGATCTAATGGCTACAATCAAATTAGGGGGGGGGGGGGGGGGGGGGGGGGGGGGGGGGGTGTTTGGAAGTGAATCTCAATTGTTGGGTTAGGAATATAGGATTGGGATTAAGTGGGTTGTCTTCTCCAAACCAAATAAAAATTAGGGTTAGACTGCAGGCCGGTAATATGACTAGAGGCTGGGAGCGGTGGTTGGGATGGTTGGCTGTGGTCGCAGTTGTTGAGATCGAAGTTGATGCCGGTACTGGTGGTGGTGACCGCAGTAAGAAGAGGACGGGGTCGCAGTCTTCGAGATCGGAGCGCAGTTGAGTTATGGGAAAACGAAGCTAGGGGTCATTGAGATGTGGTCGTAGGGGGGTGAGGTCGCTCCGTATCAGTATCGACTATATCGTATCGACGTTGATTGATACTAAAAACTATGCATGCAAAATAGATGATTACACTATGCCTATTTGAAAATCCCGTACTACGTCCTTATCCATATTTGTGTCCATATTCATGCAACATAGGTGATAGGGACTTCAAGAATTTAAAATGAAAATGGATTTAAAAAGGCTCATATTTATTGGCTACGTCTATAATTTAGATTTATTGTGACGGGATCAAGTGTGCACTGAAAAATGAGAAGACCCCCAATTCAAGTTATTTGCTTGAGTTTATTGTTACATGTAAGGGCTTCGCTAGTGTTAATAATTTGCACTTTGCATCCTGAAGGATGCTGGTTCCACGTTCAGAGTCGCAGAAATATCTTCCAATAAATGGGGTAAGGTTAACTATATCTCAACTCAAGCCTTCCCAGTCTGCATAAGCACCATTTGGCGTGCAGGTGTTGCACATCGTGGCAACTGCAATGACATAACAATGACTACAAACTTATAACCCAATTTTGTTTTGTTTTATCCACATGAGTATTTTTAAGTTGACAAGTATCATATATTTTTATTGCCTTGATACATGTTTCTCTACTCCTTTCCTGGCAGCCCTCTCAGTTACAATTATGACACACCCTAACGAGTGTACCTGGACATGGGGAATGAAGTGTCTCATTTGGTTACACATTTTGTGGAAGCTTTGGTTTCTGCACTTTAACCCTTGAAGCACTGTTGTCTTTTCATGGCCTAAAAGGATTCTCTTTCATCTCCATAAGTGTTATACATCAAACAATACTCTAAAAGGACTGCACATTTGATCCAACTTTAAGTTTATTAATAATTAAATCTCACTATCATGATGAGTTGTAGTCCAGAATAATAGGACAGACATTTTACGGTTTTTCTGGAGATCGTTGTGATTTTTCCTCATTTCTTCTCGGTCATTCTACTTCATCTTTTCATTGTTTACTAATTCGAAAATTAGATTTTAAGGCAAACTGTCACCTCCTTAGTTGATGCTTCTCTGGCCGTGAATAGGCAGAGTCAGAACCAAAGGCAATGCAAGCTTTTGATGTTAGAAATCAATCTGTTTTCTTTCAGCTATTCTGACGCTAGTTACTACTTCAGCATTAAGTGTCCCTAATCACATCAACATAATTACCACACTTGTTTTTTTTCTGAAACCAAAATTACATGTTTTTTCCATGGACTTTATTATAAGCCTTTTACTAAGTCGGCAAAAATATAGCTAGATCCCCCTTCTCCTGAACTTTTTTATTAACCTGTTATTATAATTTTTATTAGGGTTATTATATGTAGCCATCAAGCCTCACTATGACTCTGAGTTTGGTGCAGTTGTATGGTCTTTAGCATGGTATTAGAGCAACCATTCATTACAATATGGGTTTGAATCTCCTCTGGCGCACACTTTTAGTGGATTTTACAATATAAAAATTATACCGCTTGGTGAATCTAGATCTTTGCCCAAAATAGGTCTTCGACCTGTGAGGGAATACTAGAAAAATATATACCTAACCCTCAACCCTCGCTACAACTCTAGGCCTTGTTTGGGAACAAATTTTTTTAATCTAGAGTTAGATTTATTTTGGAGTTTGGAGATTTGATAGTCGGGTTTGAAATGATGAAACTCCATTTAGAAAATTGGACTTTTATTTAGGTTATGAGGTGTTTGGGAGTTTGGAGTTAGGTTTGGTGTTTCATTAAAAAAGAAGGAATTTGATTTATAATCAAGTTTTGAGCCCACATTGGAGTTGTGCTAACTCCACTTTTTGGATTTAGAGGAGTTTTGTCCAACTCCAAAAGTACTCCCAAATGTACCACGGTTTTGTTTTTGGAGTTTGGAGGCATAACTCCACAAAATCCCAGTTTTCTTTTCCAAACCCTGTTCCCAAACACACGCTTAGAGTTTTGGTGCAGTGGCAAGGACTAACGTAATAATACCTCCTGTCAATTGACCTCCCTGGTTCTGCATCCACATAAACAATCATGTGACATGTGATAAGTTGTCACGTTTTTTTCTGTCTACAGAGTGTACCTGGAGGTAGCATATTGTAGTTAAACCAGTACAGGGTAAAAGTGTGACACAGTGCCATGAGGCCCCACATATGCAAGGACTAGAGAGGATCAAGATGTATGTACCATATATACGGAGAGGCTGTTTCCGTGATCGAACCCACATTTAGGATGCAAGCAACAAGATTTACTGTTGTGTCTTGCAACACCTTCTTAAATCTGTACAGGGGGTATTCTGTAATTGAGTAAAACAAAATGGATATTGTAATTTTTCTCTCAAATTGTATTGGATACATCCATCGCGCAGAAGAAACTTAAGATACTGGAACAAATTCATAGATTTTACAACGGAGAATTTGCTGACTGGTTGTGCACCCAATGTAGCCCTCTCAAATGTGCATATTCTTGGGAAACTAGACGTGTCCCATTCGCGTAAAATCTAATACTATATGGACTGTTGGAGCTTCTAGCTACAGAACTGTTACTAATTCAAGGATGTTTCACATTTGAGATGCCCAATAAATTCACAAGAGGGAAATTATTATGATCCAATGGTATTTAGTCCTTGTTTAATTAGGATATCTCATCCAAGATTTATCTATTTGGACATTGTAGTTACAGTAACCTCCACAGAGTTTGAAAGTCCAGTATATAGACCCTCTACATCTTTGGGTATTGTGAATATTTGAGGTTACACAAATCTAACAAATTGTAGTTATGACCTAATTTATTTTTAGAACACTGTTGAACTTCAAACATGGTAAATCAAGAATCAGTTGTATTCAATTATTTGAGGTTACACAGATACCAATTTGTGTGTGCCTGTGGACACTGTAAAAACAGGAAGGTCGAACATATATGCTTTTGATAAGTAGTCCAATGATATTACGTCCAAATCATGTTGATTTTGCATAGAAGACCTCTGTGACACCATCACCGGTTCTGCAATCAGTTATAATCTTCGAAATTCTTGACTTTTACTCTCAACTTTGCAGCCGGAAACGGTTCAATGAGCAAAAAGCAGAGGATTGGTGGGCCGAGAACAGATCCAAACTAAAGGAAAAATTCAACATCCTGGGTGGAGACAGTTCTGCCACAAGCTCACCAGCGCAATCCTGACAGGATGGATTATTTGCCTGGAAAAAGGCTTGATGTATACAACCACTCTCCCCTGGCGAAATGTAAATTCTTCCACACAGCCAGTGGGTCGCCCCGTATAGTTCACGCAAGAACTGCAGAGAGGACAAGATAAAAAGAACTCATGAACAAATGTTGATACGCACAAGTATTTTTGTCCGCTTCGAGCTTGTATCCAATTTTCTCCCCATTTTTTAGAACATCAGGGTATTGTATCTTGTCCACAGGCTCATCATGTTTCCACTGATGGCCCAAAGGAATTCAATCGTTTTTTTTTTTAATTATTATTTTTCCTCCTATTTTGCTCATTGTACTAGGATTACTCTCAAGTCATAAATTTCAGAGAAGTTAGTTATTCCCTGTGATTGCTATCCAGAAATTATTTTCTGAAACCATCCCTCTGTTATTTGTTGGTTTGACGCTGTTGCAGCAATACTAAAAACGACGAGTCTTCTGGGAAGCAAACGAGGGACTCACCAAGTCTTCTGCAGGTTTCACTGTGACTTCGCTTGCCTACGATTTTAGACAAATGTTAAGAACACTACAAAAGTTATTAGGGGACAACACACTTTTGTATCCAATCTAATTTATTTTTTAATATTTTAAATTATATTGCATTTAAAATATAAGTTAAAATCAATCTAAAAGAATGTTAATTAAAGTAGGTTTGTTTGAAATATAATTTGTTACCTGGAACGTAAATTAAATATTTATCGAATAGTAGGATTCTATTTTGTTCTCCTAAACAAGAATTTTTATTTAAAATTTACTAAACAAAAGATAATATACTCAAAAATTTATTTATAACTTGAATATATATATATATATATATATATATATATATATATATATATATATATATAGAGGAAAATGTACCTAAGGTCGACCTTAGGTAAGTTACCTAAGGTCGACCTCATTTTTCTCACTTTACAACATTTTTTTTCTTGAATTTTTTTTTATGGGATTCATCTACACCTTATTGATTGGCAACATACCAAATTTCAAGAAAAAATAATATTGTTTAGCCCCCTATCTATCCCTTGCAAAATCGACGGTCTAAAACTTTGCTGCTACACCGTCGATTTTGCACCTTATTGATAGGGGGCTAAACAATATTATTTTTTCTTGAAATTTGGTATGTTGCCAATCAATAAGGTGTAGATGAATCCCATAAAAAAAAATTCAAGAAAAAAATGTTGTAAAGTGAGGAAAATGAGGTCGACCTTAGGTAACTTACCTAAGGTCGACCTTAGGTACATTTTCCTCATATATATATATATATATATATATATATATATATATATATATATATATATATATATATATATATGTCGTTAGAACTTAATTTAAAATTAATTAAATTTGTTAAGTATTATTTAATTTATTATAATCTATAATCAAATTAAATAATAACATCATTACATGTCACTATTAAAATAATATAAATATGGTACAATATTTATCCTTCTTTTGCCTATATTTTTCTGAAAATTGCACATCATCTGCCCCCATCTCTCGTACTCATTTATATATCTAAATATCTAAACTTAATAAGCATTTCTAATTTGATATGGATATATTTATAAAAATAAATCTCTTATACTGATAAACATTCTCAATTTGATATGAATTCCGCAAACATTTCCGGTTTAATATCGAGCTCACCGACATGAGTTCATAAACACACAAGCACAGTGCTTGACTAAATTCAAGCTAAATTTTATAGAGAGACTGCAGCTTTGTGTCATGCACAAAAGTTCATAAACACTAAGTCCGTGACATTGGGCTCAGACTTGAGGCTAGTCTTAAGTTCGCATTCCAACTTCCCATAGACACCACAAGCAAGCTCCCATAGATAACGCCCCTCGTCTCTTGCACTATTAACTGCTAGTATCCAACAGCAACAGAAGAAATAAAAAAGCACCTAACCAAACTAGTCTAGTATCAATTGCAAATCATAACTTGCAATTCCAAAATTGATGCATTCTAAAACTGATATATTACTAAAACTGTAGCAGTCAAAATCTAATATAGTTAGTATGGAAGCAGCATGAAATCGCCAATATTTTGCAGATGGTATCAGAAACTTCGGGATCTCTCACCTAAACCATTTAACCAGCCAGATAATTTTTAATCATCACTATAACATATAAATGATCAAAAAAATTATAAAAAAAAGATCTTCTCAAACACAAGGGTTAGAAGCCTAATACATTAATTTACAATTTGTTTTTTTAATGTTTTACTCAGTCGAGAGGACCATTTAGATGTCCTCTATATCTCCAGTTTGCAGGATCCTTCCAGCCGCTTAAGACCTCCCTCACAGTAGTTGCTGCTCTCAAAATTTGTTACAGCATGCACACCCCGCAGCTCGATTGCCGCAATGTCATATGCCTCCGCTGCCTCTTCCTCCGTCTCTGATTACCAAGAGAGCATACAAAGTTCTTCAGCAAGCGCCCAAAACTTAAGGTAAGTTATAAAGGCACTTCACTTTTTGATCAGCGCTAGCCCATTTTAAACTTTGTATTATTTACAAGTTTGCATGATATAGTTTATTGTCTTCATTTTAGGATATTGTATTTGTATTTTTATCATTGTATATTTTTTATTTACCGGATTTGTCTCCGGATAACATTGTAAAAGACTTGGATGATTATTGGTGATCCTTTTGGGAACGATATATATAGAAGCTGTGGATGTTTACATTTCATTGTGACTTGGAGTTTTTCTTAGTATTGTACAGCTTACTTCGTCGTGTCCATCGACGAAGGCTGAGCGTGTCCGACTCGTGTCCGATTATTCGGGAGCGGATCGTGACATGTAAGTATGTGTAAGTTAAACACTTATGGGTACAATCTTACGACACATGTATGTTAGCTGTATGTCATGAACTGATCCTATGACAAGATTAGAAAGACCACAAAAGAATAGTTTGCACTCACTAAAATGACGTGTTGGTTTTGTATGGGTGGGCGAGAGAGCTCCCCTCCAGTGCATTCAATGTACTGATATCCCTACAGTTTGCTTGCAGGTTTCAGGTAGCAACTTGTTTCGAGCGGAGTTCGCTTGGACGCGTCGAGGCATGAAGTTCTTTGGCGTTTCGAGGCGTGCGACCGCGTTCGAGTTTTCACTTATACGGGACATGATGTATAAACATCGCCTTCTTCAAGTTGTAAGCCTAAGAGCATGACCTTTTATATTGAGAGATGTGAGACAACTGAGTGATTGTATCCAGAGAGAGTGAGCTTGAGCGATTGTAATCTTGGTCGCGTACCTTTGTAATTTTGCTATAACATCAATAAAAAGGATTTTGTTTCTATACATCTTGTGTTATTCAACTTTCCTGCTCGGGACATCTGTGCGACGATCATGTCACTAAGCTGCTCAATCGGCCGTTTTGGTATTCGTCTTGTGCGGGCTCAACTTAGGCTTGCACGACATCACGCCCACGCGAGGACGATCGGTTCTGCGGAACCGAGACGTGACATAGTGAGGTTCTCAATCTAACCAAAAGTGGATCAACGACATATTGTGCCTTCTCTAGTGGAGTCCTAGACCTCGCCACAATCGAATTGCCAGTACCCCCAACGGCTCCCTACGTCATTATCCATGATAAAATGACAATCTACTTCAATATGCTTGGTGTATTCATGGAAAACTGGATTGTTAGATATGCAGATGAAAGCTTTGTTATCGCAATATAATGTAGATGAAGATGTACGAGGAATACCAAAATCAAACAAGATTTTTGATCATATAAGATCATAGATTGCATGTGTAATGGCATGATATTCAACTTCAGTGGAAGAACGAGCAACAATTGTCTGTTCCTTGCTTCTTCAAGTGACTAAGTTATCATCGAATAACATGCAACAACCACTAGTAGAGTGGATATGATTTACGAAAGTGGTGTAATAAATCATCAACATACGCGTGAGAGTGTTAATTATGAAGCAGCAACAACAACAAAGCCTTTATCCTATATTTATATGGTCCGTTGTTCGAATTATATTATGTCGTTTAACTTATGAGCGGACCCATAAATTCTTTTAAGGGGGGAATGGGGAGGGCAAAATTATCTTAAATTAAATTTAGGGTAATATTGATGATTGACCTTGAGACCTTTTGGTTAAATCCGTGCACACTCAATGTTGCAAAAATCGTATTAGACGACCGACTAGTTGGGGACTAGGCCATTGACTGTTGGCGACTCGACTTGGCTTCTAGGCAGCGAGAGTAGTCGGCATGATCCTTAGTCGGCCGACTATGTCTCATTTACAAAAAAGAAAAAAAATCAAAAACCTAAAATGCTGCAGTAGCCGACTGACAAAGAAGGAGGACTGAAGGAGAAAGAATAGAAAGAGAAAAAATAAAAGTACTCACCAGCCACAGCCGTCGACTAGCTGAGCCATCCCCTCCGATCCACGCCGACCGCCTCCGCTGAGTCACAAGTATTTTTTTTCATGCTGCTATTTTTCTCTTTGCCACCCGCCTTTTGTTTTGTTGTTGCCTTTTTCTTTTATCTTTTGTTTTTTGCTATTCTTGGTATTCTTGCTTGCCACCCGCCGAGTAGAAGTGCTTTTGTTTTTTTATTGCTGTGAGGCCCCCCTTTGCTATTGCCTTTTTCTTTCCCGTGAGGCCCCCTCTTTCATATTCATATAGGTCACTTTCATGTGTTTGACTTTTTTGTGTTGTTGAGGTAACTATATCACAATAATCGTAGGGGCTGAGTCATTCCTGAGAATGAAAACACCAATATGGTTAGTTCTAATAAACAATGATATATAAAAGGTTTAATGTTACGGCTAACAAGGAAAGTAATTTTGCAACTTATTTAGATTTTTAATTCTATATTATTTTAAATTATGTATATATATATATATATATATATATATATATATATATATATATATATAATTAAAAACCTAAACCGATTAATCCGACTAGTCCCCGATTAACCTCTAGTCCCTGCGAACCAACTATTGATTTTTACAACCTTACCAACTAGACTACCACTTTGTCATGGATTTGTTGTAAAACATTAAATATATAATATTATATAGTAGAAAACATAATATTTAGGGGGACAAGACATTGCTGCTTGGCCTAAGGTGGGTCCACCCCCTAATTCAGCTATGTGAAGGGCTACGTCCTCTGTAACACCAACAAACAACATATCCTTCTTTAAAATCTCAATCCATTTTCCTTTAGGCCAACATTTAGTTCTAACGGTTCCTTTAACTACTATTTTATCACTCCTCACTTGAGTATCTATTTTGTTTACGTAGCACATGTTCAAACCGCTATTTGTTTACGTAGCACCTGATTCAGCTTCTCGTTAAGAGCAACGTCCTATGTAACACCAACAAACAACATATTCTTCTTTAAAATCTCAATCCATTTTCATTTAGGCCAAAATCTAGTCCTAACGACTCCTTTAATTACTATTTTATTACTCCTCACTTGATTATCTATTTGTTTATGTAGCACATGTTCAAACCATCTAAAACGATTTGTTCTCGTCTTGTCCTTGATTGACGTCATCTCCAACTTTCCTCAAATAAGCTTATCTCTTATCTAATATTTTAATATATTGTCACTCATCCATTGTAATATTATCATTTCTGCTACATTAATTTTCTAGATGTGTTTCTTAATTGCCTAAGACTTGGATTCGTAAAACATGAGCTGTCTTATAGAATTTTAGTTTCAACTTCAAAGGTATCTTCCGATTACAAACTACTCCAAAATCGCTCCTCCATTTCAACCATGATGTTTTGATTCTATACATGACATGCTTCTCAATCTTTTTTGTTAGCCCAATGATTATATCATGTTTTTGAATATGGCTAATCAATTAAGTTTAACTAGTGATGTCACTAATATTCATGTATTCACTATCATGTTGCTACTTAAACTTAGTATTGTCCTAAATGTTCTATATCATATTGCTATGTCTATATCAGACTGCATCATATTGTTTTGTTCGTCTAACATGTACTTGCAGACAAGCAGTAAGCATGATCAAACCAGGACATATGCAATGAACAATATTTGATGGTCCAAAGACGGCATAATACAAGAAGATTTTTCTGAACCGCCTAACGACCTATCCGGGCCTCGCATCGGGGGTTCCGCTGCCCGGTCAGCGACGGAGGTCGAGGGGGCAGCGCCTCCGTGGGGGTTTGGGGGCGAAGCCCCCGAAAGGTATTCAGATTTTCAGACCTGTTTATCTTTGGACGATTGCCGTCAAGGAAAAATGCTTCTTCAATGTCAATAAAATGGCGTCATCAAATGGGCTATTAGTTTTCATATTTATTCTGTATTTTTCCTTTTATCGAGTATAGAAAAAATATGAGATTGATCGAATCGGTACTGGCTTAGGGTTTTCTTAGTCCACAAACAAAAATAAGCCAACCTACTTATCCCAAAAATCTACAATTCCAAAAAGCCCAAAACCTATGCAAATTTGGTCCATTCCTTACTGTTCTGACCCAGCAGAACTCTGACAGAACTCTGACCGAGTTCGGTCTGGGTAAATTCGAAATACAGTTCCCACCAAATCTGCATCCAACGTTCGTATGCAAAATCCTAGCATCCGAACTCTGTCCGAATTCTGCCCGAGTTCGGTCGCCCCAAAACACTATAAATAGAGTTGAGATTACCATTCATTTCAATCATCCAATTTCATCTCTTCTCTTCTCTATATAAAGTATTCTGAGATTTTTACTTTCATATTTAAGCCTTTACGACTCTTAGCCAAGTCAGTATAGTTTCTATTTAATCTAGAGTTTGGTGTTGAAGAGTTGTATCGGAGGCTGTATTCAGAAAACGTTCTAGTTTTCCAATTACCTTCTGGAGCCGGTCGTGCGCTCGTCACCAAGCACGGTGTTGTGAAGTCGGTCGTGCACTTGTCGTCAAGCACGGTGTTGTAAGAGTTGCAAGCGCTCAGTTAAAGCTTGTGCCATAGTGGATTAACAGTGAGCAAGAGTACTCGCGACTGGATTAGTCCTCTCAGAGGAAAACCAGCATACATCGTGGTGTTCACTGAGTTTGAATTCTTGACTTTTACTTTACCGCATTTTATTTACCGTCTTTTATCTGCCATAATATATAACTGCTTAATAAAAATAATTGGTGATATTATTTTCCGCTGCACACGCACACTCTATTCACCTCCCCTCTAGAGGTGCTCAACGGTCCTACATTTTTGTCATAATGAATGGTTGATCCTAAAAACCAAAAACTATCACTCCTGGTATCTATCCATCTATATGTACTTCTTCCTCATTTTTCTTCGTCTTTTGGTTGAAGTTAAAATGTACATGCTATGCTTATTTCCTAATAATTTTAAACCCTTAGATCTAGAGTTCTCTCCACACCTCTATTTTAATATGTAACCGTTCTCTATTCTCATCAACCAACACAATATTATCAACAAATTTATACACTGTTAAGTGTATATTAGAACTATTAGTTAAGTGGGCTTTAGTCCCACATTGCTTAGAACAATAGGAGAGGGGCTAGCCTCTTATATATATATATAGTCTATCATCATTAATAAAGACATCCTATTATTTCCAACTCTACATGGTATCAGAGCCATAACCATCCACCCCTCCTCTCCACAAAAGAAAAAAAAAATCCTAACCCTAACCTACCCCCCTTCTTAGCCGCCACCCCCCTTCCCCCCCTTCTCCTTGCTGTTGCTGCCCTTACTGCTGCTGCCGCCCCTACTACTGTTGCTCCCTTCTACCGCCCCCTTTTACTATTGCTCCCGCCCCATCTCCCCCTACCTCTCCTTGCTGCTGCCGCTACCCCTACTGCTGCTGCCATCTACTGTCAGTCCACCCCCCTCCGCCCCACTGTTAGCCGCCCCCCTCTCCTTCCCGGCGTCCCCCCTCTCTCCGTGGCTCAAGTACAAAACTCTAACCCCTTTCCCTTTCCACCTGCTGCCGCCCAACCACTCCAAACTCTATCCTAGTTTTCAAAAAAAATTGGAATTCTCAGAGGGTAAACATATGGTTGTTTGCTGGAACCTCTGACTCTCAATGATCAATTCAAAAATTTAACAAAGAGCAAACATATAGTTGGTTTTGCATGAATCTTTGTTTCTTTCCTTGACCTTCACACCAGGATTTAACATAGGTTAACTTGGGTTATCTCTTTGACCTGGCTTGTGATACACACTCTCTGCTTCCTATGCGCGCATGTCGGTTCTGGCTATGTTTTTAGCGCATTGGCAGAGTTGATGTGATTATCCAGTTGGAAAGATCAAATCGACAGTCGAATCAGAAATCCTGAAAGATGACAGACATTACGACGAATAGCAGTGCCACGGACACTAGTATCAGCAACACACTAGCAGGACCAACAGGCACTAGCACGACGATTTTCTCAATTCGACTTGTCGATCGACGGTTAGGAAGGACCAGAGGGCTACTCGACATGGAGAAAGAAGGTCGAGAAGACGCTTCGAGGAATACGGTTGTCCAAACATTTGACTGACAACCCTCCAGCAGAAGATGATCCCATATTTGAGTAATAAAAAACAGATGATAGTCAACTGTTTACACAGTTGATGAATTCAATGGAACCATCGGTGGAAGACATGGTTCAAAATACGGACTCCGTGAAGGAGTTATGTGAGGTACTAGCAGTGGCGTTTGATGGAAACGCGATTTGTCTCGTATCTATGACTCGGTCGTTGGTGTATACCGAGCAAATCAGGGAAACAAATCTCATAAGGATCATTTCCGGACATTTAAGGCTATGTATGATGAGATCGACTGCGTATTACCATTTACGTCGGATATTAATGAAGCAAGGGCTCAACGTGAGCAGCTCCATGTCATGGCTTATCTTGCCTCTCTCCGTCCTGGTGTGGACTCCGCTCGCTCTTAAATTATTGCTGGATCTAAAGATTCGTCCATGTTGGAAGCACACTATCATGTCCTTCGGGCAGCCAAAGTCGTTGAGACCACTCCGGATGATACTCCTGCCGATCGCTCTGCTCTCGGTGCCGCTCGTACGGGATTTCGTGGTGGTCGTGGTCGTCGACGTGGTGGCCGAAATGCTGGTCGCGATGGGGGACGTGGCAATGGCGATCGTGATGGAGGAAGACCGCGCACATGCTTCAATTGTGGACAGCTTGGCATTTCTACTGGCAATGCACTAAATCACCTGCTACTAATATCACAACTGATGCTCCTGATGATGGTGTCCGATCGGTTCAGATGACTTCGGTAACATTTTTTTTCCTGATGGTTGTGTTTTCAGGACCTGAAAACTTGGAAGACTATCAGAAGGGGCATGTGGCTGGATGCTTGTACCTGTTTGACGCACCTTCTTCTGTTGTCTGTGCCGACGTGAAACTCGATCCTTTCGAGTTACACTGTCAGTTAGGCCATCTATCAACCCATGCTCTCTAGAAAATGTACCCTTCTTTAGAAATCCCTGCTTCATTTCATTATGAACCGTGTAGTTTGGCTAAGCATTACCGGGTGCCCTATCCGGTGAGTCAAAATAAAATTGCTTCCGCTCCTTTCGAGTTGGTGCATTCTGATGTATGGGGACCTTGTCCGGTTGAATCAATAATGGATTTTAATTACTTTGTTACATTTGTTGATGATTACTCACGTGTCACTTTTGTTTATCTGATGAAAGATCGTTCTGAATTGTTTAATATTTGGTACAATTTTTATGCCGAAATAAAAACAAAATTTGGTATTCCAATCAAAAATTTTCGGAGTGACAATGGTCGTGATTATTTATCTCGTGATCTTCATAGTCATTTGGCCCGCAATGACATCATCCACCAAACTTCTTGTGCGTACACACCATAACAGAATGGTGTGGCCGAGCGCAAGAATCGCCATCTCTTGGAAACAACACGTACCCTTATGTTTCAAGGACGTACTCCCAAGAGATTTTGGTCAGATGCGGTTCTTACTGCTTATTACCTTATTAACCGCATGTCATCGTCAGTTTTCAATGGTAGCACTCCCTTCTCTCGGCTCTTTCCCGGACGAGAGCCATTTTCTCTGCCTCTCAAAATCTTTGGCTGCTTATGCTATGTTCGGGATACCCGAGCAACTCTTTCTAAATTAGATCCTCAGACAATATAATATATTTTCTTGGGTATCTTAAAGATCAAAAAGGGTATCAGTGTTATTTTCCTGTCCTGAAGAGGTACTTTTTCACTCGGGATATTACCTTTGTCGAAACCGAATTTCCTCCACTCCCACAATCAACGGGTCCGACTCCCCTAGTCTATCCAAAAGAGGATTTTTTGTTATTTCCTGGTCAAACATAACAGCCCCCCATACGGGTGCCCTCCCTTACCGAGCCAGTTTCCTAGGCCGATGCTCCGCATACATCGATTCAGTCAGTACCGACATCACCCACACAAACATCGTCGTTGTTGTCCACAGAGTCATCCTCCTCTGGCTCCAATGAGTTGCCTCCACTGTGTCACGCCCCGCTCCCAAAATACGGCGAGCCGAGTACGTAACACCGTCCCCACGCTACGCGCCATACGAATACTCCAGTATCCATATTCGCGATTGTCGCCCGTACAGTTATAGGATAGGATTACCACAGGTCATGTAGTGCCCCGTCCCTACATCGTGTCCCGTTCTCCGTCTATGGGGTGCGCGAGAAAGGAACACTGTCGCTATCGATTCGGTCGGGACCGATAGGTCGGGATCAATCGAATCGATCGAACGAGAACGGTTGAATTAAGATCCATTCCCCGTTATGGAATGGCTTATTCGGAACCAAGTCCCATATTCAACGGGTAGCGCCTCGAGGATTGACTCTGCGGCTGAGTCGGGAGAGACCTCTTGTTGCTCTGTTTTTCACGCCGCTTGCGTTGGATTTGGCTTTGGTTTTCTGAATGCATTTTTGTGAATGTTTTCGATGGTTTTCATGGCTTACATTTCGAACTCGCATTTCCTATCGAACTTCTTGCATAATACAGTGTTCTAATCGGTTGCTTGTGCGATTTCAGGTAATCGCGTAGGCGACGTCTAGCGCGGCCAACCAGTCTCTCGCCTCAAGCAAAAACTCAAGGTGAGAGGCTGACCTCCTTCGTCTCGACCCTCTATTTCAAAATGAGAACTCGGGTAATGATATCGAATTTGAATGAATTGCTTGAAAAATACAAGTCCTATGTTCTAGAAGAGAAAGATGAGATGTGTAGAAAAAGAGATAGAATTATTTCAGGCCTGCAAAACAGCCAAGTAAATGGATCGATTACATAACAAGCCCCAACGATACCCTAAAATATACCTTGTTAACTTATCACGGTCATGGACAACTTGTCGACAAGGGCGATGGTTTCTTCGAGTGGCAACCCGGGGCCATGGGACCGACTCGGCCTAGGAAGAAACAGGTTATAGCTGAGCTGGGTAATAGGCAATCGGTAATACGGGGACTTGCATCGGAGCTCGCTACTTGCGTTGCAAGGGTCCCGTTTACCAGGCTATGTCCAGGATGGCTAGTTAATGCCAGTGACCTCCACATCAAACACTTGGTATAAATTGTTATCAACTAACAGGGAAGGTGATGATAAGTTTTATGTTGCACGGCGCGCTCTACCGAGGGAAATTCTGGTGTAACTTGCTTGGTTTATGTTTCGTCAAAATGCTTTGTATGAAAATGTCTAGGATGGCTAGAAAGATCACTAAAAGCAAGTCATATGATTTTTATCTAAATTCTTGAACCAAATGAGAGCCTGAAAATTAATTAGCCACTCGCCAGTACATGTTGATTGTACCGATCCTCGCTCTCTCTACAGGTACGATAAATCGAGAGGAGCGTGCCGCATGAAGGGAGGCAACGCTCGTGTGTTTTTGAAGCTTCGTCCGTACGGTCGAAGTTTGGATCCAATCTCTTTTGAAGACTCCGTTGTTCAAGATCAGAAGACAGATGGAGCGACTTCCCACCATCCCAGGTGGTTTTGTAATGCTGGTTGTATAATCAATGGATGAAATGTACGAAATGGCTATCTCATCGACGTTCATTTTGTAATGGAGTCAGTTTGCAAAAAGTCCGCACGGCGCCCTTTTATCGAGTCTGTAAAATGATGTTCATTATCAATAAAGCTTAAGTTTCCTTCTTTATAATGTGTGTTCAATT